>JAWWEE010000001.1:16866370-16904254 GCA_035221455.1 Xenops minutus | reverse complement strand
GGCCTGCCCACCCTCACAGGGAAGGATTCCTTCCCAATATCCCATCTAACCCTGCCCTCTGGCAGTGGGAAGCCATTCCTCCTTGTCCTGCCTCTCCAGGTCCTTGTCCAAAGTCTCTCTCCAGCTCTTTAGGCACTTGACTTTAGGCACTGGAAGAGGCTCTAAGGTCTCCCCAGAGCCAGCCACAGCCAAACCACAAGGCAGAACTCTGCAAACAAATGTCACTGCTCCTGCCTGCAGTTGTAGAGGATCTGTCACCATGATGACATCAGTTAACCTCATTCCCAGTGTTTTCCCCTAATACATCTCTTTTCTGACAATGCCTCCAAACTGGAACTCAAAAGCACGAGGTGCAAGGTCACAGAAATCCATCCCACTGCCCCCCTGGCCACACTGCATGGAGAACAAGACAGAGAAGGGTGAAGTGTCCTATAAAGGATTAGAGCATGTACTGTGGTTCACAGGTGAGTGATGTGGTGGGGCAGAGTCCTGGGAGGTGTTATATGTCCCCAGGTGTTCTGATATTCCCTGTTTCCCTGCTCCATCATGAGCAGCATGCCCAGTTAAATGATCTGCACTAAGGGTAAAACCCAGTGTGGTGCTATCCATCAGTACAAAACTCAGCAGGTTACAAATGGAGGCTTTCGCACAACAGCATCATGTGGAGGAGGGCACCACTTCTGTCCATGCTGGATTGTCACTCTCTCCAAGGATTGTCCTGCAATAACACCAGCAAACTGCAACCAGGTGCCAAAGTCTGCTTAAATTATCTTAAAGGAAGTGGGAAATGGACAGCTAATTACAGATCTGTATATCTGGATCTGTGGGGAAGCCCCAGCACAGGGTGCCCAGAGAAGCTGTGGCTGCCCCATCCCTGGAAATGGTCAAGGCCAGGTTGGACAGGGCTTGGAGCAACCTGGGCTATTGAAAGGTATCCCTGCCCATGGCAGGAGAGCTGCAATGAGATGAGGTTTACGGTCCTTCCGATCCAAACCACTCTGTGCTTCTGTGATTTTATGGTATCTTTAAAGAAAAGGCCTCTTGGGTGGCATTTAGTAGAACAGCCACAAATGCTGTGTGTGTTTGGGCACAAAAGCAAGAGAGGGAGAATATTCCAAGGTCCCATTCTTACTCCTGCAAAACATGAGTGTGGATCACACCCCCAGAATGGCAGACATGCCCTGGCCATCCCTGGTCTCATCCTCTCACAGGAGCTGCCTGGCCCTGCCATGCTTACTGGTGCAAGTACTGAGTGAGAAATCACAGTGAGGTGATAGGACTGGGAAGGGGAGTGGGAAGAGGGGTGGATGGGTTGCCTATGTGGTGGGACCCAGTGCTGCCTGGTTTCAGAATGGGGTTCAGCTTCCTTGATGTCTAATGAAGGAGAAGATCCTGTGATAGGGTTTGCAGTCTGGGCTGAGCACGGAGTGTGGATTATTGGTGCACCCAAGATGCCAAAGGTTTGTGTTGCTTTGACTGAAAATGGAAACATGCCTTTTTGCCCCAGGCTGAAGCACAGATATTTGTACCAAGTTCAGGATGCAAGAGTGACTGGCTCAGGGCCAGCTGGTGTCATTGCTGCCACAGCCAGCAGAGGTGGAGTCATGGTAGCAGAAGGCTGTAGCCCCTTGCTGGGTACCCCTGAGGGCATAAGGATGTGCACAGTGATACAGACAGGCATCTGCCAGGGGCTGAGTTTCCTGGTTGACTATAGTTTAAGTGAAATAGAGGCAGAAAATACATTGGAGAGTCTGTAGAAAACACTCATCTGGACAATTTTGTGGAAGTGTTTCTTTCCAGATGGCTTTCCCAGCCCTGCCACTTTGCTAGGTTAGCTCAAGGTCAAGTCTTAATGAAGTCAGCTGAAGAGTTGCCCTTGGCACTGGTGGGACCAGAGGTTTGGTCTGGGAGCAGGGGAGGTGATCCTCTGCTGCAGCGAGTGCCTCTCCCAACAAGTGCACCTGCAACAGGTCCCTCAACCCTCACCATGGCTTGGATATTGTTTTCTAGTCTAGGTGGTGATGAGGAGCTGAGGAGGGACACTTGCTCCCTCCATTGGCAGCTATCTCCCCTTTCCATGTGTGGCTGCTACAGGACAAACCTTCTTGATTTGTCACTGATTGTGGGTGACTTCATGAAGCCACACTCTGTTGCGCCGTCGTGCTCTGGCTGGAAGTGGCTTTGAACGGGTTTTTAATGAAGATGCTAATTGAGAGCATGTGGGGAGGAATTTGAGCTGCTCTGAGCTGTCTCCGAGCCCCTCAGATCCCAGAGCCATCATCCCCTTCAAAACAGAACAGAAGAAGAGTTATTACAAAACAAATCATGTTTGTATAGGCACTTAAAAAAAAAAAAAGTCCTCTCCAGCTCTGTTAAGCTCATATTACTGGCAGGGCTGAGCTGGAGAGACCATGTGCACCATCGAATGCCTTCAGCATCTAGAGGAGAAACAAGGCACTGCTGTCCAGATCCTGTCCCGACTGAAGCAAGACAAGGAGTGCCGTCGGTCCTGCTCTGCTTGGCCAGGTGCCTGCGACACAGCTTCGCTCCTGGAAGCGTCCATCCCCAGTGGAAGAGAGACTTCTACCCGCTGGGAGCCCATGCCTTCCAGTTGAGGATCCCTCACCCCCTGTGCTTGGGGAAGCTGGAGGCTTTTCAGCACTCGGCTCCACGCATTCTGGCAGCCATGGCTTGCTGCAGACTCTGTCCTCCTCTGCCCAGACGTGTGCTAACTAGCTGGAGCTCACGTCCTTCCGGACACGCATGTTTCCCTCAGCTGATGGTGCGCATCCGGCTCTGGCCACAGCTGGTGAGCTCCTCTTCCCAACAGGGCTGGGGCTACCTGCTGGCCACCAACTGTGACCTTGCTGCCCTGCTCCGTGACTCTGTGTAGAAGATGCTCCTATTCCTCGCCTGGCCCAAGTTACCTGCACCCCAGATAGACAGCCAGCGTGCCGCTGGGAGACCAGGGAGGATGCAACACTTTGAGACCTCTCCCCCTCCGACAAATTGGATTGGAATTGGCTGGTGGACTGAGAAGTTATTAGGAACAGACACCCCCAGACAATGTGATTGCACAAGCTTCATTTCCTTAGAAAACCAGGCCAACAGTGCAGGAGTCTGTCAGTAAACATGTTGATTCCAGGGTCTTTTCAGCGCTGCTCTCAGGAAGGAGCACACAGTGCTGGCCCCTGGCCCGCACCTCTGAGAGCTGCCTCTTGCTCAGGGACGCCTGGATGCAGCTCATCTGTCGGAGGATTGGCAGCATTGGAGCCGAGGGTTGCATTGCCCATGTGTCTTGGCAATTCCCAACAACCCAAAGCTTTCCCAAGGCAGGCAGGGCGGATGATGTGGGGAGAGCCACTGGTTGCTCTGTGGCCCACAATGTGTGGGGTGGGCACTAGTGCAGTCAGACTTGGTCCTGCCTGGCAGACACGTTGGACTCCACCATTGCCCAGAGGAGGGTGAGAGCAGAACACCGTGGTGTTCATACCCAAAGCCATCGATCCTCCACACTCAGAGAGGTGCAGGAGGATGAGATCTCCCTATGGTGTATGGTTCATACAGCCCAGCCTCTCTAGATTCCAGCCTGGCTTCCAGCTGGGACTCAGAGCTGAGAATCTTGGGACTTTCCTTCTCCCTTTCCTTCACCCAGACACTTATCCCTCTGCTTCCCAGCCCCTGGAGTTACAGCCTCCCTGAAGCCAGGCTGGAGGAAGATCTCTTGCAACACTGGAATGCTCTGCAGTCATTACCTCCCTCCCTAGAAATTTTTGGGGTCAGAGGACATAAGTCTCAGTAATCGTCCAACAACGTCAACGGAGCTCCGTTGATTTACACCAGCTGAGGATCAAACCCCTCCCTTTCCTCTCCCATATTTAAGATATTTTCCAGACTTCAGACATATACAGAGGAGGGAGTTGATGGCTCCTGGGTTGTTGAAGAGGTTCCAGCTTTGGTCCTGGCCTGGAGTAACATGAATAAGGTGGCTGCCCTGGCTCTGCCTCTGGGTGGAAAAGCTGTGCTCCCACAGTGTGCTGGCCATCACGCTGGCAGGCTGGTTGGGACAGGCATTAAGTGAGCCCACACACATTTTGAATTTCTCTTCAGTCTGAGATGTGGTTCTGTCAACATTTCACTCATGGCCAGCACAATATGCTGTCACTGCTCCACAGTGTGGTATGGACTCCATAACCTCTCTTCCTTGTTTCTGCAGCCACAACACAATCCATCCCACTGAAACCTTGCATGATCCACCTTGGGACTCACCACATCCCTCCTTTAAGCCTTTGCCAAGTAGGACATCACTGCCACAGGGCTATGGGAGTCGGAGCAGCTCTGATGAGCTTGGGATGCACTTGCAGGGGACAGAAAACTCAGGCACCTTGACCACGGACCTGTCTAACTGCAAGAAAAAAACACCCATGAGCCTTGAGGCAGCATCAGTTTTGATAACAGTGACAGTGTGTAACAGTGAAAGTTCATTCTGAGCCCAGTGTTTTGGTCTGGGCAGCTGGGCCAGTCCTGAGGGGAAGCGCCGTTGATATTGCTGATAGCTGGATCCAATTTATAAGGCGCTCAGCAGAGACAATCATCAGGGAAGGAGACAAATAATCTTCAGGCAATTAAATTTAATTGTTCCATCTGAAGATTATTTATCTCCCTGCCTGATGAATGTCTCCTCGAAGTGCCTAATAAATTGGATCCAGCTATCACTGATAGTGGCTGCTTTTCCCTGGCAGTGGGGAAGGGTGTGGAGAGCAGAGCAGCGCTCGACTCTGTGTGTTGCTTAAGATCTGTCACCTCGGAACATCTTTTTAGCAGACTTGAAAGTGTCCACAGGCTTTATCAATACCCGGCTCTAGTGCAGAGCTTGGCATTCCTGGGCTGCAGTGTGTGAAAGCTCCCAGACCAAAGTAGTGGGTGGAATGAGGTCCTGTTAGGGTCTCATGTATTAGGCACCAGTGAAAATTCAGAAGTATCTCTGTCTTTCTGTCTGTCTTGGCTTTTGGTCTGGCTGTTTGTGGAAAGGGGCAAAGACGAGGAAGCCCCAACAGCAGGAGGTGGATGAGAGCTGATATAACACAGCCCAGGAGTTTGGAGAAGGGTTTCCCGTGGGATCATGGAACATGGCATCACTCCTGGAGACCACCCCTGGCCTCTCCATCCCTGCCAGGGAACATCTTAAGCCCAGAGTGAGTCAGTTTAGAGCTGGAGCAAAACCTTTCTCTTTTATCCCGCTTCTCTTCCCACTGGAAACACTGGCCTTGTCTTTGCAGTCAGCACTTTCTTATGCCTTTGCTTGTTTGTAACCTGCCTGGAAATGGGTCTGCACTGCTTGGAGGACCCAAGACAGACATCCAACAGGCCCAGGTGAATTGAAGTGAAGAAAGTCTTGGAAAGCAGTGCAGTTAGGAGATTGTTCCAGGAAGGGGGAAGAGGCATCAGTGAGAAGAGTGTCTCTTGAGAGACAAAGAGCAACTGTGGAGCATGATTTCTGGAGACAGGATGAGTAATCTTTGTTCACAGTCATTTAACCACCTGAACAATGGATTACATCTGTGTTCATAGAAGCATGGAATTGTTAAGATTGGAAAAGCCATCTAGGATCACCAAGTCCAACCATTAACCCAGCACTGCTAAATCCACCACTAAACCATGTCCTCATGTTCGCAGAGCTCCTTACAGAGAGGTCACTTGATCCATGAATCCCTGTCCTTCCTGCCACTATCAGAGCTGATTGCTGGATAGGGATGGCAGTAAAAGCCTTGGGAGTCTGTGGGTGTTCTGAGGGACTGTGTGCCTTTCTAAAATTGGTCTCTATTCACCATCCAACCGTTGAATAGTTCAGTAGTATTTAATTAACATACAATAACTGTTCCATTGAATTTGACGGAATACATAATTTTGGAATGCTATTTACAGTGCTAGTTTTCTTACAGAGATCCATGTGTCAGAGTTTTATCCATTATTATAGTCTTTAAAATAGGCAGATGTGCCTTTCATGGCCAACTGCATGTTTTATTAATGGGTTAGAACTATCAGATGTATTGTAAATCATGGGACGTAGCCACCAGTCTGCTGCTTCTCTCCTCCAAAGTCCCAAGGCAAGGGAGATTAATTGCCTGAGCAGCTCGTAACGAGCCGTGGGGCACGTGCTCACTTCCCTGCTGTAAGAGCAGGTTCTCCCAGCCACTGGTAGTCCTCTCTGCCCTGTCATCACTGCCTGCCCTCCTGGCCACATCTGCTCATCTCTTCCTGCTCTGGAGGTTGTGCAAACCTCCAGCTGGCACATGTGAACCTTCAATTTATATATAGATAATAAAATTAACATGGGCTGCTGTGCTCCCCCAGTTCTCTCTTTTCCCTCCTCTGGTTCATCTTTCACCTGCCCCTCTCCTCTCCAGACTCCAAAGTCAAGGGCAGGAGCAGGGCACCTGAGACCTCTCCAGAGAGCCAAATTCCTCTGGTCGCTTCTTTATCGAAGCCCTGAAAACTGTTGCACATGACTGGGCCCTGTCTCACTCGAGCCAACAGAGCAGCATCTCTCTTCATTAGAGCATTTGCTAACAACTCAAATGACCTCTTTTGGCGGGATTGAAAATACTGCCTGGGTGATCACACCACTGGAAATAACCCGGAAAGGCAGGGGAGGGACACGCCGAAAGTGAAAGCTGGAGTCTGGCTGAAGGTTTTGTTGAAAAGCTTTTGGCAAAGCTGCACCATCCACAGTCAGAGCTCACCCAGGGACCTCCAGGAGCATGGTAGGGCTGGAGAGGGCCCATTGTCCACGCAACACAACTGTGCCTAAGGGCAAAGGCTCAGTTCAGCATTGCCACCTTCCTGGCAGAGCTGGATTTTGGCAGGAGCATCCTCCTTCCCTCCACACAGTCCCTCGGGACGCTTCCAGCAACCATCCCCCAGAGAGCAGTTGTGCTGCTCTGCACCAGCCAACGTGCTCCCCTGTGGAAGCACCAGCAAAGCACCCAGACCCTCCTCTGCAGAGAAGCCTGGCAGGTTTTACACCCAGCTCTGACAGAAATACCCTTTTGCTGCTCCCAGGGAGCACGCCCAGGGGCCAGGCTCACCAAAGAGGTGAGCTGCAGCACCACACACTTGGCATGCTGCTGTCTGTGATGACATTTTATATGGACGAGAGATGAGTCCATAGGCTCTGAGGGCTGTTCCTGAATTAGGCTTGGAGACCCCTAATCTGTTCTACAGGGCTGGCTTTGGAGAGGTGCGAAAGATCAGCCTTTGGCTCCTGCCTGTTGCTTACCCAAAGCATCAGTGGGCCGGAATAGAGATGGGGGAAGGTTAGGAGGAGGTTGGAAAGCACTCAGAGACTTGAGAATAGCAGGACCATGGCAATGGAAGCCATGGTGGGTTGCAGACAAGGAAGACAACAAGGGGGAGGGAGCACAGGGTTATGCATGACCATCTCTGTGCATCTGCAGTGATAGCACTGGACGTGAACACTCTGCTAAAATCCTAGATCTGTGCGTAATACTCCACTGGGGACAGATGTCCTTCCTTGTTTTGTACACTGCAAATGCAGTATCAGTCCCAACCCAAATGATTCCCCCCATCCAGCATCGTCCCCCCTCCCATCAGCTGCAAATGGCACAGATGGCTGGAAAAAAAAAGGCTATTTTTAAAAAAACAAAAACAAAAACAAACACAAACAAAAAAAAAAAAAAAAAAAAAAAAAAAAAAAAGCAACACCCCAACCCTGTTATTTCTGCATTTTTTCTGCGTGAGGACACTTCCTTCCTTCCAGGAGAAATCAATCCAGTACCAAAGCGTTAACTGCTTCCCAGCCATCTCCTTCAAAAAGGTAAAGTTGTTCTGGTCCCTGGCAAAAATGTCACCTTACCATAATTCCAGGCTGCCCCATGGCTCCTGAACCACCCCTTGTTCCCGGGGAAGAGGGATGAAGGAGGCTGGTGGCATGGTCCAAGTCATAGCGAGCCTTCAGGAGGGCTGCATGGGTTGATGGAGATGCTGGATGGAGAAGGTTCCAGACGTACAGCAGAGCAGGAGAGGCTGAGGGAGCTCAGCCTGGCTGTCTGAGCAGTTGGCTTCCCAGAAAATCAAGAGCAGGATGAGTCCTTGGCAGGAGCAGCTCACTTGGGACTGGATGGGCTTGCCAGCAGACCAAGTCCTTGTGGGATTGCAGCATGCTGGCAGGACATACCTCTGAGCAGTGCCAGGGACAGCTGAGCATTACCTGCTCATATGTCCTCCTCACCCACTCAGCAGACCCTCACACAGACTCTGGGGTCTGCTGTCAGATGTGTTTTGGACTTTGAGAAGGGATGTGGAGTGCAGAGCTGGCTTGGATGCTCTGCAGAGCCTCTCAGGGCTTGCTGGTACAAGTCCACAAGCAAGGGTTATTTCTCACTGAGATCAAGCTTCTGTCAGGACTTGGAGTCCCTCTGGCCATGCCACAAGAAATGTCAATCCTCTGCTAGAGGTTCAGTCCACCGCCTGAACAAGAGTCCCCAGCAACGATCTGCCTTCCCCTTACCTTGGAGAACTACGTTTCCATGTGTGGAGGAAGCCCAGATGTCCAGATCTGTGCTGGCTCTTCTGCAGGACCTGCAGCCCTTGTGTTGTGGTTTAACCCCCACCAAAATCAGGACACCCTGGCAGTGCAAGGAGCTGCACAGGAGGTAGGAGCAGATGTGATGCCATGGGTAAGCAAGGCCAAGAGGCAGTCAGAGGAACTTGACTGTTTTGGCAACCCAGGGGCAGAGGGATGTGCTGGCAATGCCAGGACCACTGTGCTGAGGGGTGTTCTGGACAGGGATGAGCGAGAAGGAACCAGCAAAGATCCATCAAAACACAAAACAAAACACATTCAACATCACTTTCAAACTTCTCCATTGGAAGTGCAGTGTGAAAATCAAACGCTCCCCCAGGCTTTGAAGAGACAGCTCATGATTTAGTGGAGCAAAAAAGGGATCCCCTTGTTGTCTTGGAGCTGTGGGAAAGTGGAGTGAGGCTTTCAGCCCTTGGGTCCCCCTTGGGTTGCCTATGGTGGGGATGGGGTCCCTCAGCAACCAAATAACAAGCAATTTGTTTTCATGTGCCTCTGGAGGTGATGTTGCTTGGTGACCCCAGGCCCTAGTGCTGCTCCCCTGTGCTCTGAGGTGATGTCAGTCTGGGTGCAAGAGCTGGGCTGGCCCCACTTTGCAGGGGACATGCACCCACCAAATATTCTTCAGATATCATTTCACAGGAAACTCCAAGAAAAACCCCAAATACTTGAATTTTGCTTGTGGAAAAGCAGCTGGCAAAGGGCTGCTGTCTGCAGAGTTCCTCAGGCCCTACCTGCAGGAGGCTGCACGCAGAAACTCCATGATGGCAGAGATCCAGGAGGGTTGGAAGCTCCCCTGAGGTTCCACTGGTGCCCAGAGTGGGCCAAGGGATGCTCAGGGGAGCATCAGAGCACAAGGGTGGGAGTGGGGGAGCTGCAGGACTCTCCAACACACCCCTGCTGTTTGGGCCATGTGCAGCTCCCTTGGTGAGATTCCTGTGCTAGGAGAGATATCTTACTGGGATCTCCCATCCAAGGAGAGCTGTCCCGTCCCTCCTCAGCTGCCCTTGGGGCACTGTCTTGGCCAAAGGGATGGTACATCTGCCTGGCTGTCCCCTTGGAAGGTTGTGGGAGATGGGAGAGGACAGGGAGTTTGGGAGGAGCATCCTGGGTGTGGGGATAAATCAGGATCAGGATTCAGACTGAAGGGGTCAGGAGGCTGGGAAGGGGGATCTGAGCTGGGGGGGGTGCTCCAGGCCATGGGACAGAGCCCAGAGGTTGTGAGCTGGACCTGCTGGAGGGCTACATGGGGACTGGGGGGGACAGACCGAGGTGCACTTGGGGGCTTTGTGTGCACAGCCCGCACAACAGCTGCCGGCAGTATGGTTGGCTCCAAAGCTGGTGTTGACAGTCCTTCACTTTTATGGGAACTAAATTTACCCAGACACACGCAAAATCAAAAAAAAAAAAAAAAAAAAAAAGGGACTAGCAGCTTTAACCTGATGACAAAGCATCCATCAATCTCCTTTCACCTTTCTCACTCCAGAAGATAAAAACAATTATGTGATAAGAAAACAAAACTACCACAAATCCACTGAGCTCCCTCCCAACTAGACATCAAGACTCAAAATGTTAGCCCTTCGCTGTTTATCAGTTTTGTTAAGCAGCATTTCAAAAGCTTTGTGAACCTGATAAAACTGTTTCAGGGCCATTCAAAGTGAAATTTTACTGACTATATATATGAACAAAAGTTATTTGACGTTTTAGATACCACAGCGATGAAGTTGCCTAGTTTTATTAAGAAAAATGAACCTGAATGCTTCAGTAACACAGCACTTTTAACTGTGCAACACTATAATTATCACAGACTTTGATCTGAGAGACTCTGGATTTTATCACTTCATTCCCAGATTCATTTTATGAATGCCATCCCTCTCTCACAAACTAAGTAATTTAGCCATGCCCCACACTGACATTCAAAGAGGAAAAACTCTCCAATCACAACTCCCTCTTTATGCACCTCAAATAGGGCCCCCCTTTTCATTCTGTGGAAGCCCTTCTCTCTTAAGGCTGTGCTTGTTCAATGCTAACGAATGATATTTTCTTTGAAACAACCAATGTCCAACAGATTCAAATGGTCACACAGGGGAAAGATTACGTTTAATACCTATTTCAGGTTAAAATAAATTTTTTTTCTAATCTTTACTGATGGGGGAAAACGTAATCATGAATTGGTATTACATAAATCAAGTTTTCAAAGTATTGTAAGAGCTTGCATTAGGGTCATACATGTTTATTCTTTCCTCACCTTCAAATCCACTCAAAAAAAAAAAAGGGTTAAATGAGTGAACAGAAGAGAAACCTGCAATAGCATCAACATTGTGCAAGAGCAAAAAATGAATTTTCAGAGAGAAAACATGGAGGAAATATTTCAGAAAAAAATGCCGAAAATGCTATTAAGGCAGCGTAATGAGATGCAACTTCTATTGCCTGATTAAACAGATTTCACAAGAAATCACTTGCATTTGCCCATGATACCAGACGATTCTGAAAGGTGAATTTCAAAGTTTCTGTCCGTACATAAACCACATCAGAACAACAGTAATTAAACCTCAACAGCAGCAATTAAACCTTACCTTCATCTTTATATTTTATTGTGACTTCATCATTGCTCAGAAGTTTCCCTCTAAAAACTCTTTGCATCATTAGCACCAATTCATCATAAGTGATATCTTCATTATGAATAGGGATTCTCCTGATGTCTTCCCCAAGCTGAGCTTTGATGATCAGCTTCCCACTTAAGTCCAGCTGCCCATTCATGGTGGATTCTTTATCACCTGCCAATCTGTTAGCAACAAAACGTTAAAAACATTTCAGAAAATTAAACTGTTATTTAGATCTACGTGATGACTGTTCTGAAGCTTTACATTATCACCTTATTCAATTATTTTTACACACTCTGTAATTACAGTAATGAACATAGGGCTTTTTTTTTCTTTTCATTGAAGAAAAGACTGCCAGAACAAGTATCTTATTTCAAAGATTATAGACTATAAGGTGGCTTTACTAAGGGGATCAAGTGGAGTCATGCATTATTTCTTGAATAAATAAATGAAGAGCTAAACATTGTTTTTTTCATATGGATGATCTGAAATCACTGAGGGTTTCTCTTCAGAAAGGGAGATACATAATTTTTCATTTTTAAAGCTTTTGATTGAGATGTTTTAACCAAAATTTTAGACTTTTAAAAACTGCTTAATAGACCACACATTAACACTCCTTTAGGCTTGACTAGTGGTCAGAATAGTCAGTTACTCTCAGAGTTTAAGAAATGGACAACCACTCCAACCTATATGAAGAGCAACAAAGCCATCTTGTGCCCAAGGAGCAAACAGCATATACTTCAATTTATATAAGACAAGTTAAAAATTATCACTTTGTGTGAAGCTCCTTTTATTTAAAAACATAAAAGCCTTACATTTAAAAACCAGAAACTACAGTGAAGTTACTGTGAAGAGGAACGAGGAAAAAAAAAAAAAAGAGAGAGGTCCAGATAGTTAGCCAAATGTCCTCTCCTTTCTTCACTGTTCTGGACAGGGCCAAAACAATAGATCTGGAATGATGAGCAATTAAAGAAGCAGTTAGCTTAACATCTGAAGTGAAATTACCAGAGATCTTAAAAAGTAAGCTCCCCTACACATCAAAATTATGATTTCTAAAGCCACATATAGGCAAGCCTGCTGTCCATTCTCTTGTGAAAAAAGAATTCTCACAGATATGCAGGTAGTTCTCCCTTACTTTTAAGGATGTTATAACACAGTGCCTTGTAAGAAAAATAAATCTTGCTTTGGTCACTCTTTTTAATGTACTGCATTGAAAATTATTTCTCTCCTACCAGAGAAAAAAGATGCTCATCTAAAGCCTTTAATACATAATTCCTTGATGCCCCTATATATATATTTAACCCTACTATTTCAGTGGCAATGTTTTGATGTCATCTCTAGACTGCAATTTCTGGGGTTTTGGTAATCAACTTTATATAAAGATAAGATTTTATGCAAATCCCTTTGTTTAGCCCCAAAAGATACCAGCAACTATTGAACAAAACTCACTCTCCTCCTCACACATAACAGGAGGTAGGTGGATACAGTCTAATTGCAGAGAAAAGGGACCTGCAATTAACACAGACACGTTGCTGCTGAGGCATTATGATGAAAGAGTGAAGTTTATAAAACTGTTAATGCTCACTAATGCATTATTCATGTTTGCAACATAGGAGTCTTGACTGCAGGCACATCAAACCAGTCTAATTAGCTTTAAATTAGTTTTAAAAGCATAGAGTTTTGCAGAAGTTGGTTGATTTGTTGTGACTTTTAAAATTTAAGTATTAAAAAAAACACCAATACTGATCTACAGGTTTCCTTTCACCCCCTTCCCAAAAACAGATGTTTGTCATTACCTTGTATGTCTTACTGATGTTGGATTATTGGACAGATTTCCCACCTCACTTCAGGCAGAGTTAGGATAAGCCGCCATGCACTATCAGTGCCAGAAAAAAACAATCTGCATCAGAAAAAGAGATTTACAATCACATTTTCTTAGAATGATACAATTCACATCAATCTTTCACTCTAGAACATCTTAAAAAATGTACCAAACTAAAAAAAGTCCTTGCTTTATCCATAATGTAACAGATTTACACTTTTGAGTATTGTAGAATTTGAGAGTTCAGCTAAAATAAATCTTGAACAAGAGCTTTTATTTCATAATAGAAGTTGATTTTTTTCTAAATTTTGTAACGGCACATAGGAATTTCTACAAATAATGTGTTCCTTCCAGGACACTGCTCTTCCCCAACAGTCTCAAAACATCCATTTGTATGGCATCCATCTTAAAGACCCAGGTTAAATTACAGGAAATAAACTTTGATGGATTAAAAAGTACAAAAACTGAGAAGTCCATCTTTTAGCTTAAGGCTGAGATCTCTGTGGAGTTTAGGGGTGTGTCTGCAAAGACAGACTGGATAGCACTTCAATAGACTATGAAGAGAAAAGGAGTAGTAATGCCGCTTTCCACAGGAAGTGCCTGCAAAGTGGGCAACAAGGTAACACATCAGACATATACACCCACTTAAAAACATTATCTGCCCTCAGTTCTGCTTAAGATTGTGCTTTTTGTGCTTGAAAGCCTATGTGACATTTATGCAGCCCACCTGTTTATTACAGAAGTGCTTAATGCCCAGAGCTCCAAGACAATGATTTAGTATACAGACCAGTCCAGAGGAACATCACTGGCTCCTCCCTCCCACCCCATGGGTGCACCCTACTCAACACTCTTCTGCTCTCTTGCACACACAGTCAGTTTCAAACATCCATAGTCTGATTTTTAGGTGATTCACTGCTAACCAGAAAGAAAAAGTAGGTTCCTCTCATCCGCATAAAACTGGGCTTTCCAGCTCTCCTCTTTCAACTCAAATGAAAGCAAACTGGAACAGAGAGGCAAAGAGACATACAGGACGGAGGCAGAAAGCAAGCAAACCCCAGAGAGAACACACAAAGCCCCTTTCTGGTCCTCAAAGGCTGGCAGCTGCTCACCTCAACCTGAGAACGAAATGCTCACCTTTAAAAAGGGTTGTACCTGCTCCTGATAGGGAGGGGATAAGACTGTTGTGACATACTAAGCAGATGAACAGGAAGAGGCTACTTTTCTGATGCCTCACTCATGTTTTATGACGTGAGTAACACATGAAGATAGTGGCCCTTTCACCACAGACTTGCTACAGCTCCAAGTAAATTTACTGTCACAAAGAAATACAGCATACAGACAACGCATCTAAGAGTGGCTTTACTTAAGAGTTCATTTAGCTATCATCTCGTGTTGTTTAAATATTAGAGCTGGGCATTGGTTTTGCCTCTTCAGCGTTACAATGTAAGCTACTTAGAAACTGTCAACAGTAAGAGCTGAACCTCATCTGTAGTTCCTGAAGATACATATTTTGGTGGACACACCTGAGCTCCTGTGGTCTTTGAACAGATTGAACACATCATCCCTATCTTCGTGCAGGGAAATGAGCTGCTGTAGTGCCTTATTTACCAAAATTACTCACAGAAACCTGCTGTCTATCAACAACTACAAAAAGGTGGCAGGAAAGCATTTAAATGCACTTTTTTTTGTCCAGCTGTTCTCCATTCTGCTTGAAGGTGACCAGGATTTAAGACCTTACTTTTAAACACTTCAGCTGCTTGCAATTGTTATAGAAAACTATATGAAATGTTCAAATTACTGAATTATACAGCATGCAAGCTTTTTCCCCTCACTGTGACACAGCTGAATGGATGACTCCATTGAGAGAGTTTTTCAATGAAGACATCCAGAATGCACACTAATGAGCTTTTTGATAGAATCAGTCAGTGTCTAATTTCCTGGGGGGCGGGGGGGGGGAATCAACCACCCCAAAAACATTTTGTCTTCCTGTTTACGATTAATGATCATTTTCCGTAAGAATCACATTGACATCTTTCTAACCTTCCCGATGTACTGTATGCATTTTGAAGGTACAGAGATTTTGCCCCTCCTGGCTCACTTTCTATTCACATCATGCACGAATCCAGACGGTGCATGTGGACAAGGACTGCCCACTCTAAGCCAGTCACTTCAGAATCCCCTCTAAAACCAGCGTGTCATCACCATGCTGTGTTTCACCACCCTTTCAGCATAGGAGCAGAGAAAAACAACCTTGCCCAGGCCAGGGAAGGACAGGCATTCCTGCTTTGCTCTTTCCTCTTGTCAAAGCAGAGCCAAGGCACAGAAACAGGGGCGGGCAGCACTGCCCCCCGAACCCCACACGGGACAGCCACGAGAGTCTCCCCGCGGCAGCGCGGGGGGTGAGCAAAAAGGAGAAGGGCTCTTTTTTTTCGGTTTTCTCTAGTTCTCAAAAGGGCAAGTCAGAAACCACAGCCACTGCCTGCACTCGGCGGCTCCCAGGGGAGGTGTCTGGGGCTGAAGGGGCAGCCTCCGTGCCGGGCGGGCTCCAGGGCCGAGGAGGGCTCCAGGGCCGAGGAGGGTTCCCGTGTCCCCCGATCCCCCGATCCCCCCGTGCCGAGGAGGGTTCCCGTGCCCCCCGATCCCCCCGTGCCGAGGAGGGTTCCCGTGCCCCCCGATCCCCCCGTGCCGAGGAGTGTTCCCGTGCCCCCCGATCTCCCCGTGCCGAGGAGGCCGCGGGCCGGGCTCCGCCTTCCTCAGCCGCGGCCGGGGCCACGCGAGGGGTCTCCCGGCCCCTCCGCCAGGGGCCGCCCCGGCCCTGGGGGGCGATGGCGGGGACGGAGGGCCCAGGGGGCCCAAGGGGGCGGCTCAGCCCCGGCCCGCAGCCGCGCCTCCCTCCCTCCCGGCACGGGGGCGGCCCCGCTCTCTTACCGTGTCCCCTCCGCCGTGCCGCCGAGCGGAGCGCCCCCGTGCAGCGCCGTCCGAACCCGGGCACGGCCGCGGCCACCGCCGCCCGTACGTGGCAGGCTCAGGCACAGGGAAGGGGCCGGGGCCGCCGCCGGGCCTGCGCCAGCCGCGCGCATGCGCGCTCTGCCGCTCGGGGACAGCGGCGGGGGGGCCGCCCCCTCGCCAAGATGGCGGCGCCGCCGGGGCGGCGGGGCGGGGGAGCCCCTCAGTCCCCGCCCTGTCCTCCCCTCCCCTCCCCTGCCCTGCCCTGACCCGCCCCAGCCCCGCCCTGCCCCGCCCTGCCCTGCCCTGCCCTCAGCACCGCCCCGGCACCGCCGCGCTCCCACACGGCGCTCATTCATAACACGGGCCCTGGCCGTCCTGGGCTGGCGGTGCTGAAAGGGGAAAACAGGCCGTAAAAACTTCCCCGTGCTTGTCAGGCGCCGCCAGCCTCGCAACAGGAGCGTGTTCGTCCTCGAGGAGCCGCTGGCAGGCATTCGCTGCTGTTCTCCCCCACAAAACACACACAAACACGCACACACACACACCCTCTCCCGCCTTCGGAGCTTGTCGGCCCAAGAGAGAACTCTGAGCGACTCTGAGCCCTGAGTTCCGTCTGTCTGAGGTGCAGGAATGGACGCCCGAGGCGCCTCTCCCGGAGCTGCTGGAACGGGACCTGCTCCTTCTCTGGGCTCTCTGAGGTCTCTGCTGCCTTTCTTCATTTACCAGTGCAGCTGCACCATCCTCATATATACATATATATATATATATATATACACGGCAGAAGTGCCCGTGCAGAGGCAGCTAAAGCACCGCTGTGGTTAGTTGTGTCCTGGAGTTAAAGATGCCCTTGGAAAGACACCTTTTCTTTAGTGCCTTGGAAGGCGAGGCTTCCCAATGGTGGTTCCTGCTGGGACAAGAAAAATGGACAATGTTGTTTGATTTTTGTGCTTGTCCCTGCTGAGAGCTTTGCATCTGCTTAGAGGAGTGTCCAGCAGGTGCTAGGCACATTGAAATGTGAAATACACATTTTTAATTCTAAACTTTTTAAGGAGGAGGGGCACGGTTCAGGAGGCGTCTTTGTTCACTATTAGAAAATATTTAGAAGTAAGTTGGGCATTTTCAATTGAAAAAAAATCTTTCCTTATGAAAATATAGTAAAGATGGGGAAAATTGGACTTTTCCATCCATTATACTTTCTGCTGACCACATTTCATACCTTTGTACTGATGATTCAGTCCTCCTCCAATCCATTTCTTTATCAAAGCGGTATTTCCACAGTGTTAAGAGGAAAATTCATGATCCGTAGAGCCCGTATATCACAAACGATACCAAAGTTCACTACATTATGAAGATAAATGTGTTCCACGTGTGGATAAAAGCTGAACTATCGTTCCTGTAACAGTTAAGCATATAACGCAAAAAAGATCATTTTACTTTGTTCCATTTCTGAAATTAGGATTTCTTGGATTTAAAAAAAAAAAAAAAAAGGCCATAATATACATCATTTTCTGGGACTTTTTATGCTGAAAATGTTTTATATTTGGCAAGACATGCTCAGTGTTGGCTCTAACAGCATTTTATTAACATCTGAAATACTTAGATAAAGGATGTTTTAACTAGTAAAAAGTCAATACTTTTCAAATTCTTGTGGTTTTTTGCTTGTTTTTCAGGATAATATGGAGAAAATATTTTCGTTAGTGTTTTTTAAAGAGGTGTGTTCAAAATTGAATGCGATGTGCTTTAGAGAATATTTTTGTTTGTGGGGAAAAATACCAATGATTAGAAAATATTATCTTTCATTTAAGGAGCCATCCTCACAGTGCCTGGCTGTGCTTTACAATACAATCAATCCTAAACCACATGAATTTCTAAAATACCTTTCTTCAATGAAATTGAAAGACTTGACAAAAGCAAGCATTATACATTTGATTTACAAATAAAAAGGGATACCCACAGAAACATAAACTTCCTCTCCAAAAAACATTAGTATGAATTACCTTTCCTAGATAACTTTCAATAACCTTTTCTTTTTCTGGAGCAGTAGTGATGCACTTCAGCATTGTATCTGATGTAATTATTGGTTTTGGAGGCTTGTTAGTACCTGAGAACAATTATTTTCTGCCTCACAGAGCACAGATTCCTAAGAAATGGAGAACTTTTCAGGACTGACAAAACATTTCTATGAAGATATTCAGAAAGTCTCATGTATGATGCCCAGTGTATAAAGAGATGCTATCCCTAAATGTTCAGATATTGCATTGGATCATGCCCATGACCCTCTTTGGAGCAGCTTGGAAGTTTTCAAAATGCACTGCATTCATTTTCAAAAAACATGAAAGTGGGAGGTAAATTTGACCACACTTCTGAAACTACATTCTTTAAATTCTAGATGGTGTTCTTGTTTTATTGAAACCAGCAATGACAAAACATATAAATGTATTTGTTCAGAGAACAGAATAAAGAAATACAGTTTCTAAAAATTGCATGTCTAACTGTCTTGGGTTTCTTTTCTCACATAGGAGAGAATGGAATGGGTCAGCATAACCGTTTTCATTTGTTAGACAAGAGCCCACTAGAATGGGGTTTTACCTCTTTGCTCAGAGTCACAGATAGGGAAGAGCTGCCTGCACATCACACACCTGTTATGCTTCCTTCCATTCAGGTACTCTCTTCTTCCCTTATCACTTCAACATCCAGAAATTCTTCTCCCTTCTTTCAGCTTTTTTGTACTGAATAATACTAATAAAAGGATGTTGGAAAAGGAAGAGG
Source organism: Xenops minutus (assembly GCA_035221455.1). Taxonomy (NCBI): domain Eukaryota; kingdom Metazoa; phylum Chordata; class Aves; order Passeriformes; family Furnariidae; genus Xenops; species Xenops minutus. The sequence continues at coordinate 16,885,512 of JAWWEE010000001.1, read as the reverse complement.
GTTTATATTTACTTATAGTCTAAGTTTAGAAACCAAACTCTCTTAAAGCCCAGATCAACAGACCCCTCTTCCAAGTTCCCCATAAAGCCAAAGGGTAGAAACATAGAGAGAAAGGTGCAGCCCAAAGCCAGTTCAGAGCAGGGTGTGCTACCTGAAACACTTCCCCCTGCTATTCTGATAACACCTACCTGCCTCTGAAATCAAACACCCTTCCTAGAACAGCCTAATCCTGGGAGTGCTGTGAATAGGACCTATGTTAAATATTTATAAAGAATTTCTTTTCTAGACTGTTTCTTCAAGCATCTTTTTTTTTTTCTCTTCAGTTTCTCATATGAAAACAATATTTTGTTTAATTGTCATTTACAAAAAAGAAGCATTAGCCAGGAAATTTAAAAGGCCATTCAAAGATACAATTTTTTTTTTCTGGTAAGACCAAGACAACATACTATAGAATTATTAAGTAGATTTTGGACCCAGAACCAGCAAGAACTGTGCTGTTAGTTGATTAACCTTTTGGTTTCTGATTAAATTGAGTTGTTACTTATGAAAGGGAGAGGAAAACTAAAGTTTATTGGCTACGTAAGCCTGTTCAACAGGCCCAAAAAATATGAAGGGCACAAAGAGAGAAACTTCTATATATCTGTACTGGAATATAAAAGTGTAATAACCTCAGGCTATTTCAAAGACCTTCCTCAGTGGCCTGGAGTACAAGTAGCATCAAGAGGATGTAGCACTGCATTGCTGTTTTACAGTCCCATTGTCCTCCTAGCATGAGGTTCTGCCTTTGTCTCCTCATGATCTCAGCTTATGATCTCTTTTGAGCTACCTGCAGTGGAAGGAGTCTGTCCAACATTCGAGATACCTGTGAGATCTACATAAAACAAACCATGGAAAATGCAGGACTATAGTTCATATATTTTCAGGTTTCTAACTCTGGCTACAGAAGGTAGACAAGGAAATACTGTATGAAAAAGTCTGGGTTGATCTGAATGTTTCCTGTGAATGTTTATCAGGCTGTGACTTTTTTGAATGCAGATACAGTGGTACCTGGAAAACAGGAAACACTTTGGAAAGTTTTTTCTCTAAGACTGGTGTTCCGAAAGTGTATAGAACACAAATCTTTAGTGCCTGTAGAGTAAATGAAAGCATGGAGTTAATATTTTGCTGTTAAAACCAGAAAAGATCAGTCAATGTTACTTGACTTGAAAAACAACCATAAAACAATTTTAAGTAACTGCTAACAATTACATTAATATCTTGAAATACAAGAAATACTTTCAATAGGAACCTTATCACAGAATCACAGGATATGCTGAGTCAGAAGGGACCCACTAGGATCGCCGAGTCCAACTCCTGGCCCTGCATAGGACCATCCCAAGAGTCACACCCAAGGGTGCCCAAGGGTATTGTCCATTATTCCATGTCACTGTGGATTTGCAGCTGTAGTCACCTCATTTGTACATTGAATTGGATTAGTTAGCATGTCTCAGGATTGTATCATTGCCCTCAGCTGGACAGGATGAAGGTAAGACCTGGCTGAGCATGCCATAAGTATTAAATGTGGCTGGTGTGCCTTATCAGCACTTCAGTCAGACACACACAAAGGGAATCAAGACTTCAGCATTTCTATATCTGTTCTTCTAAATTCTCGTTTCAAGGATTAGTCAGGAATATTCTGAGCTTTAAAAAAAAACGTAAGAAAGGCTCATGGTTTTTAAAAAAATGGATCTCTCTTCTCTGTTCATGACTTCAAGTTTAAATCCTGGATATAATCTGCCCATCAGTGTAGTAATAATCACCTCAGGACTTTTTGCACAGAGAGTCTGCAGATCTGTGTACTCAGTTTTCAGTAGACCAAACCAATAGTGAACAACTCAATGTTTGAGGATGAGATTTTCACATATTTCCAATTAGCTGTTTTGTAGAAATTATCCAGTGGTGTAGTAATGAAGAATCCATTACTCCAAGTACTTCATGCTTCATATGCCTTATATCGAGGGGCATATAAACCAAGAATCCATCAGGGCTGTGGGGGGAAAGAATATGCAGGCACTTTCCTGTAGACTTTTATCCAGTATCATTGTAAAAGGTGTCAAGCCATGACGCTCTAGTTATTTCCCTGGGACTCTTTCCAACAACTAATACAGCAGTTTTTGTCCTGATATTCTTTCTGAAAATAATTCTATGTGTGATTTGGTATAAGAAAAGCCACTCATACAGGATGCAATGCTGACCCTGAAATAAAATCCCACATTGAATTGTACAATGGGAAGAGTTTTATGTGTGACAGACCAGAAGGATAACATCCCTTTCTGAACAGAAATTCTGAATCCCTGTAACTGCTTTCCAACAAGTTTCTAACCTATACCAAGCTATAGAACAAATAAATCTGGGGTTTTTTGGGTTTTGGGGTCTTTTTGTTTTTTGTTTTTTGGTTTTTTTTAAATCTCAATTATTAGTCTCAGAATTGCTAAATACTTTACCTGGATAGCATTGAAAATGCAGGACAGATAGCTGAAAACAAATCTTGTTTTTTCATGACTTATTAACAGAAAGTAGCCTATCATCCAGGTGATTCTGAGCACTACCACTACAGAGATACAGCTAATCATATTTTTCATTAATGAATCCTTTTTATTCCTAGAAACACACAGACATGCAAAAAAGTTACTAAATCTTTCTCTATAACATTTAATACCTTTTTGAGCTTTAAACTTTCTGTTTATTCAGGGCTATATTGCAGAGGTATGTTATTCAGGTGAGTTGAGAACATACACTTCCCTACGTTTGTTTGATGTATCACCCAGAGAAGAAATCCAGAAAAATAAATATAACCAAATTTATCAGACTAATTTGTGCTTGGAGTATGCAGCTTGGTTATATCTTTCTTTAACAAAACAAGTGAGGTTTACCAAGGCAACAAGAAGCATTGAAAATGAGCATGTTAGCTATTACAAGCTTTTTAGAATGCTTATAACTTCAATCCAAATATGCTTAATTTTCAGTATAAGAATAAGCTGCCAATGAAGTTTGAGTATCCTATTTCTCTCACCTCTGAAGAGACTCAGAGAGAAGGTATTTTATTTGCTCCAATCATGAAAATTGTACACAAAGCAAAGAAATAGTACTAAGTTTTATTGAACAGATCAGTTTCATGGGACTAATAAAAATTAAAGCAATCTCCTTTTAAATCATACACTGTACATTACAGAGTTTGTGGCATACAGCCTGTGACAATAGATGGAGTGTTGATGTAAAATAGAGCAAGTAAATCTGCTTCAAGGCAGTAGAGAATTCACCTGGTGTTCAGCTGTGCTGAGAAACTCATAATTCTCATTTGACCGGATCCAGCTCTGCTCTTACTTTTATGGATTTAAATCAGGGTTGACTGTCATCAAAGTCAAGTTGAGTGACATTGCAGTCAAAAAATGGGGACAAAAGCCTGAAATGTGTTCATTGATGCACACTTGAACAAAATGACCTATTGCAGCAATAGAATTCATTTTCTGTCTGCTTCAAGTATATTCTTCTTTAAAATAAAAGATTTTGTCAAAAATTTGAGTTTGTGACAGAAAGTCTGATCTGGTGACAACAGACTAAGGAATAAATTTGCTGAAAGATATAGGAGGAGGCTTGTGCCATCTCACCTTGTCAAATTCTCATTCTTCTTCCATGTCACAGAGATACTGATCTTGATGAAAATCAAGTCGTTAAACACGAGTATGAATGCTACCGGCAAGAGGAATGACCACAGCATGGGCCTTTGCACACTGAAATTCTGATTTTGGTCCAGTGCTGCAAGCCAGCAACTTTTAATATAAAGAGAGGAAATTTCAAAAGATATGTTAGACATATTATTCAGGATACTGGAACAAAACAAAGTAATATTTCCCTTTTCATTCTGAAAAACCTCATAGTGCTTTCTAGGTAGTTAATTTATCTCTGAAAGGCAGCCATTCCTCGGGAAATGAGGGCTTTCAATCATGCTTCTCTTTCTCTGGGGAATGCAAAAGGATAATCAAACAAACTATGTAGATAAATTAAGGTGCAATATAACTAACCAAATAGATATCTGGCCACCATATGCAAGTTTATCTTCAGGGGATATTTTGTAATAGGTCTAAAGAGTAATAGGGGAAACCTAATGGACAAAGGTTGAAACAAAACAGGGGCAACTTTAGGAGGAGAGGCTTATTCTGTAATAATCTTTACCTTTTCTTTTTTATTTTTTGAATAATCTCAAGTTAGAAGTCCACACTCCCTAAATGAGTATCATAACATAACCACCATCTGGAAGGGAGGTTGTATTTATATTTCCTAAAGAAGTCTACCTTTGTTCTGTATCATCCACTGTCACCAAGGCGCATTGTAAGCCTGATAGCCTGCTTTGGTATGCAGTATGTATGCAATACAAAAACACAGAGCAAACAGGAATATAGTTATTTTGGTCAGATTTTAAATGAATGTGAAGATTAAATTTAGGTACTGAAATGTAGCTATGCACTTAAATGAAGGTGTCGAATTTCAGTTAGGCTAAAAGTGTCTGCGGCTTGCATTTAAAGTCACAGAGGATCTTGCAGGAGGATTCAAGGAAGATACAGATCCAGTACTTTAAATCCTTAGTAAGGAGAAAATGTGTTTCCTTGTAGTGAATATTTAGCTTGAGTGAAGAGTTTTATTTCTTTTAAGTACTTAGATCTACAAAGTAGTATACCAACAATAAATCTACAATTATATTAATAATAAGTCATCCCAAAAGGTGGGGCATAGCAAATGTGAACTTACAATTCTTCCTGTCAGTAGTTTAAAGCTTTTCCTCGTCTTTAAGTATCTCTGAGTGTTATTGCAACTACTATGGCAGGGATTCCTAATTAGTAAAATTGATATTAGCAATTTATTATTTGGATGTGTAGGCATACCTTCCTTCCACACAAGTAGCTTCTTGCCTCCTAAATGCCAGAGATTTTAAGAGCCGTGTTTCACCTGCCTTGCACTAAGTTAAATGGGTTTCCTGTAGCCTAGAGAAAAGGCAGGACTGAGTGTTGTGAGCACTATTTTTCTGAGGACAGCTCATGTCCATGACTTGCTGATTTTTACCATTAAAGAGCATCAACAGTTTCCTGAGACAACACCAGTGGTGAAAGAGCAAACTCCTTCCTGTGCTGAAGCTGGCTCCCTTATCACAGCTGTGCAATCCTGCCCTCTGGCCAGTAGTGAGAAGCTAATTAAAGAACATTTTGCACCAAGCACCATTACATTTAATCCCAGATTGATTCAAATCATAATTTTTGCCCTCCAAAAACCATGGCTGTGTGGGTTTGCCTCCTCAATGCCTTTGCTTCACTTCTTGTCTTCCTTGTCTCCTGCCTAGGAGCACACCTCATGGGAAGGACCCTCATGCACAAGTTTTTATTTGGGTAATAAACATGCTTCTTAAAGTCTCTTCCTTCTTCATCCCTAGAAGAGAACTTCCAGACTGTCAAGCATTTACTGTGCTCTCAAAGTAGATCCAAAATGCAGTGAGTCAGAATCATGCTGTTTTGGACATGTGTAACTAGTCACAGGGCAGAGTGAAGAACCTAATGATGTGCTGTCAGGCAAATATACTTGGAGCACAGTGACACGAAGCCAGGCAGCTTTTGCTGAACATTTTCCAGCTTGCACATGTAGTCCAAATTCTAAATGTTTTAGAGGAATTGTCTCTACAAATGCAAAACATAATAATGAAACAATAAGGATTGAAAACTGCTTGGTGGGTGCCATCAGAAACAACACAGCACACAAGCTGAATACACAGCATGGAGAAGGCACGTGTTCTCACACACCGTATTACAAGAGTTTATTGAAGGAAGCTGAGATTTTTACTTTTCATTGTGGGCATCTGTCTGCATTCGTCAGTTCTCCAAGTAAATCCCTTTCAGCTTGCAGTGTTGCTACTAACTGCTGTACTTATTTTAGAATGTGCTCTTTGCTTATTAATAAATAACAGGTAACAAATAATGTCAGTCACTCCTTGCTTTTGGATGTATTCAAGGCTCTGGCTGATGTCACGAGGAATCTCAGAGATACCTAAATTAAGCCCATATATGCAATCACCATATTGGAAAGATTTTTTTGCTTAATTGGCAGAAATAAATTGTTGAATGCCTTGATTACCATGAAAATTTCTCCTGCACACAGCAGACCTGTGTTGCTGTGCCAGTGACCAAGCTATCAGTGCTGTATCAGGACAATGAAAACAAACTCAGTTTATACCAGTAGTGTGAGCAGTAACAGGAGATTATTAAATCACATGGCACTAAGCCAGAGAGAGAGAGACTGACTCTAATTGCTCTCTACTGATCCCCTATCTTTACAGCTTTCCCTGAATGTACTCTGTACCGTACAAGGTGCCACATATACAACTTTAAATCTTACCCCATCCAATTACTGACATAGTTGCGAGGAAGTGTCCAGGCAGGGGCTTCATGGCTCTAAGCAGCAATAAGTACAACTGTGCAGAATGGAGTGCTGTCCACGTAAATGGTGCCAACAAAAAGTAGTGCAGTAGGACAGCCACAGCTGTGCACCAGGAATCTGCGGGAGGATCCACCATGTCAGATGTGAGTAAGGTGTTACTGGTGTGATCATAAGAAAGGTATTGCTCATGGTAACTGGTAGAATCACTGCTCTGATTCCTGGCATTATGGTTTTCAATTCCAGAGATGAAGATAATGTTAAAAATGAGCATTGAGAAACACAGACTCACTAACATCCATGTTACTCATGACTTTTGAGTTTTCCTATTGGTAGGAATAAGTTTAGGAGAAAAAAGTAGAGCAAAATAAGAACACTTGTAAAATATTTCCTTATTTGTATCTATACTAAAAGCAAGATAGAGATTACAGCCTTTAATACAGACAGAAGCCAAAAAAAATAACTTTGTTCCAGAATTATACCATCAGACAACTTACCAAATCCAACAGTTTTGTCTGATTTCAACTAGAACAGAGAATACCCAGGAACTTTTAGGACTGGGCCTTATCTAACAGCAATTTGGGATGCATTTTCCTTTTTCCACTCTGCTCTTTTTGGAATCATTTCCTTCAGTGCTAAGAAGTGAAGCAGGATAAAACAAGTATTTCTAAACATTCTCCAAAGTGCAAAAAGAGTAACAAACCTCCACCTCCAAACTTCCTATCACAGAACAAATTATGTTGGAAAAGACCTCTGACATCGAGTCCAACCTGTGACCCAACACCACCATGTCAACTAGACCATGGCACTAAGTACCACATCCAGTCTTACCTTAACACCTCCAGGGAAAGTGACTCCCAGGGCATTATATATCTATATCATCTATATCTATATCTAAAAACCTTATAATAATAATAATAATAATGATAATAATAACTAATATTAAATTATATATTAGTAATTCTTTTATGTATCAAATATATTATTATAAATAAATTACTTTAAAAGGCAGAGTCTGGAAGTTTCTACAGTTTTAAAAATATTGACCTTAATAGAACTGCTCAAATCTCCATTAGTACAAGTAGGATGAGAAACATGCATTCATCGATAATACCTACAGCTCTGTTAGCATGACTTTGCTCTTTGTTCAAAGGGTAATCACATGACACCATTAGTCACAAGCACGTCCATTAAGGAAACTTACTGCAATTGTATTTGTATTAAGTAACTCACACTAAAATAGCAGCACAAGGTACTAGAAGAAAGATAACTGTTTAGACATTGTAATACCGGGTATAGGGGAGGTCCTGCTGGTGGTGGAATACTGTTACACATTTTTAAAGCCTAGTATTGAGTGAGAGAGTGAACTCAAAAGCTCAATAGACTCGCATAGCAGTAATACAGTGCTGGGTCTGTGTTGACAACTGCCTGACCAGGGTAGTAACAGAGATGTCAGTGAGGCAACATGTAATGCAATAGAAATGGCAGACCACCTTATCCCATGGAGATGGCGCAAATATCACTCTGGGACGTTACCCAGATGTTAGACATGATGATGGGAGCCCGTGGTAAAAGGATCAGCCCTTGACGTGGTCCTCAGTAGCACACTCTGCCTGCTCTGTGGTAGCTGGTGAGCCACCCTGTCAAAGCCAGGGAAAGACTTTCCATGCCCAGTGGTTCCTTTGGAAAGCTTGGCCTGTTACTGTACTAAGCTTTTCATACCCTATCACTGCTTTTCAAAGCTCAGATATTTTAAGGTGTATCTAATGAATAATAATTATATATATTTCTTCACATTAAAAGATCAACATTAACAAAACTGTTAAAGTTTCATCTAGGTGAATGGCATGGCTGAGACATCTCATGTCTGCACTTGAACCAGTAAGCCACGCTTACTTCCCAAGCCATGTTATGTGATTTATCTATTTTTAAAAATATTATTTGCTAACCAACAGTATTGCAATATGTTCTGCACTGGCTACTCTTCATTCTTTTCCTAAAACTATATTCAGAACATTATATTGTAACTTAGTGTAAAATACTTGCGGTTTTACATCTTCCCTCTTACCTAGTGAACATTTGAAACAAAATGGTAATAACCAGACCAGCCACAGACAATCCAACACCAATAAAGGAAATATACTTCAAAAGCTTTGCATATTTATATTTGATCTGAAAGGCCTAGAAAACAAATTGTATCAGTTATATCAGATGAGAAGAGATAAATTTCTTTCCAAAGTTTGTGTTTCTAGTTGCACATAAAACCAAAAATGTTTTAGTAAAGTTATGACTGTTGCTAGGCACTGCCAGAATTTTCAGATCACACAAAATTATTCTGAATCTCAAAACAAGAGAAAACTTGTGAAGAATGCCAAAAAGAGATTTAACAATGTAAATCAAGCATTCAGCAAAATAGCAGATTAGACTACTCATAGAAAAATGTGAGGTGATACAGACTGGAAAAAGCAGCTTTAACTTTTCATACTGGTGAGCATTCTGAATGTTGGCTTTTTCGTCTAAGGTAAGATGTTACAAAGAATTATGAATTGAAACCAGTCTTTGTATATTGACAATAAAGCAGCAAGTAAATGTAAATGTATTCAGTAAAACAGAAAATACACTTGTATTTGCATAAACAGATGAGAATCTTCTGTAGAATGCAGTCACTTTGTTCCATAAGGACATGCATAGGATAAAGGGAAATAGAGAAACAAGTAAATAGTACAAATATGGAAAATGCTATTCTATGAAGACAGAGTAAAAAGCAGCTCTGAAATCCAGGCACTGCTGAAGTTAGTGACCATAGATACGTGATTTTATCCGGGGTGTGTTTTGTTTAGAGAAGCTGAAATAAATACTGAAAGAATAACAAACATCAGAGAGACAGTCATTCCTAAATAGTCTTGTTAGCACAAGAGCAGAACATATAGAACTTTATGGTAGCAGGCTTAATATTTAGAGAGCTATTGTGTTTTATAAGCATATAAGCAAAGGAAGTAGGCAATGCTAAATCCTTTAAGTTATTTATCCAGCACAAGGCAGTGCCACAGCTAGCCCAGATTCCAGGCTACTCTACTGTTTGTCTGGGGGCACCTTAGAGTTTAGACATGTCCTCACTCAACGATCAGCTGCAGCAATAAAGGTGCAGAGCTGGAGGCTGCAGCAGCTGAGCAAGGGGAATGAATTAGCCCAGTCTTCTCTGCTACTGGAGTGCACAAGTGGGTAGGCACAGCCACAATTTGTGTCAGAGGAAGGCAGGACTTGCCAATATGTTTGGCTCTCCAGCAGCTTGGGCACAACTTGCATGTGCTGATTTGTCCGAACTGCCACAGGTCAGAAACAAGTACATGGGGACATCTTATAGTCCTGTGCCTTCTAGCCCAGTGTGCCTATGCCCCTATACATCAATGTGCTGGCCTTACAGTTAAAAGCAACCAAACTAATGAAAAGAACCAAAACAGACTCTTCTCAATGAAGAAAGAACAATGTCCTGCCATCAGGACAGCAAAATTAGTAGTGTGATTATACCTGCATCTCAAGAACTGGTCTCTTTCTTTTGTACAGCCAGTGGCGCTCCAGTTGTTGTCCCAAAAGACACAGACATAATCACACAGCTGCAGTTCAGATGTGTTGTACTATGGATTGGGATGGCAAGGAGAAAAAGTGGCTACAGAAACATAAAGAGATAGGCACCAACAAACAGTGTGTAACAACAATTATTTGATTTTGAAAGGGCAGGTGGCAACTACCAAGCAACATATGGGTTTCCAGTAAACCTTATGAAAGATATCAATTACAGCATAATTTTGCATATTGGACTTACTTTATGTGTGCCTTTCTCAGTCAAGATTGCCAATAAAGTTACCCATTTCTGTGGATTATTCAGGTAATTAGGATTCAGATTCCCACTGACGAAGCATTAAACAGCTGCCTGTTGAATTCTGCATAAGCCAAACAGCAGCTTTCAGGTATTAGTAGCACTACATTGCTGCCAACCGGAGCTGAATCCACACTGTAACAGGAAGCAAACAATGATAAATGCTGTGAGTCATCCCCTCCGCTCCTGCAGCACAGCAGTGCTCATGCTGTCATACATCAAACAGCATGCAGTCATTTTTGGACAATATTCTTCTGCAGGATACTGCGATTAGAACTACTTTTTAATGAGCAGCTTGAAGTGCAAATAAGAAGCAAACACAAATATTCACAGTATTAGGTAGTTCTATTAAAAATGAAGAATTAAAAAAGTAGGAGTCAAAAAATCAATTAAATGTTTGTTTCAGTAATTTCCTTAGAAAATTACACATTTCCTGAATCTCTTAACTGTATGGATCCATGGTGATGATTACTGACCTGTCATATGCACTTATTTGAGCTCAAAAGCTTTGTTAAATATTGCAAGAAGAAACCAACTACTATTTGCTGGAGAAACCATGCCAAACATGAACACATATTATCTAAAAATTCAGGGTTTTTGGCAAATGGACACTCAAAGGATTTCCTGCAAGAAAGAAGTAAAACCTGGAATTGGTTCCTGGTGAAGGAAGTCAAAACAAATCACACATGGTTTTAACTGGAAGAAGGAGAAAAAAGATAGTATGAAAAATTAACTCTTCCCACAGGTGTATTGTGCTATGTTGACTTTTTCTTGGTTTTCTTGTTTTCCAAACTTTTGATAGTCTTCTGGAGAGAAAAATTGTCCTCCAGGGATGTGGGTTTTTTATTCTTGATACAAGACTGATTTATACTTGGACAAATCCACTGTGGTATGAGTTTTTATGGAATACAGTTTTACTTGCAAATGTCTCAGTTTAGCAGTACTCAGTCAGTAATATCAGCTGTTAAATACAGAAGTTGAAATAATGTTTTCTATGCCACATTTTTAAACACCCTTCACTTATGTCACCTATACATCCCACAAACTCTGTCAAGGCACTATGCGGAAAAAAAAAAAAAAAAAACACAACAAAAAACAACCCTTTGTTGGAGTCTCTTTCTCTAAGTCCTGAAGACATGTAGTAGGGCTGGTTCAAACTGAAGGTGGTCTTTCTTACACTGAAGGCTATTTCAATACTGATCACTATTCCACCATCAGATGCCAGAGATGATTCATTTAGACAAACTATTGCAACTCTGATAAATCCTTGACTGGAAGAGCTTGTTGTTTTGATACAGGTCAAATCCAACTCTTCCATTGTCTAATGAACTTTTTTATACTTTTGAATTTTGATCAAGAGAGAATGATTTTATCTCTGATCTGATCTTCAAGTGAGACTAATGTAGCTTTATGTCTGCAAAATATCATAAATGTGCACCTAATATTAAAGAAATTTGTTGGGGGGATTAAGGCAAGCTGCACTTTCAGCTTAGCTGTCTAGAGGGAAGTGTTATGATATACTGGCATTATGATAAAAGCTTTACATGTTCACAATGCTTTTCCACAGGATTGTTGTCTGAAACAGTGAAAAAAGAAAGTACAGTGACCAGTTAATGAACTACTCAGTGATTTTTTTTATTGTCAATGCTGGGAGTGTGAGGCTACCTGATTTATCTCTTCAGGTCTTTTGTAACCCTGCTGAGAAGACTAAATTATTCATTTCCCTGTGGGCTTGTATTCGAATCATGTTCAGCATTATGATGTCTAAGTGCTCTATTAGCCTTGCCTTCATTATATTCTTGTGCTGTGGGGTCTCAGTGTTACTGACTATACTGAGAGACTGAGGACAAGTCTGCTGGTTTCAGGTGCTCAGTCTGAGATTCTTGTGATGTCATAGAAATGCACATGTTTGAAGCTCAGATCCCCCACACCCACCAGCTGCTGAATCAAATAAAGCAGAGGAACTATAACTTTTTTTCCTCACCTGGTCAACACCAACTTATCCTCTGACCACTGCAAAGAGTAAGTAATGGACATCTGGAAAAATCCCAAGTGACTGTGCCATTAATGACTAATCCAATTTGCAGGTGTTAGGATGTGTACATCCTTGCTACATCTGATGGTACAGTAATTTTAGTTGAAATGGTTGATGTCTTCAGTTTTCAGGCAAAGTAAGTACATACCAGATCTTGATGTTTGTAGAGTATGGCAAGAGATTCATTACACTCTCAATTTTAGAAAACAAAACAAATTAAAAGCTCCTAAACACTACCAAGCATTCTGGCCATTATGTGCATGTGTGCATTCATCTATAAATAAGATTATCCAGCTCATTTGACATGTGCATTTCCTATACGACCATATGGCACCAGCATTCATAAAAATCAATTTGTAATTGCTTATATTGGCTGAGGGGATTTTTTTCCCAAAGGAGATTTTTAGTACATAATCATTCAAAATTTTCCCAGGTACAATTTTCAAAAGGATAAAGAACTTACTGTTACTTAAAATGTTGAACAGTATCTGAACTTCAGTACTGAGGTCACCAGTAAGCCCAAGAACATTTTCCTGTATTTCTAGTTTTGTTGACTGGCACTTTCCCAGTGCTATACCTGCAACAATTAGCAGTGTATTCATCAGGATTTATGTTTCATACTGCTGTGTCCAGGTTAATCCAACAACACACAGGACTTACTTCTCTGTGCCAAAAACAGAATTGTAGAGGAGCTTATTTTCAGTGGAGCATACTGGATTGCAACATTGGGCTGTGAGATGTTGCCAGTCAAAAAAAATTCCTCCATTGTTTTCATGAGGCTGCATCAAAATAATGAGTGGGATAAAAACTATCATTATTTGCTGATATACCGCTATAGGGTTAGTTGCTGAGCTTCCTCTTTGATTTGGTTCTTCAGTAGGAAGTGCTCCTCTTTTCCTATCCTCATCCTTTCTCCAAAGCAGAAGAATCCAGCAATGTTTATGTTGCTGTAAATTGGAAAAGGCATGTTGAAGTTGAAAACGAAAAATATTTTGACTTGTTTGTGAACCACCTGCATCCTGAAACAGAAGGGAAAATGCACTCACGTAAAGAAAATGGCAAAAGCTAGATTACCTTGATGTAACATTGACAAGATTATTGTGGATGAATTCTGTTTCACTGGCATCCAAGAGCTGACTCACTATAGCCATTACTGCCACAGATGCCTGAGACAAGCAGCAAAAAAGGCAATACTCAGATACAATTGAAATAAATCACCCCATGTGCTACACAGTGAATGGGCAAGGTAAGAACACTTAACCAGTGTTGCTTGAAGCTACACACAGTAGAGTAAAAAAGTACAGGAAGCCATTCAAGAGAGCACAAGGTTTGTGCCAATGGGTTCATAAATGCTACACTTTTATAAATTTATATAGTGAAGATTAAATTCTTAACTTAAATATCAAATGATGCTTGTATTACAATTTCAGATATATGCAGCTCTGAGAACTGGCCCAGCAGTGATTCCACAAGTATGCACTCAAGGGTGCTTAAATAACTCTGGTAAATGACAAAGTTACTGCATTTGTTTGTGCTGTTCTGTCTTGTTGAGAGGAAGGACAGTGTCTTCTGCTGATAGAGGGGGGAGAGAGTTGATATCCCAAATAGTAAGCCACTCAAGTCTTATTTTAGTCCTAAGACGTCTCACCTGAAAGTCTGTTGAAACATTTGGCTTTTTCATAATCTGCAATGTTTGCAGCAGCAGTGATGTTTTGTGTGGTCAGGTGGTCTGACATGGAAGTGAGGACTGGAGTGTTACTTGCAATAGCTGAAACCCTGCTGGGTCCTGCAGTTTCAGCCTCTGAGGAAAATGCCATTCAACAGAAAGAATATGGGAAAAGGAAAAAAAGAGTCACTACTTTTGCAACATTCTCACCCAAAACAAAAACATACAGGTAATTGGTGGTCTAAAATGTTTCTGTTCATGTCAAGTATGTTGTGTTTACAAATTCTCCCTAGAGAAGGATTTCATGAATTTAAGGAGTAGCTTGTGTTGAAAGGTAGCCCTGGAGGTCCCCTAGCCCAGCAGGGACAAATGGGATGAGGCTGCTCAGGAGCTCACTGTGAATACCCTCAGAAATACCCTCAGAAAACTGCTTGTTTGACCAGCATCAAGGAAAACCATTTTCTCTTGCCTAACTGGAATTTCCCATATTGCCACTTGTCTCTGTGGCCACTCATCCTAAAACTGCACACCTTGAAGAATAACCTGGCCTGATTGTTCTCTACACTTTGCTGAGAGGTAACTGCAGACAGCAGCAGGACCTCCCCTTTGTCTTGAGGTCACTGAGATTCTGAGTCTATACATTTCTGTACACCTTTCATTGTTCCTTAAATAACCAGAACAGGTTTTTTTGAAAAACCATCAGAAGAACTTGAGAAATGTCATCTGGAGTAATTGTGCCTCTCAAAACAGTGTTTATAACATGCACTGAGGACATTAGCTTCACTTCAGTACATTATATATAATGTCAGCTTGGAATAAATGTAGAAAAAACCCAAATAAAATATTCTGGTACTGGAGATGCTAATAAGAATTGCTATAAGCACAGGCTGGGCCCAGTCTGAGTTAGCCAACAATTAATGGGTAGAGCGTAAATATCTATAGCATCTTAAAAGTCTAAACACACGCAAAAAAAAGATGAAGCATTCGCTGTATGCTATATGAAGGTATAGCTAGATAACAATAAGATTTAAAGAGACAGAAAATCTGCTAATCATCAGGTCAAGTCACCTGATTCCTAATCCTGTCAATGAATAGCTTAACTGAATAGCTTCAATAACTGAATTGTTCTCAAATTGTTTATGTTGGGAAGCTATCAAAATCAAGATGAATTCAATCATGCAGTTTTGAAGTGTTCGTAAAGCTTGGAATGGTTGGAAAGAAAGGTGAATGTATTGCATAGGGAGGAAGGAAATTTGCATTTATAATTACTGGAGATTATATTATTTGACTTGAAAACAACTGCATATGCATCACAAACAAACAGTACATCATGAATCCCTGTTTGCACTGTTCTTACTTCTGACGTTTAGCATGACTTTTCACTCAAAGTAAATATTTCTATTTAAAAGGAATCAAATCCTTTTAAACCTCGGCTCTGGATCACTGGCATGAACATGTCCTCCTCCCCTTCCCTAGCTCCCTGAGCAGCCCTCGGCTCACTAGATGGCAGCCCGACATTACAGCTCCCAGTAAAACCCCATGTTACTGATTACTGATGGCAGCAGAATAACTTGATACTGTACCTTCCTGGCATTGGAAGTACCTACTGCTAATATTAGATATTAGTTTGAACCACTTAGTGAAGGCTGTGTACTGGGAAAACATAACACTGAGCTCAAGGGTTTCCCAGCAAAGGATCCAAGCAGGTGAAACATTGGGTTGAAGGTAGTCAAGAAAAAATGCACAAGGAAAGGGACTTCTCTTATTTAAAGGGACTGTAGATGGTTTATTTTTTCTTTTCTTTTTCTTTTTTTCTTTTGAGTCTAGTGATAAGGAAATGAAACAAAGAAGCAGAAGAAGAGAATCAGTCACTGTAATGTGCTTAGTCATGTCCAAATCTCCACATTTTGCATATATAGCAGAGCTAAATCTTGGAGCAGGGCTTAGGGGTTTATGGATTTTATGGATTTTATGTATGTCATTCATACAAGAGAGTTAGAATTTGAGTTCTTGAAGGATGGAAATATTCATCCATGTTTAGCTGATCATAGGTCTGAATGCTTCACTCTTAAACCCTGTGAACGTGTCAGTGTCAGTACCACTCTCATGCCAGTCTCCTCTGAATCTTTTGCAAATTCTCACTGATTTGGCATCCTGGGCCAGCATCACCTCTCTTCAGAGGCAATTGCTGTGAATTGGGAACCAGCTGGGGAAATTGCAGGCCAGTTAAGAAATCTGAAATGGGATGCTGTGTTTAGGCAAACCCAAGCAAAATAAAATAATCACCATTGGAAATTCAGGCCATTTGCAGAGCAGACGCATGCCAAGAATGCCACTGAATAAGACTTTGGTCAATTATTGTGCTTTCTGCAAAGTTTTAAAAAGCATAATATATATATTTCTTGCCTCAATTTCCTATCCCCCTTTTTTGACCCCCTTGGGGATGATGCAGAATCTCAGACACTGTTTAAATAGTAATTTAATATTACCTGTGATGCTAAGAGGTCCAGATTTTCATTACAATTCAGAATTTAGGGGGGCTTTAATGTGGGAGTTTTCCCTTCTCGGGAGCACATCTAGATTGCTACTGGAGCATTATCTGTAAATTTGTAAAAGCAGGAAGATACACATTTAGTACAGAGTCACTCATACATGCATATGACCTCACTGAGAATTAAAACTGTACTGTGGGTGTGACATCCCATCCAGTGTTATTTCCCGTTTGCTTGTAAAAATTTGTCTTTCAATGTTACAAGTGATCATCAATTGTTTAGCTAGTTATTGTTCTCTTTAGAAAATGTGTTTTGCATTCATATATACAATCCTGTCAGAGTGGCTGACATTCTCTATGTTGAAATCAGACAGGTTTAGTTACACCAAAGCTCCAGAAACACATCTCTCAAATGGGAGGCACCAACATCAGCACTGTACTATCAGAAAGATGTTTTACCATGCCTTGAAAAACATGAAAGAAATGCAAAGGGCATGTGGAGCAGCCACACAACACTTATTCCTCTACAAGGTCTCTGAAAGCTGAGACAGTTCATTGAACCACAGCTGATGTAAAGTGTCCTGAATCCTGATGCTAAATAGTAGGACACAAACAGATTGTTTTTCTATCAAAAGGCTGTTCAGGAGCAGATATTAACTGACAGTCAGCCCAGCCCCAGACAGGCACAGATCTGACTCAATATGCATACCTTAAATTCTCTGCATTTGGGGTAGAAAGCTGTGTGGAAAAGTTTGTGCTCCTGCTGCCTAAGCTACATGGTTCTGGTTTCAAACATAGACTTCTCATCTTGGCTAATAATCCAATATCTTTCACAAACTTTACACTCTCTTTTAGGAAATAGAAGCAAAAGGAAAGAAACATACCGTTCACAGTATTGGTTCACATTTTTCTTTGGAGTTGCCATATTTACCCACTATGATCCACTCAAAAGTAAGGGGTTTTATAATGCTTCCAGAAGTATTCACTGTGCTGGTACTGCTGTCACAAAAATTAACTGCACAGAAAGAAAATAATAACATATCCAAATGAAATATTTCTAGCACAAGGATCAGTTTTCAAAAATTAAGTAGCATTGAGACAATAGACGCTCATTGAATCGTTTGCCCTAAATGAAATAAAAGCAGCTGGGTAAATCCTGTCTAAACCCAAGCTGCTATGCTGCAACAAGTGATATTTATGAAGTCAGTGAAATCTTAAAGCCCGTACTTTTGTCATCTCTAATAATTTCACTGCTTTGGTCCTAGCAAATTCTTAAAATACTATAAAGCTTCACTTTTGGTGTCTTGATACCCAGGCAGAAACCAGATTTGGTAACCTAATGCCATGGAATACAGCAGGTGGCAAAGGTACACGTTTGCCTTGAGTGGGGTTAAGACAATTAATGGGGAACAGTCCTCTGGTGACTCTGAACCATGATGGGTTGGATGTGGGTTCTGGCACAGGAAGTTGCTGCCCTGCTGTCTGCTGGAACAGGACAGACTGACCACCCCAAACCCTACAGCTTCTATAAGCACCCTGTACTGGCTGCAGCTAAAGGCAGGATGATGTGCTCAGTGGATCCAGCCTGACCCAGTACAGCAGCCAGTTACATTCTCATGTCATCCCATTCTGCTATAACTTAACACAAATTTACCTTGCAAAACTACAAACACTTGGAAAAAATATTGCAGCACACAAGCAGAAAATTTTTACCTCGTCTTACAGCTTGCAATACCCTGGCTTTGCTAACTTTTGCTAATTCAGACCACATTTCAGCTGACTGTGTCCCATTAGCAGGACTGACCCAGAGAAGTGTATTTATGGTCAGGGTCCTGAGGGGGGCTCAGGACACCTGGAGTGTTCTCCATGTTCTGGCACAGGCTTCCTTTCCAACTCACATAACTTTCTGTGGGTCTCAGTTTCCCCATGATACAATGTTGCTTTCCTTCTACAGAAATTATTATGAACAATACAGGATGCATGACACTGCAAAGATGAGGTCTCCCTTATAGCACCATATCCGAGCCTCACCTTTCAGAAGGTGGTTAGCAGGACCGGGTGTCAAAAATTTGGGCTGGAAGGAACCTTTGGAGGACATCGAGGCCAAACAAGGCTTCACATCCTCACTAGGAGCCATGTTGCAGTGACACACTACCTTTTTTAACCAAAACATTTCTCTTCATGCTCAATCTCAGCATCTCAAACTGCATCTCAGTGCTGCCTCCTGCTTTACCTTCTGGTGTGTGGAGGTTTGACCCTGAATAAACGCCTGATGTCCAGCAAAGCTCCTTCAAGGCCTTTCCCCCCCCCAACTTTTTCACCTTCCACAGGGAAGGGAAAAAAAGAAAGCCAGCTTGGAATTTATGGCTAGAGATAACTGAGAGGGGAGCTTTGATTAATATCACAGGCAAAGCAGAACTTAGAATGCTTAAATTTATTACTAACAAACTAATAACTAAAAATAAGAAATAGAAACACGTTACAAACACCTTTCCACCCCCACCCCTCGGTCTGTCTATGCCCCATCCTTCTCACAATGATGCAGGGGACAGGGAAATGGAAAGTTCACAACCAGTTGTTGCTGGGTCAGCCATTCACAGATGTAAGTCCAAAAAAC
>JAWWEE010000001.1:16841757-16866270 GCA_035221455.1 Xenops minutus | reverse complement strand
T
Organism: Xenops minutus; assembly: GCA_035221455.1. Lineage (NCBI taxonomy): Eukaryota > Metazoa > Chordata > Aves > Passeriformes > Furnariidae > Xenops > Xenops minutus. The sequence continues at coordinate 16,866,269 of JAWWEE010000001.1, read as the reverse complement.
CATTGGCTCTGCTCTATAGGATGGAGGGAAACTTCCAGAGGCTTTCAACAGAAACCAATCTTAAACCCATGACATGGTGTTACTGAGAAGATTTGGATTGAATGGTCTTTGCAACTCCCACTCAGCTCTGCCCTCAGCCTCCTCTTCAGTACAGAGAACAAGCCCGGCTCTCAAATGCTCCCTGCAGGCCACCTGTCCGAGGCACCTCACTGTCCTCACCACATCCTGATGAATCCTTTCCAGCTTCCCTTGTCTGGTTAACCTGGGTTGCAGGTGGCAAAACTAAACACGTATTTTCCAGTGGTGCCTCAGTGGTGCCAGGAGAGGGAGGGTTATAACGTCCATCAGCCTGCCTGCCTCCTCACAACAGAGCTGCTCTTCTGCCTTGTTTGCAGTGAACCACACGCTGCTGGCTCATATTGAGCTTGGCATCCACTGTCACTGCCAGGCAGCTTCCAGCAGACCTGCTCCTCAGCCAGCGAGTTCCTGGTCTGTGCCAATGTCCCTGGCATGGAGATCGGCCAAACGCTGTGAGGTTTCTGCTGGAGTCGTCTTCAGGTTTCTCAAGTTCTTCTGCACCAAAGCTCTGCCATTAACTGTGTCAGCAATGCCTCTGCCCCACTCCAGATTTAGTATTATCAGCACATTTTCTGAGAGGACATGCTGTGTCATGGTTCAGACCTTTGATGAAGATATTAAATGATACTGCCCTTTTACTGACCAGCAAGTTACTCTAATTTTACAATATTCCAATCAAGTCACTGATCACTACCCTTGGAGCTTGGCTGTTGAGCTAATTTTCAACCCATGATTCATTCACGCACTCTGTTCATTTTCACCTACCAAACAAGTCTGCTGAGGGATATGGTGTCAAAGGCATGTCTAAAATCCAAATGTATTGCATCTATTACTCTTCTGTTTTCTACACAGACAATTATTCTATATAGCAGTCAGATTGGTCAGACATGTAAATCCATCCTGTTCCAGATTATCTTCTTGTCTTTCATATGCATGGAAATAGACTGCAAGAGGACGTGCTCCATAATGCTTTTAGGGCCTGAGATAAGCCTGACTGGCTTATGGTTCCCCCAAACCTCCTCCTTGTCTTACAGGTGGGCATAGTGTGGATCTTTTCTCAGTTCAGTATGGCCTCTCTTCATCATCATAGGTGACAGCAGCCCCACAGTGACATCAGCCAGGTCTTTCAGCTGTCTTGAATGAATCCTTTCTATACCCATGGATTTGAATACTTTTGTGGTGATCCTGCCTTCCATGTGGTGGATGAAAGCCAAGAATAAGTTGCTATGAAAACATATGCATTCATAGATAAGTACCTATTTAAGCTTTATTTTTTTATCTTTCTAGTTATTCAAGCCTTGATCTGAAAGTGGTTTGGGCTGGTTTATATACTTATTATACTAATATTTGGACTTACAAAGTTTTGGACTTAGTCCATCTGAAATAAAATTTTTTTGGTGCTTTTTTCCCACCATTGCAAATCTCAAATTCTTGCAAATATCCTAACTTCAGTAGAATTGCTCCAGATTAAAACAAAATCAAAACAAAAGCAAAAAATGTAACAAACCACAAGTAAGAAGAAAACCAGGCCCTTTGTCATGGTCCATGAAAGAAAATAATCATGTCATAATGTCAAAATACGATGAATTATGAGCCAAGTGGAAATTTTTCATCACTTTTGGAACAAAAGTGATTATTGGGTTACAGATGTTGCCTACCCTGTGTGCCCTGCTGTCTCCTGCTGGCAATAAACCAGATCACCTCCTCTATACCCTCCAAACCTGACTACACTTCCTTCCAGCTTCCTCAATAACTTTAGCATTATGATCCCATGCTCTTTGTGCCTCATGATTTGTCAGCCCCTCTCTGCTCTGTATCCTAGATCCACCTTTATATTCCCAGTACATAAAATATGCATCTTTATTCTGTGGACTGGTGGAGAGGAGACAAATGCCACGGGTAGTTGTAGAGTAATAAATAGGATAAAAAGTTAAAGGACAATAAGAATTACAGAGGAGACTAGGCTGCTGCTTCTCAGACAAAACACAGTCATGATGCCCCACAAAGGTTCCTCGATGACTGCTAAGCACCTGTATGGAGGACGCACTGGAGAGGGGAGCAATGTGAAGGCACTGCGATCTCCCTCCACAAATATCCTGCAGGAAGGGGAACCTGGTGGCAGTTTGACCATGCCATATCTGTCCACCAAGAAAGACAGATGCCAAGGACAGCTACCCAATTAAGCACTTAGGACTAGTTTCACTCAAATGCCTAAACCTAAAGAAACAGTATAAAAGGAAGTTGGAAATAGGGAGAAATTGGAGGAAGATTTCCACCAGAACTTCTCGGATCAGCTGACAGGCTAAACCTGTCTTCTCTCCCCTCACAGGGATGCTTTGGGTAAGAATTATACTCCGTGTGCATTAAATACGGCTTTTAAGGACTTGAGCTTCTTCTTTGTCCCATAATACAGTAGTAGACTGTTTTCTATTAGACTTTGTACTTGTGTTTGCTTTATAGTATTACTATATTGCTTTAAATACATTCTTGCAGCTAGACCCTATCACCGATGACCATGAACCTTATCAACAATTTGTCTTAATAAAGAATGTTATTCCACAAACTTTATAAGGGCTGGCAGTGTGCTGGCAGTGAAATAACACGTGGGAAGACCCACTGAGGGGCCCTCCTTACGCTGTTGTGTGGCAGCTTCCGAGAAAGGGCAACCAAGCTACACCGATCTGGTGAATGTGTCCAGTGAAGAGTCCCCTTACGGGACACCTGACAGACTTGGCTGGGCATACGTGGTTTTGTTTTCCCTGGGGCACTGACAGACAAATAAATCTCTGTGGGTTGAGAGAACCTCCCTTCTCTAAGGGTCGGGTGACCCTCCCCCTTTCATGTGCCAATAGTTTAGAGCTGTCCATCTTAGTGGCTAGATAGGATTGACTGGCTTCCCTCTCCTCACTGGTGGAATAAGCCTCCCTGCCTTTTTTACTGTGAGATATTTGTAGAGTTGGTCTTCTTGCCCAACTAGTGACATGTACAAAACTCATAAGATCTGGAGATCTCTAAGATCTGTAACCATCTAAAGAATTTGGTTGAAACTGGTCAGCAAGTTAAAGTTGCTGAGAAGGTGTGACAACAGACAGGTGGACAGTATCATCATTCCTCAGGACAACAGAGTGAAATTCAGGCTTTGTAATTTCAGTAATATTTCTTACGATTTCAAGCTAATTCTGGACAAACATTCTTACCTCATGTATTTTAATAACTATAGTTAGTAAAATGTATTATTTAAGGCAGTCATAGCAAATCAAATACAGGATACAACAGCAGTGAACATAGGAAATTACAGAATCATCATAATGCTTTGTTTCCAGTGCTGAAATCCCAGCCGTGACTATTTTATTTGTCAACTTCTATGAAGCATTTTCCTCAAGTGTTCCTATTCTTCAGGAATCCAGTTCAATCTATCACTGCCTGTTGGATGTGCTACCCATCCTATCATGAGAATGACATGGAAGACCTGAAGTTTCCATCTACCTAGCAGTCTTCACCAAGCATATTTTCCTGGATAAGCTGCATTTTTGACATCCTTCTGACCAAATGTGTCACTTCATTAGAGAAAAGCATAGCTGGCATGTGATGGTGTATCCGTGTGTCACACTCGCCACATTGTCGGTTCTTGGCCTCAAAAAAATGATGTGGGGATTTTGCCAGCTCTGGAGCTACTGCAGCTTGGTGAGCTGGCAGCCTCCCAGCAGTGGCCAGGAGCACCTGCTGTGCTGTGGCAGAGGGGACTGAAGTGGGAGTCAATCAGGACAGTGCTATTACAGGTGTAGGAAACTTGACTCATCCAAAACCAGTCCAAGTGGCAGCAGGAGCTGAGGACAGGCATTGTTCTGCAGGGTGCTGAGCTGGTTGGTGTCCCGTCTAGATATAGAAGAACTAGCCACTGAGGTATGACTCAGATTTTCAAGTCACTGTAATCTTTAAAAGGAGAATTCACTTCTGACTTCCCCAGATACATTATTCATTTGAAAGGGTGACAAAGTGGGTGAGAGATATGCCCTCACCTAGCAAGAAGAGCCATGGCACTGCTGGCTGAGCTGACTCTGCTGAGCAGGTCTCAGTAGGGGGGAAGGTGAGGGATCTCCCAAAGCACAAGGGTTCTCAGAAATTACACCAGCCGCTCCTGCTGCTCGGCTTGTACTGACCTATATGACAAAGACATCCCACCCACTCTTCTGGGCACACACAGGCTCTACCCTGACAGCTGCCACTGTGGAGACAGAAGCATGGAGATCCTGTGGGTTCCATAGTTCCTGTGCAAATAAATAATCAAGATATGTGTATGTATATATGTATTCATGAATATGTATGTAAAACAACATATCTACTTAATTTGTGGAAGGAAAGAAACCATCATGATATATTTGAAGGTTCAACTAAAAATACATATGACCCATAGTCTCACCCACGTACTCAGTCACTTGCCCCTAAAACCAATGGCATGAATATGGGGGCAAAGCTTTCAAACATGAATTTGCCTTCCCAAAATGTTGTAGGTGGAAACAATTTTGTGCAGATGTTGGATGAGGAGGAGTGATGGTGTGGCCCTCCAGGCTACCCAAAGCTCAAGCTGTTGAACTTGTGAAAAGATCATATTATTTCTGCAGAATTTTACAGGAGCAAGTAGGCAAAACACAGCCACAGATTTCCAGTGCTGGGAGGCCTGGGACAATACAAGGACATGGATAGTCACACATTCAAATATCAGACAGAGATGCTATGATTTAAAACAGGCATTATAGGGTAAGACAGATAAAAACACATGCCCCAATCTCAGCCATAGCCTCTATCCACACTCCAGAATGTGTGATGATTTCTTTTCTGTCTTTTGGCAGAAATACTAAGCTTTGTTTGAAGCAGTCATTGCACATGCTGCTGCAGCTTCAGGAAACAAACACAGTCTAAGCAACAGAGGGAAATTGCAACTCTTAGAAATTTCTGAATATATTATGGCATTTGTTGTGTTCAGCAAGTTCTGAAAATGTTAAGGTTTATTAAAAGAGACTGGGGAAAAAAAGAGACTTGGATGGCTAAGGGTCTTCTGCAGCAGAAAATTCAATAGGGATGTATTGGTGGACCTCACACTCTGAAAGATGGATCCAAGACCTGGAGGACCTCCAGAGACCAAGGCTGCCTCACAGTCAATCTCACCTGGTCTCTAAGTAAAGGATGAAGTTGGAATCCCTTCCCATAATGTTCGCAGTGGATATTGCACATCTATGCCCTGAGTGAAGTGCATGCCCTTGAAATAATGCAGAAAACTGAATCTGGGGGCTGCCATTTCATCTGACATCTTAGTGCCTGTGTTTTGAGACGCTGACAAGATGAGTAAAGCCAGAAAACTCAAAAGTAAACAGCACTGCCAGGAACACGTGCCATTGTATATTTCTAATGTTCTCACTGAACTAAAAAGATTGCCTAACTTCTAACTCTTTAATAGGATTCATAGAACTGGAAGTTTATTGCAAACTATAGGGCCTGTGCCACGTGGCAGGGGTAATGCTGTTCTTGGTACACATTGCTCAGCTTTTGCTCATGTTGTTGCTATTTAGCAATTGTGTTTGTTTTAGAAATCTGTGTCTTTCACAAATGCAAATTCCTGAGCTGACTAATGCAGTCACATCTACTCCACATGCAGTAAAACTCATCAGGCTCCAGTAACTGCGGCACTGACTTAAAATCATGGCATTCTTCTGGTTTTATTTTAATATTCAGAAAACATCTTGATTCTCTTTGTCTTTTAAGTTTTGCAGACATTTTTCATCTCAAAAATCCCTTTGATTTTTGACCGTATATATTTCTAAATGAAAACAAAACAATTCTCACATAATACTATGTTACCATGAGCTGTTGGGTTTTTTTTTTCCATAAAGCATTGTGGGAACTGTTGATGCTAATACTTGTGGCTAAAGTCTGAATAAAGAAACATTACCACCCTGCACAGGAAGCAATACACCAGACAGGCATGGAGGTATTCTCCCCCCCCGCCCCCACCCCCGAAGTAGCTGCAGTTTAAATCCATTTCCTAGCAGCTCATTTGCGTGCAGTTGTGTGGGTGCTAAGCATAAGCAGAGGTATCCCCACGCTGCACTGAGAGTTGACTCCCATCTCATCTGGGTTTAGCTTTGAGCATATATCAGCAAAGGTAGATTACTACTGACATAAGTTAAATTATTGCTGTTTACTTTTGTGTCCTTTCTTGGGCATGACTATGCTCAACCCCTACAAATATTTGATAAATCTCTTGAAGTAAATATAACCTAATGTATCCTCATATAAACTTTTATTTAGGCTTCTTGGTCTCAGATTGTATCTGACTCTCTGCTGGACAAGCAGTGAGGAGTATTTGATTCTTTCTATGAATTTTGAATATAGGTCCATGCATAATTTCATGTTACATCAGTATAGTGAGCATTTTGCTGAGAGGAAACACTGATCAGCTTTCTGCCCCAAGTTTGCACATGGAAGTATTTTACAAGCATGTATTGTCCCGATTTTCAGATATAGAATATGCAAATCTCCGTTATTCTTTCAGTAAATTTTCCTCTAATGCAAGTCACAATGAAAACATGAACAGGTGCTATACAACATGTTTTTGTTTATCTACATGCAAACATATAAGCATATGCAAAATGAAATATTTCCACTTTAAAATACAATTTACTAGGCTAGATAGAGGTTTATTTTTGCCTTTTAAAAAATAAATCAAATTTCTACCAGAAGACTGAGAAAATTTCATGGCATTTCTCAAAGTTATATCAGAGTCATGACCAGTGTACACATGCTACAAAGAAAATGCTCCTGAGATTACTTGTCATCCAATTCTGTTTTACAACAGCATACAAAGTTTGAGGTACTTCCTTAAACATCAGTGTAAGAAAAAAATGTTTGCAACATGGATATGTTTGTCAGCAAGTATATTTAATTATTTAAGGAAAGGAAGAAGCACCCTAAGAATTCAAATGCGGTAGAATTATGTTTCTTACCTGCTTTAAACCTGAAGAACTGTCCAAAGGGTCACAGTCACTATACAACAGGTAATTCCAACCAATATTCTGTCCCAGTGAAGGCATGTTGTGGAGCAGACTCTCTGCTAAGCTATGAAATTATAATATACATTCATGCTCTTGTGATGGATATACCATTAACTACTTGTCTACCAATAAACTTTGACCTTTTCCACTCCACCTATGAAAAAAATGGGTTTGGCATTTGTTGTGTGTATCATTTCCTGGGAACTGACTCAGAGCAGGCCTGCATATACTCTGGGGAGAGGTGTTGGCTGACACAGGACAAAGTCGTGCCAGGACACGTGCTAGCACACAGGGATTAGTCCTGTGTTTCATTTGCTAGCACAGTCATAACCACCAGGCTCTGCAGCAGAGTGGCCAGTCAGGACCCAGGCAGGAGGCTGTGGGAGGGCGAGAAGGAGGTCACTCCTCTGCAGAAATGCTTCTCTTGTGCTGGAAGGAGGTGGAAATGCTGTCTGTGTTAGGACTTCCCCAGGTCAGGCACTTGGCATGCACTTTCAGGAGAGTAGATGGCATTTCCATACTTATGGCATTTCATAATTTGAACAGGAAGTGCATAGCCTTGTTGCATCCCCTCTGTGCACTTCCAACATATATGATCACTCAGAAGGCAGTGGCACAACTGGGAATAAAGTCTATGTGGCACAATTGGGAATAAAATCTGTGTATTCTGATTCATTCAGAAGGGAGTGTGGAGGCAAAAGAAAATGGGTAAGAAGCAAAAGTAAAATGTGAAGTGGAAGGAAATGTTATACCACCAGAGCTGCCATAATCAGCATCTTCTTCTGTATGCTAGCATATACCCCACTGACAAATTCAAAATTAAATTAAGAAGAAAACTGAGTTATTTTAAGAATGAGTTGGAATAAACATTATCTTTTTTGTCATCAGCAATCAGTGGATTAATTTCCTGTGCGTAAGGAGGGACAGTACCTTGGTTTTACATGGTGCCTTTCATTAGTGAGGAAAGGAGGTTTGTTTGGCTTTTTTAATTATCAAAGCAACTCCATCTCAGTTTAAAAAATGGGGCTCAAAAAGCTGATGAGACATGCTACGCATGTATGGAAACACAGTCCAAAAAAAGAACTCAGGTCTCTTGGGATGTGTCCCAGTGGTCTAGCCACTAGATACTACAAATAATGCTATTGATACTACTAGACACTACTCTTTAACACCTTACAGATTATTATGCTGTTTTTTCTTGTCAAAAATAAAGATGAGTAAGGCAAGTTAGGCATTTAATTTCCTTGGTGGCAATCTGCAAAGTATTCATAATAATACTCATGCTTATATTCAAAGAAACTGATACAGAAAATAGAAAAATTCATCTAACATTCAGTGATCAGGACATTCTGTATTGAAGAAAGCACCCAAGGACATAGGAAAACCAGAAAATGCTGAAATAGCTAAGATTACTTTTACAAATGGGAGCTCCAAAATTGTTAATAAGCTTCTTCAGACAGCCAAAAGTCTTAAGAATCTGCTCACAGAGGTCTTAGTTAAAGACAGGCTGAGCCACCACACCAGTGTACTGGGACAAACCTCCCGGTGGGACAGGGTTCCTTGTTGTCCCTCTGGGCACAGCTCTGTCCGGCTGCAGGAGGTTCTGCCTGCCTGGCTGTGTAGCCCTTGGGTTATGACCATGTGTCTTGCCCTACATCTTTCCTTTCTTCATGTTATTTTCATTAGCATGGAAAACAGAGAAGGAAAAATATCCTCAGTGCTTGGATCAGCACAGAGGCACAAGGGGAGTGCAGGGCCTGTGACACCCAGGGATGAGTGGGAGTCCAAGGATGGGAGGAAACAGCTGTCTCCAGCCACCAAGGGGCCATTGGAGCCTTTTAGCTCAACAAAGGGCCAAACTGCAGCTTCCCTGAGGGGGTTCCACAGGCTGTGGAAGGTTTCATCAGAGGGGCAGAAATGGTGCACTGTGGGGCAGGGCAGCAGAGGTGCCCCCTTTGCCCGGCGAGAGCAGCTGTGTTGGAGGCTGTGTTGGATGCTGGCCCTGGCATGCATCCCCCTGCCCGGCCATCCCGAGCGTTAGGTTGCATTTGCGAGGTCAGCCAGGCAAGCCCTGGGAGCTTGACGGCTGTATGGCCCAGCTATCTCATTGCTGCCAAATTGAACAACAGCAATGCTCAGCTGGAGAGAAACATCTCCTCCTTGTGCTGCTCACAGAGCATGCTTAGGAACCTTGTACGTGTTAATGGCTTTATAGCCTCTTGCTTTTCTGTGGCTGAAAGGGACAAGAACGTAAAACTGGACGTAAGAGACACACAGGAAGATGCTCATCCCTGAGCAGGGTTTGTACAGACAAAGCAGAACTAAAATGTAATTTGGATCTTGCAGATGGAGAAACTAAGTCACAGAGTAGTTCAATGACACTAAGTTAAGCTACATCCAGTTTTGCCAAGCTAAGTCTGAGGTTTGCAGTGTATTAAAAGCATACCCAGCTTCTGAATCACAGGTCTGAGTCCTTTGCTAGTAGAAATTATGCTAGATGATTGCAGATATTTTTAAATTACAAAATAGGAAAGAATTAAGAATTCTCATAGATATTAACACTGCCCCTTCTGTTCAATAGAAAAAACATCCCTGCTTCTTTCCTTTACATAGCTATCATCACAGATGTCTTTGACCAGTATGTTGTGTTTAGGTATATGGAATAATTTAAGTCCAAAACCTTAGTTTGCAAGAGCAGGTTTGCACATGGAAGACAGTTTGTAGCTGGGAAGTTGAAGTAGGATTGTGAGCAAAATAGATTCTGAACTTGTGACTTCACATGGATATTTTATAAAAAAGAGAAAGAATTGGCATAAGGAACCAGACGGTAAAACCAACACAAATCAATAAACACATCTTAAAAGACAGTACACTTTTATTTAGGAAAATATTACACCATGTTTATATGGCAGAATAATCAAACTGAAGGAAAACCTTAATACTTGAAAATTTGTATATGTGATGCAGCTGCAGTGAGATAAAACCACACTTGAGTGACTGGATATGTTTCTTCTGCTTTCCTCCATTTCTTTTAAGCTTTAATTAAAGCCAGATGTTTCTTATTTCCTTTTTTGTTGCTGTTTTTTGTTTTCAAGTCTGCACAAATTGCAGTGCCAGCAGTAAACACTATCTTTGACTTTTTTTTTAATGTGTCAACTGTATCTGGCTGACTCAGAGTCACAAACCACTAAAATTCCAGCAAAGCAGTGCAAGCTTTCACTCCTGCTGTCATTCCTGTTGGAAGCAGGAAATTGGCATTGCTGTTTCTGGGACTGCTGCACAGGAGCCATAAAAATCCCTGTGTGTGCCTGCGAACCTTGTCCCTGGTAAATAACACTGGAGGCAGACTGGAATGCTGTATGCTGTGAATGCAGCTGCCCCTCTCATACTCTTAGAGTGCTGGGAGTGATTTCTTGTTGCTTAGTTGCTATTCAGTTTTACAGATCTGCAGTCTGTTCTCCATTTCTTCTTTCTTCTCCTCAGGGAGGCAATGGCTGGTAACCACAGGATGCAGAAGTAACCATTTTTACTCTGGTTTCATGCCCTTACTGTGACATTGACCTCTTAGGTGCCATCTCTGGCAGAATATTTTGTCAGTTGATGGCAGTGGCCTATATGTGAGCGCTTTCTTTCTGAACCAAATTGCAAAGTAGTAATGCTGTAGTATTTATAATTATGTTGTTCAACTACTTTTTAAAACTTACTTTCATTCTGAGAAGTGTATCAAATATAGAAAACCATGAACTGTAACAAACACCTAGCAAAGAGATAGAAATTACTGTTCCAAAAGCCATCTGAGGACAAGTTATGACTTACTTGACAAATATTAGGCTTTTTATTCCTACATATTTTGAGCAAGAACACGTTGTACCTAGAATAGATTGTAAGGGCAAATTTTCCAGCAGTTTTCCAGTTGTCTGTCTTCCTTTTAACAGATGTGCTATTGTTGTGCAGACAGGCTTGCTTCAACTACTACACATGTTAAAGGGCTTTTTGGATAAAAACTGCTGTTTTCTTCCACCACTTTTCTTCCACCAAGTAGCAGTCACTCCCACCCCAAAAGCTGCAGGCCAGAGGAAATGAAATGTGTAGCAGGAGGGCTTTAAGGTGCCAGATACACTTAAGTTTTCTAGTACCTCAGTGTTAAGGAAGAATGAACCCGGAGGATTTAAATTCCTTGCAGTCATATTTGCTCTTAGTTCAAGCTGTGTATAGTTACAAGGAAAAAAGTATTTCTTTACAGAATATAGAACAAATGTCACAGTTTCTACTGACAAGGCAGTACTGACTTTTCTTGAATTCAAGTGCAGCTTGTTCAAATGTCTGGGTGGGTTACAAGAGTAACTTGTTTATCCCACCCAATTCAGTCCCATAAATGGTGACATTTTTCCCCCTGAAAACATGACAGACACCTTACATGAATAAATCAACTTTATTTAAATAAAATTAAAGGTGTATCTTGCCTATTAAAAACTACCATATAGTTTTTCAAAGGCACCAATATTTAAAAATAATTTAAATTTTCTTGAGAGCAGCTACCTTTTTCCAAGTGGTGTTTATAAACTTGTCAAACTTCCCTCCACTCATTCAACTCAAGCGCTATCTGTTGCTAGGGAAATGAGGAAAGCAGTACCTTTTTCATTGTAATACTGTTCCTGGGAATCTCTTTTGAACATGCACTGAGAAGAATGGGTTGGGTGTTCTACGAAGCAAACACTCACCCTGAAATAGGGTGTTACTTTCCTCTGTGGCACCATAAATACATAAGGCACAAACCCCTGCTATGACACTCACTTTGCCTGTACTGTAAGTATTAAAAACTAAATTCAAGGGCCTGCTGGTTCTTTGAGACTTCAGTATCTCTTTTCCCTTGCATTTTTTCATGTTTAATAATGCAATGCCCACCGTCTCTACTGTGAAGAGAAAAACGTAAAAGAGTTGAGAGACCAGATCCTACAACTGTCACTGATCTACCAGAGTCTGGATCTGCATTCCCCTAGGAGCATCTAGAAATATTTGAATAACAGAAGAAGCACCACACCTGACAAACTGGCACTATTTGAACAGAATTTGTTGTCCTGCACTAGCGTGTTTCCAAAAATAATTACAAAATAATATTTTGTAGAAGGAGTTGTAGAGGAGAGAGGCTGTTTTCTGTCATGATCACCTTACCATGGCCACCTTGCTACTGATGGATATGTAAAATGGCCCGCAGCATGCATCCCACATCAGTCCTCTGGAAAACAGAGCTGTGCCATAAGTTGCCTGTGCCAGTCATTCAAATGGGGTATTTAGAGCCAGAGTGATGCTTTGAAACTCTGCCTCTTAGGGGCAGATGTGCTTTTGTACAACATCATTTTCTGATGTCTTTTGCCATGTGCCAGTTATTCCCCTTGTGATGAAGTTGGAGCACATCCAAAGCAATATGGAGCACTGGGAAGAACACCCTGCTTTTTCACTAAATTGAGACTTTGGTTTTGATGGAGAATATAAATGCAATTAGAATTAGTATTATTTTTTAATTCACTTGCTGCTGTGGATAGTTCCCCCCCAGCTCACTGTGCAGCACTGTGCAGGCTGCCTGATGACTGAAAGGGTGTCACAGGGAAAAGGATAAAAACCGTCTTATCCTGCCTACAGATCAGCATTACCCACTCCTGACCCAGGCTCTGGGTCACATGTCTGCTATGAATCCTGCAGAAACCATGAAATTTCAGCAAAGGAAAGGACATAACTTTGGGAAAGAAACTGGGTTTGCAGCTGGGTGCTGCCTGACTGGACATCCCTCAGTCCTTCTGGAAAAGAAGTTGCTCCAGGTGCCAAGAGAAGGCAGATTTACTTCCACTACCTTGCAAAGTCAAATGATGGCAAAGAGACAGGACTGTCTAGGCACAGGAATGAACAACTGCAGTAGCTTTTGATCATCAAACACCTCTTTGGTCCTCCTGCCGCTCTTGGTAGTGTCTCTGTGGGAGTGAACACACTACACACTCTTCAAGGAACTGTGGATGGGTTTGCAGGAAGTTCTTTCTGCTTAACATAAAGCCCCAAGCAGAGACACGAAGGTGTTATACAAGGCAACTGGAAGATTCTGGGGGTTTTATCTTGTTCTACTGTTTTTCAGGTCTGCACAGTTATTTATTCACAGTTACAGGGCAACAAACGTGCATATGTGGACAACCTAATTATAGAAACCTTATGTTCAGCAATGGCTGAAAAACACTTTGCTTAGCTTTTAATAAGGCAACATACAGACTTCATTGTGCCACCTCACACACTTCAAATCTGTCTAATATTAGTCTGATTTTCTTTGAAGCATGTAAGAAGCAAGGTACTGGTGCAACCACAGCAAATTGATACCAAGCTTACCCTTCACAAATCAAGATGTAACTGTGGATGTAGACATCAAGTTGTAAAAATGAAAGAATAAGAAGGCAAAAAAAGGTAAAAATGAGGTACCAATTAGCCTAATAGTTGAGCAGGTAAGGTAGTCAAGCCATATTCATACTAAATTTCATCTTCTGACTCATGATCTCGTTCACGTGTTTTCAGTAAACCCATTTCCATGGACTGAGACCATTTCACCCTTGAATGAACTGCCCTGGAAAAAGAAAAAAAAAAGTTGCCAGCAGTAACTCAAAGGCTCATCTGACCATTTTTACATGGTAAAAACCTGTTTAACTCTTGCGTCTTATCAGCGAGTTAGGATGATTGATTTATAAAGACTTGTATTGGGGCAGTGGAAGACACCCTAAAGAGGAAATAGTGACTTTAAGCAGAATCTGGGTGGAATTTAACCACAGGCCCTGGTTGTAGGCACCTTATGCTGGCATGAGTGACCACTATACAATGTAAGCGTGTAAATGGCATTCAAGGCCAGGTTGGAAGGAGCTTTCAGAAACCTGGTCTAATGCAAGGTGCTCCTGCCCACAGCAGGGGGAGTTTGAACTAGATGACCTTTAAGGTCCCTTTCCAGCTCATTCTATGATTGTAAGTGTTGCTTTTAACGATGCCACCTGACTACTTCTTGTCAGAACTTCTTTTTGTGCACCTAAGAGCACCTTAAGCAAACCTCAGTGTATCATCTAGAAAGTTTGGTGTTGTGCAGGCACAGGACCAGTAGCTGTGTTCACTTGGAAGAGAACTATAAAACTGTGAGAAGGTAAACCTCTCCTACTTTTAAGTTTATATGCAAATGTGGAAGACTAATAGAGCTCATTTTATGTGAGAAGTATTATGCTGTCAGAGCTGTTTTTATTAATGTTTTTTCTTCTGAAGCAACAATTCATGTGGTTTTAATTGATTAGTAAGAGCTATTTTTATTTCACCTTGCAAGACATTTACTTTATAGGAACCTTTTGATTTGTCAGTGAAACTTTTCTAAAATAAAGCTTCTGCTAGACTAAATAGGCAGGTCACCAAAGTTTTAGTGTTTCAAGTAACTTACCAGTTGACAATTGTGTAATTCACTGCAAGTATAAGAAAAGCAAAGGCATAATGCCAGCAATAGCACATGGTCAGGAACATCATGTTAGTATGATCTGTCTGATTCCACTCTGGGCTCCCATTTGGAGGATAAAGCACAAAGCCAATCTGTAATAAAATAAAAGATATTTAGCACATGTCATTTGATGTGTATCCTAGGCCATATCATGTTTTATTCCACCCATCACAAGGCAGACATTTAATTTCCTTATAGTGCTGCTTATTTCTGTGTTTATTAGTAAAAAGAATTTTGCAATCACACTCATATGCAATGGATCACTTTACACAGTGCAGAAATGCTTTTGAAGATGCAAAGCCAGTCCCAGAAACCCACTGCTCTTGCCCAGAAAATTAAGGATCCTGCCTCAGAGCCCATCCCTGCAACAATCACAATTATGTACTGTAAGGAGAGGGGCTGGTGCTCAGCTGTGTGTGCTCTGACCTCCAAGCACCTCACCAACCAGAAAACCTGACCAGCCATTTGCACTGACTCAGATCTTCCCAACAGCATCTGGGAATGTGTTACATAGTTGAGAAGATAAGTAATGGGTGAATAAATAAAGGCGAGCCACAAGCCTATTTCTTCTGGGCCATCCAGGGAAAAAGGTTTGAAATGACTGAAAATGGACCTTCCTCAACCGAGACTCTAAGTTCATGTGAAATACACAGCTGATGTTCATTCAGAGCTGGGAAAGATCGAATTTATATTTATGAATAAGAAACTATTAATCCTATGGCTACACAGGGGTCTGCATGACAAGCACCAGTCCTCTGTAATACCTAATACTCTTCAAAGTATCACTCAGCAGTTTAGTTGAGAATTCAGAAGGTGGGAAGAGGAGAGGAAGGAGGAAGGGAGTGGATTTTGCATTTCCATGAAGAGAATTCAATGAATGAGGGTGTTGATGATACAGAAAGAAAGTCCCTTTACCTTTTACAAATTTCCCATGCTGCAGCCAGTGTGTGGTTTTCAGTCACACAGATGGTTGAAGTCTGATGTGGGTGTGAAAAAAGCCACACTTAAATCTCTTTTATTTTTATTTCTTCAATTTTTTACTTTGAAACAAAACTCACATTGTCTCCAGAGCTAAGGAAATAATCTGTTCTAAAATTAGACTAGGCAGACAAAAAGAATAAATAGTTGCATCTATTCCTCTTACACAAAGCTTATTAAAGCACCAAAGAAAAGTTTACAAACAAGAAAATAAAACAGCAAGTGCTGCAGTACCACATTCTTGAGTTCACTTATAGAGAAACACAGCTGATTCAAAGGTCTATCTTCTTGCCAGAGCAAGCATTTAAATATTTGATTTGGTGTTGAATGTCCAGTTCTCCTAAGGAACAGCAAACGTTTTCATTCATCGTGTCTGGCCAGCATATAAAAAAGGGAAGCCAGTCTAGACATGCCGGAAAGAAAAACCATTGCAGTGACCTCAGTTCTCCACTATAAGATAAAACACACATGGGCACTAGTGCTCCTGTTTCTTTGTTACAAGGTCACAGCAATTAAATAAATCTCTCTCTTGTTCTCACGGCAAGGAAAGGGTCACTATCAAATACATATTAGTTGGATAGAATCACAAGTGAGGGCATGGAAGCTACGTTTTGAAGAGTCCTTTCAGGAGCCACATCCCTGAAGTATCAAAGTTTTGGCTGTTATTTTTACTGCTCAGTTCCCAGAGCACTAGGAAATCAAGGGACTTTATGTCATCCAATCTCTTAACGTGGATCAGTAGCTTAAGTACCTTCTGAGCCTGGCAATGTCAATGAGGCCTTTACCTCACCTGTCCACTACTCCACGGGGCATCAACTCACTGCTCCAGCAGCTGACAGAGGAGACTCTCCTTGTAAAGAACAGCATACATTTCCATGCTCTAAAATCACTGCCATTTGACTGGCAAATTTGGAACAGGATGTTAAAGGGATCAGAGAGAATGGTTAATGACTGTAGTAAGGGAGCAATCAAGAAAATCACCTTAGCTTTTTTATTGATTCAAATAAAAGGCACTAGAAGTAAAATGTCTTCTTCTGTAAAATGGATATGAGAAGTACTTTTATCTCTTTAGAGGACCATTAAGAGTGTGTTGTATTCTGTAAGTCTTTTGAAGTCTGTGTTTAGAAGGCATGTATATCACCTGTGAAACATGTGCAAAGGGTTAAATGACTAATTTTGATGAAGAAGAAATTCCTAAAGCAGGAAAGCGACCTACCTGCCAGAACCAGCTGCCTTGTAATATGCAGAGGCTTGTACGAAGCATCTCTAGCACGATGCTGCCACGGAAGAAAACTTCCAGAAATATGCAGGCAGCAGCTCCAAAAATAGCAAATAGAAGTAACTGATGAACATGAACATCCAGCATGGCTCTCCCGTGGAGATGGTAGCAGAAGAGAAAACCTGAAATAAATAGTGATCAGTTTAAGATCTTTTCTTCCCTTGTAATCTCCCTGCATGTGCTTTCAGAAAACAGTGAAACTTTGGCATTTCTCTTTGTGCCAGTATCACTTTGTGCCTCACATTGCTTTAGGTAACTAGTCGTGTACCATGTCAGTGCATACATTGAGAAACATGCCCAAGCTATTGAGGACTGACCTGAAACAGGCTTGTACTGCTATTTTCACAACATTTCTATTGCTGTGCGAGTCAGTTGGAAAGCACAGATACACCTCTACAACGTGTGCTCATGATCTGGACTGCAGTGCAGACAAACCCTCAGCAGTTTAAGGAGGGCCAAGACTGGTCTTTTTTTGGTCTCTTTTAAGTGTTTCAGAGAGTTACACATCCATAGGCTCGTTCTCTGAGGCGGCTTTGAGATTCCCAGACTAAAGACCAATACCCATCCACAAGATTCATGCACACCTCTGCAGGGAGAGGTAAACTGACCTTCAATAAAGACTGCTAAGGAAAGTACCATCCTGTCCATGGCTGCGGGTAATGCATTGGTCCCATGTGCCACAATGTCAACCAACCCTGAAATGCCATAGAAGAGGTACATGGTGGCATGCTGCCAGTTCATCAAGTGATCCCAGTGCTTTTTCTCATAGTTATACAACTTCAGATGAGGTCCATCAGGAACAAACTGCTCAGCCGCCATTCCTGTGCATAAAACAAGAAGTATAATCTTTTCTGGTGTTTAAGGTATAGACTGATGATAAGTCTTTATACAAACAATATATCCCTGTGCAGCACGATGCCACTAAATTTGAGGGTTAGTCTGGTGGTTCTGAGTGATTGGTATGTTTTGCTCCCTTCTGTCCAGTTCAGCCATTCCCAATAAAGTTTTTAACATGTTGTCCAAACTCAGGTGAAAAAGCCTCAAAGATATTAATTTTATATAAATTTTCAAGAAAATAGGCAGTAGGTGAAGAGAGATGAAATGAGCTGCTTTGCTAAGGGAAAGACCACAGAGCAAGCTCAACAATATATTAAACATCACATAAATTAGAGGGGGGAAAGTCAGAGGAAACCAGACTTCAGCTCCATTCCTGGTAGAACTATTTGCATCTTGCAGTTTCCAACAGTGAAAATGAAAACTACTATTTTGTGCTGCTTTTTCTTCTTTTAAACAATTGCTATTGTAGTAGTCCTCTGGCCGAATTTTTCAGCTGCCTGTCCCAATGGTTCAAATATGAGTATAACAGATGCTAAAGTCTCCAAAGAAAGATTTACCATTTCAGTGCTGTGCAACATGCAGGATGACAGAGTTCAAACTTTTAATTCAAAGGGGATTTTTCCACTGAAGCCATAAAAGGAAACCCCTCCACCATGCAGAGTTATTAAAGGTCCCTTGAGAATGTACACCGAGTTAGTATTGGAATTGCTGCTCCACCCTCTCCCTTACCTTGGCCCCTCGGTGTCTTGCTAACCAGCTGCAGTACTCCAGCAAGTGGAAAACTGCTTTTAGATATTTTATATGATCAATGAAGTTTACAAAGGGTTTAAAATTTGTTACGCTTTTAAAAAATTAAAGCTAATCATATTGTTTGTAAAGCATGGGCCAGCATCCTGCTGTATAAGTAGATATGCTGCAGAGCAAATGCAGTGGTTTTCCACCTTTATTTCAAGATTTCCTAACATGGAAACAGCAGGTTTTACTCCTTCTGCTGCCTTTACTGTTTGCCTTTGCCAAGTGTTCTTGTCCACATTTTTTGTTAAATTGAAATTACCATATGTTAAAATAACAGCTTTTTCCTTCAGAATGAAAATAAAAACACTAGATGAATGTTTTATCTGCCCAACTACCTCTAGACACAGACTGGGAGATTTGTAGAAAAGATGTCCACACTCACACCTCAAAATTAATGATATAATTTAGATTTTTATCATTTCTTAAGGGGTATCAAAATGTAGACACAATATTCCTTCAGCACTGATATATCTTAATTGACTCAGCTCACAGAGGGGAAGGAAAACCAAGAACAAGATTCTGTCACAGCCTGCACCTTGATTAGAAACCAGGCACTCTGAGCCTCTAAAGAAGAGTAGATACACATAATATAAAAGTCTAAAAATAAAATTAATATGTTTGTCGACTTGAGCTCCCAGGTCCCCTATTGTTTAGTCTACTTATTCTCTAAAGGTAAATTGCTAATATAGAGCCTGCTGCAATGTAAACAAGAACTAGGCACTTCTAGTCAGCTGCAAGACTCTCAAAACCATCCCTGTGGGTTTGTACCCAGTCCCAGACACAACAGAAGGAGAAACAGCTCCCTTTCACTCATCCCACACCCCATAGCCACAGTCCTGCAGCAATATGATCTGGAGTTAAGTCTTTCTGTGCAAATATTTTCACTTTTGAATGACATCAATGAAAAAAACATCTGCATCATTGATATATTTTATCCATATCTCAGTGGACACTGAGTCACTACCTGAGATGTCTGGACTCAAAATAGAAAAGCAATGCCCCCACAGTCTGGTGCTCCTTGCCTAAGTATCTTACCTCCCTCCCTGAAGCAGGGGACAGCATGTGAACACTGAGATGGACCACCTGGGAAGTAGCCAGGCAGCCTCAGAGAAGCTCCAGAAGAGCACTACACATGGAAACTATGCTATAGTCGTAACTCGATATTTAATAGCAGTAGCCCCACCACTTCACGGTGGTTAAAGGACAAAATACCAAAACACAATGAGATCTGTTTCATCAGAGAACAAAATGTAAAGAAAAAAAGTGTTGAAAGGCACAACCTTTTTGTTGTCTTCCCTGTGCCCACCTCACTTACCAATGAGGGCAAAGACAGCTTTGATGATCCCCTCAACAAACTCCAGGCGCTGAAATCCTGCCCTGGAGCCAAGGTAGCAAGCATTCTTGTTTTTCCGACAGGCGTACTTCAGTGGATATTTCACTGACCACCATAAGCCAAAAAGAAGAAAAAAGCTTCCAGGGAGGGCGTGGCCTTTGAAATTGCCCATAGTTTTCTGCTCAGCAATACCTGAAGGAGAAACAAATGCCGACCAATTATGGGAACAGTGGGAGAATTCCGTGGGTTATAATTTTAAAGTATGTCCTAGCATACATCAAAAGAGTGTCACTGAATTAAGTACTTACGCTTTATTTAAAAATAAGTTTGGGTAGTTATCTTCCCTGGCTCTTCAAAACAACCTTGCCAGTCTTCCCAGTTTCATAGCTTTTCAGAACAAGAGTCAGAGACTCAAGTGCAGAGCAGCTGACCTAAAACGCAGAACTGGCATTTGGCAAGTTAAGAGAGGGCAAAGCCATAGCACACCATGTCTTGCTGTTTAAGTTGTAGGAGTGAAAAAGACAACATGGATATTCACTGTTTGATTCTTTCACCCTTAAAGAGGGGTTTTTATGTTTTTTCCTCCACAAAGACAATACCTGACTGATGAGAAAATTACACATCTGATGGGTAACTATTAACTAATATATTGTATTTTGCATTCCAATCTAGTTGTCTCGTTATGATTTACAAACATCAATTATCAATATTTGATAGTAATTATGCAACTATACGTATACATATATCAAGTACATAATACCAAGTTCACTGAGTGGCAAGGTTATTACTAGTCAGGATTATCTAATCCTTTAAAACAAGTTCCATTAATAAAACCCAGTAATTCTGGTCATCGTCCCAACTTTCAGGGTAGTTGAGCCAATAATTTCTTAATTAAAATGACTGTTCTAACATTAAATTGTAATTTTTCTTTAAGTTACTATAAACTGAGTTGTTGTGCATCATGGCCCAAACGCATACGAAATCTTTGCACAGGCAACAATCAAGAAAAACCAGGATTGGCAGTCTGTACTTTCTGTTATTACTGTTGCTGACTTAAAAATTCAAGCGCCACACTACACTGGAGCCATCTGGTTATGAATGGAGCATGGAGGCTCTGGTATATTTTTCTTTTTCATAAGTATTTCCTATGGTCAGCTCTGCATAAGAAGTTTTAAACTGCGGCTTGTGGGCCATGGAGTACTTGCAGCTGGTTCACGTAATGCTGTCTAGTCACGTAGCATGAGCCCTCCCTTGTTTCTGGAGGCTAAATTCCACTGAAAGTATTATTTATTTTTTTTTTTTTAGGAAGAGAAACTTTTCCACATGCACAGGTCCTGGAGCTGCCATAAGACTATTCCAACTGCATGAGGAAAGGTGACCTATATAGCCACAAAGGACAAGAAAAAAAGGATAGTGTGAGGCGGGGTGTGATTTAAACAGGAGTGCTGAAGGAGGTCCTGTATCTCCTGACTGTCCTCTCTTCTTCCAGAGCTGATCTCTCCCACTGTAAGGGCTGCAGAGGGGGAGAGGTGAGCTTTAAAAGTTTTCCCTGAATAAAACTCCACTTAACTAATTTCTAAGGAAGCACTGGGCAAGTACAAATAAAGAGCAGCATGATATTGGTTGCCCAAGCAAGCCATTTCTGGATGTGCCCTCGCAGGTATTTCCAGTACTGGCATCTGTGTATGGAAGCCTGGAAGGAGAGCAGGACCAGATGGCTGCACTGAGCTCAGGGAAGGAGCACCTGCCAGTTGTGGGGCAGCCAAAGGGGGCATGAGGAACGTGTTTATGAATGAAACATAAAGGACTCCCATTTGGGTTTCCTGCTATGTGGGGAAGAGCTCCAGCATGCCGCTTGTCTCCCGTCAAGAAGAAAAGCAAAGGTGCAATGCTGAGAGCTGCTGTGGGGGGCTTTGCCTTGCTGGACATCCAGCCAAGCCCTCAGATCAGAGCAGCAGAGGCCATGAGGAGGAGCAAGTGTTGGCAGACCCAGCAGGCAGCTCTCAGCAAGGAGACCCCAAGCACCGGGGTGGTGATGGCCACCCCTTCTCCACACATGAAATGCTGAATTAAGCTCTAAAACTCCCTGAGGGTAGTGGTGCCAAATCAGCCTGCTTATGAGCTGAGCATCTCCTGTCCTGGCCCAGGGTGGGCTGGGCTGGGCAGGGCAGGAGAAAGCGGGGCAGCCAAGGGTCCAAAGTTCAGCAGAGCCTTTGTCTGCCTCCTCTGCCTCCCCCACCACCCTTAAACTTTCACTGGGTCAATGCCTGTGTGTTTTATTTGCAGGTGGGGAAAGCACTGCTCACTCTGTAGCAGCCTACAGCACAGCTGGCGTCTCAGTAGTGAGGTTGGTGGGCTCAGCCCCACAGGTTAGACCCAGCCCCTGCTATTTTGAAGAAGAGGTACTTCATTTGGGGACATCTTTAGTTCAAAGAGTCCGACCAGCTTGCACATCACTGCCAGTACTGACTGCACCATTGTTTGCGTCAATAAAGGGCAGTACTAACAGTTTTAGACAGAGGCCTAAAGTTTGCTCTAACCTGTAAAATGCTTCTTTTGCTTTTCAAACCTTAGTTTGTGGTTCTTTTAAAACGTGTTGGCCTGAAAGGCATTGCTGTCTATTCAGGTTGATTTTTTCTCTTCTTTGAATAAAAGGAAGAGGGGAGGAGTGGGGAGTGGCCTTTTCTCACTATGTATCTGATCTCACTGAACACCATTCATGGGACAGACTTCATTCATTAGAGATTTTATTACTCTCCACAGGTACAGAGCACTCCAAATGGAACAATTTACCCTCTACTCCATATCAAAGCAAGACACTGGATTAAAAATGTAAATTAAACCTATGAAAAGCCTCCCTCTAGGAAAGTACAGCTGCAGTAAGAGTAAAATGAAAAACAGTGTGTTGATGTCAATTTGTAGTGCATGGTATACAAAATATCAAAAGTAATTCTCAATCTTTAAACTCACACCTGGCTACTTAGAACTTTAATCACTGGGGGATTTTTCTGCACTAAATCTGGGTAAACTATCAAGATGCTCTTTTTTAACTACTTTTTGCCTTTCAAAACTAGGATTTTTCTAGAAGGACACACATCAGATCAGCCAGCCAGCTGTGTCACAGCTTTTGAACACTGCATCTCAACACAGCTGGTTTCAGAAAGGAGCTATACGACTTACGCTTTAAATCCTTTGTAAACTTGAAAACATCATGACAGAGGTTGCCTTAAACTGATTAAATTTCCCAATTCATGAACTTGCTCTTTTCAAGCCTGAAACTTTATTTCAGTGAGTCTGGAAGTCACCTGCCACTATCCATAGTTTTGACGTGGCTGAGTTTTGTCTGCAAGCAAACTGGGGGATATTGCGTGATTTGGAGGCTTAGTATGACACCGAGGACATGGTGAGGCTAAGCACAGACTCCTCAGCAGGACAATCACTGTGCAGTCAGGAGCTGGATCTGGCAGGTGGGAGGTAGGCGCAATGGGAGGTGAAAGGAGAGTAGGATCTAGAATCATAGAATCATTTGTGTTGGAAAAGACCTCTGAGATCATCAAGTCCAACCCTTGATCCAACACCACTCTGTTTGCTAGATCATGGCACTAAGTGCTATGTCCAATCTCAGTTTAAAAACCACCAGGGACAGTGACTATATCACCTCTCTGGGCAGGCCATTCCAATGTCTGATTACTCTCTCTGTAAAGAACTTCCTTCTAATATCCAACCTAAATTTCCCCTGGCAGAGCTTAAGCCCGTGCCCCATTGTCCTATTGCTGGCTGCCTGGGAGAGACTACGTACCATGGAGTTTGCCCCATGGTCAAAAACCCCAAAATTTTGACAATGGCACCAATCCTTTATCCACCTGTTTATGAGATAGGCTTTTCTACTCCTCTCTTTATTTAACTCCTTATCCATCCCAGATAGCACAGGAACTGAGGCAAATATCTGTGCTCCTGTCCCATGTGCTTTAAAGTCTTTTTCAATTATCCTGGCCCTTCTTCCATTAATGTCCTCACCGCCATCCTGGACTACCAACAGTGGATAATAGTCTGAGGGCTGACTTAGCTCAGGAAGTCTCCTACTAATATCCCTCACCCTGGCCCCAGGAAGGCAGCAGACCTCCCTGTGGGATGGGTCTGGGCGACACATAGGGCCCTCAGTTCCCCTCAGGAGGGAGTCACCGACTACAACCACCCTTCTTTTTTTTCTTATAGCTGTGGTTGTAATCTTGTCTTGTAGATGGGGTCCAACCAGGAGGTTCTTCAGGCAGATCTTGGCTGTCCTCTGCCTGACTCTCTGGGTCCAGGGCCTCAGATCTGTTCTTTAAGGGCACCCAGAGAGGTGATGGGGTTCCAGAGAGGGTTCTTTTACCTCTCCAGTAAGGGACCTGTTTCCATTCCCCCCAATCCATTTGGTCTGCTCTATCTGCCTTATGGCAGGAGGGGCAGGGCTTCGATGTCTCCTGTTGGACCCCCTTAGGGGTTGAAAGGGTTTGACTCCACCACTCAATTTCCTTTCCGCTCTGCCTAATGCACCTTAGTCTCTGTACCTCTTCTTTAAGTTCTGCCACTAGGCACAGCGAGTCAGGGAAGGGAAGGGAAGGGAAGGGAAGGGAAGGGAAGGGAAGGGAAGGGAAGGGAAGGGAAGGGAAGGGAAGGGAA
>JAWWEE010000001.1:16801243-16838175 GCA_035221455.1 Xenops minutus | reverse complement strand
GAAGGGAAGGGAAGGGAAGGGAAGGGAAGGGAAGGGAAGGCTCACCTATGACAGCTACCTATGTGCTTGCCCGGCCTGCGCGACCGGCCGAGCCTCGCCCTCATGGCCCTGCCACACTCCTGTTTGCCTTGGAGATGATTTTAAGCCTCCCCAAGTGCTAAGGAGCCACTCCACCACCAGCAGCAAGCAGCCAGGGGGCCCCAGCAAAGTTTGGGCTCTGGCAAAGCAAATCTGGGAGTGTAGCTGGGGGCAGCTCTCCCTCCCTCCGCCAGCCAGCCACCCCGGGGAGCACGCCCAGGAAGCAGGCAGGGCGCATCTTCCAGCCCAGATTAGGGCTTTTCACGGAAAATACCCCTTGAGACTGCTGCTCTCAGGAGAGTGTGGGGCACTGCCAGGACGGGAGACTGCTGTCAGAGTCCAAGCACACCCATGAGCTTTAATTGCCCACCAGGTTCACCCAGGGCCCCCAGGCTGGCACCTCTGCTTAGGGGCCCCATGGTCACAGGGAGACTGGAGAAAAAGGTAATTAGGCACAATCATGATAATAAACTGAATTGTTGAGGTGGTTTATAAATTTGAAGTACCAATCCGTTTCTGCAGCTGATTGGAATAAAGAGCAAGAATAATTTACAGCTACCTGTGAAAGTGAGATGCTTTCTTTTATCATGTGTGAGCATTCCAAGCATAGTTTTTCTGCAATAATCACAGAACCTTCTGCATGATTCAGGTTTTCTCAGCACATAGAAAGATACATGGTATTGCAAAAGTGTTTTTACAGCCAAACTTTGCCAAACCAATATAATAGACTGTCGACAATTGCAAATTCCTGATGTAGCTGTAATGGTTTGTGTGCCTGGGATATTTATCCCTCTGTTCAGGCTGCATCTTCCTCCTTGGGGTCAGAAGATAAGACGGGATTCCATTGGCAAAGGAGGGAATGAGCAAAAGCAGTTTCCAATTGAGCATTCAAGAAAAGGAGTGCAATTTTGTGGGTATTAAGAGCTGCCTTTTAAGCCTGAAAATTACCTCACACCATCAGAACACGAAAGGTTGGCAAGAAATAGACCTAGATGGTTGATTAAAACATCTTCTGACATTTTTGGGAAAGGTTTTTATTAACATTTGCCAGTGGTCTCTTTAAGACCACTCTGCTGAGGCAAGGCTTACAAGTGGTATGGAGAAACTAACTATGCCACCTGGTTACTCAGAAGGCTTCTCAAATGCTTCTGGGAGAACTAAGTTTTATCCCCTTTTATCCCCTTTTCCCTTTAAAGAACAGCCAGGGGTTTAGGCATCGCAACCTGTACAGGACAGGGACACAAGCAGTAGCTGATGCAGAGTTCACCCTGCAGCGGGCAGCTTCCCTTCCCTGCACGCTCTCCCACCACAGCAGTATGCAATTTCCTGTGTTTATCAAGCCCTGGGGGATGTAACAGAGGACTCTTCGAACAGAAATGTGGACTTTTTTTCCAGAAATGACACAAGTTATGAAGCCACAAACTCACTCTGGTGCAATGCTTTCATTTCTGTGACAGAACCATAGAACAACAAAAGTTAAATTCAAAGATTAAACACTAGTAATTTTTTCTTCCATATGCTAGATTAGAAAACAGTGATGAGGCGTTTATAATATTTGATATGAAGTGTTTATTTATCCATAACAGCCGCAGGAATGGATTGTGATATTGGTGAGAATGATGCACCCAGCTAAGAGCAGGAAATACATCTTATAGGCATTTTCTAATCAGGGCACAAGCTCTGATTATACAGCTTTTACCAAAAGATGGAAACCAGCAAAGCTGAAATGCATCTCAAACAAAGAAAATTGCAGGCAAGTTTAATTCAGTACCAAAGTTTCCTACTTGCAGTTAAATACCTATTCACTAGGCAAGTGACTTTTGTCCTGCAGCCATTATAATTTAAACACCTTGGGCAGCCCTGATGAGCTTAAAAACTGTCTGCTGTCTAACTGCTTTGGTCACTAAATGCAGTACTGATTTCATATAATGACTAAAAGCATTTCAGCTATTACAGCCCCATGTTTACACATGAGATCACTGCTCTGGTGTTAAGGAAAATACTCAGCTGGCACTTACAGATCCTTTAGAATTAAACTGGAACAAAGTATTGTGTATACTGAAGAAAGCAGGACACAAGACTTCTTGAAGTGCTAAAAAATGACAGTATAGCCTTGATATTTTTGGCTTAAGGGTGTAGGAGATAAAGATTTTCAGTCAAACAAAAAAAGAAAAAAAAAAAGAAATGTCATGAATAGGTGACTCTGAGTCCTGTAAGAGAAGAATTCAACCCTTGATAGAATCTTCAGGCCTAGAAGACAGGGATGAAAACCAAAAATCGCAAAGAAGTAATGGCAAGAAATCTATCTGCTGGAATTAGAAAGGGTGGACTCCAAGACACAATCTCTCACAATGCTGAGTTTGGGCCCACAACTTGAACTACTCTATTTTTTCAAGGTCTTGCATCTGTCAGAGACTCTTCTTTCCCACTTGTCCTTGTCAGCCTCTGAGTGCTCCTCACTGTGTTTTTCATCTCTCACGATCCCCAATTTTCTGGCTTTTTTTCCCATTCTCTGTACACTTCCTGATTCTTCTTCTGCTCCCATAGCCAAGCAGGCTATCTCCAGGGGTTATCCAGGGACAAAAACACTACATAATAATCTTACCATTGGCACTTGATATCTGAGCAGCTGCTAGTCTGTGGATATCAAATTTTTGGTCTTCAGGACTGCCAAACTGGAATCCTTTATTCAGATCACCACAAGTTCAAAACACATACACACAGAAAAAATAAATCTTGTAATTGCATGGGAGACATAAAAGAGTCATTTTTTTCCCATGAAGGATTCATAGTTTCTTTATTGGCCATAAACCCTGGTATTTCCTACTGCTTCCTGAAAGAAAGGATAAAATAGCACAGGTATGTGAGTAAACTATTGTAGGTATGGGAGTGCTGCCTCCTGTGGGAGTATGTTTGGCTTCAGCCACCACAGTCATTTCCCTGCCCACAGTGAGGTGCCTCCAGTGGGGTGACTTTCCATCTATCCCCCATTCAGATGGACAGTTTCCTTCCCACAGAGGGACACTGCTGCCCTCCAAGTGAGGTGCTGCTGATGCTCCTCCCGACCTGACAGACTCAAACAAGTTTTTGGTTGTGTGTAGCAGTGACAGAGTGCTGCTGGATGGACGCCATGGAGAAGGATGTGCAGTGACGTTCCACCGCTGTGCTGTGGGAGCTCTTCACTTACATCCAAGACTATCTCCACTTTCCAGTGCACCCAGCGCTGGGCTTAGCTGAAGCTCTTGGTGCTTCCTGTTTTAAACTGGAATTGTGCCAGCTGGTGACATTCCTATATGTGCGCTCTTCTTAAAGTCAATTCCTTTTGTCACAGAATCACAAAATCATGAAATCACAGAAGGGTTAGGGTTGGAAGAGACCTCTGGAGGTCATCCAGTCCAACTCCACAGTTAAAGCAGGTTCACCTAGAGCATGTTGCACAGGATCACATTCAGACAGGCTCTGGGCAGCCTGTTCCAGTGCTCTGCCACCTGCACAATAAAGAATTTTTTCCTCATATTCAGATGGAACTTCCTGTGTTTCATTTTGTGCCCATTGTCCCTCGTCCTGTTGCTGGGCACCGCTGAAAAGAGTCTGGCCTCATCCTCTTGTCAGCTGGTGCCAAGATATTTGTATGCATTGCAGAGTATTCTGCATGGGAAGGGGCCCACAAGGATCATCAAGTCCAGCTGTTAAGTGAATGGCCCATACAGGATTGATCCCACAAACTCGGTGTTATCAGCATCATGCTCTAACCAGCACTGATGAGATCACTTTTCAGTTGTCTCTTCTCCAGGCTAAACAGGCCCAACTCCCTCAGCTTTTCCTCATAAAGGAGATGCTCCAGCATCCTAACCTTCATTGTATCCCTCTGCTGGACCTTCTTCCATACGGGGTTTTTCTTTCTTGATCTGGGGAGCCCAGAACTGGACACAGCACTCTAGATGCGGCCTCCCCAGGGCTGAGTAATTGGGGAAGATCACCTTTAAAATAGCCAGAGTCACTTCAATGAACAACCTCTGCAGGACCTGAGGTATACCTGAAGTTCCACAGTAAAGCAGAGGTCACATTGCCATTGAGAAGATTGCTCCATGGATACACCACAAAAATCAGTTTTGTAGGGTGTAATCCCTGACTCCTCTTTGTCATTCCAGTTGTGTTCACTTAAATGTTCTCTGCTTCCTAGGAGAGGAAAGATTTCCTAAGATAGGAATATGTCAAGATAGCAGAAGTTTGATATATCAACTGATGATTTAGAGACCAAAGCCCTGCTCTGGAGAGGCAATTAAAGGAAATATGGTTTGTTTTCTGTTGGTGTCTCTTTCATAGACCTCCTACAGCATCTTAACAATACAGTTGGGGTTTCAGTGGAATGATTGCATAAGACAGCAAAGCTGAAAGGGCCACTAGACTATGGAAAATATTTGTAATAAATATTAATGACCACTTAGACTGTGAAAGATCCTGCATTTGACACTTACAGAACTCTTTACAGACTGTTAGAAGTTGATGCAATTGTTATTTATGTTTCCAAATACTTCTAGAAAACAAGAAGAGACCACCCAAAAAAAAGAGGGGGAATCTACTGAGAAAACTTAATGTATGAGTGGTCTTAAATGGTATTGTCCATGGGCAAGGAAGCTAGATATAAAAGAAAAATGTGATTAACTCTGTGCTTAGAGAGGAATCCATCTTC
This sequence comes from Xenops minutus, assembly GCA_035221455.1. Taxonomy (NCBI): domain Eukaryota; kingdom Metazoa; phylum Chordata; class Aves; order Passeriformes; family Furnariidae; genus Xenops; species Xenops minutus. The sequence goes on along the minus strand of JAWWEE010000001.1, from coordinate 16,833,404 downwards.
AGGAATGAGGACAAGGCTTGCCAAGTTCAGTATCATTTATAATTCTTTTGCTACATGGGTTGTTCTCTTAATGTAAGTGGCAGTGACTGTGCAGAAAAGGCATTAAGATTTCTCTTCATTATGTACAATACCAGATATTGCAGTGACTGAAGCCTTTGAATGAGAAACTGAAATATTACAAAGAAGATCCTCTTTTAAAGAATGACCAAACACTAACAAAATAAGGTAAACAGAAGTGTCATGCTGTGCTGTACATACTAATAAGTGTTCATCTTAAGGACAGTCTCAAGTTAACAAAATGGGGAAGGGAGCTCATCTCAACAAACACAAGAGCATTAACAAGTCCTTGATGGTGTTCATAGGAAGGACTCATTTTTCTTACTGAAAAATTACAAATAGACTCCATTAGTCAATGTGATCCATGTCACAGCTCGTACTTGGGCAACAAGCAGGTGACACTTGTAAAACCTGAAATTGCCTTCTCCTGTCCCCTGCAAGGGAGAAGACTGGAAACCAGGGACACGTGTCCAGAATATTGGCTTCTAGTGGGACACTGTGCTGCATTTTGCAGTCTCCTCCTGCTGAGATCCAGCCACTTGTTCTTGAATCTATGCTTTCTGAAGTTATTCCATTAACTGTTTCATAAGCTTCAATCATCCCATCTGTGGAGAATAGTTTAGTATGAGCTTCAGGGCAAACAAAGTGACACAAAATAAATGTTTAAATCTCATAGATTTGGCTGCTCTAACAAATTATATGAGTGCTTGGGGCTTGCAACACTGTGCGGCGATAAGAAGAAAAAAATATAAAAAGGTTTCTTGTCATTAATCTCCACAAAGCTGCAACAGAGAAGGTGCAATTTGCACCTAAAGCTTTGCCTTGGCCAAATTGCCTTTGTACTTTGAAGTTTTTTCTGCAGTCAGCTCTATCAAGATCAGGATACCTGACATTACTTGTCCAAGGGTGACCAAATGCACTGCCTCTACCACCTATAGCTTGAGGGAAACACACTATCAACATCAGAAAGCTGTGTGGATCCGGAAAAAAAAAAAAAAGAAGCACTAATGCATAAATGGAAGCATTGGCAAGGCAGTCTGTAGCACTGATACTAGCTGGGAGAAATGGCTGGCTGAGTTAGCCCAAATGGAAGAAACCAAACGCATCCGAGAAACAAGTGTAGGTCCTTTTTATGGGACCACCTCGTACTCACTAAGTGGGAATCAGCTCATGCTGATACAACATCAGCAGAAACTGAAGTCCTCCACAATGAAAGGCTATAGCAGCAGCATCTTCAGTGCCTGCAACCCCTCCAACAACACAGTTAACAGAGGGAGCAAGAGTAATGCTATGGAGTAGGAGCTTGGTAATTCAATCAGACCAGCAGACACAGCAAAGGGCTGTATCCTCTTCCAAAACCACTGGTGTTACAGATGCTACATCATGTATCTCAGAAATGTCTCAAATGTGGAACAAGAGTTGTAGGAATTTTGCTCAGAGAGCATTAAAATGTTGTAGCAGGCCTAATTTAGGCATAAAGTGATTAGAAGGAACATAACTCTTCTTTCTGCTTCCTGGAGCAAAAAGCAGTGCCTGGACACAAGGTCTGGTTCGTGCTGCGTGATAGGACTTAACAACCACAGTAGAGTGGCACTGCACTAAAATCTAAAATATGTCAAAACTAATGCTGAATTATTTGTAATTCCTGGGTTTAGGAGTTTGCCTTGATCACAGCTTGGAAGAGATGGTCAAAATTACTACTACTGCCAGCTGCATATTGCATGAGCATCTTTGGTCACGCGTAGAGTAGGAACCAGCTGACAAGAGTTTTGACAGTGAGAAGTCTTGGTTCATGTACATCTTCAGACTGGAAACAGAGGGCCCATTTTTGTGCTGCTGCACTGGCCATTTGCAGTGCTGAGTAAAATGAGTTTTCCAGACGGATTTGTGTGCACGAAAAGAGTAAACAGCAGCTTGCCTAAACACAGGCATAATTATTCCAGCCACTCCTCAAGGTTCATCTGAGTTTTCTTCTCCAGCAGTTATTTCTACCCACACTCTCCACAACTGAAAGAAATTTGTTTGGTTTGCCTAGCTCCATTTGTGAAGAGAAAAATACAGGAAAAGCCACATAAGCAACATAAGCAACCCTGAAAAGCAGCACAAGACGTCTGAGCAAACTTCTAAAAGGTAACTCCAGAGGTCATGATGAATTTGCATCTAAAATGGATATTGAATAAATTCCTTTTACAAAGTACTTACAGTGACTTACAGTACAACATATGCTATAGTCTAAAGACGTCTACAGAAACAGCACTCTAAGATGATGCAAAGAATGTTATACCCACTGGAGAAATCACAAGTCCTAAGTATGTAAACAGCAGTTGTCAAACACTCAAGTTTAAAAAGGAAAAAGCATTAATACTTTGCTCTCAAGTACTTCAGTTCTTACTCTTCAGAAAGCCCCTTATGAAAAAGATAATTAATTTTCTGATACCATATCCAGTATTAAGTGTTTTTAAGAGAGGAGAATATGATTTATTGCTAGAAAATTGAAACAAAATGGAAAATATGTGGGGATGGAAAGTGTTTTTCTGAGGGCTATTCTCTTTCAAAATAGAATAAAGAGGCCAAGATAATCTTAGAGTTTCTCTCATATAGTAAGTAGTCATGGTTACAATATAATTCTCTTAATTTTGCCTGAGAATTCAAGTTTGGATGTACAACTCCATTTGAGACATCCAAGAGGGAGGGAGAGAAAAAAAAATCACGCAAGAAAGCTTAAAACTAAACCGAACACCTAATCTCCCCTTTGTTCAAGGATCCCGAACCTCGGCTGCAAACCCTCTTGCACAGGGGATAAAATACTCTGGATGCCGGCAAGGGCCACGCTCGCACTTTAACATCAGCAACCTCCGCCAAAGCGACCGCTGGTTGAAAACTCCCGTCCGCTGCTTCTACCTCAGGAGTGCCCCCCGTGGACCGAGGTAAGGCAAACATGGAGTAGTTGTCCTTTCACCCGGGAATGCTCAGCACCCCCCGACCCTGCCCCGCCGCCGCCCGTCCTGCCTTCACCCCGGCCTTTCCCGCACCCGGGGACAGGGAACTCCGGGCTGCCCTTACCTGTGCCGCCTTCGCAGCCCCTTCCTCCGCCTGCCTTCGTCCCCCTCCTCCGCGGGGTTTCGTTGCCGGCCCGGGCAGCCCCTCGGCGCCGGGACCCTCCAGCTGCGGCCGCCGGGAGATGCGCCGCGGCCGCTCCAGATGTTTGCCGCACGGCCGCCCAGATGTTCCCCTGGCGGCCCCGCGGGGGGCGGGCGGTTTCCTCCCCGCCTGGCCGGGAAGGACCCAGAACTGAGCCAAATAAAAGGGGCTCGGGGAAAGAGAGGCTTCCGCGGGATCCGGCGCTGCCCACCCCTCCTCCTGCCCTGCTTTCCAGGAAAAGCGAGCAGGGCTGGCGAGGGGCTGGCGGCCGGGGGCAGCGGCCCCCACTAGCCCAGGCACGAGAGGAAAAGTCGAGAGACTTTCTGACACACAAACCCTCCTTTGATCGCTTCATATAACAGAGGCCTTTTTTAATTTACACATACACACACACACACACACACACAGACACCCGTGGTTTTCTCCACGAAAATGAGCGCTCATGGCTGTACTGCCTGTAATTTTGCAGGAATGTATGGCACAGCCCTGCATCCAAAAGAAGAATGTCTAAAAATAAAATTTAAAGGATGAAACCACGGTTTTATTTACAAATGTCATCCTGTAGCAAACGGTGTTAGTGACATTACTGGATCATTCATAGTGTAATGAAAGACATCTTACGCTGCACCACCTCTGTTATGACAGCCAGCAGACAACACTGATGAAAGCCTTAAATATGGAAAAAGCCTCCTCTGAGGAAGTTTGCTAGGAAGTTGTGATAATTGAGTTTTAAATCTCTGTTTAAACTACACCAGAAACCTCCCTGACCTTTTCCACCTGTGTCAGCATCAAGGTCTTTTGTTGCCAACCTCCCCTGTGTTTGTTGGAGTAGCCAAGCCAAGATGCAACTCTCCCCACCAAGTTATTTGGTCATAACTTGGACCAAATTCTGAGCCACCCCTTTCTAGTCCCCTAATTTAAGATTTCTGCTGTTCATGATCCAAAAGCTTTCTTTCTTTGGGAAATTTGTGGATGAAATTAACCCCATGTAAAGATTGAAACTTTTTCACTCTCACTTATCTTCTCAGAAAGCTCCATCCTTGCCTGCTCTTTAGTATAAAGTGACACTTTCACTATCAGATAAATAACACTCCAGCAAATACCCCTCACCATCTGGCAAGCAGATGCCTTTGCAGGTTGGGTAATGTAAGGAGTACTGAGAAAAAGGCGATGAGTGTTTTCCAGAAGTACCACCTCTCTGTAAACAGTGTTTCAGAAATCCAGCCTCAATGGCAGCTGCTCCCATTTCCTGGTCTGAGTGACTTCTTTTGCAATTTTTGTAGCCAGCATAATGCATCTCACACCATGACATTAATTCCTACATAATGGATATCTAGCTTTTGCAGAAGAGTTTTCAGCTAGACTGAGCCAAATCACTAAGTGATACTGACAATTGTAATAACCTCACATATTTACCACTGATTTGATATGTTTGTCTTGGCAGTGGAGACAATCACATCCCAGGATTCCTCATTTCCATCTGCACTTAAGATGGCTTAAAAGTCAATCCAAGTAAAAGTCAATGTTGCCACTGTAAAAGACTCCAATTGGCATCCCCCAAACCCTGACGGGATTCTGCACGTCTGTGAGGACCATTGCAGTGTGCAGTAAAGTAGCCCCAGAGAAGTGCATGCATAGAATATTCTATAAAACTGTTTGGTAGGGACTACAGAAATAGCAAAGCATCTCTTGCAGTTTTTTGCCTAAGGTCAACAAGAGGCCAACACTACTACCACATTCAGTCAAGTTCAGACCTTGCTTCATTTTCATCTTACTCTTTTTACCTTGTTCCAAAGTTAGTTAGGAAATTAACTCACCATGCCTCTTTCAAATTTAGGATACATGCTTGACACATGGGCAGGCAATTGAGCTCTTCTCTGGCTGGAGAAGTAGAGCATCCAAATAGAATGTTTGTTTGGTTGTTCACTGCTGAGCATTGCACCTGAAGCAAGCCATTAAAATATTTTTTCCATGGCTAAGCCTAAATGCTGTGAGATGAATTTGCAAGTAGTGCTTGAACTGCTTTCCACAGGTGTTACCTGAATTAAATAGTACATGGTCAAATGTCTGTGGCTCTAACCCCCATAGGTCTATTTACATTGCATTTAATAGGGGACCTAGTTGTTTTACTTCATTAGCTATTACAGATACCAGCTTCTGACAGCAATGTCTGTGTTCTTCATCATTTGCTCACAGTCCCTATGCCTCGATCCAAATACTCATGAGCACATTTCAGACAAATTAGAGCTCTACATGTTTTAGTATTATTATAACACCCACAGTTTGGCTCAGAAGGCAAGGTAGCACTTGGGGGTAGGTGAGCTAGTTTAAGCCTAGGCACTTGGGGGAATGGCACTTTACGTAACCATTTTCTGGGTAAAAACCAAAGTGAAATGTTGATCTACTCCCCTGGACATTCACAATTTGTTGTTTGTAGGTATCTTCGTAGCACCACATCTAATTTATAGCTGAAGGATTGAAGGCCATCCCACTCTAAGACAAGAGAAAGTTTGGGACCCTTTGATGAAGCTGAATAGCCACAAGTCTATGGGGCCTGATGACATGCACCCCAGGGTCCTGAGGGAACTGCCTGATGCGCCAAGCCACTCTCCATCCCATTTGAAACATCATGGCAGTCAGGTGAAGTTCCCAGTGACTGGAAAAGGGGAAACATTGACCCCATTTTTAAAAAGGGGAGAATGGAAGATCTGAGGAGCTACAGCCCAGTGAATCTCACCTCTGTGCCTGGGAAGATTGTGGAGCGGATTCTCACAGAAGATATGCTAAGGCACCTAAAAGATCAGGAGGTGATCCGAGGCAGCCAGCACAGCTTCACTAAGGGCAAGTTGTGCCTGACCAGCCTGGAGGCCTTGTATGATGGAGTGATGGCAATGGCTGATGAGAGACTGTCAGGTGTCATCTATCTAGACTTCTGTAAGGCCTTCAATATGGTCTCATACACAACATCCTTATCTCCAAATTGGAGACACATGGATTTGATGGTTGGACTATTTAGTGGATAAGGAATTGGCTGGATGGACACAGCCAGAGACTTGTGGTCAATGGCTTTACGACCAGATGGAGGCTGGTGACAAGTGGTGACACTTGGGGCTCTTGGGACCTGTGCTCTTCCATATCTTCATCAATGGCACAGTGAGATTGAGTGCACCCCCAGCAAGTTTGCAGAGGACATGAAGCTGAGTGGTGCAGTTGGCACAAATGAAGAACAGGATGCCATCCAGAGGGACCTGGACAAGCTCAAGAAGTGGGCCCACAAGAATGTCATGAGGTTCAACAAGGCCAAGCACAAGTGCTGCACCTGGGTCAGGGCAATCCCAGACATGAGTACAGACTGGGAGAAGAACTTATTGAGAGCAGCCTTGTGGAGAAGGACTTGGGCGTTCTTGTGGAAGAAAAGCTGGATATGAGCCAACAGTGTTTGCTTACAGCTCAGAAGGCCAAACACATCCCAGGCTGCATCAAAAGAGGGGTGGGCAGCAGGTCGAGGGAGGTGATTCTCCCCCTCCACTCTGCCCTCATGAGACCCCACCTTGAGTACTGCACCCAGATCTGGGGTCCTCAGCACAGGAAAGACATAGACCTGTTAGAGAGGGTCCAGAAGAGTGCCATAAAGATCATCTGAAGGATGGAGCACCTCTCCTATGAAGACAGGCTGTGAGAACTGGAGTTGTTCAGCCTTGAGAAGAGAAGGGTCCAGGGAGACCTTATAGCACCTAAAGGGGGCTTAGACAAGAAAGAGAGACTTTTTATACAGGTAGACAGTAACAGGACAAAGGCCATGGGTTTTAAATTGAAAGAGGGCAGGTTTCAATTATGTATTAGGAAGAAATTCTTTACTCAGAGAGTGGTGAAACACTGGAACAGGTTGCCCAGAGAGGTTGTGTGCAACTGTTGAGAAGCTGCAGCATACTGCCCGCTGCCCATTAGCATATCCAAAGTCACCGCATACAGGGGGTCATTGCTGTCCTGAGGTGTATTAACCACTTTCTAGCATTCATCCTCCCAAACCCGCTCCCATAACAGAAACCCAGAGGACGGGAGTGTCATCCTAGCAGTTGTAACACAATCATCGGGAGTCAACACATTTGAGGCAAATAAGTAATTAACCATTTGTCGCACCAGCTCTGAATGTAAGCCATAGGAGGCGACAGTGGCCTGCAACTGTTCCATCAGTTTCCACTCAAAAGGCAAATATTGGGCCACCTGATGTCCACCCCCCCGCTGCATCCGAAATCTGAACGGGGAATGCCAGAGGCACCGGTCCACACGCCTCAACCGCCTGCCAATCACCCTCCAGGATCGCATCCCTAATGACACCCAACCACCTGTGATTAGCATTCAAAGGCCTAAGGTGGAGTCTGTCTGATGCAGTAATCGTCACATCGCCTAGCGGGCCAGCCGCCGGCGCTCTGGGCAAAGCAGAGTCAAGCCGCTGCATCGGCTCCGTAATCTGTGTCAGGAGGTGATCGGAGAGCCGAGGGTGGAGGGGTAGAGAACGGTCCAGCTGCTGCAACTGCTCCTCTCCCGGGTCCTGTTGCTCATTGTCGGTGTCCTCAGTCTCAGTGGCATTGCGACTGGGGTTGCTCTCCCGGTCAGCAGCAGTCTGCTCTCGATAAGAAGGTGAGAGCGGCGCGGCCACAGAGGCAGCATCCTGTGAGCAAACCGGCGGGGACTGGGAGACGTCCCACTGGATCTCTGCCGCAGATGCCTTGACCGGTACCATCATCCTGGCGGCAGAAACTCCAGGAGAAAACAACCTCGTATCCGAGGCAGGCAAACTGTCTCCCAATAAAACCTGAGCTGCTGCAGCGACTTTCTTTTCAGACTGATATCTCTGTAATGTGTTAAGTACCTCTCTCCAGGTGGCCCCCAGCTCTTTAGCTTTCTTATCACCATCGATTGACCCATCCCATAAGCTACCGCCGACCGCAGGCCACTCATCCATGCTAAAGACCAGCGTGGGTTCGGCTAAGTGTCCTTTTTGCTTAGCCCAGTCATAAAGGGCATGCAGTTTCTTGGCAGAGACTGCCGCGTTCTGTTTAGCGAGAAAGTCGCTTAATAATGATATTGCCGTTTCCCTTTCCATGAGTAATGTTCCCTCGCCATGATTAAGGGGGAACCCAGGGCTGCAAGCCGCTCCTTCGCCGTGATTAAGGGGGAATACAGGGTGTTGGGCTGTTCCCATGCCGTGATTAAAGGGGAACCCGGCCTTGCCCTTGGCTCGATTTATAGGGAATGCAACCTTCCCACGCCTTGATTAAGGGGGAAGAAAAACTGTCATCTCTCACATAGCAAGAAAATACGCCGGCAGTGAAATTGGCATTTCCCAATCCATGAGTAACGCTCCCACACCGTGGTTAAGGGGGAACCCAGGGTAAACGGTCTTACCAAGCACCCGGAGGGTAGCTAAGCCTCTTTGGTGCGGCGGCCTTTCCGCCAATATGCTGTCAACGAAGCGCAAGGTCCGTTGGCATCAGGGTCACCATTTGTAGCGGAGGCGGGCTTGTGGAGCAGAGAGACAACTCGATACGAGTTAACAGCAAAGCTCAGTTTATTCCAAAGCACTCACAAAATTATACTTTTTCTAAGAGTATGTGCACTAACATTATTGGTGTCCATAGCATACAAGCAATTATCTATTGGCCACAGTTACAAGCTACTGTCTCTGTCTCTGTAAAAATTCTTGCAGCTGTCTTATCTTCTTTTTCTTCTGATCTCTCTGTCTCTTGCAAGTAGTTTATCTTCACAGCTACACAGTAGCGATGGCCAAGGTCAAATTCCTTTTGCTCCGTTAAGAAATTCACAGGCCTGGAAACTACATTTTCCTACAGCTGTGGATGCCCCATCCCTGTAAGTGTTCAAGGGCAGGTTGGATGATGCCCTGAGCAACCTGATCCAGTGAGTGGCATCCCCGCCCATGGCAAGGGGGTTTGAACTAGATGATTTTTAAGGTTCCTTTCAACCTAAACCATTCTGTGGTTCCATGAAATGAATCAGAGAAGGGTGGCTGACACTGATAAAAAATTGCTTTCTGGACACAGTGCCCAGAAAGTTAAACAAATAATTCTGGCCTTTCAAAGTTCATGCAACAGTTGAATAAGGATCAAATACATGCATTGGCTACAACTTAAGGAAAAACAAACATTGACATTCTGTTTTTAATACAACTTGTAACACCAAAATAAATAAAAAGTGAATTTGAATACAAACACCCACCTTATGACAGTTCATTTTTTGGAGTGCTATTAGGGATATTTGCTCTTGAGTGGATTTAGCAGATACAAGCTTTAATCTGTAAAGTTTAAAAATGCTTCTAGGCCTAATCCTGTCATTCAGAGGAAAAAAGTAGTTACATTATATGTGACATTGTAAATTTTATAGATGTTAACAATTATTAACTGTGTTGTTGTTGTTTGAAGTACTTTTGCTTTCTGTTTTTTACAAGTAGCCTCCAAGACCTTTGTAATAAACTTTCAAAAAGAGACCTTTTTTCAAGTTTATATTCTCTCCATGCAATTTGTCAAGCTGAGTCATAGTATATAAAAATGTATCCCCCCTTATGAAAGTATTTCATCTAGAAGAACATAAAAAAGCAATCATGGAGATAAAAAAGTCAGAAGAGCTCAGCTTACTGCTATCTGCATTAACAGAGGAATTGCAGTGACTGCAGGAGCATTACCTGAAACAATCTATAATTCACAGGTAATTGGCTGTGTTTCAGGTTGATCAGAGTCCTTTGAACTAATCTAGCAATTTGGCATGGGGAATCTAGTGTAAAAAATCCAGAAATGCCAGGAGTATTAACAGTAAGAATTTTCTCCCCAGATTTCTCTATTCCTGTATTAGGATGATGAAGAACTGAGAAATCTGGGAAAAGCAGAAGTACTAGGAAAAAACAGTTTGCAGATCCTAAATGTTTTTCTTCTCAGAATTTCAGTACTTGGAATAAATGTATGTCTTGACACTGAGAGCTATGCAGATGAGGTTGTCTTCAGTATTGTGCTGCTTTTGTATACGTGTTAAACCATGACAAGTACAAACATGTATAAAAAAAGATGATCCCTGTCCCGACATTGCTGATTAAGAATCTTTGATTTTTCTCATCTCGTTGTGTATCAGCTGAATGAAAGCAAAAGTTATTTTAAAGCTGCAAATGTCAACACAGAAAGTCATCTCTGGGAATATGGAATGACATTTCTTTTTCCTATGCTTCAGGTCATGAAGCAAGTTTCATATTAGAAAGTGAGAGAATATTCACTCTGGGGAAAATGCCATGTATTCGCCTGGGGTTTTTTGGGAAAGGATGTCAGCAACAAACTAGTCAAACAAGTGTACAAATTGTAATTTCCCAATAGCATCCAGCGGTGGAGAGCTCATGCGGTGTACTCACTCGGGGTCAAATATCAAGACAAGTCCTAGTTTATCAGTAGTCCCAGAAACTGAGACATGGAAACCTAAGGCAGAGGGCTGTGGGAAAACAGGGAGTAATCTGCTAAGTGAGGAAAGATGCAGCAGCTGAAAGAACTAGAAACTCTTCTTGACTCCATCAAGTTCCTTGGTCACTTCTAGATGAGATAACTGCATGTCTGTGTTTGGCTGATGGCTTCTTAATTTGAGGCACCTGGAAGGAGACATTTAGGGTATAGATTTAGAGAAGCACCAAGCACTCGGAACAGAAAGTGAAGTCTGCAGGAGCAGTTAGTTAAATCATGGAGTATTCTGAACGAATGCCGGGGCCAACCAAGTGTTCAAAAAAAGTGCAGCAAATCATAATAAAAAGCTCCCAATTGCCTGGAAATAATATCTTCTCGCCTTTTACACACACTGTGATGATAAACATTCAGAGGCTACAAGAAAGCCACCCCAGAAAACCTCATAAAGAAACTGGCAGCTCTGAATTTAGTGCACACTCTGTTTTGCACAGTGATAAATGGGGCTCCCAGTCCCACACTGAGTCCAGGAAATGCAGAGATCATCTTCATTCCCAGACGCTGTCCCGCATGTACACTAAATGAGGCACTAGTCCTGTGGGAAAAATACTATGCAGCCAAACAATTAAATCATGTCACATAATACACTTCGTGTGGGGGAAGGGAAGAGGGGGCTGAACTATGCTTCCAAAGGCAGCACTAGGTCTGGATTTTTCCAGCTTCTGAGTGTTTAACTTTGTAAACCTAATGGTGTTCTTTCAACATTTTTTTCTTTTTATGTTGCAGTTTTGTCTTCCGCATTGTTTTGCTAAGTTTTGTTCTCTCAGTCTTTCTGACTTGCTGCAGTTCTGCACATACCTTGGGTGAGTCAGGAGAACTGGCTGGGGGAGGACATCATTGTGAATAATCCTCTGGACAGGGACACAAGACAGAAAGAACAAGGTAGGAAAACTGGCCACTTAAGAAATAATATGAAAAGCATTAGCTGTAGCACAACCTGGGGAGAAAGTGGGAAAAGTGTTTTTCAGAGGAAGAGGGTAACAGAGCAGGAGCACAGCCATGGGAATGAGCAATGGGGAGGTCATAAATCCTGTGTCACTGCAAGGGCATGGCCTCCTGTGACCCTTTTCCCTTGGCTCTCCTGCAGCATGGCAGGTAAATGTCCTCCTGCTTGCCATGCAGAGCAGGGGCACATGATTGTTGTTGTGCTGGTCTTCGTCCCGTGGGACACCAGGGCCAGAAAATCTCTGATGCAAAAGAAGCTCCACTAATACACACATTTATCACACACAGTAACAAGGAAGGAGCCCATCCAAGTCATAAAAGTCTCTGTGACCAGGTGCAATATTCCCTGGAGACAAACACTTTCCCCTTGCTCACTGTCTTCCTAACCAGCTCCTTACAGCTGTAGCCACACATCTCATCTCACCAGAAACTGAATCCTTTGGTCTCCCACCTGGCTGTTGCTTTGTGAAACTTTGCCCTCCCAAAACATCCAAATTTACAGAACCTCCACCTCAGGTCCTTGCCAACAACCCAAAACATATCCCACAAACCATCTCTCTCCCAAAGGCAGCTCTGGGGTCTCTCTACCACTTCCCTCCCCAGGGATGCTCTCATCAGACAGCCTCATGGAAAATGTCCAGCCTGAGCTCCTCATCCCTGCTGTTGCCAATCCTGCTCCCCAGCCAGGCATCAAGTCTCAGCTGCAGTGGTGCCTTAGCACTAAATCACTTGGCTCTTCCTCTCCTGTGCTTTAATGCAAAAACCCACCTGGCGCTGCCAGGGTAGACAGGGCCACTTCCACACTGCTGACTCCCACACGATCATGCATTTTCACCTGGTTTCCCATAACATTGAAATGCTCATCAAAATGTCCATCTGTTTGCACAGACACCTCATCCACACAGGCACAGATGAACATGAGTTTGAGCTCACAGAGTGATGTTGAATGTAATGGGGTCACAGGCAGTCAGGGAAGCAGCTTTGTAGGAAAAGGCTGTCATCAGGAAGCTGGGGATCGGCAGGGAGAAGGCTTTTTCTAAGCAAGAAAACTGAGGGAAAGCAGAGAAACCCAGAGGCAGCTTGAAAAGTAATAGTTTGTGGCCAGACAGGGCAAGTGGTGGACAGAAATCCACAGTGCAGCATACTGCTCCTGGGAGATGCAGACGTACAAATGTCTAATTGTCAGCAAATGTCTCTGTGTGTATATATATTTAAATATATCTGTATGTATATTTGTGCAGTGTATATATTTTATATAAATAAAATGTTACTTTATACCTTGATGAACAGGCACAATAAAAATGAAATTTCCAAATAATATAGTGATTAGTGTAAAAGGGAAAGAGGATCAGTTTTGATTCTGGGTCTGCCGCTGAAGGTCCCAGCCAAAACATCCTCAGTGTTCCTGTGACTTACTTTGATTGTTTTGTGAATTTTCAGTTGTTTCACCTCCCTTTTGATTCTGAACAAACACATGTATTTGTTTGACAGGATATATGAACTGCCAATGTGTCCATTTGTGCTTCATTTCAAAAGCATGAGTAACTCCCCCTTCAGTCTGCATATTTGTATGTATCTGGAGAATGAAATTCAATATGGTTTCATGTCACCAGATTTCCTCTGAAATAATGTGAGAGGCCCAGGACTGTAACTCACATTAACTGTACAAAGAAACAGTGGTTTAAGACTCCTGCTGCTCCCCAGGTGCTGATTTCTGTCCCACTGCTGGATGTCCCTGCACAGCAAGGCTGCCCAACAGGAATGCATCCCTGCCCTTTGTCACTGCAGTTCACAGCCCAGCAAAGCAGCACATACCTCCCAATGCTGGTTAAAGGCTAAACTGGACCAGCTGAAATGCAGGTGGATGTGCCACTCAGCTCACTCTGCTCTTGTAGAAGAGAGGTTGCAATTGATGAACAGAGATATTTTGAAATGTCTCATAAATTATAGCCACTTCTGAGCTATGTGTTATATGAAAAGGATTGGGCTGCTTATAGGAATAAAAGTGCTATTGCTTTTTTTCCCTGAGAAACTTCTGGCATCACATATAATTATTCTGTCAGAATAAACCTGGGGCAAGAAATGTATTATCTTTCCTATAGAAAGGATTTGGTGAGAGTTTCCCAAAATCTCTTGCACATCTAACATTGAAAATAATGAAAGCAAGACTGAGCACCAGGAGCTGCAAATCCCATGGTAATGATATAGTGACAATAGGTAAGTACCTGAAGACAGTTTCAGAGAGGTGTAAGCAGACAACCCGCCTTGGTTTCTGGGGGCAGAATAGAAGCTGATGAACCTCAGGGCTGCCAGAGAGGTGAAGCAAAGCTTGGCTGGGTGGAGGAGCAGCTCCCTGGGCAGTAGCTGGGCAAGACGCCTGTGGTGTTTGTCTCCTGTTGACCCCAAGGAAAGCAGCAGCTGTGGGAACCTTCATCCTTCCACAGGAATGGTGCTCATCCCTTTCCAGCAGGCTGGGCAGGGGGGCTGGGGCATCCAGGGCTGCACCAGCAGCTCTCCAACAGGTTAAAGGAGGGGAGTGTGGACTGTATGTACCCTGGAAATGGAGGGCAGAGGAATAGGACAGTTTGGGAAATACCTGCAGCAAGAAGCTGCCAGTTAGTGATTCAACAATGTGGGATCTCCGGAGCCAGATCAAGGTTTTCCGCTGACCACGGTGTACATACTGCATTCTCTAACACCAGACTAAGCTCTGCCATGGGTTTCAGTGTTTCCTTCATATATTAAAAAAAAAAAAAAAAAAAAAAAAAAGTCATATATGAACAACACAGGGAAAAATTTGACCATACATACCTGTGCTCTTCATTATGGTTGTCTCCTGCTGGCACTATAATTAGTTTTAGTCTCAAACTTGTGCTTGCAGTGGACTATAGTGCATGTTCTCACTTGGTATGGACAGACTCCCTCTGCTGGAAAATGGCTGTAAAGGTTACCTAGTCATTTAATAATACAAAGAGAAATAACTTGTATACAATGTATTTTGTAGCAAATGTGTCATTTTTATTTATATTGTCCAAGGAATTGTAAAAATATTTTGACTTCTTTCCTAACCCCTGGGAAGGAGCTGGGAGTTTTTATTTTCAATGTTCACCTCTGAACTGTATAAAAATCCAAACCACTTAGATTAATCTCATATTGCATTAATCCACTGAGTAAAGTTTTGATTTCTTTCTTCTGTAACTAGAATCAAGCTTTGAAGAGTTCCTCTCTGTAGTCCTAAAGGACTCTTTCTTCTGGACTTCATCATGGATGACAAGAGCCTGCCACTGACTTTATAGAAGCACCTGGACAAGACATGTTGGACAGGTTCACTTCTTTGGCAGCCACTTTTTAATACACTGTTAAAAGCAAGTGGAGAAGAACAGCAGCAAACAGGATTTTAATGGAGGAATCCCTGTTATTCCCCAGCACTTTTGACAGGTGAAGCTGATATATTCCCTTCAGAAACTAAGATCCCTGGTCCGAAATATTTACTGAATCAATGATATTAAGGAAATGAGGATACTATCATTAGATGAAGTCCTGTTATCATCAAAATAACTTCATCAGGATCTAGATCAGACACAGCTTCCTAGAAGAATGTGGTGTCCAGTGCTTTCTATTTTTCTTATTTGATACCACATAAAAGAGTCCTGAGATAAGGGTTTGAGTTTTAGGGTACAGCTAGCATAGCAGTTATGTCTGCTTCCTCACTCCACTCCACCAATGTGTCTCAGATGCCACCTACAGAAACAACCTCCAAAGAGAGGAGTACTTAGTGCTTGGTCCATTTTCTGAGGTTGGTAGGCACCAACTACACCATTTATTTTACTTCTATGGAGATATCATAGAATCATAGAATGGTTTGAGTTGGAAGGGACCTTAAAAGACCATCTAGTTCCAAGCCCTCTGACATGGGCAGGGAACTTTATACTAGACCAAGTTACTCAGGGTCCCATCCAGCCTGACCTTGAACACTTCCAGGCATGGGGAGTCCACAGCCTCTCTGGGCAATCTGTTCCAGTGTTTCACCACCCTAAAGTAAAGAATTTTTTCCTCATATGTAATCTAAATCTGGTCTCCTTCAGCTTGCAGCCATTCCCCCTTGTCCTATCACTCAATGCCCTTGTGAAAAGTCTCTCTCCAGCTCTCTTGCAGGCCCCTTTATGTACTGGAAGGTGCTCTAAGGTCTCCCCAGAGCCTTCTCTTCTCCATGCTGAACAAGCCCACTCTCTCAGCTTGTCTTTATAGGAGAGGTGCTCCAGCCCTGAGATCAACTTAGTGGCTCACCTCTAGACTCATTTCAACAGGTTAACATCTCTCTTGTGTTGGGGGCCCCAGAGCTGGACATAGCACATCAATTTCCTGGGAATTAGGAGCACTGCTTGCTCCTTCTCTGCAGCACCAACTCTGAACCACAGACATTGAAACTCCCAGCTGCTTGCAGCTCCTTTAGAACACCCATGTTCTCCTCTTCCACTAATACAGTTATTTAAAGACTGACACACTCTGGCTGCAGCAGCTCCAGCATGGCATATAATCTTCGTCTTTGGTCTTTCCATCAGTGCAAAACTGTGTTAAAAGCCATTCAAGATGATATTGAGGGTTTTCCCACCTCCTGGGTAGCATCTGGTAATACAGGATTACTGCAACAACTTCAACATACAGGCATATCACCTTTCAGTCACCAGCAGTGAAGGTTTAGTCACGGTCTGGAGAATTTGATACATGAACTCCCTCCTCTACTCTCTGCATAGCAAGTAACAGAAAGTAAGGCCCTGGGAGTTTGTCATGATACCTCTGTGAAAGCTGTGCATGCAGTGAAATCCTGTGCTGCTGCCAGTCCCCAAGGTCATCATGACAAATTGCACATGGATCTAAATCTTCTTTCTTCAAGTGAAAGGAAATTTTTATTAGTCTTGAATGTTCTCAGCTCAGAATTGCTTTGGATTGTGTAATCAAATTGAAATGAGCACATTGAACGTTGGTTGATGCCCACTGACCAGTTGAGACCTGGCTTATGCTATTGTGAGAATACTTTTGTTGCATGCAAAGGGCATTAAAGGAACGGAATATCTGTTGTCTGAGGTAGCCTCGTTTCCAGTCTGAGGACTTTCTGTATGGACTTTTTTGGCTTGTTGATGCAAATTCATGTATAAATGTCACAAGTTGGTGGGTCTTCTCAATATACCAAAACTCTGTCAGTTTAGAAATTGCGTGATCTGAAGCATATGGACAAACATATGAGAAGGACAAGAATGCCTCAAATAAGACAGTCTATTAGTCTTTGATGTCTTGTATCACCTTTTTCTCTTATTTTCTGACTGACTTAGAGATAAAACAGAGCTGAAAGAAGTTAACTTTTTCCAAAGAACAGTGGAGACCGGGCTAGGATTCAGAGGGATCCTCCTAATAGGAGGCATATTGTCTGTCAAGCCAATCTGAAATGTTTTCTGTGATGAGTGCGTTTATTTTCACATTTGTACACACACAGTTACCTAAAGCTCTGGCACAACTGTAGGCAGGGCATTATCTATGAAATTTGTTGAATTTCAATGTTCATTTCTGTTATGGATTGACTAGATTTTGGCTGCAATATCTTTCTGGACATATTTCAAGACCTGTTTCTTTTCAATGGTTTTGGCACATGGCTGTATAAACTCCAAGTCTTATGATTATGATTCATTTCTGTGTGAATAATTTTGGTTATCAAGCTTGATTATATCTCTGTGTGATTTTACCTATTCATGTGTACACTGAGTGCATTCAGAGCCAGGGCTGTGCTTACCCAAATACCTTTTTCTGTGCTAAAAAGGAAGAAACTACAGATGAAAGTTTTCATTGTTTTAATATTTAATATTTTGTTACTTTTTTAATGGGTTTTGCATTCTACTGGAGTTATATGTCATGGTTGCTTTATTTATTTATGTATTTAAATATTTCCTTTTTTTTTTTCCCAGAAAGGACTGTTGTGAGCATGTATAAATATAGCTATTGTTTCATTTTGCTTTTGTGGGGTCTGGCATTTCATATACTAATGCATGATCAGAAGTACTCAAAATGTAATTCATCCTCAAAACCATGCTGCAATTAAACAATACCTGAGAAGCACACAAGCATAAATATTTTGCTTTAGGAATTCCCACCTAAAAGATCATGTAAACACAATTGACTCTCTCTTCTTACTCCTCTCAGAAAATGCTGGAGTATAACTCTATCTTGCTCTTGAAATGATTGTATGTACCTACACCTTGACTTTCCACAAGAGCACTTTCTAGTTAGCCTGAAGTGCTGGGAAGGATCCACAGGGATGAAAGGGATGAACATTTTACCAGACTGTGGTATCCCACTAGTGAGACACAACAAGCTTAAAATGTCCTTCATGGGCATTTTCATTTCATCAGGTGTGCTGTACAAGCAGCACGTTACTCTGACGAACACCACAAAATTCTGCTGGAGCCTGTTGAGTTAAGCTGTCTGTAAAACAGGAGGAGGTGGCTGATGGCCTGAAATGCAGGCAAAGCTGATGCAGCCACGGCATTCAGCTCTCACAAGATGTGAGGGCAGGCTGCTACATGAAAGGATGCATGTGAGACGTTTTATCTGAGCAACTCAGACATAGCTGGCCATGTTCCTTTCTAGCCAAGCCTGTTCTAATGCAGTCTTCAAATTAAGGTTATAAAAGGAAAGCCATCTGCATGTAAGTTTTGGCTGGCAGAAGAATGTAAGGAAAAATTCAGCCTGGATTGGGGAGAACAGGAACTGAGCAGAGGAACATTTTCCCATCAGATTTATTAGTTTATAATACAAGTTACCAAGCAAGAAGATGTTTACAAGCATCAGCAAGGATTCAATTGCTTTCTTATACATCCCCCAAGGCCCTACTTTAAAAAAAAAAAAAAAAAAGGCAACAAAACAAAAAAACCACAATCCTTTAATGGATATAAGTGTTACAAAGTTTTATGGATGCCCTAAGCTTTTAAAAGGTTGAACATTCAAAATTAAGGCTCTAAGGTAAAATAGTAAGATCTTTGTTAATTACAGAAAATCACAGGAAGAATATCCATCAGACTTCGACTTTTGCTATGACTTCATTAATCTGCACTCTTCTCTAACTATATTATCCAAAGCAAGCTTTCTCCATACTAGGCCTGGGGAGATTATTCCCAAAGAGGGCAGGGTTGCCTCTACAGAGAACACTTGCATGTTGAAGAAAGGGGAGGATTGGGGGACTATGGGGGTGTGTATGTGTTTGTGAGCATGTGGAGATGAGATTTACACCTGTGCTCAGGAGATCTTCAGCCAGAGGAACAGAGTTTTCCAAAGTCCAGCTTTTCATAGAATCTGCCAGTTCCCATTCCCTTGCTTCAGCCCAAGTTCTAGGAAAGGGAAAAGGAAAAAGGGTTGCAATGCCTCAGGAACCGCTTGAGGAGATTAAAAGGAAGTATGAGAGACAGAACATTTCTGGTTTTACTGGAGAACTTTCATCAAAGCTCAAATTTTGCTGCTCAAAAGTAGAAATGCAGCAAAAGATGTTGGTAGCTACAGGGAAGGGCTATAAAGTAGTAAATGGAGAAGGGGAAGGCCACAAAGGAAGAAAGGTGATGAGGTTAAAGCTGGGAGAAAGAATTAGTTGTGTGACTGGGGAAATGGGACTGAGGACATGAGAGAAGGTTGGGGGATGCCAGAGAAACAAGAGTCATACTGCATAGCGATAGGGAAAGGGAACTAAGACATCAGGGAGGTGTAGAAGAGAAAAATTCCATAAATTTGGAGTTGAAAGACTGTCAAAGCAAAAAGGTACCTGTTTTCAGGACAAATCTAAGTGAACATCAGGACCAGGAAGCAGTTGGCTGTTTATATGTACTTTTTTCTTCCCAAACCTACCCATGATCCTGTTTTTCATTGAAACAAAAACATAAGGCTTTGGATGACTTTGCACGGCTCTGTAACACGTACGTGGTGGCCTCCTCTTAAATGAACACATTCAGCACTGTCTTGCCACAATGCTAAATTTGCCTGAAGCCCCCTTATGGTGGTTAATTGCTAACTTGGATCTTGCTACCAATACACTCCTATGACAAAGGTTACATTCCTAATGACAAAAGCAAAGAAAAGAAGGTAACATGGTGTCAATGATGCAGTTGAATTTTACTTTCCTTTTACAGCTTAGGGTTTATTCTAGATATCAGGCCTTTTCTAGTCAAAACAAAACAAGAATGCTCCCTCTGCTCTTCAGGGGGACTGCTAAAATTGATTACCTCAATGCATTCTAGCTGCCTGTGTATAAATATCCTTTCTGAATGCTTGCTTGTGATGGAAATTGTTCATTGTGATCTGCAGGTACTTCTGAACCTTCAGCTTCTTCCCGCTCTCTCCTTGGCTCTGATTTCTCTTCCATTCTCTTATGAGACTTGCTTTTTCTCAAATGCAATCTTTCTCTTTCTCGTCTCTCCTTCACGCCTTCAGGTTGCTAAAAGGCAGGAAAAAAGTAGCCAGCAATTAAAAGTGTCTCCTACATGAACAAAAAATCCAAGCTCATTATTTTATTTCACTAGTAATGCATAATAAGATATTCCAATGACCTGCCTCAGCATGATCAGCTCTACTAAGATGGGCTGAAATTCAAGGCCCAAGCCAGTCACCCTAAAACTCAGCAAGAAGGAACAAACATACTTTGACTATACTCTGTGTATGATGGAAGGGTCACCTGCCCAGCTGACTTGAGTGGGGGAGCAGACAGGAGGCAAAAACAGAGGGGCTCCAAGGTTTCAACCCAGACTCTATGTTTTTGTCCTTTCACATGATCCATTTTTATGTGCCTGAAGGCTGTTCAGTGCTAGCCACAAAGACCTCCCTGAAAACAAGTGCTGAAGGTCATGAAGTGTTCTCAAAGACAAGTTTATAAGAGAAAAGCAATATGCGGGCAAGGACCTGAATTACCTTTCCCACACTTTTCACCTGTGTGATCAAGGTGGTTCGAATCGTACCCACAGAGCTCTGAATGCAAAAAGATGCTCCATTCGGAGGCAAGTTTAACCCCAAATTTCCTTTCAAATCTTCAACACCTACTAATGAGTTCTTTGAGACACTCAAGTCCTTCACATCTCCCAAACTTCAGTGGTGACTGCAGGAATAGCAAGTGGGTCTGCCTGAAAGATAGATTAAGATACAGCTCAGCACATCTCACTGCAGATTACAGAAGGGAAATGGAACGCATGTTTTAACTGGAACCGAAGCCATAATTAATATATTATGCTCACTATACCTATCATGAACTTACTACACACAGACTTCTCTAGCCATAGGCATTTTTGAGAAATTAGAAATTATAAACCAGGCAATGTGAATTTCCAAATGAAATAAATTGAGTAGTTCCTAAAGGGGAAAAAGAAGATTAGAGGATGCACTTAAAATCTTAACAATCGCATAACAGTACTGTCATCACCATATTTCTGCATATTTTTAGAGGATTGGTCATGCAATGACTATAATTGGCGGGCTGATGATGTAATAATGATACTTATTGAAAAGAAATTTTTTTGTCTCTTTTGCCGCACAGAAAGTCTGCAAAGAAAGGTGAAAATTACTTTTCCATACAAGCTGTCAATGTCGACAAACTTAAAAAAAAAAATTAAAAAAAGATACTTCCCTCTGTGGCTATTTGGTGCTGATGCCAAGTGTTATTCAAGCACAGCTTTTTGAATGGGTTGACAATTTGATAGTGTTCTTCTGATATGTCAAAGTGAGTTAGGATTTATTACCCTCCCTTCCATTGTATGAGACAGCAGATATTATGTATCATAATAATAAAAATGTGTTAGAATGTCATAGACAAAAGATTGTTATTGGCTACTTCATCAACACAAATCATACAAAAAATGCTTATGGTTCCAGACAGAATGATGGGGAAAAGGTTGAAACGAGGTGAGAATCCCCTGCTGCCTTCATGCCTTACAGTGAAAATATGTTCAGCCACTTATAGCAATAGTTGCTGCTGTAGCTGTGTGGTGACTCTGCAGAAAGCACATGGATGGACTCCCAAGGGTAAAAGAGAAGGCTCTCAAACACTACAGTGTTTGGCAGTCTTACAGAAAATACCATATAGGTTAAACCACATCAGCAGTGAGAAAGTGAGCTGGGTCTTATGGCAAAAGTGTAGCAAACCTGGGTTTATGTTGTCATGTTTTGTTGTCACAGCCATAGAAACCTCTGAAAACATTGCCACAGCCAGTTCAGTGTCTCATTTCGAGGATAAATATTTCTGAATAAGCCTAGACGGTAACACTACATCAAGAATCCTCACACTAATGATACAATTTAATACTGCTTGTGCTACTGTAGTAATTTGAGACCCCATAGTAAGAGAAATTCTACTAATTCAAGTTCATTTCTGCACTTTCCCCAGCAAAGTCACAGCAATTACACAAAGGATAAAGCAAGCTCACTTTGTCTGGGTTTTTTCTTATGTAGTGATCTCAAGTTGGTTGTCACCTACCAAAGAAACTGAGCGCTTGCTTTTGAGGTGCAATTGCTTTTCAAAGGACTCTGCAAACTCATGAATGGAATTTGATCTTGTCTCGGGGCCTGAGCTGTCTGCTGAAGGTGTTCTGCTTGCCTTCCTGTGGCAGTGGCATTTGACATCTTGCTCTTCTTGAAATTCCTTGGAGCCCTTGAGATGGCCTGAAGATGAGCCTTTGGCAGAATAATGAAGTCGTGTTGCATGGAAGGAGGAAAGCTTGGCCTGAAAAACAAAAGGTCTTTGTTGAGTATTGAATATTAAAGCAGAGCACACACGGCAGACTTTTTTCTGCCACCGAGACTTTCCAAACAGTGGTGCAGAGCAAAGGACCTTGCCCAAAAGCCTGTGTCTTTTCTCTTATGTGCAGAAGAATCACACTGCCAAGAACTTGCTTTCTGGAGGCAGCAGCAGCAGATTTTTTAATTATTCCTGGTTTTGAGTATCTAAGCTTTGGCATCCAAGTGAGCATTTCAAATGTAAAGTTGTTGGGTCCCCTTAGTGTTCACAGGCACTAAAAGGAACTGGAACCATTCATAACCTCAAAAAGGCAGGTCTCACATCTGGCTGCAGTTTCTGAGCAGAACTCTCAAAGACCTAGCCTTTTGTGGAGAGATGAGTCAGATGCAGGGTTTGACCCGTGGGTGCTCCAAGTCTTATCCGATGTTTGAGTTAACCTGAGTGTGACAGCAACCATTTCTAGCTCAGTTCTGTCCAATTTTCAGCATGGCCTATATGCAGACAACAAGCTTTATTGCTCAGCTTTTAATTTTCTGCTGGTTTCTTGGGCACATTTGTCCTGAACTTATGAGGGAGCACTTTCAGGGCACATTCCTACCAGAGAAGTGGCAGAAAACAGACTTTCTACAATTACATTTGTCAGGCTGAAGTGGGGAGAGAGTAGATAGTTGTTTAGTTTCTGTGTGGTTCAATTTTCCCAGGCCTGGCATGCAGATAAAAGCTATTGATCTGCATCAGCTGTGTTTAATTGAACGTCTGTAAAGGAGATTAAACCGATACAGAACTGCTGTGTCCTGCAGAGTCATGTATCAGTGGTTTTAGAAATAGACAGACCTGTAGATGGGATGGGTGAGAAGGACACTACAGAGACCCAGGGATGCCCCAAACCTTGCCAGCTGCTGATGCTTTTTCAGGATGAGTAGCTGAACACTGGGAAGACGCAGGTGATGAAAACTGTGAGACACAGGAGGTACTGAACATGACACCCCTGCACGTGTCAGGTTAGGGCACTTCAGGCACGCAGCTGCTGCATACATGTTTGAATGAGTATATGTTTTGGACATTATGAGGAATTTCTTCACAGAAAGGATGATTAGACATTGGAAAAGACTGCACAGGGAGGTGGTGAAGTCACCATCCCTGGAGGTGTTTAGGGCAAGACTGGATGCAGCACTTAGTGGCACAGTCTAGTTGGCATGGTGGTGTTCGGTCAAAGGTTGAATTTGATAATTTCAGGAGTCTTTTCCAACCTAATTAATTATGTGATTCTGTGATTCTATGTTTTGTCTAAGCCTGGCACCAAGCCTTCAACTATGAATTGACCCTCAGAAGCTCTGCTGCCTTCAAGGGGGTTGTGATTGTGTAAAACAATTGAAGGTCTCTCCTAGAAATCCTGAAATGCTTTCTAAGAAAATCCAGTAGAAAACCCTACACTCAGAGTAGGGTTTGTTGTGGAGGGTGTGTATGTATTGTTTGTTTTGGTTTATTAACAAATGGAGGAAAGCTAAACCAAATTGACATAGTTGCCATCTGAAATATCTCCTGTACACAATTTCATTTACTCTGGTCCAGATGCTATTGTTTATGTATAAGCATGATAAGGACCTTTCTCTGAAGAGTGAGGCTGTGCATTCATATGATTGTGTTTATATCACATTAGACAGGCTTCATGAGAGATGCTAAAAATAATAGATTTCACACCTGACAGAAGTACCTAATATTGAAGGGTTTTCAAAACATATGGTACTGGTTCAATTTTTTTTCCAGACATGAGCTTCCTATGTCCAGTATTATGGACTGCCTCTGAGAGTAGCGTTAATGATTTCTGCCACACTATTTTTACTTTGGTTTCAAACCAATCAATACAGCTGTAAGTTCTATAAGGTCATATTGTATTGTTACTTTAAAAAGCATTAAAGTAATCACATTGTGCTTGAGGGATAGGAGCACACATGCCATGCCAAGCTCAGTAAGCTAAATGCCTTCTGTGTCATTTTAATGGCATAAACATATATTGTTTCCTGGAAATAAAAATTGTCTTAGAATAAAAATCACTGGTCTTTGTTCTTAGAGGGTTTGGGGGAAAAAAAACCCATAGGAAGACAGCTGAAATGGGGGATCATATTCCATCAATCCTGTTTTTCAATGTTTGTAAATGTTTTCTTTTACTATGACATTACTTTTTAATTTCCCTTCAGAGGGAATTATAGTTAAGCCCTTAACAAAAAGACTCCAGTTTACTTATTGACATGGCAGCGATGTCCAAAAAAGAGATAGGCTTTCCTCTGAAATGCCTGTTTGCCTCAGTGGACTAAGGGTAAATACCTGTGCAATCACATTACTGTGACTGTGCCGTCTCTCACAGTGCCTTTTCATGGTACATACCACCATAGCTCAGACAGCATGCTCAGGCATGTCAGCATGTTGCTGCCTTATGGACACAACCCTGCAGAAGGCAAGAGCCCCGCCACATCTCTTCAAGCATGAACATTTCATGGCTTATATCTAGCACAGTATATTAGTCTTATTTAAGACTGACTCTGTGAATAACTGAAAGAGTCATAAAATGAAGTTCAGCAATGACTTTAGATAAGTGGCTTTCCTCTTGTTTCTTAGATTTAATACATGCATTAATACCTGTGTTTAATACCAAATTGAAGACTTGGTACCACTGCATATAAGAAGGTACGAAGACTGCTCTCATCTATGCTTTGCCCTCCTGCAGTTTCAGCAGCCGCTGGCAACAGAGATTGCAGAGATTGCCTCTGTGTCTGCACTCCCAGGTGTGCACCCTCTGCTGCGCTCCTCCCTTGACAAAGTTCTCTGAGCACAGCCTCAAGACCTGTTCTTGTTCTTAGCCCAGCAGCTGCCTCATGCTACATCTGGTGCCTCTTCAGTGAACTCACCTTGGTCTCTGTCTCCTAGGATCTGACCCCAGAAGTTCTTAAACTGGAGAAGTGGGGAGGAGGTGAATCAAGGGAAAAGACGAGGAAGGAAGAACGTTGAATGCTCCACTACATCAAAATGGGGGGGTTTTTGCCAGCGCTGGGAAAACCAGATGCACCAAGCAATCTCAGGGATTGTTTCTCACTCCCTTTAGTACTCCTTTTTTCTGCATTTGGGTAAAAGCCAGTCATACTCAGTTTATCTATTTGCAAAGCAGATAATCTTCTGCTAATTGCCCATCTAGAACACACAAAAAGTACACAAGCAAAAGTACTTCACGAAATTGCTGTCAACAGAATTTGCCTAATCTCTTTCTCAATTTCTGTCACAGACAAACTGATTGCTTGCATCTTTTGGGTTTGATCTGAGGGCCTGCACAGCTGTCAGCAGAAAATTAGTCTTCAGTGTGTCACTACTGAGTGTTCACTGTTTGCTGAAGTTTACCCAATGACTCCAATATTTTAGGGATAATTTGGAATACTGGACATTCAGATGCTGTCCCATGGCCTCCTTTCCTTCCAAAAAGTTTATAATCAAGCATATATTCCTTAAAAATGGTTTGGTCTATGCTCCAACTGATCACTAGTAACAATACAGTGGTAAATGGTCAGTCCAACTTTAGTTTAAATTAGATGTTAGTAACTTCAATAGCAGTCAATTGTTCTGCTCCCATTCTCAGCTGCTCTTATCAGCTTTTCTCCCATGAGCAGCAACTCTATTTGAAGGTGGATACACGTAGAGAGTTGTAAAACTCCTATAAGCGCTCCTTTGCTTCCTATCCTTTCACCATAACAAAATGTCTGGGAGGTAAGAACTGTTCTGAACCAGAATGATGTAGGATAACTAGAATGTGTCAAGCAAAGTCATAGCTGCAAGCTTCAAAAACGGTATCACAGCTAATTTGTCTAAAGTTTGCCAGAGGAATAAGCCAAATAGAGATGGAAACATGACTTAGCTCTCCCCAAGCAGTTTCCACGTTCAGTGTTGGCCCACAGCATCATCTACAACTCTGACACTTTTCAGGAGAGGGGAGTTGCATGTTTTAGCCTGACTTACCAGTGACCCAGTGAAGGATGAATATAATTCTGTATTCCCCTCTTCAAAATGTGAACAACAGCAAAAGAATTTTGCAAAGCTCATCTCAGTAACATTTGTGAGGTATACCAACATGTTGGGGGAAAATAATGAAAAGTGTTGTTAGGAGTTATTCTACAAAGCTTTATGCATTTTTGGGTGGGGGGGCTGCACCATGATAGGCCACAGAAGTTTATTATTGTGTTTGAGGTGAGTGCAGTGGCTTGAATGTCTTACTACAGCATGGGAAAAGCTACAAAGACCAAGACACCAAATTGGAGCTGAAAGTGATTTCCAGCTTTATGCTGGAAAAAAAGCACCTTTTGACCCCTACCGTGAGCATTTTGCTGTGTAATACCCAGACAGTCCTAATGCAGCTGCAGTTCATGTGGCCAGGACTGCACTACTGCTGATGCACCCTGTATCAGTCTTCAATACAAGACAAACTGTGCTGGCACTGCTGTTTTGCCATCATGTCTGTGCAAGGAAATTTTGTCAACAGCTGTGTCAGAACCTGCTGACTTGATTTTCACCTGGACAGCGGAATTACCTTGATTTAAGGTGTTGAGACAGAAGAAAGGGTACACTGACATCTGCTGTGGAGGTATTAATTTACAGAAGAGATGCTGTCTAATCTGTTATTATTCCTCCTGATTAATAGCACTGTTCTGATAAAATGAAGACAATATTTAAATAACAATAAAAGTGTTTTGAATCTTATAGTAGTTAACATTTGTAATAATGAATTTTACAGTAGTTATAATTTGTTGTCACTGTAAAAAACACACATCCAGGTGCAACAGCAAGCTGTTGCTCTCAATAACCATATGGTCTTTCTAAAGGTATTTCTAAGGCATCATTAGTGCCTATTTGTTTAATTTCTAGCTTTCGTTAAGGTCAACATGTTTTAGTGCTCCTTGCTACCAACCAGTCAACTTCCAAATGAAAAGTTTCATCTCAGAATTTACCCCTGAATCATAAAATCCCCAAACAATTTTTTCCCTCTCATTCATCCAATCAACTTCTGGCACTGAGAAATAAAGCAGTTAAAATTTGTATCTTCTATATAAAACTAGTGGAGCAAGACAAATTTGTGCGAAGCATTAATGCAAAAACCAGGCATAATTAATTGTACGTGATAATCTTTGCTCATTGAACAATAATGTAAGAAAAAATCAGTCTTTCTCCCAGCTCACTTAATCCAAATTCAAGGTATGGATTCAGGGACACAAATATAGCAAAGCATTTGAATGGCTATTAGCTAAATATTTAAATAGCTTTTGAACAAACTGAATATAAGAACAAGCTTCAAAGGAAATGTCTCTGCGCACACAAATACAGACACAATATATAAGAATATAAAAGTAGGTGTGTTCAGCACCTTGCTGAACGGAAAGTGATTTAAACTACATTCTTATACTTCAGTTTGTATTGACACCTAAAGAAATCATATATGCATAGGTCTGAAGAAAAAAAATAATATACAGGAAAATTAATTTTGAAAACCCATCAACACTAAAAACCATTATGTTTCCAGCATTCTGATGGAATACATCAGCAAAGCTGTAGCTCAGAGTCTGTTCTGCAATCTGTGGCCAAGGTGAAATATAGCAGTAAATAACAAATGTGCCTGATCAGACCAGAAGTTATGACTGAAGGTGATCTCTGCAGCCTGTCCATGAATTCAAAGAAGGAGGAGGTGCTTTTGGTTTTTTAGCCATTTTTTTTGAAAATGAAAAATCCTACAGCTTAGAACATGGCAGTTCCAGTGGAGAACTTGCAAGGTGAAAACATAGCATGGCATAAAAAAAAAGTTTGAAAAAGTTTAGCTGTTTCTCCCCAATATATTAGCATTTGTTTTGTTGCAGTCAAAATGATCTAAGGATATAAGGAAAAAATGGTTTCAAGGAAATATAGTGTCTTTGTTAAGCCAACTAATATAGTCAGGAGAAAAGAGAAAGGATTGGACCACTATGTATTCTTCTAAGAGCTGAAATAAAAGCAACAGACTTTGAGTAAAGAGCAGACTGTGAAAGCTGTTTTCAGTTTAATTTTCAAAATCAGACAGTTGTGAGCTGCCTTAAAAACCTGATTCTGCACATGAGCCCTGCCCCTTTCTGAACTATTTTGTTAGCTTAAACTAAATAAAGAATGCCTTTCTACTGTAAAATCTTACTTCACAGTTCAATAAGCTTTATTATGTGTTGTATCCTTGTTTTTCAGAGACAGATGTTTTAAACCAGGACGGACCACATCCTCTGGCTTAAATTAAAAGTTATACCTGCAAACAGCTAAATCCCAGGGAGTAAAATTTTCTGGAGACAGTATAGTTGCAGAATTAGGTCCAAATCCCATTAATTTTACACATGAGAACAGACCCATTAAAACCAGTCTTTCTGTATGCCAGTTGCAAAATGTTTTGATCTCTGCCAGGTCACGCAGAGCAGGCAGGAAAACACTGGAGTACCTCGTTAGGCAGCTATTACATGCTTCTCCTTACATTTCTGGTCCTGTCATCACTTATCTTGGAGTTTGCCAGTTTTCCTGTATTCTAAGACACCAGAGGCCTGACCCTGACAGGCAGCTAAGGTCAGAAAGCAAGTAGCTGCTGCCAGCACGAACAGAACTTACTTGGTAAGATGTTCATCATCATTGCATCTCTAGGGCCATGCTCCTGGGAATGGAACTTACATTTTTGCACAAACCACTTACATTTTTGCAAACACAGGGAAAACTGCACACAGCTCTTACCGGTAGGGATGCTCTCCTTTCATTACAGAACCGTGTCTGACGTTTCTTGTGGCCTCTACTCTCTTTCTCATTCTCATCGATCAAGTTGTGGCCCCAGAAGCTGCTCATCCATTTTGCAAAGAAGATATCATCATCCTCATCATATTCCATGTACAGATGCTCCAAACTTGGGGGTGGGTCTCCCAACCAGACAAGGAAAAGCAATGTCAGATTCCACCACCAAGCCAGTAGCTTTACACTGTTCTGCCAACAAGAGGAAGCAAAGACGCAGCTTCAACCAGTCCTTCTGCACAAACCCATCCCACTGCAGCCCTGGGCACCGTCTAAACATAAAGTCAATCCTTTCTCATTTCTTTTCAACAAGGTTTCTTTTAACCTTTCCATTGCAGTGCTGTCCAATATGACACTGCCGCAGGGGGCTGGTGGGAGGGGTGTTGGCTGCTCCCTGTGTGTTGCTGTTGAGTGCACCAGCTGTCAATACCAATGGAGAATTGCCCACAGTTACATGCCTGGGAGGTGCATACACAAACCCAAAGCAGGCTTGTGATTTCGAGAACCAGAACTGACATATTGATGTTGGTCAGAAACTGGCACGGCTGCTTGCAGAGACCTAACTGGTTCTGTGGGAGGCAACACAAATGGCCAACTCTTCCCATATTGCCCTCCCTCCGGATTTCTGTTGCCTCTGTTCCTCCTTCAGTGTTTAGGAAATGTGGCCTGTCTAGGTAGAAGAAAGCAATTGCTTGTTCACTTTTGGGTTATGACAGGCAGTGTAAACTTGGGTCAGCTGCTTTTCACCAGAGTAATTTCATCTGCCATAAAGGGTTATGCACTGCCTCACTTGAATGCACATGGGGTAAAAATATGTCTGATTCCTCCTCACCAGCCCTGGCTGTAACCCATACAGGCCATGTCTATCCCACAAACAGAATAAGGCCAGGGACTATTTTCTGGCCCTGAGACAAGTGGCTACAGCAATATCCTACATGGCTACACCAATACCCTACATGGCATTTGTGCTGTGGGTCTCCTCGAGGCTGTATGCACTGCACTGTGGCTGTAATACTGTTTCAAGTTTTGTGTGTTTTTTGTTTTAAACTGATATAACACAAAACCTCTGTTGTGGCCCATAAGACTGTTGTTTGTATGGTATGAAACTGGAAGATGCCTTGAGACATTCCTTGGGACACAGCAGGAGGACAAAGAGGAGGGCTCTAAGGCTGTGGAGCCTGTTGGGATAGTGTTGGAAGACTGCATATGAGGAAGAACCCAAACCTAACTTCTTATTGGAAGCAGTCCTTGGTGTGTGCTACTCGTTCTCCTGGTGCCTAGGCATTGCTGTGGAGATGCCAGTTGGCCTTGGCCAGAAGCATGCAAAAAAGCTTGCTGGCAATTTAGCATTACAGAGAATCAGTGGTCCAGCATTAAACCTTGCCTTTTCCCTGACCTATTTAGGAATACAGATGTAGTGACAAAACTCCAATTTCATTCATGTGGGTTGTAGGTGTGAGGTTTACCTACTATGTAGAACTCTTAAATCTGAGTAATATGGGTAAAGGGACCAATTGGTCAAGCATGCCTATGTGCCCAAGTTTGACCTTGTCCAGGGCAGGCAGGACCATGATTAGCACAAGTGCCTGGAGCACATGGGTGTGCAGATGGCATTGCCTCACATGTTGTATATTAGATCTTGGAGACAGCCAAACCTGCAGCAGGATGCTTTCTTGGCAGAGGCACAGGTGGATAGGAGCAAGAGGGATACCTGAAAAACAGTACAAAAAAGACATCTGAAGCAATAAAAAGGATGCATAGGCTGATTCTTCAGGTGGGGAAGAACACTCCTGGCCATACTCTGACAGCCTGAATTCCACTTACATCTTTGAGACCTCCCATCTGTACAGGCAAGGTCCATCTGAAGACCTGCAGTAGCTCATAGAAAGC
Organism: Xenops minutus; assembly: GCA_035221455.1. NCBI lineage: Eukaryota > Metazoa > Chordata > Aves > Passeriformes > Furnariidae > Xenops > Xenops minutus. The sequence goes on along the minus strand of JAWWEE010000001.1, from coordinate 16,802,282 downwards.
ATCACGTGGGTGGAATTGAGGCTGTCCCACTGGGAAGCTATTGACTTGTTGCATATGTTTTCTATTGTGTGGTTTGAATTTCTTCTTTTCTGACATGCAAGACAGAACTGCAAGCTGTTGTGTGGAACTGGAAATGCTTCTGCCATGCTGAGACAGGTGACAGAGAGAAGTGGGAGAGAGGTTGTCCCACAGCTTTGCCAAAATATGCTTATGTAAACAGTAATAATCCATAAATTAAAGGATACATTTCAATCTGTTTACTACCAGGCACTCATATATAGTGACTCAGAGTGCAGCAGGACAAATTTTAGTTGGACTCCTGAAGTATTTGCTTAGCAATCTTACTGTTGTTTTTATTTTCAGTCCTTTTTTACTTCACTGCAATGTGTCTTCACACATATTCCTTCCATTTCCCTGCTGCCTACAATGAAACTTTCAGGCATGAGATGACTAGAGTTATCTGAGTATAAAAACAGAGCAAAGATGACAGCTCTTCATCCTTAGCTGAGTGCTCCAGGGGAATAAGTGGAAGCAGAGACATAAACTGTCTCTACCTACAGGTGAGGATGCTAAGTAGGCATAGCCATAGCCACGCACACATACAACATGTACAAAATTACAGTATTGCATATTAAATTATTTTTACAACAGATTCAATAACTTAAAGATGTCATTTGTAGCAAGGTCTGCTTCAAACCTCTCCAGTACAGAGGCCTAGAAACTTTAAATCAGCCATATTAGTTGAAACTTCACAGAAGCACACACTGGGTCAGGTTGGAAGGGACCACCGTGGGCCATCTGGTCCAACCTCCCTGCTCAAGCAGGGTCATCCCAGAGCACATGGCACAGGATTGTGTCCAGACAGTTCTGGACTATCTCCAGTGAGGGAGACTCCACACCCTCTCCAGGCACCCCATTCCAGTCACCCCAGTCACAGTTCCTCACACTCGGGTGGAACTTCTTGTAATGGGTGGTAAGGGTAAAAGCCTAGAAATTGCTTATCAAATTCTAAAACTTGTAAAGGTTTTCTTAAAGGTTT
>JAWWEE010000001.1:16590176-16801143 GCA_035221455.1 Xenops minutus | reverse complement strand
CCGGCCGTCCAGCGCGCTGCCTTGCTCTTTTGCCTTTAATAAAATTTTGGTGTTTCAAAATTTTATATTTGTAGTCCTTTGACTATAACATTCTGTGCATCAGTTTCTGCCTGTTGCCTCTTGTCCTATTGCTTGGCACCACCGAGAAGAGTTCCAATCGCTCAGAACATTTTTAGGTACTTATATGCATTCAGGAGGTCCCCTCTCAGCTGTCTCCTGTCGAGGCTAAACAGGCACAGCTCTCTCAGCCTTTCCTTATAAGAGAGATGCTCCAGTCCCTTAATCATCCTCGTTGCCCTCCACTGATCCACTCCAGGATCCCCCTGTCTCTCCTGCCCTGCGGAGCCCAGATGTGGACACAGCACTCCAGACGTGGGGTGCTCTCAGGATGTGTGTCTCAGGACCCTAGACATGGGATACACTCAGGATGTGTGTCCCAGCACTCCGTGCACCCAGGATGTATGTCCCATTCCTCCAGACTCGGGATGCACTCCCAGGATGTGTGTCCCAGCACTCCAGGCATGGGATACACCCAGGATGTGTGTCCCAGCACTCCAGACATGGGATACACTCAGGATGTGTGTCCCAGCCCTCCAGACATGGGATACACTCAGGATGTGTGTCCCAGCTCTTCGTGCACCCCCAGGATGTGAGTCCCAGCCCTCTGTGCACCCCCAGGATGTGTGTCCCAGCACTCCAAACATGGGATACACTCAGGATGTGTGTCCCAGCTCTCCGTGCACCCGGGATGAGAGTCCCAGCCCTCCAGACATGGGATACACTCAGGATGTGTGTCCCAGCCCTCCGTGCATCCCCAGGATGTGTGTCCCAGCCCTCCAGACATGGGATACACTCAGGATGTGTGTCCCAGCCCTCTGTGCACCCCCAGGATGTGTGTCCCAGCCCTCTGTGCACCCCCAGGATGTGTGTCCCAGCCCTCTGTGCACCCCCAGGCTGTGTGTCCCAGCACTCTGACGTGTGACACTGCCGGGCTGTGTCCCCCGCCCCCCGTGCCGCGGCGCTGCCCCCGCCGGGCGGGCAGGGGGCGCTGTGGGGGCGGAAGGCGGCGCTCCCCGCGCTCCCGGCGCGCCCCGCGTGTCCGCGCACGGGGCCGGTGCCGCCGCCGGACCTGCCGCAGCTGCCGCGGCCGCCATGGCCGCCTCGAAGCCCGTGGAGCCGGCGGGCGGCGGCGGCGCCGCGGGGCTGTCCCGCTGGCAGCTGGCGCTGGTGCTGGGCGCGCCCGTCCTGCTGGGCGCCGGCGCCGTCTACCTGTGGGGGCGGCGGGCGGCGCGGCGCGGCAAGGGCGCCAGCGAGAGGAAGACCCCCGAGGGGCGGGCGAGCCCCGGGCCCGGCGGCGATGGGGGGTCCGGGCAGCCCGACGGGCCCGGCCACGAGGAGATGGTGAGCGCCGTGCGGTGTGCGGGGGCAGGGCCGGGCAGGGCCGCAGAGCGGGGCCCGCGGCCATCCCGGCCGGGCCCTGGCACGGCGGGGCCGGGCTGGAAGGGACGCCGGCGGGGAGCCGGCCCGGCCTCCCCGCAGAGCCGGGGTCGCCCCGGGCGGAGCACGTGGCTCGGGCGGTCCTGCCCCAGGGAAGGAGGATCCGCAGGCCCTCGGGGCAGGCTGTGCCCCTGTGCGGGCACCAGCGCAGTGAAGAGGGCCTTCCTGCCTCATGCGCAGGAGGAACTCCCTGTGCATCAGTTGCTGCCCCTGCCCTCTTGTCCGATTGCTCGGCACCACCGAGCAGGGCCTGGCCCATCCTCCTGACACCCGCCCTGCAGGTATTCATGCACATTCATGAGGTTCCCCTCTCTGCCGTCTCCTGTCGCGGCTGAACAGACACAGCTTCTTCAGCCTTTCTTTGTAAGAGAGATGCTCCAGACCCTTAATTATCCTCGTTTTCCTCCCCTGGACCCCTCCAGGAGTCCGTGTCTCTCTGTGGTCGCCCTGTGTGCCCCGTAGTGCTCGTAGCCAGGCGTTCCTGGTCCCAGCAGTGGGGCATAGTTTGTTCCAGCCCTGGCACTGGTAGGCGGGAGAGCGCATTGCTGAACACATCTTGCTGTGAAGTTCCCATCAACCACAGTGTGCTGCTGGGGAGGGAATGTACCTCTGCTTCTGAGGTGCAGAACAGCTTTGAGTGAGTTGTGTCCAGGAGTGGTGTTTTGGAAAGGAAATCTGTGCTGTGCTGTGTGTTAGTCTGAGGTGCTGGATACAGCAGAGTGGAAAGAAAACACAGTCAAGATCGTTTTGAGGTGAAATATGTTCCATGACAATACAAAAGCCATACAGTTTAAGTAACAACAACTTTAGGAATAGAGTTGCCTAAGTAGACATGCTCTCAAAACTTACCATTATCCTGTTGTGAATTACGGTTCTGAGAGTTTTCAGATGTAATGGTCTATACAAAAACTGAGGGACACCATGGAAGATCAGAGTCCATACCAGATCCATCATTCTCTTGCATATCTGTTTGTGGAAAAATGCATCTAAGATATACTTTTTGCACATCTGCTGTCACAGAAGTACATTGTCTATCACGCTGCATTACTGAGGTGAAGTTGCAGTTGACCAATGTGTTTATAATGATGGATTTGACAAACTGATTTGCTTTGATAAGGAAATCCTGTCCTGCATTTACTTTTCCCATTCTTGTGTTCCACTCAAAATGCATTGAATTGTCAGACGACAGTTTAAACTTCCCATCTGAAATGGTCAGGAGAGAAAAAAAATCGGCTTCTGAGACTGGAAGAAGTCAGTGTTAACTTTGATTGTTGAGTGATAAGTTTTATGTGAGTGGGCGGGCAGTGGCGGGAACACATGGGAGTGGTGAGGAAGGTGGCAACTTCCCTAGCTGGTGAATCATAGGTACCCTCGGGCATTCCTGGAAGCATAGGAAGCTGTAAAACCTATGCTGGACCTTGAGGCAGTTACTTGAATGCAATGATTTGTTCCTTCGTGGGCACCAAACAGTACTGAGCAAGTCCTGTACAGAGGACAGATTCAGAATTTGTTTACAGTGGTAATTTTGGCTTGTGGTTGCAAGCAGCATCTGGCATATTTATGGGAGTGTGCTTGCTAGTTTGAGCTCTGGTTTGCAGTTTGCTCATGACCTTTGTATAGATGCAGTGACCTCCCCATTAGTATGTTCACTCTGGGTTTCGTGATTGTGTTTCTGAATTCAGTTTATAGTGTCCAGTGGTTTGTAGTCATTCTGCAGTTGTACTTGAAGCAAGCTCTTAAAACATTTAAAACACTTATATAGCATTTGTTTTAAAATACTGTTTGTCTAGGTCTTTCAGGTTGCTCCACAAATTAAATTACTGAAAGATTCTGTACATGTTAGAATAAGTTGAATGGTGTGACCCAGAGTTCCTTGAGAAGTATCACTGTAAAGGAATGAGAGATATTACTTAGAAAAGCTGTGGAAGAAATTATCACATTTAACCAATTACATAGATAGATAGTTGTCTAGCTGGTCAAAATATATTTGCAGCAGGAAAATTAATGTGGCTGTAAATTCCCTTGACTGCTTTATGTCTGTGGAGGGGATTGTCTTCCTGTTACTCATATGCAAAGCAATGATGCCATGTAGATTTCATGTTTCCTCTCATATTTTACTAGTTTTAGATAATATTGATAAGACCCTTGATTGAAAATATAACCATTGCACTTGTTTTACTTATAAAACTACCTGTACTGTGTTAGTCTGCTTTTCTGATGTGGTGGTGTATTTTTTTAAACTCCGTCTGATTTCACATACAAATCTGCACAGTGAATAAGAGCCAGTACTTCATTTCACAGTGGAAACACAAGAGGGAAGTCTTTTAGAAAGCTCAATAATGAATTCACTACCAACAGCTGTGTCAGCTAACTATTCTTTTAGTCATAAATGTAACTTAAGATTCATACTTTTTTGTGCATTTCATTAAATCAGCTCTTGTATCCATTTGATGCTCTGTTCACTGTTTCTGAAGACAGAACTTTGGATTTTTTAATTTGTTCTTTGAAAATATGTAAGATCTAAAATCTTCCATGTTCTTTATTCAGACTTCTTACCATTTTGCATGCAGTTCTAGCTTTCCTTTTACCTGCTGCACAGGCCTCAGGTTTTTTCCCCAGGCTGTGTCTGCACTAGAGAATTCTCCTGGCTTTGATGCACTGGTCAAGTATGTGATCTGTGACTGACATTGTGTTGGCAGAAGTCCTTAGCATAGGTGCTATATTGGGAAAAGCTGAGCTACTTTTGAGATTCCTTCTCCTGTAAGCACAGCTCCTCAACAGTACAGTGAACTGGTATTTCTGAACCAGTTAAGTGACGATGATAAAACTGCATCTGTGGGTGACTCAAAGGTTGTAACCTCAAATTGCATGTTAATTACAGAAGTTGTCGTTGTTTCTTATAATTTAGATGGAATGTGTTATAGTTACTCAGTAACAGAAGTTGCTTTTTATGTGCTCTCCGTGTTTGTAGGGAATATTGCATAATTTAAGCATGTTGGAGTGCTTTGTATTTGTTGCTTTAGTTGATGCCCTGTTGATTGATGTTTTTTTTATTTATTCCATGCTAACTTCTTAGCAAGTTTTATGCCCTCCTTGTCTGACAGGAACGAGCACTGGTTAGTCAATGCATTGGTTGGTTCAGTATTTTTGTCTCTTTAAGTTGAAGTCACTTCCTTTTGTGACTCTGTGGTAGTCCAAATCTCACCCCTTAACTCTTTCAGCGAGTTCATGGAGTGGCCCTATGTTTTCGTATGTGAGGAAGTCAGCCTTTGGTTTTGTGTATTGCAGACAAAGCCATTTGGGTCCGCAGCAGTCACTGTCTTTGCACACTTTGCTGTGAGCAGGATACAGTCCACCTGTGGTGGATGAATGTGATCAAACTCCTTCAGTTTTGTGGTGCCACATATCAAGATCAGCAGCCAACTAGTATGGCTTCTTTCCAGTGTCTGTTTTAATGGCAATTTCTGAATGTTGCCTCTCTCACTGCCGTGACATTAGATCAGTATATAAACAAATAAAATCCCTTGGTCTAGATATATTCATCTTGGTACTTACTCTGAATTGATCTAAGCAAAGTACTTAAAAAGTGATTTCTATTGTCCTGTGCACCTGTTGCCTAATAAATCTCACTACTGACCTACTGTAAGTCTTCTATGTTTCATTGTTTCATACCAGCTGTGGTGGGCAGATGTAGAAAACTCTTAAATGTATGTATGATGGCAGCAGAGCAATTGTTAGACTCCTGGCAGCTCATGGGCAGTTTGCTTTATTCATGATAGACCTGAATGGCAAATTCATTTAACAGGATGGTGACTGAGAACATTATCAAATTGTACTGTAAACTTCAGCTTGGTTATTTCAAGCTATAATAATACATCCTTGCTTGCACTCTGAATTTATGTCTTAGGCTCACATAGACATACTTTCTCTCATAGTGACTTTAGTGGTAAGGAGACTCTTAAAACCATTTATACTCAGTTAATGCCTTTCAGTATAGGTTTGAAATAAGACCTGAGATGAACCTTAGTCCAAAAAAAAGAAAAAAAAGAAAAAATAGGTATTCAGTAGCAGCAGGTATACAGAAAACACTTTTTTTTTTTTTTTTTTTGTACCTCATCAAGAGGGTCCTCTTGCTTGGAAAGGAAAAAAGAGTTCTAAACAAGGGCTTTATTTTTTTGCGAGTTAAATTAAGATGGCTGAACCAGTAGTCCCCTTCCATGTCATCTGTCAGACAAGGGCTCATGCAAATCCTTTTCAGCCAAAAGAAAATGCTGAAACTCTCTGCTCGTGCTTCTCTTGTGAATCACTGTCATCATTGGCTGGCAGGAAATTTCTTGTTCTGCTTTGAATAACAGTCTCATAAATATATAAAGTTCTCAACTGCTAGTTGAACAATATTGCCATTGCTGGGGGTTACTAAGCGTTATTGTTCTTGCTGCTGCCAGTCTGTTGCTCTAAAGTTGCTGTTTGCATGCAGTTTCTGAACATTTTGTAAGCAAAGCATGTTTGCTGAGGTTAAAGTGGCTGCTAAGAAATTTTTTTCAGTGCTGTGAAGTCTTTAGACAGGTAGCAATCTGCTTGTTTAGTTACCTAGATAAGTGACAACTCAGTTACACAAGTGTCCTTTGGCTTAAACTTTAAGACTTAATGAACAGTTGCTGAAAGTGGTTCTCAGTACTGAGATGTTATTTTTTGGGTAACTGCAAATAACTTCTGAGGTCTTTGTTTTGAACTCACTGTGGACTTATATTCATTTTATTGAGTTGGGTTGGTTGTTGCCCAGATTCTTTGACCAGGAGATGACAAACTGGAGAGTTTTTCTTGCTCTATGTGGACCTTCACCTTGGGGATAAAAAATTTCCAGTGCACCACATAGAATGGCAATGGGTCGGGTGAGGAGAAGCAGTGAAATTGGAAAATAATGTCTAGAATTGTTACTTTGGCAAGAAAATGGAAGAAGTGAGGTTTTTCTATTATTTGTGCATGAGGTACGTGAGGTTTGCTTGTTTAATCAGTTTCTTATGTACACATCTTGTGTACATCCTGTGTAGCAATTGAGAAGGACTGGAGGGCTAAGAAAAATATTAAAAAATTTGCTTAGAAATCTTGTTAGGGTTAAATTTATGGCTTCACAAACTTTCAGAAGCCAATCTTATGGTAAGAATTAATTTTCATATTCTTATTTGTTCTATCACGGAAAGGTATTGCAGCATATAATGTGATGTGAGTTCTTTAATATCTTTCCTAAAATAAACAGCCACCAAAAAACACCCACCCCAACCAACAACAGCAAACCCCCCCCCCCAACTCAACATAAACATCCACTGGGCTCAGTGGTGTGTTGTGTGCACACTGAGGGCTACAGTGGAGTAATTTGACTAAGGGTGCAGAGGTAAAACTTCTAAGAGCTAGGAGTCTCGTGTGAGGCAGCATAAACAAACAAACAAACAAATTGATTTCTTCCTTGCCACGGGCATTACTGCTGACTTCATTGCCTAATAGCATGTTGTGCTTTTAAGTCCTGACTCCTTGCCCCCAAATTTCTTGCCCTGGGCAGTGAGTGAAGCAGGGAGTAACCATGGAGGCAGCATATACTCCCTGATTCATTGCCGTGTAGCTGGTTGTGTGGTCTGTGCTCCTGCAACTGTTACTAAAGGCTTACCCTGACAACAGAGTTACTATTTTAATAACTTGGACACCATGTTCACAGTCTCCAAAGTTTTTGGTCCCTGCTGAGTGTGTTTAGGCTTGTCTGAAGACTTGATGCTTCACAAGAACCAGCAGTGTCAGCCTCACACCTAGAGATGTCTTGCTTCCAGTTACAATTCCTCTTGCACACCTGACACTGGAGCAGCCATTGCATTTGTGTATTATCCAGTTTTCATCTGTAACTTGTGTCTTTGTGCAAGGGCTGCAGTGCAGGGTGGTCAAAGTGCATAGGATGGAGCACATGGACTGCCCAGCCTGAGGCACGTACTGAGGTGGGAGATCCCTGTGCAGAAGGAATTGGCAGTGATCATAAAGTAGTAAACTAGTTGCAGTGTAGGCTTAATCTCTTCAGTCTTAATTAATTTTTATACTGGGAACACAGTAGTCTATATCATGTGATACATGATACAGTATCTATATCATGAACGTAGTCTATATCATGTGGTTTTGTTTTCAATTCAAGTTAATAGGAACAGCATTGAATATTGTGGATTATTTCACAAAAGATTTGCTGTAGAAATGCAGAAAGAATTTCATGCATTTAAGTTTGCTGCATGTGCATATCCCTTCTCTTGGTTAAAAGAGATGCATTGTTGTATTTTGAGCATAATTTAGGACATGCTTGAAATAAATTTAACTTTCTCGCTTCAGTTAATTTTTAAAGAAAGAACTTATCAGGTACACAGTTACTTGGCTCTGAGTAAAAATATTTGCACTCTAATTCTGGCTTTTGTATCCCTAGAGTTACACACAGTGTAACTGCTGCATCTAATAATCTTTTATCAATTTAAATTTAAAGCCTTGAAAAATCTGAAAGGCATGCAGATTGTCATGTTCTGTGAACAATAAAGATGGTGCAGATTGATTTTCTGTAAGCCCAGTGAGAGAAGAGCTTTCCTGGCAGTAGGGATATATAAGAAATTCTCCCTTATATGGTTACACTTGTAAGTCTCCCCTCAGGCAAGTGCCTGTAAGATACTTTTGTTCTATTTGGATGCCTGTTTTTATGTAGGAACTAAGGCTAGTACCCATTATCTTCTCTCATGCCAGGATTGGGATTCAGGCCTTAAATATGTGCTGTACAGCAACTCCTGGCATCCCTTCAGGTTTTCAATTTTAAAAATCAGTTAGGTGCTAAAAATGATCAGATTGGCATGAAGTGAGCAGACATGAATGGGAACAGGCAGATGAAATGCAAAGATGCTTTCAAATTTGTCTTACAGCGATCTGGGTGTAGTTTGGTGCTGGTGGTGGGTGAGGGTGGAGAGGAGGCAAAGCATGGTCAGAGAGCTGCACTGACAGTTCCCAGCAAATCCTAGATGATCTTTTCCATGCAGGTAAGTTGCAGTGAATCCTGGAGCTGTTGATTAAGGCATTGCTTCCCCCAGTCTGTACTCTTTCCCTCCTCAGAAGGCCAATGAAATGGCATGTGTGGTCATACATCTGTTCATTTTGGTCAAGCAGCTTAGCAGAACTGCCCCAAAATGTTGATCCTTGAAGCTAGGCTGTGAAAGAGGAGCAGAATCCAGAAGATCAATGTTAGGATCTTTTGCAGCTCTGTATTTCTTGAATGTGGGTCATATCCCTTTGATAAAGAAAGTATTTTTACATTTAATTCCATGTAAACCACAACGTTTGGTAACTCCTGTAAATCTAGGGGCTACAGGTAGTAATGTTAGTTTCTGCAGAAATACAGGTGATCAACATGTGGTGCAGCTCATAAAGATGCATTTAGCAGGGTCTCAGGCCACTTAGCAAAGTTTGCCATCCTCTTCTAAGATAGTGATGACCCAGCACTTCTTGGATGAAGCAGGGTTTGTGAAGCTGTAGAGGAGTCAGCTTTAAAGTTAGTCAATTTGTCTAGTGTATAAAAGACAGAAGAGCTTTATTTTCCATACAGGTTTTATTTGTTTTGCTCAGTCGGTCTTTCCACAAAGTCTTTTCCATATTTTACTCACAGTCTGATGAGTCACCTCTGGTCTTATAGACTATATATATTTCAGTAGGAAACTTTTCTATTTGAGCTGCTTTGAGGCTTTGTTGTCTTTGCACATTTAATCTTTGGAGAAATAGCTTAACTCATTGGTTCTTCTGCTCACCAGCTGTGTAAGATTACAATCTGTTTAGCTTTCCAAGCAGAAATCACTGCATTGTTTAATACCATTGTAGTGAATCTTTTGAAAAGGTTTTCTCCTGGTACACTTGTAAAAGAAAACCTGTTGTTTGTTTCCAGGAAATTAAATCAGCGATATTTTTCAGAAGTCTAGGCTGGAGTTTACTGCTCAGATCCAGTTTTGTATCTTTGAAGATCAGCCCATCAGTGCATAGTTTATGTGATGTGAAGCTTTTCTTATGTGAATTGACCTGTGACTTTCTTTTTCAGACCCCTCTTGGTAGAGCCCAAGCAGCCAAGAACAAAGGAAACAAATATTTTAAAGCAGGAAAATATGAGCAGGCTATTCAATGTTATACTGAGGCTATCAGTCTGTGCCCTCCTGAGAAAAACCTTGACCTTTCTACCTTCTATCAAAATAGAGCTGCTGCCTATGAACAACTGGTAAGAAGTTAAATATAATTATGTATTTATTCAAAAATGAAGCATTATCAGTTTTGTATTTTGCCACTTCTGTCCACTGATAGATCCCAGGTGGTGGTATCTGCAGTCTTCACAAGAAGATGTTGTTGTTTGCAGCTGTTTTTCACTAGCTCGTCATACTTTTCTACATATAAATAAAATTGTTTTCTACTGACTGTCTCAGTTTATCTTATATAATTCTTATGCATCCTGTTCCTCTAAGACAAGGTTTTAATTTCTTATCCTTTGAAACAATTTTCTTGTATATAAGTTGATATTGCTTCTCTCTTCTAGAGTATTTCTTTAACTGTTGGGTGAAAGGCCAAGTATTTTGGAAGGATGCTACTCAAAATTTAAACAAAGAAATCATAAAAATCCTGCTAAAGGCCAAGACCTAAATTTTGCACAGGGGGAAGTAACATTTACTTGATAGCTGAGTCTACTTTGTATTAGTTTTAGAAGTCAATCAGTGTTGCTTATTACAGTATCATAGATTTGCTTATGAGGTCAAATTAGTGGGCTGTATAAAGGAGTGGATAAATTGACTTTGTACTGTCTGAAGTATCGAGAAAGACTGTGATTAGAGAAATGTGGTGTTAGAGGAGAGATAAAACAGTTCATGTCTAACACAAATTCGTGCCATAATGAGTCCCAAATATACATGATTTCTTTACTAGAAAAGCTTGTTTCGAAATAATTGTTATTTAAAAAGTGTTTTAGCACTTGGTTAAACTTGTTTTTATATTTCCATCCTTTTTCTTCTAGTTTTTTTATTCCAGTTTTTCAGTCCCAATGTTACCTCCTGCAAGCATCTTTGCATCAACTCAACCATCTGGTTTAAATTCTCTGTTGCACTTCCATTTCTGGTTTGTGGCTTTTCTGGTGCAGGGGGCTTGCAGTGGTGCCCAGGTAGTTTCTTACAGAGAAACTTGCTGAAACAGAATCAAGCAGGTACAACCAGAGCCCTGGGAGCTACAGCTCCTGTGAGGTGCACATGACCTCAGAACTGGCACAGTACAACTGAGCAGGGCCTCTCTCACTGTGTTGTTTTTCTGCCCACAGCAAAAATGGACAGAAGTGGCACAAGATTGCACAAAGGCTGTTGAGCTTAATCCTAAATATGTAAAAGCTCTCTTCAGACGTGCAAAAGCTCATGAGAAGCTAGACAATAAGAAGGAATGTTTAGAAGGTGAGTGTCTCATGATGTGTGTACTTAAAAGTGAAATCAGCTCTGGTGCTTTGGAGATGGTAACTTCTGGAATTTTTTTTTTTCATTTCTGTAGCTACAGTAATACAGAATTATTTATTTAAAGTCATTCATAGCTACTGCAAATACATATTTCTCTCTTGTCAGAAAAAATCTTTTCACGTTTCTCAAGCTCTAGTCTGCTTACATCTGAAATAATTGCTGAGAAGTCTATGCTACTGTAGCCACTAAAGGTATTTTTTCCAGGAAACTCCCTACATATTAAGATAGAATTCATCTAACACGCTGAGTGGATAACCCAGACAACAGTAACTCTATTTCTATACAGTAAACAAACTTTCTTCTTCCCTGTTTGTTTCAGAGAAATTATACTACTACAGAAATGAGGTGCTTTTGCAGGTGGAGATACCTAGTCAGAAATAAGTGTATTATGGTCATTTAAATGCCTTGGACAGGTATGAGAGGGAAAACTGCTTCAGTTGCATTTGTATCTGGTGCACAGCTTATGAAAATTGAAACACATTGATTTTTTTAAAATATAATAATACGATGTATTTGGCAGAAACTACTATGTCAAGTCCTTCCAAATACTATTCTGAAACAGAATACAGTTTGAACTGTCAGGAAAATGTGACTGAGAAGCCATGGACATTAAGAACTACAGGTCAGGTGTGTTGTCTCAGGGCAGTTTTGAAGTACAGTACACTGCTCAAAAGGACCCATATAGATTTCATCAAGTGAAATCATTCCTGCTGATGTAAGGTTAAAAGGCAAATGAAATTTTCTACTGTGCTCATTATCAAAGAAGGACAGAAAATCAGACAGTGCTTTGACTGGCAAATCTGACTGTTAAATTATCTTCATTAAGAATTAGGTCTGCTAAATTAGAAGGTAAATAAGATGTGAAAATTTTATCTATCTGTCTCTTCATCTCCTGGCAGAATGCCTTTATGCCCTTTAAAACCATAGTGAATAGAAAAGGACAACTTAGATCATTTAGTGTGCTCCTTTGCAATTACTATCTATCAGCTGCACTTCCAGAGTGCTGTAATAAAGTGTAAAACCTACCTAGCTGTGACAAACTGCCAGCTGGTAAAAGCCTCAAGAAAGATCAAGTGTCCCTGTGACAGTAGGACAGCTTCTAAATGTAACTTCTTTTTAATGTCAATAGCAGTAATGTTAGTGACAATTATTTCAGCCTTGATTTGTGTTTGAGTCTGCAGTTTTTTCAGATCTGAAACTTCCTTGCTTTTTGTGAGCTACACATTTTTCTGTAATTTTGCTTTTACCTGCTAATGACATATGGCAGTAAAATCGTAGGAATTAGGGTAGTTCCATGTAGTGGAGGAAAGCAAAATCAAACCAACCCCAGAAAACCCTTCCACTACCAGCACAAAACCCCTCCAGTGTTGAGTGGCAGTGTGATTTGGGAAGGTGTTGCTGCTGCACTGAAGCCTGGGCACTAGTTTACAGCTGCCTGCTTTGGACAGAGTGTATCTACTGAGTTTGGATAGCTGCTCTTTCTGGGAGTTGTGTGTTTTCCTGGGGACTCTGATGGGCATCCTGACCGTGCCAGACTTCAGGGAGTTTCTGTAGAAATGATGGCTTAGTCCCTGTAGAAACTATACTAAAACTCCAAGGTAAGACATTTGCTTTTCAAGCGTATTCAGACAATTCACTGCTTGAATTTCAAGTCCAAACTCTGTTCCTCTTCACTGATGTTTAAATGAAAATTAAATAGGAAAAACCCATGGAGGTTTTGCATTAACTAGAGGATCCAGAGAAACAGTGCACTGTAGGAGTGTGTTCCACACTGTGAAGTTTGATTCAGGCAGCAGTGGGTTAACTTTTGCAGGGATTTCTATGTGTGAATGAAAGCAATGTGATATAGGCTAGCACTTTAAATAGGCCAGCAGGTATTTCTCCTTGCTCCATTCCAAAGTCATGGAGGTGAGCAGAAAAATTGGAGATATAATATGGGAAGATTTCTTAAACTGAGGAGTGAGACGTGATGAGACTGGTAATTTTCAAAGGAGATAAGTAAGGATAAGTAAGACAAGTCCCAGAAGAGGAGCTGTGTGAACACTTTTAATGTGAATATATTCTGAACATAATTAGTATCCTTGAAGTTTCAAAGCGGTAAAAGCCCCCGATGGAGGTCTACGTTTTCACTGTTCATGGAAGTGTGTTTGTCTCTAGATAAAAACATGAAGAGAAAAATAAAAGTAATTTCTTCCATTCACTCTCATGAAGTCCTTTTATTCCAGGAAGATCATTTTGGATACAAATTCTTGTCTTGGAAAATATGTTAAATACAGCAAACTAGAAGCAGGCTTTTGCTCTTGAACAGGACATGTGCTAGTTGTAACAGTGGCATGTTTTGGCATATTCCAGTGACTACCAGAATTTCTTTAATCTCACTTTTGTATGTTGTTTCTAGATGTCACTGCAGTCTGCATTTTAGAAGCTTTCCAAAACCAGCAAAGTATGTTATTAGCTGATAAAGTTCTTAAACTCCTGGGAAAAGAAAAGGCCAAAGAGAAATACAAGGTAGGACATGTGATGTTGCTGACAAATTGTTATTTCACCTGCCTAGTTCTTGAAATGTTGGTTGTTGGCGTTCTGTCAATTTTTGTAAACAAGTCACTGTCTTCATCTGCTGAAGTGTAAGAAGCAACACGAACCATTTGGTACAAAGCTGCTATTGTACCCGTGTTATTTTCCTTTGGGTCCTGTCCAAAGTTTTTGAAACCTCAGCAGGGAAGAGAGATCTACTTCTAACAGTTGTTTCCCTTTAATAATCAAATTTATTCTGACATTCAGGAGACACCCTAAGATGGTGTGCTGCCTTACATGGGCCTTTTCTGGACTTGCAACTTAATGGAAACTGGGTATGTTGGAACAGATGTCTTTGCATGAATGTTTGGAAACTGCAGAAAAGAGAACCATGGAAGGCTAGGGATAGTCAGGAGTAGTCATTTTAAGTGGCTGTAGGTTTACAGCAGGTATCTACACATTCTTGCTTGTTATTAAAACATTCTTCCTTGTTTTTTGATGGTGGTTGAAGTACTGAAATCCCTGTTGGTTTTGAGATGCTGAATTTCATTCCTACAGAAACTCATAAATGCATAGTGCTGAGATAGCAAAAATTAACTGTGCTATTTGTGTGGTGATGGCAGCATCACAAAATAGGTGTGCTTCAGAAGGGTGCATTCAGTGTTTTCTTGCAGTGTTTGTTTTGAACAAGAAATGTTTTTTGGCTGTAGAAAGAATTCTGTAGCTGAGAGGTGTTGCTCCTGGGACTTTAAGTAAAATGTGTTGTATCTGGGCCAAGTTCCACATAGAACTAGGATATTGCCTCATTAGTTCCATTATAAGGACAGACAGCAGAGCAGCTTCTCTTGGACACATTGGAGAAAAGAGCAAACTGCCATTCAGAATCTACTTGAATTTAGGCTCTTGCTTAAACCACCAGCTTGCATTTTTCACCCAATTTATGTGCACACATATTGTTTTAGTACATGTACCCAGTGTCTTAGGATATCCTAAGAGTCCTCATTTCTAGCCACACATGCAGAAGGATACTGTCTCCCTTCCCACTGGAATATCTTCACTTTATTTCTAGTGGTACTGGGTATTGCATTCTGCTTGAAGGGTCCCTTAACGTCAAAGTGGCAGATCAGAAATATCAGACTATCAAATGAGGTAGTGAGAAGTCATACATTGGTTCTTTCATTAATGTTTTTTTTATAATCACATTTGTTATCCATTTTCCTCTTTACCATCTGAATTTACCATCTAATTACTTTAAATTACATTTCTCTGTTTCAGAATCGTGAGCCTCTGATGCCCTCACCACAGTTCATTAAATCCTACTTCAGTTCTTTCACAGATGATATAATCTCCCAACCTTTGCTTAAGGGTGAGAAATCAGATGAAGATAAGGATAAAGAGGGAGAAGCTTCCGAAGTAAAAGAGAAGTGAGTGTACACTACAGTTAGGAATTGTTTGGTATTGGAATTAAGTTTTTAGTGATTTGGACATTTTGTTCAGTGTAACCTGCTGCTGGTTTTATAGTACTTGACATGGTAAATTCAGTGATAAATGGTATCGGTATTAAAAATGAAACATTGGTGTAAGCTGACTGTCCAGTTCCAAACCTCACTAAATAGAGGAAGGACAATGAGATTGGAAAGATATACTGAATATTTACCACAGTATCATAGTAAATCTTAGGAGATAGGAAAACTGAAGACTGCTGAGTGATGCTTCTGGAGAAAGGAATATTTTATACTGAAGGAGCGTTTCCAAGGAGGAGAGCAAGTTAACTTGCCTTTGGATTGGAAGGGAGAAGACAAGCTAGGAAAAGGGTATTTTTAAATGAAAACTATAAATTTACAGCAACTGAGGCTGAAAAGATGTTTTTATCTTCCTGGAATCAAATTGCCCATAAATGAGAAGTTTGGTCTGACATAGAAAAGCTTGAGAGTTGTTTTGTTTGGGGTTTTTGTGGAGCTTAAACACCACATAAATGGTTCTTTACCTTACTATGCTGCCTTCCAGTTTATTTTTGGAAGGTAGCACTGCTGTCAGTATAGAAACCATTGCAAACAGCATTAAGATTTTTTTTTTAAAGTAAGATAGAATGTTCTCATCTACAGGCATATTCACCAAATCCAGGGCACAGCCGGGAACAAGGCTGTGCTTACTGTAATTTTTGTTTTGAAATCCTTTCTTCCACATATAAGTTGCAGATTGCTAGGTTTAATGTTTCACTTTCCCTGAGCTGAAATTCCACCCCATCCCTCTTCTTTTAAGGCAGAGATTATTGCTCTTCTTCTTATGAAAAAAAAGATTGAAGGGACAAATGAACTCAAGTTCAAAAACTTCAAAACATTATTCTTTATTTCTGATGTAATTTGGCAATTCTTTGTCTAAATTGTTTTCTATCTATACTGGCTCCATGCAGGAAAGGATGTCCCAGTGGAACTGGTGTTATAACAGTATAGTGAAAGTTACTACTTGTAATGATTTAATGAAAAATCGGAATTGAAATTGCAGTGTCCAGTGAATGCATGCATATATACAACTGTTCTTACATCATTTACAGCTCTGGCTATTTGAGAGCAAAACAATATATGGAAGAAGAGAACTATGACAAAATCATCAGTGAAAGCACTAAAGAAATTGAAACAAAGGGAAAATACATGGCAGAAGCTTTGCTCCTGCGAGCTACTTTCTACTTACTTATTGGCAATGCAAATGCTGCCAAACCAGACCTAGATCAGGTCATCAGCATGGAAGATGCAAATGTGAAGGTAAGAATCTGTCCCAGCTGGATGGTAATTTGGGGTTGAGAAGTTAGTTGATAGACCTGCAATATATTCAAGTAGTTGTTTTTCCAGGCTTTCAGATATTTTAATGGAAGTGTTCTGGTTAATTTACTGTTTTCTCTTTTTATTCCCGGCAAATTGTCTATTTCAAGGGCTTGTTGGTTTCTGAGGTGCTAAGTAGCACCAACTAAAAGTACAGGGGAAGTTGAGTGAATTGGAGGCTTATCCACCATGAAAAATCAATCAGTTCATAAATAAGTGGAAAACATTAATTGCATTTGCATATTCAGCTGCTTCAAAAAACATTGATCTATTTGTAAGCATAGGAATTGAAAAGGATTTTTGGGGGGTTTGGAAATCCACTGAGATGGAAGTATAGGCTGACATATTTGAAATTAAGTAAGGGAGTTGATTTATTTCGAGTCAATATGAAACTTATTCCTGCTTAGAATAATCAAAATCTGTCAGTGGGAGAACCTAGTCAAATGAAAAATTTACTGTAATTGAAATGAAGCCTTAAATGGGGAGGGACACTGGAGTGGTTGATGCTTCTTTGTACATGTCTTACAGCTCCGAGCTAATGCTCTGATCAAACGAGGCAGTATGTATATGCAGCAGCAGCAGCCTGGGCTGTCCACTCAGGACTTTAACACGGCTGCTGACATTGATCCTCAGAATGCAGATGTTTACCACCATCGAGGACAAGTAAGAAAAGTTTCAGTATATACTAAAAGGAAAAATGATCAGTACGTCATCAGAAACAATTTACATTGTTTGTGGCATTAAGACATGAACTCCTAACTGGGAACTTGAGCAGAATAAACACAGTCTAATTTGCAGGTTCAGGCCAGATAGGAGCAGTTTATTTCTGTAGCTTTAGGAAAGAATGCAAAGCAACAGAGATTCCACCCTTTGTCAGCGTGAACTCTGACTTAAGAGTGCATCAGCTATTCCCTGAAGGGACCTGAATGGCAGAGCAGCATCTGCATGGGAGGAAGCTTTGTTAGAGTGGATGGGATGTGTTCCTGGTAACACCTGCAGCAGTGTGGCCTAGACTTGCCTCTGTTCAGCTCATCCCTGCTGTGTCCTTGGCTAATCTCTAGACGTGGAGAGGCCTGCTTCCACAGACCTGTAATATGAATAGTGCTGGAAATAAAAAGGAACATTATCGTATGCAGTTATGCTGTCATATTTGTAAGGAAGACTTCCATGGATCTAGTGTCTTTCTCCATGACTTCATTAGATCTCTTTAGTACACAGAAATAAAAGTGGTGCTGTGTGTTGTTTGAAGGGAATGAAAGTTTTCTGCAGGTTGAAAATTAGTGTTTTACTGTAGTTTCACAGTAAAGTAAGAGAATGATGAAGTAAGCTCTTCTCTTATGGAGGAATGAGAATGTCAAAAAAAACCCCAATTGAATAAAAAAGGTTGAAATGAAGCTGGAACAGCCAAAATGTTTCAGCATTGAAGTAGTCCCCAGACAGTGACTACAGAGAGGCAAAATGACTTGAGAAAATATGGCATAATTTTGGAACTTGGACATAGTGCCAGAGCAGTAATGGCAACAGACTAAAATGCAGGCATTCTCAATCCCTACATGTGGACATGGCCACCTTGTGAATGTAGCCAAAGCGTCACTGGTGGCTTTCGTATTTTATGACAGTGATTTCAATTACGGGTTTTGTAGATTTCTAGGCAGTTCTAAAATTGAGCTGGAGACGATCTGAGTAACTGACACTAATTGAATTATCATGTAAGTGACTGAAGCACAAATGAAATACAGAAATAGGATTTTCTTTCATTCTGGCTAGCTGAAAATCCTGCTTGACCAAATTGAAGAGGCTGTGGAAGACTTTGATGAATGTATCCGATTGCGACCCAATTCTGCCTTGGCTCAAGCACAGAAATGTTTTGCTCTGGTAGGTAACTTGCTGGTGTTTTATCTGGGTGTTTTTGCTTTAACGAGTTCTGGAAAATATAGTATGTGACTCTGGTTTATTCCCATTTAATAGTAAAGTAGGGCAATAAACATCTCTGTTTTAATAGTAAGGTAAAGGTAAAGCCTTCCTTCTGAAATATTCATTTGTTCAAACAGTAGGATATTTTTTCTATTTTGTGGAAGAGGAACAAAAATCTTCATTCCAACTGGATCACATAAAATTGATTTTAATAAAGCTTTACTATTGTGGAAAACTGTAATCTTCAAGAAATTGGAAACAAACTATCTCAAGTTAGTGCAATGACTCTGTGTGCAAGAATCTTCTCAGAACAGCTTTGCATAGTGTGAACAAGGAGGAATGCTGGGTTTGGAATTTCTAGGCATTTGAAATAGAGGCAGGCTGTCACAGCTATCAGGCCTTGTGACTTCCTTCTTTCACCTGTTTTCCTCTCCAAGTCCAGAGACTTGGGCATGTGGTAGGTTCTCAAAATCAGATTTGGCAGGATGTACAGGCATGTCACTTTCTGGAACTTAGCACAGAATCAGAATGACCCGAGTTGGAAGGGACTTTAAAGATCATCTTCTTCCAACCCTCCTGCCATGGGCAGGGACCTTTCAGTAGGCCAGGTTTCTTAGGGCCCCATCCAACTTGGCCTTGAACACTTCCAGGGATGGGGCATCCACAGCTTCTCTGGGCAGCCTGTTCCAGTGCCTCACCACTTTCACTGTAAAGAATTTTTTCCTGATACCTATTCTAAACCTACCCTCTTTAAATTTGAAGCCATTCCCCCTTGTCCTGTCTTTACATGCCCTTGTAAAAAGTCCCTCTCCATCTTTCTTGTAGACTCCTCTCAGGTACCGGAAGGGCACAGTTAGGTCACTCCAAAGCCTTTTCTTTTCAGGCTGAACAATCCCAATTCTCTTTTTTATATATATATATATATATACATATATATATCTATATGTCTAAAATAACTTTGAATTATTATGATGCAGATCTGATCATCCTTCTTAGTGTGGTGGTGTGTAATTGTTTTCTTTTTTACTTGAGTAGTATCGCCAAGCTTATACAGGAAGTAATGCTTTGACTGTGCAAGCAGCCATGAAAGGCTTTGAAGATGTCATTAAAAAATTTCCAAAGTGTGCTGAAGGCTACGCACTCTATGCTCAGGTATGTTTTTCTCTCTCGTAAAGCAAATGCTGCATTCTCTTGCACTTTTTATCTTGGACAACATACATTTCTTCAAATAATAAGTGAAGATTTTTGACACAGAGTTCTGAGGTAACACATGCTGTCTTAAATAAGCTACTTGCCGTTCTGGTTATGGGTGTTCTGAAACAGAGGAATTGATGGTGCAGAATATAGACAGAATAATGAGAGGTGAGGGTGGTTATTAGGAGACAGAGGTCATTCCTGCATGATTCCCCCCTTCCTGCAGGGTGTGAATGTCAGGGGTTCTCTAGGTAATTTGGGAGTTAAATGTGTGGAACTAGGGTAACAGTTTTGTTCTGCTACAAATGGCATATGTGGCTTAGAACAGCTGTTTGGAGTACACTTTTAATGAAGACATTTTATTTGTATGAAAACATAGTGCTGGTTTTAGTATGAAGCATGAGATGTTCTGATTTTAAGTAGGTGGCTAATAGGGATGCCTTTCCTTTTGAAAGAAGTATATTTGAAAAGGGAATAGTTAAGGTTTGCAGGTAGACTATTAGCATGGTTTTTATTTGCAGAACACAGCATGTTGCCTGTGGACCTCCCATTGCAGGTAGTACTGGGGTCAGTAATTTGTGCACTTAAAGCCCTGCAGTTTTCTTCTGAAAACCCTCGATTTTGAAACTTAACTGTGATAACTGATGTGCCTGACCTGCTCTATGACAAAAAGAAGTGTATGCAATCGCACATCATCAATATGTTTTTAATTAGAATTGGCCTGGTGCAGAGTGCATGCTTTGCTTGCTTAATTGACATGTAGTTTCTCTTTTGTTGCAGGCACTAACTGATCAACAGCAGTTTGGCAAGGCTGATGAAATGTATGATAAATGCATTGACCTTGAGCCAGACAATGCCACTACATATGTTCATAAAGGGTATGTATTGAGTTTGTGATCCTTTTGGTGGAGGGCAGATGGCGTATTTAGAGGATTCAGCGTGAATTGAATGTTTCAGTTTTGCGTTGAAGTTTTTTCTTTCGTAGAACAACGTGTAACAAGTCTTATTGGGAGAAATTTGTCTTTCTTTAGTGTCATTAAAGCAGTAATGTGGCTTATGGAAAGTTGCATTCATATACATGTTTTTAAAAGTCATGAAGTTACTAAGTTGCTGTCTAACCTGCATTAGAAATGAAATATATTATAGATTTGGAATGGTTTTGCTTACCATGACCAGGGTTTTGGGAGGAGTATATGAAGTCTGTTTGAAATTTTCTTTCTCTTCCAGTTTACTTCAGCTCCAGTGGAAGCAAGATTTAGACAAAGGGTTAGAACTCATAAGCAAGGCCATTGAAATTGATAACAAATGTGATTTTGCATATGAAACCATGGGAACGATCGAAGTGCAAAGGTAATGCTGAATTGCAGTGTTAACAATTCGTAGTTACATTTGAAATTACAGTAACTCTTTAGTTTTCCTTATGGATCATGACTCCTAAGATCTTCTCCCTGTGGTGCTGTGCAAGGCCAGCTCTTACCCAAAGTCCTGATTTCTAATTCTCAGGTAAAGTCTTCCATTCTCTGTGGCATAATTCTGATTTATGACGTGACCATTTCATATGTTCACGACTTTCATACTTGCTGGACAATATGCAGATGAGTCTGTGTATGTCTGAATACATCCCTGCTGCATTTAAAGTGACTTCCTCAGTCCTTACTAGGCTTTGCTTGTATCTAATGTTGTCCTTAAACACAGTGGGCCATTTGAAGATCCTGTGCTGTTCTCTCCTGCAGCCAACAGGATTGCAGATAGCAAGTTCTCAGGGTGCAGAGGAAACACTAACGCACTGTTCTGTAACATTGTATTGCAACTGTGCAAAAGTTTGGGGTGTAGCGAGTCTTTTTTGAATATGCCTAGTCATCAAAAGAACAGACAATTAAACTATTGCCATGAGAAGTTTTGCAAGCTTTTCCTATTTAAATAACGTGCTTCTGTCTGTGCTGGTTGTCCTCTTATGTATACATTGTATGAGAGTTCATTCAGTTGTCCCAGCATTATCTTTTCATTAAACTTGGTGTCCCGTGGAGAACATTTTATCTTGCACCACCACCCATGGGGGCTCTCCAGAGGAAGGCTGTTTAACAGCTGTCCTAGTTGCATAGGCTTGCTAACAGCTTCTCCCATCATTATCAAAGTTCTTAAGATGATTCCTCCCAAAGTCCTCTTAAGTCTTTAACAGTGGAGAGTCCAGGTCCTGAAGGAAAAAAGATGTTGCAGAGATGAAAAAATTGCTTTGTCAGTCTTAATTGGACTAAATTTTCATCTATTTCAGAGGTAATCTGGATAAAGCCATTGATATGTTCAACAAAGCTATCAACCTGGCCAAATCCGAAATGGAGATGGCCCACCTCTACTCACTCTGTGATGCTGCCTATGCCCAGACAGAAGTTGCAAAGAAGTATGGATTGAAACCACCAACACTGTAAAGGAACAAGGAGGAAATGGCGTTCTAAAGTGAAGTTGCCCACTTCAGCCAGCCCTAAAGACGCTGTTGCAGACCATGCTGAATGGTGGAACTTAGTTTTTTCCCGTTCGTGGTGTTGTCATTTGCTACATCTGTTAAATGTTTAGGTGTTGTGGGAGTGGTTGTTCAAGGAAGTATGCAGTGCTGCATCTTGTTCCTTCTGCAGCAAAAACCTTAAGGTGTGTTAAGGGAAATAAAGTTGCAGGGGAGCAAAAGGAAGATATTTTGGCCATGCAAATAAAAACTTCACACTGGTTCATTTTGGGTGATTATGTTGTGGGCGATTTTTGCTTTATCAAATAATATTACAGCATGTGGGGTTTTTTCCTGTTGATTTTAAAGGTAATACTAGTCAGTGCTGTAAAATAGATTTCTTTTTTATATCCAATTAATCCTTGAGGGTTGATTTTAATTTTGCAAAAAGGCAAAAATTAATTTTCAAACTTTAATAATAGAGGGTTTTTTTAAGTCAGTAGATGTGGAGAGAATCCCTGTAAATACATGCAAGCATGTACAATCTTCCCTTAAATTCCCTTCCACCCTCTGCAAAACTTAGAAATAGTCCTGTGGCAGCTATTAGGGAATTAATTTGATAGTCCTTATCTTCACCTCAGAAAGCCCTGGCAAACTGATTAGGAGAGCAAGTAAAAAGGTTGGCTGGGGAAGGAGGTCAGGTAACACTGCTTCAGCACAGACTTTACTGGAGGAAAGGCTGTATTCCTGTGCAGCAGTCCTTACTTGAATGTCATGGGAAATTGTTCTGGAGGGTTCAGAGGGACTTTCAGGAACAGAAAGTACTGCTGGGAGTCAAGCTCCCAAAGATAAGGTCATGCTTGCGTATAATCTTTGTAATCTCTGATGCTTTTGCATAAATGTAACAGACCATCTAAATTCTCTTCAGTCTCTGGAGACCGCCGTGTTACGATCTGCTCCTTTTAAGAGCCCCTTTGCAGGATTAAGCAAGATAAGCAAGATAGGCTAAAACTCCAAATAATGGATTTGGAATCTGCACAGGTTTCCTTGTTCCATAGACCTTCTCTTGTCTGAGATTACAAATACTGCAGAAAGGAAGCAACTGTTCTCCAGAGAGCAGATGGGCAAACTGTGACATAGTCTTTCTCTGGTTAGGAAATTCATTCATGCTTCAGCTTGATCTTTCTGGTGTGGAAGTCAGTCAGTCCATCTTGCCTTTCCCTGGATTAATGTGGCTGGATAAATCTCATGCAAATAATGTAGCTTGATTTATGACACACTAGTTTGGGCTTCTTTCCCTCATGAAATCATAGATTTGTTCGTGGTGAATTGTCTAATGTATTTAACCCTTTAAAGAAATGAATGATGCTGTAGTCAAACTGTCTCGTTCTGTAGTTGTGCCACCATACAGCAGCAGCTTGCATTTTCAACTTGACCTTCTTTTCTCCCAGCAACTACAGTTGAGAACTCAAATGGTGGAGAGTAGACATAAAGATTTAATCATTCTATTTTAGCTAGCTCAGTAGGTGATCTGAAATCATAGCACTGGTGTAGAACTGAAGGTATGGGAAGGTACTGGCAGCTTCTAAGGGCACTGCACATAACAAATGTCAAATGTCTTCTCAAACTTCCAATCTCTACCTGAGAACAAAAATAAGCCAGACTGAGAAGTCCTGATCTCCTGAGGAGTTTTTATTCGCATGGCCTTATTTACATTGGCATTTTCTCCTCATCACTCACCTATACCCCATTCCTTACCCCACCCAATCAATTAAGGGAAAAAAAGCATGTGCTGTCAATTACTAGCATTCCAAATCATCACAGACTTTTGCCTGTTCTTGAACTAGTTTGAAACTGCACTGAAAGGATGCATTGTCTGTAATTTTTTTGTAAATGACATATCACCTGTAAACTGAAAAAATAAATACTACCTTCAAGTATCTCTCTCTGACATGTATAAGAACAGGTTTTGATGGAAGTGATCTCTGCAGTGCTGAGCTCTGTGCTTATTTGGTGTTGCTCTGAATCTAGGAAGAGCTAATATTGACTCCTTGTCATCTTCTCTCACTTCAACCTTAAAGAATGAGGAGAAGACGTGGAATCAACAAGTCTGATCTTCGCTTGCTTCCATCACCCACAGAGGTACGATATTGAGAGTGAAGATTACAGGGGAAAGGAGGTTGAGCCAGGAAAGCTGGGAATCTGAGTAGCTGACATCTTGTTAACGTGTGTATGCAGGTGGATCCCTTTAGTGAAAGGGACTTGAAATGGCTGATAGAGCTGAGGTTTTACTTTAAGCCAGGTGTGCACGTGAACTTTGAGAATTGAGACCTGAAGTGAAACAAGTATTACTGCTATTAAAAAAACAACTGTTATGTAGGAATCTAGTACTGAAGATTTGCATAAACCTGGTGCATTCTAGAGGGATACTCTGGGAAGTTTCTTGTACATACAGTTGTCTTGCAACTTAATTCTGATCAAGTATAATCCCTGTTGTTCACAGGGACAGCACACTCAGGCACATGGCGTGATGCTTGGGGTGTCCTGTGCAAGGCCAGGAGTTGGACTCAGCATCCTGATGGGTCCCTTCGAGCTCAGCATGTTCTATGGTTCTAAGTTGTGACTTGAATTACTGGAGTTGCTCTAACTGCAGATTGAAAGAGGAGGGAACTGACACACACTGAAGAGCTGTGCCGTGACTTACTCTGGAACTATCTAGAGCAGCTTTAATAAGCACAGTGATACTAACACTGCCCAATACAACAGGCATGACAGTGTTTCCTGGCATTTCTTTAATTTAAAAGCTTGCAAGCTGAAATTCTGCAACTATTTCAGGGTTGTTTGTTGTTGGTTTTCTATACTTAGAGAATACTGGTGCACATGTATGTTATGACTAGTTACAAGTGCCTGTTTTCTACCAACACAGAGGTTGAGTATTGGCTGCTTTAAGTATTATATCTGACTACTGGTATGGTACTTTTTTTTTCATTGAAACCCTCAAAAACTCACAGTCCCATTTGTATCACTTATGAGTGGAGTACAGTGGAGACCTACTAAATACCCCACTAACCCAAGGTGCTTAGAAGTTGTCCTGACAGACTGAAGAGGAGTAAGCTCATGTCAGCTCTTCAGCTGAGTTCACCAAAGTAGCTTGTGACAGATTTTCATCCATCTTCTCCCTTTGGGATTGCAGGGGAGGAGGGTCCAGCCCACAGAGTCTGATGTCTGTTACAGGCTGCACTTTACATTTTTTAAACTTCAGTGGTCAGCTTACGAGAGTCCTGCACTACTTTAATCCTCCAAAAGTAATATTTAATTACTGCTGCATGTTAGGTTAGTGGAAAGAGGGGAGGGAAAGGCAGAATAGTTTAGAAAAATGGATGCGTAATAGTATGGTTTAGAAGTTGAAGCCCAGCAATGGCCACCATGGATACAGGGTGTTGAGTATGTGGGAGGCACTAATCTAATGCAGGAGACTTGGCTCAAATGGTGAATTGTTAATTTTTAATATTTTTTTCCAACAAATAAATCTTCATTTCACCTTATGCTCTGTGGCTTGTTTCTTAAGAGTTCCAGTCCACCAAAATGCAGTGAAAAGTACAGACCAAAAAAGACCTGCTGAAATAGTTAATGCCACTGAGTAGAATGGTGGGATCTGTCTTCAGAGGGGAAGGATGCATCAGGGTTTGGCTTAACTCAACTGTTAATTTTCCTGGTTCATTGCAGAGAAGCCAAAATAATAACCAAAAAAATAAAAAAAAAAACATGGGAAAAGGAAGATGGCTGAACATAAATAAAAGGTAAGATGGTTTGGGCAAAAATGTGGTTAGCTAGAGCAAGACAAACCCTTCTCTCTCTCCCCTTTTTTATTTTGAAATCTTCAGCCTTTCTGCTTTTTCATGCTGCTGGAAAGCTAAAAGCCTATTGGTAAAGGCTGAGAATTGCTGCTTTTTTTCATCTCAAGGTGAAAATAAAAGCATCAGGCAAATTCTTTTTACATTAAAAGGTATTTTTCTTCTAAGAAAAATCAAAACTACAACATGCTTGGCTGGTTGTTGGTATTTTAAAGCCGTCTTTCATAATAAATTTGTTAGTCTGTTCAGCAAAAGCAGCACAGTACATTGTTTTCCCTGCAGTAGGTGGGAGCTGGCCCGTGGTAGCAATTGAACAGTTTTCTGGAACACGGGGGGCAGAAAGACTTTAAAGTGCAACAAATTTTCTAACCCTTTTGACTGACTCCCCTCAGCCTTTTCCAGTGGGAACGGCCAGGCAGCAGAGTTAAAGCCCGTTCACACATCATATTAAGGAAGGAGTATATAGAGCAAAGGTGTGGCAATATGAATTGGTTTAACAGCACAGTAACCCACATCACTTTAGCAGTACACAGGAATTGCCATAAGGAGAATTTAATACCTAAATTCCAGGCAAGACATATGAACCAAAAACTGTTACACATTTTTCCACAATAGCAGCTCTGTCTGGCAGCTTCTTGCATTGTCCCAAGTAGTGCAGAGCAGAAATTGGCCTGTTTTCCTCAGTGTGTTAACTTTTAAGCTTTCTAAGTTAAAAGTAGGGCATTCAAGGAATGTTAAGGCACATACATTTAAAAAGGTCAGAGTAGGAAGAATCATGCTTCTAAATTATAATTCACTGAAAAATTCATAATACCAAAGCTGATTTGAGAGTTTTAAGAGAACAAGGTTTTCCATTTCTGTCTTATACCAAAAAAACCCCAAATGATAACTAAAACATTGTGGTGAATAAAAGCTACTTTAATTACTGCTGTGTTGAAATGAACTACGGAATACTTAAATTTGAGGAGATATAAAAGTAGTATTTGAATCAATTTTAGAATTAAGTTTTTTGTTTGGTGATTTTTTAACTGGCACATTGGGCAGTAAATTGTGGAGCAACTAGTAGGAATCCTGAAGATGAAGGCCGTAGCCATTGTTGCAACTGAACCTGCCCTCTTCATCCAGCTTCACTTTTTAGTCTCTACACCATAGAGATCATGACGCTTCTGGCTTAAAATAGGGATTTGCTGACGTATTTCTGCAAGTTTCTTCAGATCTGCCAGGAGAGAAGAAAGAGTTATGAGAAGAGCAGCCAAAAAAGAAAGCTCCTGACTTGCTCTGACGTAAGGCACGGAAAAGAGAACTTTCAAGGAGAATGGACCAGCAAGTGGGCAGCGAGGGCTGAAGGAAGCCTCAGCTTTGCTCTTTGCTAAGGTGGCAGGTTCCTCCTAAATAAGGTGGAGAAGGCATTGGAATGCTGCAACATCTGTAGCTGCATGTGCAAGGCTACAGACTTTAAAAACTGTCTCTCCTTAGTCTCATGAGGTGTACTCAGGAAAAAAGGTGGGGAAAAACCCCAAACCAACATTACCCTTACCTATATCTGTGTATACAATTGTTTCCTCAGCCCCAGCTTTGGCTATGACTTCACCCCTGCAAAATGAAGCACATTTGTTCACAGCATTAGTACAGTGGTCTCAAGGCATCAGTCCAGTTGCTGCTGTTAGTACGAAAGGGAGTTCCTACCCTTGGTGCCTACAGCTGTAAAGACAGGGCTCTCCTAAAAATAGCATCATAATTCATAACTCTGGCATGATAGAAATGGCTTCCAGGCTTTCTATATGGCATATTTTATATGTGACATATGCATACTTATTGTGTGTTCCAAAGATCAAGAACCAGGGCATGTGAGCATGCAACATGCCTCAAGGATAAGGGGACAACCATATATGGCAAAGACTAATGCTTTCTCCTTTCAAGATCCTACTGGCTTTTAATAGGAGTACACTTTTCCTCTGCATGAATTACTGAACATGATTCATGTCTCCCACTAAAGTGTTCTGTCACTGTTTCATCATATAAAGTTAAAAGCTCAAAGCACACAAAGATTTTCTGACTTTGCAAGCATCTGGAAGAAAACTACATTTATTTGAAACAAAAATATCTGCCTGAAGTTTTGGCCACTTTTACCTCCTGTGCACCTGCACGACTTCTGCTCAAGTCAGAATATCTCTCTTCTCTAGCTGAAGACATTCCTCTTGTTTCTTATGTCAAAGCAGTGTTGTTCTTTGAGGAAATGGAATAGTTTTGTGTAAGATGTTTAAGATAGTTTGGTTCTACACCGAGAATTAGGATATGAGTAATATATTATGGATTTCTGAACTTCAGGGACAAGTTGAAAATGTCAGCAGCTCAACTAATGCTAAATGCTAGTACTAAGTAGCATCTTTACTACCAAAATGAATACATAAACTAGTTTTAGTTTCTGTCTTGTTTTTTTCAGTTTGATAATTTTAAATGATGATTTTGAGAATGTAGGCTTAAGTCTCATGTGCTTTTTACCAAGAAGTTACATTTTTAAGAGTAGGTGGAAATGTGGGACTGAAGTGTGACTGTCAAGTAAAACACATTTTTTAACCAAAAAGAGGTGGTTGTTTTTTCTTTTTTAATTGAACTCACCATGGATTTACTACAGTGCTGTGTCCCCAGGCAACATAGGATGCTTTTTCATCTCTAGCAGGAGATACGGTAGCTACGTAGACTTGATTATCAACAGCACTGCATTCAAAGAAAGATGAGAATTGATTTTTATACAACCATTTAACTAAGCAGAAGAGAAAGAATTCACTCCGAATG
The DNA here is from genome assembly GCA_035221455.1 of Xenops minutus. Taxonomy (NCBI): domain Eukaryota; kingdom Metazoa; phylum Chordata; class Aves; order Passeriformes; family Furnariidae; genus Xenops; species Xenops minutus. The sequence goes on along the minus strand of JAWWEE010000001.1, from coordinate 16,772,585 downwards.
ACAAGTGACATATCCTCCTAAGGACTAGCCAAAACTGAATGATACGAAGGTCAGAGAAGCAGAGCCTGGAAAGAGAAATCTCTGGTACCTGGTTCCAGCATTAATGCATAGAATATCGTATTATTCATATGTTCATTCAGTATGTAGCGGATTTGATTGAAGCTGACCAATAAAACTGCATTCAGGAACCTCAGAGTCTATTTCTGCCTGTAATTAGAGCAGTTCTCAAATGGTTATTGGCTCTTCTCTCTAGAATTTGTGTGTGAAGGTGCGTACAGAGGCATGGGAAAAGGTCCTTGAAAGGGCATAACTGCTAGGGGCTGGCAGGAGTAAAGGCTAAGTATTTTCTGCATTTCTCCTTGACAGCAAAATCATTGTGGTGTCCCATGCAAGGCCACGCACTGTGAGAAGCAATGGCAGAGTGGCCCTGCAGCACCATTTCTGATGCACAGAGTCATTTGGAACACAAGAACAGGCCAGTTCCATGCACTAAGACTCCCTCTGGAACAGGATGACAAGCTGTTATTGTGATCTTACCGTCCCCTTTGTAAGAGTTCCCAGTGAGCTGGTCCTGTTGTTAGGTTAAAAGCCCCTGGGTATATCAGCAGCTGGCAACCTTTGTTAAAAGACAATTAGAACCCAACCATTATTAAGGGGAAGATGGTTTACCCTAGAATGGCCCTTCACACTGAAACTCAGTGTAAGGTTTCTTTCAGTACTTCACAATCTCTGCCCAAAATGGAACCAAATAGAGGCTTAAGTCAGCAAAGACCTCATGTGGGATGTCCCCAACTCCCTCACTCCATCAGCAAATATGTTTCAGGAAATACGGTTACTTTTCTCAATGAGAACAGTCACTCATCTGAATAAGAGTCTTGGCCATAAGATGCATTTTGTGTTACTGGGCAAGGGTAAGAATGCCCAGTCACACAGACTGCCCTGTAGCATCCTGAAACAGCCCTCCTGGTTCCAGCCCTAGGGCTGACCCTGCTCCTTCAGGTGACCCAGCCTCACCTTTCTGGCCGTAGATTTGAGCCATCTCAGCAAATCTCATATCATAGCAGATGCCCAGGCCCACTTTACAGTATGCTGTTCTCAAAACACAAGAGACAACAGTCATATCACTATCACAAAGTACACAAAAGCAATCACAAGGCTCCCTGTAGCCATCCTGTCACTGTTATTTTATATGTCTCACAGCAACAAGAGGGGCTATAGTTATATGTGTGTCCAATAAGCATTGGCTGTTGGTGGGGGAGAATTCATGCTTTATGATGCAAGACTATGAGAAGCAGTCTTACCTACCCTTTAACAACAGCTGTTTTCACAAAATCATGTTGTATCAGGTCTTTGTGTGGCATATTCCTCTCTCATTTAGCTGCAAGTTTTTCAATTATTTCTTTTTCAAGAAAACACTCACTGCTTTTCATGGACTAAAACTACAGCCATGTACCTTCTTAGAGCGTACACATTGCAAGGAGGAGAAAGTGACCATGGGAGACAAGACTCTGGGGAGCTCAGGCCATGTTAATTTTTGAACACTGCGAGGTGGGGAGGAGTAGGTATCTTGCTGTTTTGTCTGATGTGGCAGATTCAAGAACACCGGAATGGGATTTACAATAATTGTCTCCATTACTATATCATCCTCACATGAAACAATGTGCCAGTGTAGCTGTTTGTTATAGCTGCTTGTTTGTACAGTTGCAGCTATTTGTACAAGCCATGTTTTATAAGAACCATATAGCTCTAACTGCTATAAAAAATACAGTCACTTCTCTTGAACGGATCAATAAGACCATTATTTAAGTAAGGCAAGTGCCATGATGTGTGCTTCAACCCTTTCTACTCCTCTGTCCTTTTGCAACCACACTGCCTTTTTAAAACTTTCGGAAGTGACCCACAAACTTGAAGCAAACAAACTGTATTTTCCATGGTTGTCAAATGCCCAACATAAATCTGATAGTCTAAAAATCCTTTGCTGGGGAGAAGGAGGGGGAAGAGAACTCCAGAATGACTGTAGTGTTACTGTAACAGAGCTCCTTAAAGAGAGGGCTTGTCTTGTACTCACGGGTATCAAACATGGAGAGACTATTCCCTGGACTCAGTGTTTCAGACTCTTTGAATTGTATCTTCCCAGGAACATTAATGTCAAACAAATGAACCTGCAATTATACTGTGATTAATAACAATTAATAACAATTTCTCTGCTTGGTATTTGAGCCTATTTCTATTAGGCACCCACCTTTTGAAGGGGTGTTTACATGTCCCAAATAATAATTACATGAAATTTCACTGACAGTACACAACTTATTATTAATGCAAAATTCTACCAATTTCTATCACCTTTAGGTACAGATGAAATAATTTGTGCAACACTGCTGAGATCTTTTCATAAAAATATTCTGTCATCTTACCTTCCTATGCTTTGCCAACATGGCACCATCAGGCCCAAAGACAGTACATGTGTTATACAGCTTTCCACCATCCTCTTCTGGAATGGATCCTTTGTAAAGGCAAGAACAAAGATTTTCCCCACTGTATTAGATCTAATTTTGATCCAATGGCATTAATAGATATTGCCCATTTTTTCCTCAGTGGGCTGGTCACTAAGAGTAAACTACCTCCAATGAGATACACACTGCACTCCTTTGCAACTTCTGAGAGCTTTTGTGTTGATTCCCCAGGGATCTTCTCTGCATACTCCTTGAAGAATTGGGTTCCATATGGAGAATTAAAACATTCCTAGAAAGAGGTGAAAAAGAAAAAGCTAAAATCCAGTAACACCACCACAAGGAGACATACCCAACTTTTCAAACTCCTCTCTAAAAATGTTCTCAAACAAGGTTTAGTTCCAGGAGTTTAGTTTATGGGAGCTCAATCAGCAAATTGGAAAATATCAGGAAGGCCAGAGAGGCTTTAACCATTAGAGAAAATACAGCAGATGTGTTTGTGGAATGCATGCCAAACAGAACCTGAGCTAGGACTGTCCTGCAAGCTGCAAGCAACAAGGCTAGCACATTCATTGGTCTTGGCCTAGCAAGAACACAAGGAATGTTCTCATCAGAACAATAAACCAAGTTCCACTTAGCTCATTTGACAAGTTACAAACCAAATAGATCCACTCAAAACTGAAATGCTCATGCTCATCCACAGCCCATGCTTTTGTAATTTTTAAAACGATGTTTGCAAAAGTGTACATTTCTTAAAATTACTTACTGTTCTGCTAAAACAATTCTTTAAACACTATTGCCTTGAAATTGAATAGTGTCTTCTGGTTTAGGGCTTAGTTAAAGATTTGTCATCCCTCAGAATCAGGCACATAATCTTCAAACAGTCAGATTAACTGAGTAGTTTAGATGCCTAACCTAGGTGGGTAGTGGTATTTGAGATGCCCAAGACACCAAGAACCCTCACTCTGCATTATTACACTTGCCAGCTCTGTAAGGACTCGAGACACCCCACCCAACACTTTTTTGTCCCCTAAAGGAGTACAGCTGAAAGCCACAGATAAACTATCAAACAGTACCAACACTTACTCTTTGGCAAGTGACTCCCAGCCCAGGCACTTGCCTCAGTGGTTACCATTGCTCCTCAGATACTGTAACAAATCCACTCCCCACAAAAAAAAGGAGTAAAAAAATCAAGCTGTGAATAGCACAATAAATACTTATGCCTTAGCTGCCCAAGCAAAATTCTTCACAACTGAGTTGGGTTCTGCTGAACTGGAATAACTGAACCAAAACTAGGTGTGCATATTTGCCCCATATACAGACACTGGGCCAGCTCATCCACAGCAGAATTTGTAGATGGAAGAAGCAGGAAGGGAAGTCTCTGTAGGCTGTCAAATGAGCTTCCCAAGCTTTTGAAAACTGGGTTGAACTTCAAGGAAATGAAAGCAAAGGCAGCTGCCTCTGCCTTCATCTCGCCACTTGCAGTGTCAATGCGGGTGGCACTGAAAGCAGGGGTTCCAGAGAACAAGCAGAGCTCTGTGCAAGCCTGCAGGGGCACTGCCTGGGGCTGTGCACAAGCTGACACCAGCACAAAACTGCACACTGCCTGCACAGGTCACCTAGTCTTGTGCCCTCCAAAGCAGTGAGAACACAGTGACAGATCTCTGAATTGCCTTCTTTCAGTTTCTAGATTCAAATAGATTCTGCTTGTATTTCTTTACCAATAAACATTGCAAATGATTTTGTCTCACCAATTTTTCCTCATTCAGGAATGAAATGGCTAATAAGTTGCAGAAAAACTGCCATATGCCTCTACAGACGTGCAGACTAGACAGTCAGTGTGAGTTATTTCTGTTCTTTATATCAAGGTATTTAAAAAAACCCCAACCAAACAAACAAAAAAAAACACCAAGAAAAAACAAACAAAAACTCAACAAAAAAAACACCCCCCAAAAACTATGAAACCCAAAAACCACACCAAAAAAACCCAACCTCCCAAAAAACAAACAAAAACAAAACAGAGGAAAGATAATATTTCATGGCCATATCCTACTCCAGTACAAAATTTACCTCCAAAAGTCTGTGAAATACCTTAATACCTTGCACTTGTTTGACAACTTCTACTCTAAGAGCATAAATTATCATTAGCAAAGTAACCATCTCAACCAAACAAGTCTGGAAAATTCAGTGTTCATACACATGATGAAACCAGCAAATAATAGGTAACTTCAGTGTAGGAGGCTCAGGTAGAAAACACAATGGTTACATTTGCAACACAAGAACCCTGTTTGCACAGAGGAGCTGGGAGAATTGCTTAATGCTTCCCCCATGACAGCAGGAGAGAAAACATCCTGTGTGTAAAACTCAGGACAAAAGTTCACACAGAGAAGAACTTTGCACTCCTGAGTCACATGCTGCAGGGCCCAGGAGTGACACACATATCCCCAGCAAGAGAAGAAAAAAAGCTCAAAGCTGCACTGGGAAGGTCACCTTGTTTCCAACACACCCATCTGTGTGAAAATTCAGCAAGGTCACCACAGCTGAAGTTCAAAAACTAAATCAGAAATGATTGGTAATTTCAAGTGCCTATTTATGTTCCCACACAAGGAAGTCACAGGAGAAATGCCTTTTAATCATAATTCAGCCACAAACTACCTGCTGGAAATGCCTTAAGTCTGTTTTGTTTCTTGTGTGTCTGGAATGCTTACAGCAAACAGTCACTGTGTACCTGTCTTCTTTCACCTTGGTGTCAACACTCTTTAGCTGAAAATCACCTTTTTCTGCATTTTTTCAGAAAAAATTGAAGCTACAGTGTCACATGAATTCAGAATATAACAATGAATGGAATTTCCTGGGATCTAAACTAGCAAAACTTTGCCAGAAACTTGAACTACTCCTGGCTTTTCTTTCCCCACTCCTTAAGTATGCAGCTAGGTAGAACACATTTTTCTTTCCTTTTTTTTTTTTCACTTTTTAAATTTTTATTTTGAAGCCTCATACAGCACTTAAGGAATCCAGAGAGAAACAGGAATGTATTAGTAACACTAGAGGGAGGTTTTGAAGGGTTTGAGGCACAGGTGCTAAGTAGACCATGATCTTTACTCACAGGTAGAGCCACAACTTTTGCTCCTTTAGCTGATGCTTCTCTCACCAGTCCACAGGCTCGTTGAAGATTATCTGCTTTAGCAGCAGACACATGAAGCTGAATCAGAGCGAGGCGGAAGCCTAATAGCCAGAAAAGAAAAAAATATTCAGTAGACTTCCCCCAGGAAACTCTCCAAAATTTGAATTCACTAAGAAGCATTTAACAGAATAAATTTTTTAATATATAAACATCTATACAAACTACTTCCAGCTCATTGTGTGGTCTGACTCTCTTAGCACAGGGAGAACACCGGAGGCCAGGCTTGCTAGTGGGAGCCATGCATGGCCATGACCCTGCCCAGGCAGTTCCCAGCCCATGTTCCAGTGGAAGGTGCCTTGTTACAGAAAGGGAGACCACAGCTCTCCCAGCCCTGTGTCTTCCTTCCCAGGTTGCCACACGCTGTGCAAGCCCATCTCTTTGTTGCACATGTTGCCTGATGAGCACTGCATATCCTAAAATGTCACTAGCAAACCAAAGGATTGGATAATCCCCAAAGCACCAAATAGTTTGCTTTTATCCCTCAAATCACACCTAGTCTGGGAAATGGCCATGAAGGCCAGTAAAGTTAACATCTTTCCCGATAATTTCTTTGCAATTTGGTTTCCAGCCAAGAGACAGTTGCAAGTGTTATCAACACTTTCTACTGCCACTAAACAGATTCCGTATTTCCAGGCTTTCAGAGTACAGATTTTTCTGCATATCCCTTGGACTTGCTTCTGTTTCCTTTTAAACAAAACCCCCACTCTGGTTTCATGAAGGACCCCAGCCACAAGGCAGCTCTCTTCTCTGTCAGTAGGTCAAGGGTCACTACAGGAAAAAGACCAAGCTGTAGGCAGCACAGCCTCAGGAGTCAGGGAAATGGGAAGAACTGACTCCAGTGAAATGGAAACCGGGCCAGGAACAGTGAAGGCACATCCTTTTTCTTACTTTAGTTTTCACTTCAGTAGCTAAACAGCTCATTTCTAGAGGTTAAGCAAATTATTAACAGCTGTCACTCTTCACTTGAGAGACTTTTACTACTGGGTCTATTGAGTAAATAAAGCTTAACTGGTATTCTGAACAAATGTAACCATAGTTTCCAGACCCCCTGAGATAACCATTCTAGGAATCAGCCAAAAACTTCCCCATATTTGTGGAACATATTTTAGCTTGGAGAAAATGGAAAATTAAAGATTTACATTTCAGCACAAACTCACTTTGGGGGGAAAAAAACTCAGAAAGCCCCCAAAGTTAACAAACAATAAAAGCCCATCTATTAGGAAAAAAATCCCACAATGTTTAAAACGCTAGGAAACTATTACTCTTATTTTCCCTATGCTTCAGGTTTGGAACTTGTTAAAGGGCAAATTAAAGCTAAGTCACAACAATGAAGAGAACTGCGGGTACGAGTGGATGTAACACCATTCAGACGCAGAAATAACAGGAATGCAGAGAAATGCGCGACTGCTGCAGAGAGGGAGTCAGGGAATCAATGAGCTTGGAAAAGACCTGTGAGGGGGGTCCAACCTTCGCCCCAACACGCCCTGGTCACCAGCCCAGGGCACTGAGTGCCAGCTCCAGTCCCTTCCCACACACCCCCTGGGCAGTGACTCCAGCACCCCATCCCAGTGTCCAGTCACCCTCTCCATAGGGAACCTCCCCCCGTCCCTCCCAAACCTCCCCTGGCGCCGCCTCAGCCCGTGCGGTCGCTGCTTCCCGCAGGGATCTTTAACAATCCTCAGGACAGCCCTACGGCAGCGCAGCCCGGTGAAGGCGTGTCCGCACAGACACGGTTCCCGTCGGTGCCGCCCCAGACGCGCTCCGTGCTCGGTTCTGGGCTGGTTTGCTGTCCCCCCGCAGCGCGGCTGGGGCCGCAGGGAGGGAGGGCCGGCCGGGGCTCCCGCTCCCATTCCCATTCCCACTCACACGCCATGGCCGCACGGCCCGCCCGCATTCCCGGTGCTCCCCGCGCGGGGCGGGCACGGCACGGCCCGACGGGAGTTCCTTCGGAGCTGCGGGACTGCCCTCCCTCGGAGCTGCCGGCCTGCCCTCAGAGCTGCCGGCCTGCCTTCCCTCGGGGCTGCGGGAGTTCCCTCAGAGCTCCCAGCCTTCCTTCCCTCCCTCAGAGCGGCTCCCGGCCGGCACTCCCGGCCTTCCCTCCCTCGGCACTCCCGGCCTTCCCTCCCTCGGCACTCCCGGCCTTCCCTCCCTCAGAACTCCCGGCCTTCCCCCCCTCCCTCCGAGGGGCTCCCGGCCGGCACTCCCGGCCTTCCCTCCCTCCCTCCGAGGGGCTCCCAGCACAGGCGGGAGGGAGCGGGCCAACACGCCGGGGGCGGCACAGCCCCGTCCCGGCAGGAGCCGGCCGCGCTTTGGGCTCGCTCCCGGGGCCGCTCTGCCCGCCGCCGGTATTCCCGGGCCTTACGTCTGTGCCGGGCTCATCCCAAGGGGGCTGTGCCGGTGTACAGCTAACTCCTTCACCTGCGGCATCCCCATCGATCTTCCTTTATCCCAGCATCGGCACTGCCGTGTCCAGTTCTGGGCTGCTCAGCACAAGACAGACAAGGAGCTCCTGGAGAGGGTCCGGCAGAAGCCACAAAGATGATGAGGGTCTGGAGCACCTCTCTTATGAGGGGAGACTGAGGGAGCCGGGTGTCTTTGCTCTGGGGAGGACTGAGAGGGGATCTCATTAATGCATATAACTATCTCCAAGGCAGGTGCCAAGAGGATGGCGTTAGTCTTGGGTGGCGCCCAACGACAACACAAGGAGCAATGGCCATAACCTAAAACACAAGTTTTGCCTCAACATGAGGAAGAGCTTCATGAGGGTGAGCACTGAACAGGCCGCCCAGGGAGGTCGTGGAGTCTCCCTCTCTGGAGACATTCCAAACCCACCTGGACATGTTGCTCTGTAACCTGCTCTAGGTGACCCTGCCTTGACAGAGGTCCCTTCCAACCCTAACAATTCTGTGAAACCAATGCACTAACAAGCCAGGCTGTTCTTCCTCAGCTTCAAACACCAAGTGCTCTCCTTCACTCACCACAGAACATTGCAGTCTCACATATGTATTTTTCAACTTTGGCCTTTTTTAAAAGCACACTTGTACAATTGTAGATTCATGTTGTATAGAGGCAGTTTTTTGCACACAAGAGTATCTCTGTAAGCTTAAAGTGCATGACAGCTGAAGGGGCAGAGATAAAAAATGGGAAACCCAGGGTGATCAATCTCTTACACACCCTCACTTTCAGGAAACATGCAGAGAAATAAAGGATGGGAAGTGCAGAACCAAACAGCAATAAACCCTCCTTCAACAGGAAAACCATTCAATCTGCACCATGGAACAGTAAAGGGAACCACTCATCCCAAACTGACCAAGCCAAAGTATGGCAGAATGGACAATGCAGCAGCTCTTTGGCAGGCCTCCCTCTTTTTCACACATACCCATGGCAGTAGAAAGAGCATATTCAGGTGGTTTTTTTTTTGTTTCCCAAACAGCACACCTTGCTGTGCTTCAGGTGCAAAGAACAGCTGTCTTCTGACTTCACACAAAATAAGAAAGAATAAAAAATGAAGCAGCATCATCCCTTCAAGGTGAAAAGCACAGGCTAAAAATCCAGATTCCCGTGGGTCAGAGAGATAAAATGTACTGTACAAGTTTCAAAACAAACAAAGGAAGCACTAAGTATACCCCAAAGAGCAAGTTACACTCTGTCACCCTCTCTCCTTTCCAGAAGGGAAACTTGACATTCAGTAGACTATGCCTGTATTGAAAAAGGTTTTTTGACAATATCAGAAGTTCTGAAACTACAGCTGACATGCACCTGGACGGGAAAGCTACAAACACTGCTGAGACCCATGTGTAAGGGCTAATAGGAACTAAACTGAAAGAGCAGCAAGCAATCTTTACTTACATCTGGAGGAGGCAATGTAAATAAAATTGCAGCTCTGCAGTGGGTAATGCATGTAAAGTTCTGTACAAATTCTTGTACAGATCAGAATCTAAAAGAATTTGTGAGACAACTGAAGAGCCAACAGTGAGGACAAAAACAGTATGAAACACAAAGGAAAGACCTTCCCTTTGGCAGGAAAGTTGATTGTTTCTTTACTGCTACAGACATGTTTTCTCTCACCAAAATAAAGAAAAAATAAAACCAAACTCCAGCAGCTGTCATATTCAACAACATAGATAGCAGTGCATGCAGAATAAAAAAAGAGCCTGCAAACCTCAGGCAAATAAAAAAAATTCCTTGAAGATGAAAGGGACAGGAAGTAGCATACCTATTTGAGGCTTCTTTTCAAAAAATGTCACTCTGGTACTATAACTGGAATTTCTAATTAGCAATACAAGTTCTATAACAAATGTACTGACTACAGATAGGTATACTGCAGGGCAAAAGTAGCCTTTAGATTATGGGTAGAGGTGCACAAACATCATTGAAACTATTCATAGTTTGGATTGAGCTTTTTAAGAGTAGTTTGTTCATAACTTGTATATTGCCTTTAAAATTACAAAAAATTAGCCTCTTAATGGCTTTGATTACACATTTCTACACAGAAGGGATTTAAGAACTGAATTACCATTGCTTTACGTACGTAGATTGAGGTCTGTATTTCTTGTCCTCACAAGGAAAGCATATACATTAGCTACTTTCCATATTTAATACTCAAATACACCTGTCTAACAACTGAGTGTAATTTTCACTTTTTCATCTCCTGACTAGGAGAAGTATGTTGTACTGTTCTGTCAGCATTTTCATAATAGAAAATATGATGCTGAGAAGTCTGGAATTTATGCAGAAACTCTTTCTATAATTTGACCACTTGTTAATTCATTTTGGCCTTTCTATGAAGGTTTACTATGGCTCACCCAGAAGTACTTAATGGAATTAGTCTACGTGCTGAAATACTTACATTAAGAAGTCACTGGCAGTAGGTTCCTATGATCCACAGTCAGCTTCTTCGCTCCAAAGACCAAATTGACTTCAATTTACAAAACACCTTTAGGAAAAACTTTTAATTGATTCAGAGAATTCACACAGTATGCAACTAAATGCCTTCGGACAGAAGTTATGTTCAAATTGTACTGGTTTATTTACAATTGTAGTTTATAAACAGTAGCACAAACATCTTTACATGAAAAAAAATCTCATTGCTGAAGTAGTAGGCACAGAGTCAGAGACTCAAGGATATTTTCAGAAGGGATTAGGAAGAGGAAAATGTAATACAACAGCTGCTGGGCAAAACTATAAATACATGAGCATTGGCCCAGGTGCAATTTCATGCAAATATCTTCAACAGTTCAAGTTCTATTGGTGTTTACTCAGATACTAAGAAGGAAAAAAAAAAAAAAAAGGAATTAGTTCCAGAATTAAGGTGCCCTAGCTTAATTCCTAGTAAAATAACTTAGAATAAGTGTTTTTTATAAAGGTCAGTTTAACTTATTTTATCTTCTGATGAAGTACCAAATGATAGGTTTTGACAGAAATACTCAGAAGACTTCATGCAGCAAAGCCAATCCCCATTAACTTTATTGCACAGTTTTTGATGATTTCCCATCAGTCTACAAAGACACCATGCCTTGTTCATAAGAACATTCCTGTACTGAGCTTTTTAGGAAGAGAACCATTCGTGAAGAAGTGGGAAGCTGATTATAAACAATCCTACAGTCGTTATCTTCCAAACATTAATTTAGAAGCTGTTATTTAATATAAACAAATGCTTATATCAATGAAGGCAACAGGTTAAGAATAAATTCATCACAGGCATAGCACTTGAATCTCTTCACTTTATTTGTGTGCATTTATTTTCTTGCTGAACACACCTTTGGTCAGCAAATACTCACTTTTGTGCTAAACTGGAGGTTTTTAAACATCTAAATGTCTTAGACCTTTTGTTTCTGAGGAGCAAAGGAACTTGTTTTCAATTGTCATATTCTGTCACAAAACATTAATTTCAATGCACATATTCATCTTTGCAAGAGAAACAGCCTCAATCTATGAAATGCAAAATTCTGCATAATTAAAAAAAAAAATCACAACCTTGTAGTAAAATCTACAGTTAATTTTGGTATTTAAAAATAACCCTTACCATGAAGTCCACTTAACCAAGTAGTTGATAAGACTTTTTTAAAAGTTAGCTTGTATTTTTTGCATTTATTTGCAGCCCAAGCTGGACTTTACCATTTTTATAATGAGGAAATAGAATCTCTAAGATTTGTATCTGCTCTGCTCATAAACATAAGTTTTCAATTATCTTTGATACTACCCAAAATAAGATTTATAGACTGTAGGTAATGAAGACATTTACTTTCAAGGGACAGCAATTTAAAAACCACTATGTTTTCAACTGCTTCTCTGTATCTCACAGTGGTTTATTCCTTTAACACATTTAACCTGAACCCAGCTGCATCTGCTTCTGCAAAGATGCAGACCACTCCCATTAAAGCTGCATTAAAATGAAACAAACTGACCTTTATAATAAACATTTCTTCAAAACCAAGAAGTTATGATAAAAAAATTTAAAAACTGTTTCAGAAATCGATAATAATTTACCCTATCTTAAGCCTGCTACTCAGGCACTCCCACCAGCAAACAGAAAAATTCTCTTAAGTTAGTATTCAGTTGGGAAACAGTCAGCTTGTGTCCACATACAGTATCTTGGTTGCTTCTTCTTTATAAACTGGTCTCTACACAGTCTTTAGTTACTAACTCTCCAAGGCATCCAATACTTTCATGATCTGTTGTTTTATGGCTTTGGTAGCATCACCTGCATTTGGAATCAAATACCTTAAAAAAATTAGAAAAAACAATCATTAATTAATATAAAATTTTTAAGTGTAAATTCCATAATTCTTTTGATTCTCCCTCCAGTTAGGAGAAAGAGAAGAGGGGAATCTATTAAAATGAGAAAATCCAGAGAAAATAAGATTTAACTTCTGATTATACCATGAAACACCGTCTGTTTGTAAACTTAGAACTGTTGAGGAGTACTTTACAGGCCATCTTGGAAAGGAAGAGTTCTTCATTAATTGACAGTGGTATAGGTCAGCCAGTTCAAGATCTCTACAGACAGCACTGTTTGACTGAAGCACAGAGTCCTTGCTTGATTTTGGTTTTGTTTTAAATTCCTATCAACAGTTCTAGATTGATCTGCTCCAGTCAACAAGGTGGTGCCAAAGTAATTCAACAAGCAGCAAAGTGGCATAGAACAACTTCCCTGTTTAGCTAGGAAACTCATCTCCCACCTCTTGTGAGAACAGAGCACCAACTGCACACAGTTCTCTCCCAGGAAGAGGCTGAGGAAACGTCCAGCTGATGTCAGAAACCTTGTTAAAACAGTGTCAAGAAACAGCAGGCTACACCAGTGGAAAAAAGCCTGATACACTAACTTTCAGGAATCAGGCCTCAGGAATTCAGAGTTTTGAGGTTAGGCTTTTGGACTCCTTGTACAATGTACAGGAAGAATCGGCTGTCCAGGAAAAAAATGATACCACAAAAGAATGGCCACGCTCTTAAATCCCATTCTTCACAAATCCCTATTTTTAGCTGCAGATAGCTGTCCACTTCATTTAAGACTTATTATGAAAACACTTGCACGCATTCCATCCCCAACAACTGTTGTAGTTCCTCTCTTCTGGGTCTTGTAAACACTTCTTGTTCTGATGGCAGATCTTTTTTTTCATTTCACATCTGAATTATCTATTCCTAAATAAAAACTATTACTCTTGAACTCAATTTTGGGAATTGCAGCATGCCCAATTTGCAGCTGACAGCATTCTGGGTGTTATTACTGCTTACATCCCTGCTACTGAGACGGCTTACCTTTCAACTGCCAAAATTTCTATGCCTGAAGTATTGCTATTTCCATATTTAAAGGTGATCAGTTCTGGATGTTTCTTCTTGGATGTGATTTTGACTACAGAGTTGAGTGCCTGTCGAGACTGTATGTAAGCCAGCCCCTTTCGTGATGGAATCTCTCTCAAACAGTACATATGAGTTGCTGTTACCAGAAGATGACTTGAAGGAAAAGAAAAATACAAATTTTTTAAAGGACTAAATAACAGGTGTTTAGAAAGCTAAATTCTATGAATAAGCTATGTGAAGAGAGCTAGATAAAACAGTTCTCAAATCTAAGAGGTAGTTTTAGTACTTTTATAATATCTAATTCAGAAAGGTCTACAAAATCCTTCATATTTTTCTTGGGTACTATATCATAGCCATTTTTGAAAACAAGCATGGCATCCTCAACAGCATACAAAACCAGAGCAAGCAGTTAGCATGATCACCTCAACACAACAGCCAAGAGTTCTGTCCACAAATGTCACAACCACCAGCAACATGTCAGGCCACGCACAGAGCCCAGAAAGTGCCTCCAGCCTCTCTTTCATCCTTCCTCAGTCATTAGATTAGTAATCACACACCACAGAAAATAAATCTAAAGGGAAAATACTAATAAAAACCAAGAAAAGACCATAATCGTCTGTTATGAAGATGCAACAGTATGTGTACTGTTTGCAGAAGTCAAAATACAGTGAGCATCATGATCTGCTCCTGTAGGATTAGCGAGGCCACTGAATCTTAGGGGCAAGACAGGTGCCAAATACTAGGCACAGAAGCAAGTAGACAAGAAAAAATGGAGCCACAGGTACTTGGGTATACTGGGTCTTGAAAATTAAGCCTATGCATATTGAAAGTATTTTTCTTACTATCTTGTTCTGCAGAACAAAACTTCATACTAGGTTTTATACATAACTACCATTCTGTAATACTGCAAATGTAAGAATGCAGATATAGTGGTAACATTTTGTACTTGGCTGTTTTGCACTTTCATTTCCCAGTTTAATATAAAGAACAACTTAATTGACCAACTTTTTTTTTAAAATGGGTATCGAGACAGACATTTTCATTAAACTTAGGACTAATTTCAGTACCTGGGAAACATATGTCCATTTTCCTTTACTTCATTACATGGAAAGTTATACTTCACATCAGGTTTATTTATCCATGTTTGGATGTTGACAACCTCTTTTCGATCATCATCTGACATTGAGGAGCTATCAATTTCATCTGTTTTGAAGGGAAGGGGTAAAAACAATTTAAAAAAAAGAAAGTATTTTCACAGACCATCAGATAACTTTTTAACTCACTTAAACCCATAGCAGCTACACCGTTGCAAACCAAGGTCCACTTAGCCATAAACAATTATTCAGAGGGAGGAAGGATAAAGGCAGGCATATCTGATATTTCTAATTTTCTCTCAGCAAACAATTATTTTTAGCTCAGGGGATATCTTAGGCTGGTCTGATTTGTCCATCCAGTAAAGTTTTATGGATTTCTTTTAAAGAAATTTGTCCAGAAATTCCTTAAAGCCATGTAAACCTTTTGAATCTACAAGACCAATATCTTTTGGCAAGGAGGACCAAAACCAAGCCAAGTACAGTCCAGGAAAGTCTCCTCTTGTGGGTTCTAGTTTCTTGCACAAGAAGAAATAAACATGTGTGATCCCTTTCAAGGACAGGTATTATTTTTGTGGACCAATTTCCCTTCCTTAAAGTACCTATTTCAAATAACAAAACTTCTTATATTCAGTTACATCTGTTGTGAAAGTCCCTGCTCAAGCAGAGCCACCTACAGCAGGCTGCAATTTTTATACCTGATGGCAATCATTTACTACAAAAAACCCCAAAACACTAAAACTTCACAAAAACAATTAAACAGAAACTTTTTGTGTTCTTCTGTAGCCAAATAATATAGATTTCACTTTTTATGTGTTGGTTTTGCTTATTCAAATCATTGTAGTGATTCTGCTTACTTACTAAGTCTAATAGTGCTTTTGAAAGCAAATATAAACAGAACTTAACAAACAACCACTACTGAAAACATGTTCTAGACAAGCTGTCTTTGAGGAGCTGGTTTTCTAAAAGCACACAGACTTTCCCAAACACTATTATGGATGCTCAAAGAACTGTGCAAACTTAATTACATGGCATTTGGAGAAGTATCTTGTTAAAGCTTCTGCCCGATAATTTCATTTTGCTCCTCCACAACTTTTATAGCAGATGATGATCAACTGTTTGTCATCGATCTTATTTAAACAATTCCAGATCCTATGACCCTCTTTCATTAATCTTCCTAAATTATTTTGCATGTCAAAGATTCTTAAACTAGTTATTTGTTTCTCCCACAGAAGCTGGACATGCCTTTTGGTCACAGAATGGTTACTTGTGAGATGATGGTGACTAGGACCGGGCTAAAACTACCAAAATAAAACTAGGACAACAGTAGGTCTGCACCATTTTAATGCTACCACTGGTCTCAAAAAACTCCCAAACCAACCTTTGTGTAATGTGTAATTTTTCAACTGGATAAAAAAAATAAATAAAAATGGCACTTCTTTTCCTACAGCACTCTGCAAGCATATCAAGAGATGAATCAATTATTAATAAATAGTTTCAATGCTGAAAAGCAAAGTCCAAAACACTGGAGAGGTGTGCAGACATTAGTCACTTTAAGTCTAGCTCGAACTATATTTCAGAACTTCAGATCAATCTGCCAATACTAGAGAATCAAACAGTTATATCAGCCAAACTAGGCAATTTACATTTTGCTTACTGTTATGAGTGATACAGGTACAATCGCCAGTCTGCATGTACAAGACCAGTGTAGAGAAACAAACATTTTCTACAGAAATAACAAGTGAGGACAAAAAAATCCACTAAACCCATTTATTTCTATTTCTTCCCGGTGGCTGTTTGGTGTCTACCACTAGGTATTTTTTATTTAGTCTGCTACTATATATTTGAAGAAGGTTAGTCCTAGGCACCACCCAACAAGCATAATCACTGATCATAGTTAGGAAACTGTCACGTTGCAAGACGAAGATGTAAAATACACTGTTATGATTCAGTGCAACTTAATAATTTTGTCTAAATAAGATAATTGAGGTAAGAGGAAAATCTTCTACTGTACCAGTATCGTATTCTTCTTCATCCCCGATGCTGAATACTGGTTTCACACCTCGGTACGGTTTTCCTACTCTGTCACTGCTGCTGACATGTCTGTTGGCAGTGGAAAGGGCAGCAGAGGACATGGGATGGGAGAAGAAGAGTAACTTTCAAACTGATGGTATGAGTTTGACAATAATGTATTAACAAAATGTAAACAAAACTGCGCAACAGAGAAGGACGAGAGAATTTCATGAAGCTGCCTGCAAGGAAGATGCAAGTGACCCGTCAAACAATTTGGTTAGTGTAAGCATATATTTCAGTGACTTTGTGAGGCTGACAGATGTAACAAAGAAAGTGAAAAGAAATACTATTTTGTTTAAAAACCCCAAACTTCTAGTCACCTTCTTAAACAATAGCATAAATTACAGACATGAAAACTGTCAACATGCTAGGTTTCTAGGATGAAACTGAAATATATCTGGGCAATCAGGGTAGCTTCACATGGATGCCAAATTTAAATGAAGATAAAAATAAAGACGATTAACTAACAAGTCAGGGACTTAATTTTTCTGGTTAATTCCTCTAAAGATAACAAAATATCTTAAGAATTTCAAAGTAGGTTTATAATAAACCATCCCACTGTAGTGTAAACTCTGACTTGCCATCCATTACTTTTTGTCCAGAATGAGTCAAATCCTGAAATATTTGGTCAAGCAATTCCTACTGCTACAAGCCCAGCAGCACTGTGATATTGACCTCAAAAATCACATCTCAGTTGTTTCTACAGATCATATTAAATGACACAAACACACACAACTGAGTCTTAATGTCTAACAGCAACAGCTGCAAATCCTGAGATACTTTACTGTGATTAATAGTCACAGTTGAATTGTTAAAAGTTTTTGCCCTCAGCTGCTGACAATACCTGGAAAACACAAGAAAAACCTAAAGGTTCAGAAAGCCACAAAACAGGCAATTGCTGAAAAAATAAACAGTTCATGATTTTAGTCTTTAGAACTTAGTAGTTTAAAAAACCCCAAAACAAAACATGCCTGTCTCTTTCCCCCATTTAATAAACTCCTTCCCTATAATGTGCATTTATGTTTCCTATCATCTGTAAGCCTTGGTTCCTGTTTTAAGTCTATTCACAAACTCCAGTTTACATACTACTGTAGAACCAAGCTAGATACGGAACCTCTTTAGTAATAGGTAAATTAATGCTAGTACTTAGGCATACCTGAAAGTAGAACTAAAAGTTGGAAACAAAAATTTTCTATGGGTTATATTTACTACTACAGACAAAATAAGAAAAAGTTGAATAGAAAAAAACCACAGAAATGCAGTCTACAATGGAGCAAAAAACAGACATACAAAAACATGCTCATTAGTGTTTAAGACAATAAGCATCAATGACACTGACAATTCGGGAGGGCGGTGCTTCTAGTTGGAGGGTTTTGTAAATATGCTTTAGTAATACATAACCAATTGAGTAAGTAGCAGCACATTTAAATAATGTCAAATTGAATTACACAGAGAGGATCTAAGAGAAGATCTCACTGGTGTTTATAAATTGCAGTTAGTCAAGACAAGAGACCTACTTTATAAAAACCTGGTAACATCTTAAACTAGAAATGGATTTCCTTTAACCTGTTTACATGGCAGGCAATTGTTACATTATTACAAAGTGAATGCAGTGTCCTTTAGTGGCAAACCTGCCGAATGAAACATACTAGTAATAAACACAAAGTGAACCTAATAGAATGGATGGGGAAAATGCCATTCTAAGTTTTCAAGACCTGCAATTTTAAGAAAATAGTGACATACAGTGTGAGCTAAATTTATTATTATTATTGCACCTGCCCAATGAAAGCAAATAAGCAATAGAAGTGAAAGAAGTAAGAAAAATAACCAAAGTAAAATCTCAGTATATCAAAACATCTTGGTTACAAATAAGGATTCACGTGTCTGAGTTATTGAAGAGTCACTGAAGCTGGAATTTTAACACTTTCTTACTATATTCTAGAAACTGATCAAGTAAACATGGGGTAAAATGCCACGAACTTTTGGATTTCTAAATTAACAAAACATATTCTGTCCTATTGGACTTTATTTAATAGAATACTGGTTGATATCACTGTTGGGTTTGCTCACACAACACCATTCTGTAATGATTATGGCTGAGTCCCATCTCAAATTATGTGCAAACTACTTGAAAGAAAGATTGGTACAAACAGCATTTTAAATCCTCAATAATTAATCCAGCATGAATCTTCATGCATTTCAGTGTATGAGGGTCAAATGTTACAGAGTTCCTAAGGTATAATCAAAGTTCCAAAGCAATTATGCATGAGCTGCTCTTCATTTCTCACAAGAAATTTTAGATAATTTCAATTCACAAGTTTTATTTCTGAAATAATTATAAGGCAACATATCTGAAACAAGTGTGAAGGGCCTCCGTGTTTACATGAAATGCAGTAGTTACATGAACAAGATGAGGGAGAGTTGCAAAGCATATTTACTTATTAACTCAGCATTGTTCTTTTCCCAGTAATGAGCATGTCTGTTTCTATCAGCATGTTCTATCAGCAAGTCATAAGAAGCATAAAAATTTGAGATTTCCAGACAAAATTTTCATGAGGGTTCCCTGCCATATCTAAGTTCCGTTGATGCTTTATGAACAGTTTATGTTATATACTTGTAGTCTGTCTTCTTAAAACCTTAAGCAATAATTTGTTTAGTAATTGCTTCTGCAGTCTTTTACTAGTACAAATAACTAATAAACTGTATATAGGAATGACAAATAAAAAAAAATTCCATATGAAGCAATAGTAAGGAAGAGAACAGAAATAAGAAAGCAGAAACTAAGAGAAGAAAGCACTGCAAATGCACTCTTTTTTCTTCCTTTAGTCTCTTGACCAGTACTTGTAAAAAGCAATAGCTTTAATATATTAAAAAAAAATTCATATAAAAATATGCAAGCAACCTTGTCAGTGTAACCAATGCTTACAAATATTGTGATGCCATGCTAAATACAAGAAAGGTGGTTTTAGTCAGACAGCTTAATTATCAAGCTTACCGCTCCAGGCTTGCTCTGTCTGGCCAGGAAATATTGAAAGGTATTCTATAGTACATTGGGGCAGAGGACAGAACAAAAGAATTAAAAAAAAAAGGCAAAGGAAAAATCTAGATAAATAGTTGAAATTCTCTCTACTGGCAATGTATCTTCTTCAAAGGTGATGCTTGTAAATAAAAGCAGCGCTTCATGACAGCTAGACACAGGGTAGAGAAGTATTTGTAAAAAAATCTACTAAAAGATTCATTTTCCATGCTACGTATGGCTTACATACCTGATTTCACAGAATGACTGGGGTTGGAAGGGATCCTAAAGACCGTCGTGTTCCAAGCCCCCTGCCATAGGCAGGGACACCTTCCCCTAGACCAGGCAGCTCAAGGCTCCATCCAGCCTGGCCTGGAACACCCCCAGGGGTGGGGCATCCACAACTTTTCTGGCCAACCTGTTCCAGTGTCTCACTACCCTTACAGTAAAGAATTTCTTAATCTAAATCTACCCTCTTTCAGTTTAAATCTTCATGTGCATTCAGTTTAATTCTTCACACAACAAAAGCCACTACCAAATGTTATTTAATAATTTTTTGCCTCACTACTTATTCAAAAAACCACTTTTCAAAATGAAAAGGAATGATCTGTTCCTTCTGATTAGGTACGAGACTATTAAAAACTACTGTTCATTTGACATGTATTTTAAATCCTGCTATTAAACACTAAGTCTCTGAGATTGTTGAACACCAATGTCTTGGCAACAGACAACTTCAAATACCGGACTTCAAAGAACAACAACAGGCTATTCATTTAAAGCTTTGACAAACTAAAGCTGTTATTCCTGTATCTCCTTAAGATAAGCATTTGGAATGATGAATTCCAAATTTGAAAGTGTCTTTGAACATATTTGTACATTCTTAGTACTAGCTGTACTTGAAGATACAAAAAACGTTTGAAAACCAGTTTTGTATCAGGACTTGAAAAATCAGGATCTTAAAAAAGATTAATCTCAAACTGACAAGATGCAGCAGTTAGAAAACCAGAACAGAAAGAAACCAACCAAAAAGAAACCAAACATCTAGAATCCTGCTGTCATTAATCCATTCCATTGCAGTCAGAATGGGGAGGAACTGAACTAAAAGTGAAATCATTCTTCACTTTTAGACTGACTACAAAACTGACAGACTATAAGAAGTCAAACTCACCATGCAGTACAAATTCTAGATGAGCATTCCAAAGAAAAGGCTGCTCATGCTGGTCTTGCAATACTGAGGCAGCACAGTAAGGTTACTGGGTCATGATAAAATGAGGAGGGTAGGGGTAGAAAATCTAAAAACTGAAACTGGAAGACAACGTTTTTTCCTAATTAGCCGGTTTTCACACTTACAAAATTGTCCTGTGAAATAGGAAGTCATTCCTCATGTCTAATTCACAGTGAGATACAAATGACCCACCTGTCCACTGGAGTAGATGTATTTTCAATAAAACTAATAACTTTTTCTTTCACGTTCACAGATTTAGTCTTCAAAGCAACCGTCATTTTATTCACTAGGGACTTCACTCCTTTTCCATCACCTGAACCATTAGGAGAATCACCCTGTAAAAGTAACTCCTCTCAGGATTAATCATATAAAAATAGTGTTATTTCATCTCTCAGTTTATTAAAAAAGGAAACAGACTACAAAATAGTAATCTAGTTTTTGCTACTTAGGAGAACATTACTCTTTAGCATTCTGTCAAAATAACAGCAATGATATGTGTCTGAGGTAAAGATGATCCAACAAACCATATTACTTGAGCACTCTGCTATGTAAATCTAGAGGAAGGAATCTATTAATGATATATTGCATCAAAATTAAAAGCCAAATTCTATGCATAACGTATCAGCAGTAGAAAAGATAAAATTTTGAGCTTTGCCATGAAATTGTCACTTGATAGTAATTTATTCCAGAGGGAGTAACAGCTGGGAAAATAATTGTCTATTACATGTATTCTGCTGGAGAATGACTACAGCAAGTTCTTCTCTACAAGCTTTTCCACTCAAGAGGCTAAAAATGTTTAGATCACCTCTGACTAGACAGTGAATATAATTTGAAATTAAACACACAACTGAAAACAGTCATGACTTGAACTAATGCATTTTACAGAACAGAAGGAGGAACATGAAGAAAAGATTCAGTACATCTGGGGCTCCCACCCTACTAGACAGCTTGTGCTTAAAATTCACTTACATCAACAGAGTTTATGCTATTTCTTGAGCCCGAGGTACTAGCAATCCAGTGCCCATATCCACTTTCTGGTCCTTCCACATTGATATCTGCTAAGTGCTGCTGGAGGGCTGTTAAAAAGCCATTAAAAACATTCAGAATTACACTGGACTTAATCTGCTGATGAAAATATTGTATATACCCGAGCCTAAATGGTAACAATTTTTTCTCCATATGATTTAATAAAACAGATAAATTCAGATATCACTGTAATAATCCCTGGCTTTCCTTTCAGTAGTACAAAGGCATAGGGATAATCTTTATTTTAGTAAACAGCAGCAACTAAAAATAAATCACTGCTTTGATCTCAAAGACAGCTCTTAAGACACCACACATATTGATCAGTAATGCCTCTACTCATATTGTAGTACAGATCTCTCCACTGTTGTAGAGCTTGATTATTTCCAGGAACATTAACTGCAGAATTAAGAACTGTTGATTTAAGAAAATATAACAGCAATTAATAGTAATTATGAAGTCACATCTTCATATAAATCTGCCATCTACAGAGGCTAAAACATCAAGAATTGTAAGTTAGAAGAGGGAATTTTCCCATTTCCTTCATTAATTTTTCTCCAATTTGTGTAACCACAAATGTGCAAGTGCACATTGTTTGCATACAGAAAATAAAACCCAGACAAATTAGTCCTACTTGTTATTCATTTAGATGATTTTTAGCAAAAGCCTCACAAAAATATCAACCGTGTTAAGATACCAAGTTTTTTTCAAGCCAAAGTTCATTATTAATAAGCTTACCCATAAATCCTCCTTTGGCAATGCTTACATACTCCTTATTTTTCTGCAACAGAAAAGACAACTTTGATTAAAACAAAAATCTGTGGAGTAAATTTAAAAGTATGGTAATGAAACATGGGTTATCTTGTTTAATAAAAACCGTAAACTCGAGTAGTGTAAAAAATGGTTAAGATTTTAAGGGGAAAATGTTCTGCCATTTACTATCAATGATACATGCAGACACGCTTTATCTCAGCTATTAAAATCAACAGCAATTTAGTTGTACCTGTAAGAAGTGTGCTAACACCATGTTCATATACATATCTTCTTCTTCCCTGCCACTTCCCATGAAGCACAGATGTTCCCCACCAGCTATGGAGCCAGACTCAATAGATTGCTTTTGTGCTTCTAATAGGGATTTTACAGACTGTGCAAATTCTGATGGGTTTTGAAGCATCTGTGGAGCAAACAAACAAAAAGTGCTGTTTGACACCAACATCCTATAACATGAGTTGTGAAAAGAGACAAACTTTGAGAATGGTTAGACACTGTTGAGCACAAAAAAAGCAACACAGGGACTGTATAACTCACACACAAGACCACCTGACTGAGACCTCATGTTACATAAAGAACACTGAGAATGGTCCTTTTCTTCCTCACTCTATCTTGTTCTTCCCAGGAAAGAAACAACTAATATTTGTTAGTTTATTTTTGCAGGCACCAAATAAGAGAGGAACAAGTTTTTGCAACTTTCATGTTGCAGTAATTTGGTAATACAGCAGTGGGACTGGTTTCCACATT
The DNA here is from genome assembly GCA_035221455.1 of Xenops minutus. Classification (NCBI taxonomy): domain Eukaryota; kingdom Metazoa; phylum Chordata; class Aves; order Passeriformes; family Furnariidae; genus Xenops; species Xenops minutus. Next base: position 16,749,205 of record JAWWEE010000001.1, on the reverse strand, counting down.
TACAAATGCACGAGCACAACACATTCAAACCTTATAGATTTAAAACACCTAAATTTTCTAGGCACCAGAAAGGCCCTCCTCTTGTTGTCTCCCCACTAAGCTTTTTCTCATTTATTTATCAAGATTTGGGGGAAAAAATACCATTGGCAGTACAAGGAGATACCTTCTTTGTACTCTCAAAAACTTAAGGCTGTTATCTCTTGAAGGCCTACAATGATATAAAAACATTGCTATATGCAAGAGATTGAGAAACAAAGACTTTCTCTATACAGCTAAAATTTTAACCTGCATTTGTGGGGAAGGTACTTATTTAAATTCATAAGCAAATTTTGACCTGTAAATGGATGAGAGTTGGGGGAAGGAGGGATTTTTTAGCCTTTACAGTGGATTACAAATGATGAAGTACAAAGTCACAAGCACACAACCTATCCATCAGTAAGTCAAGCTGAATTTTGACTGGGGTTTTCCTAGAGTGAAATGCTGCTGCTTTATTACACAGATGATAAACCTCATACATCCTCTATCTAAGACTATTTATAAATGAGATGGATTACAAAGAGCTTTCTTTCTCCACTGTCTCCCCTTACAGTATATTTTGTGTACTTTGCACATACACTAACCACTTCCAACTCTCCACTACTAAGCCATGTCCCCAAATGCCACACCTACAAGTCTTTTAAATACCTCCATGGATGGTGACTCAACTGCTTCTCTGGGCAGCCTGTTGCACTGCTTGACAACACTTTTGGTGAAGAAATTTTTCCTAATATCCAACCTAAATCTCCCCTAGGGAATCTTGAAGCCATTTCCTCTTGTATTGCTTGTTACTCAGGAGAAGAGGCTGACATCCACCTTGCTACAACCTCCTTTCAGATAGTTACAGTGTCTGCTAGCTCTCCCCTCAGCCTCCTTTCCCCTCCTGTGAAATTTTATTTGTATAAATAATATGGAACGATGCATCATTTTACAGAGGTAAAGATATTAGATACAGGACTGAACTTCTCAACTAAGTAAGGTATAAAAGTCTTTTATGGGATATATACATTCCATACATCTTCCATAGACTGTTTGAAGTAAAGTAGTTGAGGGTTAGTCTAGAAGTGAAGAACACACTGTTATAGTCAACTGAAGTAGAAGTGATTTGGGGAAAAAAAGGACAGAGAAAAGAAAAATATGACTGAATGTTCAGTTAGGAATACCTAATCAAATGGAAAGTACAGCAAAATCTTTATTGAAGTTATTAATCCATAGTACACCTCAGTCCCAAAATAATTGCACGTCCCCTCTCATATTGTACTGTAAAAATTTTAAAGAAGTAACCAAATCCTTTTCAAGACATACACTCCTTAAGACTCATTGAGGCAAAAAAAAAAAAGACAAACAGTGCTCCTTGTTAAAATTAATGACATCTTTCATTGGAAATTATGACAGTAAAAAGAGATTTCTCCTACAAGCAATAAATAGTCTTTAGTCTGTATGGGTTTCCAGCCTTAACCAAAGAAAAGGAAGGCTGGAATCTCAAATTCTAACGTCATTGAGGACTAAATTTCTCAGTAAAATGACAGTTCTACCATCTACTTTAGAGAAGCTAACTTTTGAAACCTCACCACATAGCTAGATGCTGCAGACCACGGACTAAAGCCTACACTAAGCATACTTCATTCTCAAGACAAACATTTCTCCCTCCTTCTGTCTCACTTAGGATTCAAATATCAGTAAAGAAACAAAAAGCATACAAACCAAATCCGAGTCTAAATGAAATGCTGTTGATAAATGCCCAGCATTGTATTGCTCTGCAGGACGACAATCCACTACAAAAAACCTTACTCCTTCCTGAAAGAGAAGGATTTGGTCTGTTACAAAAGTTTAAAATTGTGTCATTATTGACATAATTCAATTACATTTTAATACTAATTCCAATACTACAAAAACTACTCAAAGGCACTAACAACTCTTAAAAAAAATCTTACTTAATTTGATTAATCAGAACATCTACAGTTCCACCAACAGCACAATATTCCAGTAGGGGCTTCCCATTAATACACTGGCTTGTGCATGGGAAAGGATCACCCAAATGCAATACAAACAGTGTAATCATTTCACCTCTTCTGAGAGGAGACACAATGGGTATGAAGGCACATATGAACAAGACAATCCAACAGTCCACCACTAATCAGCACAGCACATAAGGATAGCTTTATATCCTACCGACTTAAACAGGATATAAACAGATGCTTAACTATATTTGGACTAGGAAAAAAACCAACAAGCTATGCATGATAAAACTGAGCCCTGGAAACTGCTACAAAAAGTCAGTAGTCAGTAAAAAACACTGTAATCTAACTATATTATGATCCATAAATTGGTTTTAAATACTCAAAGTAAAGTCTCTGCATCTAACTATGCCTACAATTAACTACTACCAAAATAGCTTTAATCAATTTTATTTGTTCATTTAAACTTTTCATTGACAAAAGACAGAGATTTAATAATGACATTCTTCTCAAAGGCACTGACAAGGGGGTTTTAAATTTTCCTCTCCTGTAGGCTACATTTGGAAAGGAATTCAAATTAGTGACATATTACTTTATGCTTACACTCCTCAGATTCAAATCATCTGTATTAAGCTCCCCTGTGCTGTAGCTCTAGTTGCTACGGCACAAATGCATTGAAGTCAGCAGATCATTTACAAGGGAGACAACTTCAAGACAAAAAGATTTCTTCTGAAACAGCAAATAAATATTTTTAAATGCTAACAGCACAAATGTATGTCAGTAGTAAGTGATTCTTTTCCTTTTCTATAAAGTTAGGGTGTGAAGGTTAATTTGGTATACTGACCCCTTGTTGCTGATTTGCTTGAAGAATCTCAGACACAGAAACTGCTAGACAAAGAGCCTGACTCAAGTCTGTGTCATCATCTTTGAGGCCCAGCAAGCTGCTGCCAAAAAGACTGTGGTTGTCCTAACAAGGCAAAAAAAAAAAGTGAACTGAAGCCATTATCTTTAGATGTGAAATTTTAAAATAAATCTATATGCGCTAAGTCACAAACATTAAGCTTGACACATGCTTATCCTATCCACATAGTAATCACTATTTTGGTCAACTGAAACTTTTTCTGAAAACCATGTCAATGTCTGAACTTCCATTAAAAACATACTTGTTCACCACTTTGACCATGCCAACATGATGTAGTATGCCTCTAGTATTTGTCTTTTGGTTGTTTGTTTTGGTTTTTCCCCCCAAAAAAAGTCTCACACACTTGTCTGCACAGATCAGAGAAAGTACATACAAGCCAAAGGCAATGGCCATCAAATACTGTTTTTTCATGCATTCACCTAAGTAAGTGAGTAAGGAAGAGATGCAAAAACAGTGGAGGTGATAACAGCTTTATCTCTAGAAGGCAACTTTTTATTGCAAAAACAGCTAGGGCTGCTGTGCAGCCTACTACAATGCAGTTGTGCCAATATGGCAGTTTGGCTTCATCGGTTCCTACAAGAGACTGGTTTGCAAAACAAGGTCATCAGTCATGAAATAAGAATATTGCAGGGAAGCTTCTCTCTAAGATGCTTCGCTTAACCTTCTTATCTTTCAAAGATCCTAACAGTAAATACCATCAGAGTAACAATATAAAAAAACTGTTAAAAAAAAAGTTAATGTTAGCAGGCACTTCAGCAGTCATCAAAAAGAAAAGAATTTCAAAATTATTGTTATTACCTTCCTGAAAGAAGCTGGAGTTTTGCTACAGTAGTATTGTGCCAAAGAGAAGAGATCTTCTATATCCTCTAAATCAAGATTAGCTGGTGATGTTTCTAAGAATTCTGAGACAGATAAACAACATAAGTGCAATACTATTTCAGACATAGAAATGAAGCAGCATACATATTTTCAGACCATAAATCCCTTTATTTTTAATAAGGCATAACATAATCTAGTTGATTGATTAAACATTAATATTGATCCACTCTCCACATGGAAAGAGAAGATACAGGAAATGCTCCTTATCCATAGGAAATTTGTGCTTTTTGTTAGAAATTCAAGCGTTCTATGGAAACTATTTTTTACCACACTCATACTTCTGTATAGTTTCAGTTTTCAGTTGCTATTCTAAGTCAGCTTCCTCTTCTAAAGAGGTCTGACCAAGAGTTCCCTAAAATCAGCACTTAATCAGTAGCACTGTAGTATGTCCAGGATGATACAACTGTGTACTTCTGTAGTACATGGTGAAGACAGAAAATTCCAAGCATTCTCATTTTTAACTACTAGGGGATTAATTATATTGTATTATATATATGAAAAAAATATAAAGGCAGGTGAAATAAGGTCACAAGAAATGTAGTGTATTTTTAATAAAAACAGAAGAGGGTAAGGCAAGAACAATGAATTAGGCTTAAATCAAGTGTACATGAAGATAATAACCCAGAAAATACAACAAGTGCAGTAGATTTAAAGAAGGATTTCAAAACTGCTGCTTCAGGTACTTCAAACTGAAGTATAAAACCAGGTGTGGGAGTACCAAAAGGAAATACCAGGAAAGAATGTTAAGGATAGGGCAATGTGATGCAGCAAAGAACGGCGGGAAAGAATGGGTAAGGGGATTCATTAATGAAAAAAACCTCATGGAAATAAATAATTCAGTTATTTAGCAATTAAAAATAATAATAAATGGGGATTACAGTATATGGTGAACATTTCACTAGCAGCTACATAAGAGCAGTACTTACTTATCATTTCTTCTTTATCTGATTCTTGTGCTAAGATAACGTCTCTGAAAACAGTAAAGTTACAGGCAGAGATTAAGTCAGTAAAACCAAAATGAAACAAACCTTGATTAAAACAGTGTCAGAAGAGAATGTTCCAAAGAATTGACTATACACTTACTTTGCATTAACAAGGATGATCAACATTAAGAAATAAATAAAGAATGGATCTGCTTGTTGTAGATATCCATCCCATATTGCCTGAGTGACTTCAGCTGAACAGTAATATGAGAAGAGGCTTCCAAGCTAAAAGTTTGGAAAATAACGTGAGAAAAAGCAATAACCAGGAACAATCTTAACAGGATTAAATTTTTAGAAGAAATACAAAATACCTAAAAGAAAATGAACCCAACAAAATTATGGTCACAGATACATCTGCACTGTGCAGCAAAGGATGGTTCTGCCCTTAAAACCAATGTTAATGGAAACAGTGGATAACACTACAGACTATCTGTGAACAAATACACCTCGTGTGAAGGCAAATTTGGCTGTACACTGTCAGTATTGCTAATTCAACCACAGATAACACAATCAAGCTGGAATACTGCTTAGTTCACAGACACTGCTAAAGACCAATTATACCAACAAGAAATTCATAGGAGAATATATTTACTCAAATAGCATAGCAATTAGGACTTTGAAAGGATCCTCCAAACGTAATTATTTTTATTTTTCACCGTAGAATTAAGCCAATTGAACATGGTTTCACATCAGTTTAACATCACTTACTTAATATTACATTATGATGCTTTATGACTGAGTAATTAAACATTTGCAAGCAACAGAAAATTTTCATTACTATTTAAGAAACTCTTTGCCTTTTCCCATGTTCCCACTTGAAAATACATCCTCTCTGATATGCAAAGTTCAAAGAGGATAAAAGGTAGGAACTTCTTCACACATGCCAGATAATATTTACAATAACACCTAACTCAAATGCATACCAGCCGACTTCACTGGGGTCTTTACTGAACTTGCTGATGCATACAAATTCTGTATCAACAGAGCTACAGCTTTCACAAGTTCAGTATCTGTTTTAAAACAATATCATGAGGTATTTCAACACTTCCTAGTATCGTTTTTTAGCAAAAGAGAAGATGATCTCTTCAATTCTGACTCAATTGCAACCAAAGACAAAATGTGAACAAAATAGTGACAGGCCTCTGTAGGTTGCTCATATATTCTACATGTGAGTAATACCTCTATATAGAAGATTTTTCACAGATAAACCAAGGAATTTTACTGTAATATCATAATATAAAATGAGGCTTAAGACTTTTTTCCTGAAATTGCACAGCAGAAAGCATAGCATTGAGGACTGGCAGCTACACTAGCTCACTTCCCTATCACCTTTCAGAGAGAAGATTTTTTTCTTAATTTAAGCACTGAAATTTTAATAAACATCTTCAAAGAACTTTATTTACTGGGGAAAATTCTATTAAAATGTAGATTGAGTAGTAAAAAACCCTAAAACCAAAAAAAACCCTGATACCAGTTTTGAGGACTCATGGCTGGCAAAAAAGCAGATTTTGAGAATATGAAAATTCTTCCTGGACACCTTTTTAAACTAAAATTGGAAGCAGCCTTAAAAACCCCCAACAAATACAGACTTCGGAGTTTAATAATTCATTTCAGTCTTTAACAGAAAGTTCACAGAGCTGAAAAAAAATTTTACAAAGCCAATGGGCATGAAAAAAACAGCCTAGAAAAGTTAATGTGTCAAAGTCCTCTTTATTAAATTACAGACTTTGCATGTGAAAGCACAGCATCATTATTTTGTAGTAGCATTGAAACTTGAAAATTCTGCTGCTTTATACACTAGTACTGCTACACAAAGTTTATAGAAAAATGACTGAGGTAAGCATCTTTAGAACTACCCTCAATTTGAGGCAGTTTTGAAGAGGAAATGACTAATGTTTCAAGAGTTGTAAAATATATGTACCTACATTCTAATAGACATAAATATATCTATTAGCATGGAGGTTTTTGAAACAATTAATATTTTGACTTTAAAAGACATGTTAGACTGATGTTTATCCATATCTACAACCATGCAGCTGCTCACTATCAAAACTAATGTCAGGGCTTCTTTTCTTTCTGAGTATGTCAGCTGCTCTCTTACTTCAAGAAGTTCTTATTCTCACTTATTTCAAGAAGCTCCTGACATCAGTGCCTGAATTAACATCCAGTACAATAAATACGTGATGTTAACAAGACCTCATGCCTTATGTTAAACAACTGAAGACAAAAAGCCCACACTATCTTAAAACATGCAATTTATTTCAATATATGCAGTTCTAATTGCTTGCACTACTCTTGCATAGACCGGCAACATGTAGTTAAATTTTAATAGAAATTTATTTTTCATTATGTTTCCCTACTTTCACTTTATTACCCAGTTGAGTGCATATGAGTCTGGAGTCATCTTCTTGGTATCAAGAAAGGAGCAGAGTTCAGGCTCATGGTACTGAAGAAGCAGTCTAAAGAGATGAAACGGTCGTCCCTTCATAAAACAATCCCTAAAAGGTAGCAGTGAAAGTAGTCACAAACTCCTCTGTAATACTGCAGTTTTCAGACTTAAAGTAGCAATTCTTTATTATCTCTGATTACTTAACTTCCTGTTCACTGTTCTTTTAATTCACAGGGAGTGATCATGAAGTCAATTTGCCTCAGGAGTTAAAACAAACAAAACCAAACCAACAAAACCCACACAAACATTGAAAACACCACTATATTAACAAGGCAGCAGAAGGAATGAAATATTGCCAATACTTGACAGATTATATAATACAGAAGTATTTAAAACAGAACTAAATATCAAAACGAGGCAAGTATGGTACCAATGCTGTTAAGAGAATAATAGAATTTTAGAATAATTCTAATGAATGGATTAAAATATAAGTAACTCAATATTTTGTTGGCATGAAATCCCCAATAAATATATCATTATAGTTACAAAACTATGAATAAAATATGAATAAAAAGTGTATGATTTAAAAATCAAACATAGCAAGAAGCTAAAAACATAACTTGTATCAAATAGTAATGGTGATTCACCAGTCAAATGTCAAACTGAGACCAAAATGACCCAAGCGGAGATTTGCAGGTCTCCTATAACTTGCCTCTCTCTGTCTTTCATTCTCCCATTGAAGAGAAAAAAAGAAGAGGAAACAGTGTGCACCTCATTGAAACACCACCTAGATTCCTACAGAGAAACTCCAGCAGCAGATACTCTGAAAGCACCCGAGTTATGTGACCACAATGCCACTGCGCCCACACAGCATCTCAGACCAGAAATGGACACAGGCTGAGTCAAGTGACAACAGCAGTAAATACTTCCTGCCACAACACCAAACTGGCACTTTCCACGTTATGGCACACACCCATCAGCTGGGCTGGAGTCTCCTCTCCAGGGAATCAGACTAAGATCTTTAATTACAGACTATCTATACATTATTTCACAAGGTCTTAATCAGAAGACTCTACAGCCTCGCTGAAGCACCATGGCACTCCAACATAAATAGAAACTTATTTTAGAGAGAGCACCTACACAACAGCATGAAAAGCTCCCATTTAATAATTTTTTATTAAAAAATTTAAAATACTAGCAACTTTTAGACAGTCCTTTCAGTCTCAACTCAGTATAATATAGGGAAAGCATAAACTGCTTCTAAAGAGATTTTGAGGCTTAATAGTGCTTACGAATTACTGGTTATGAAGATATATATATATATTTTAGATACCAAAAATGGAAAAAGCACTTCCACAAAACATGTGAATTAGTTACTAAGCAAGTATTTTTGATATTGCATTAGATGGCAGTTGTTCTTTAAAAGACCCATTGAGTCTACATCAGTCACATGCTAACTCTTTACATCTTAAAACAGCTCAACCGTCTCCTGCATTTCAAGCCAACAGGTACTGAAAGATGGTTCAGTTTATTATCACGTGATGCAATCTGACCACTTTGCTACAAACAGTATCCAAAGCCAACATGCATATCCTTTCAGAAACTACTTTTAATGACAATAAAAATAGCACAGCAGCAAAATAGTTTTACCTTGGGATGAATTTATTCATGATAGCATAAAAGCAGTTGTACAAATCACTGCGGGGCAAATGAAGGTGCACCAGAGGTTTGAGTAGATGAATCCAGCCGAGGCAAGAACTGTATTTAACATTGCGTGATTTACAATAAAATGTAATAACAGACTCAATATCCAAAATTAATGCTGTCTTCTCCTCTTCTGGCACCAACAACTGGTCTGAAATAGGCACAGCAATATAAACTGTATTAATGGCTTTTCGAAGAAATTGAATGAGATTATTTCATAGCACAATTGCACCAATTCAGGGAAAGAAAACAACAAAACCAGACAAAAACCTGGCAGTTTGGATTAAATGTTTACAGAAAGGCATTCAAAAAGGCACCAAAACCCAAGTGATTTTACAACCCCAGTAAGATAAGGCATTTAAATATCATTTAAATACCACAACAAGAGGATTAAAGAGGTTTGGGTTTTTCAGGATCCATATGAAAAAAAGATGTAGATTCTTTTAATGCACAGAATACCCCTCTTCTACTCCTATTTGATGTGCTCAGCACACAACTTATGCTCAACTCTACAATAAATTCATTTGATTTTCAACACAGATCAACCCACAATGCATACCTTCAATTCCTCAAAAGCCCACTGACATGCAAATTCACTCAAATCAGAAGTCTGAGATCACCAAGGCTTACAGACTTATAAATCACATTTTGTCCAGGATGGGGGAGAGATACCTACATACTACATTAATGCAGTGGCAGTAAATTTCTAGCAAACATCTTTCCCCCTCAGTCACAAGATGTCCGTGAATCTCATTACTGTATTTCTTTTTATTAGAGAAGCCTTTAATACTTTCATATCAAATCCAGTCCACATCTGGCATTTCCTTCCCTCTAGCTCCCAGGAAAATAATGAGTACTAATTGGGACGTTTTGCCATCTTCCTGAAAAGATCCTGTGATTAAATAACACAGTGGAAATTCTGCTCCCATTCCTCTCCTTTACAGGACAGAGAGAGAAGGAAAATAAGCCCTGCTGGATCCTAGAGGTAGAAACTGTGGAACTGCATTTAAGAAATGGTAGGGATGTATGCAGCAACTTCATTCTATGCTTTAGCTGTCAATCATGCAAGAATAAATAAAAGTGTGATGGGTAATAAAAGAGAAGATTCTCTTACTGATGTCATAAGAAATATCCTAATTTGTGATTTGGCACTGACTCCATCAACTGATCGCTGACACCAGTGTTGCTGTATGGTGTCAGGGATGGCCATTTTCGTGACGAGCTGCCAAACAGATCCTGAGGCAGCTTCATACAGACATACTGGCGGAGTATTTTCTGTGTCCTGGCAGCATCTTGCTTTCACAAATACAACCTTTCATTTTTTTCTGAAAATGCTATTAAAAATACCTTTTTTTAAAATCGTCTTTGAAGTCCAAAATGTTTAATATATTTTTTTCCCTTAAATGTTATATGCATTTTAGTGTTACACCAGCTTTTCAGATCAAGAACCAGTCATTACACAATTAAAAACCTGAAGGATACTATACAAAGAATGTGTGCTTTAAAAGATGGACCTTGGAAAACAATTACAACTTTTTCAACTTATGAAGCTTTCTGACCAGGCAAACTATAGTGTACAAGCTAATAATTTAAACTTCCATGATGTCACCCATCCCAGGGTCAGAGTACAGGTAAGTACCGTTTCCTTACAATTTCTTATTGATTTTTCTCTGCTGTCTCATCTTCCTCCTTGAAGCTTCCTCCAAAATGTAAACATCATCCAGGTTATTTAATTAAAATAACAAAGTCCTAAGACAACTGAGAATGCAGAAGCTTTCACACAGGTAATCTAAAAGTAATTGAACTTACCAACTAGCTCTTGGCAATCCTTATGAATTATACTCTGTTCAGGTAGGTCTAAAGAGCCATCCCAGGATGCCAGGCTGTCTCCCTTTCCTACGACATTAAGTGCAATCTGTAAACAAAAACAGAAAGTCCTCTAAACATGTTATTGTCTTTCTGTAGTTACCCAATCACTGAACTCAGTAATTTAACTAAATAAAGAGAACTACTCTAAAACGGAATTGACATACATGTATACTAAAATTCCAGTAGTACATCTCTTCTGCAGAGATGTTTGGTAATGAAACAATTTACCTCAAATCAAACACAACTTCAAGTACTTCCTGCTTCTTGATTTAAGCTCATATTTACCTTCCAGACTTTGGCCCTCAGATCAGCAGGCAATTGCCTTCCTTGAATGATGTTTCTCACAGTTTCAAGATCACAGCCTCCTTCTTCTAGAGCGTCCGCAAGATCTTTTATCCTAAAATAATGATATGCAATGTTAAAAATCAATTATAAAAGTTTTTTCAATGTTTATCTATGAAATAGATTTAGACTGAAGGCTACTGTCAGGCAAATTCCACACATACATAAAGGGATGTAAGACAACTTGGCAATTACTAAAAATAAATACTTGCAAAATGTTGTTTATTGCTTTATTTTTAAGGCTGTTTGTTCAACTTCTAATTCCATTCAATTTACATACAAGAAAAAAAGTTCAGGTTTTTGTTTTCATTAAATGACAGTGTTGCAAAATGCATCAGAAAAATGCAGATTTAGTTGCAGTTTACAGCCTACAACAATTTTCCACTTCAGCAAAATTTTCACACACACATAAAGTAAGCATTAGACCTAAATTAGATGGTGGAGTTATTTTAAAAAAAATATTAGATGACCTAGAAAACAGAACACTTGTTTCAAAGGTTTAGAACAATCAGCTTTTAACCTCATCTTTCCCTGAAGTGGGAAAGGAGTTTTTAGTCAAACTCAGATTTATTTAACTATCAAGTTCCAGTATTCTGAGTGTGGACATATGCTTAAGACTGAATTGAAACATACAAAAATGTTAATAATAGTGTAGAGAGTAGCAAAACACACAAATTCACAAGACAGTCAAACAGTAATGACAGTTGCCATAGTAAGACAACAGAACTTCACAAGCATTATAGATAAGAAGGTATGCATTCAGAAATTATTACTTTACAATCTCTCTGATAGCTTCTGCAGACTGTTTCAGTGTATCCATGCTGTCAACAATAAGAGAACATCTGATGGTTTCAGGAATTTCAGTATCATATGGCAGAGCAGTGGCAAAACACCAGGTTCACTGGAAAAATAGCAATGGCTGTGATACATAGGTCCCATAGGCAAAACTTCTCCCCTTCTATATCCTCTTAACTCTTCTAGTTCTGACAGATGCCTTAAGAAAGGCTTTGCTTCATATACCTGATGACTTACACACATCCAGGAGGTTTAAAGTCAGAGCAAAACACAGAACATGACTGTTTATCCAGGACAGCACAAAGATACATTCCTTGTGAATAACACATCTATTTATATACATGGAGTAACAGATGTTAAAGTGTTATCAGTATAATTCTCAGTTACTCCACATTACATACTATGTAGTCAATTCAAATACCAACACAAAAAGAATGTCACCTGTTGAACTCTGGTCTACTTCTCGAATTTGCATTTATCCACAACTGACTCCATGATATAAAGGTTCACAAATTTGGTCTGAAAACTTGAGACACACATTTCTGATTTTGTAAATACCATCCTTTTGGAAAACCAGATTAAAATCTCACCCCTGTAAGAATGTATGCAGATATTTAGAAATAAGCAACAAGCTAGCCTTACTCATAGACTTTTCAAGGTATTTACAAGTTTGAAGAGTAAGCCTTTTCCTTGCACTGTATAAGCCAGTTTCTTTGTTAGTACTTTTTGGTAGAACTTTAAATCTTATTTCAAATATACACTGTGGCATAACTAGCTGTCTGTTTCCTTCAAGAAATTTTGCAAATTTGGATGAAAGAAAGCACAGTTTACAAAGGGACTGACTTGTCTTTTTTTCCCCTCACATGTTTAGTATTAAAAAAAATTAAAAAAAAAAAAAATCCCAAAGCATTCTCATAGGACTACAGGTTGTGTGGGCTGATGATTCCTTTTCTGAGACAGAAATGGAGAGGAAGGGGAATGCTGAAGCACTCTTGCACTTCCATCGCTTATCCTGTTGTCCCATTGTGTACATAATGATCAACACTGGAAAAGTTAAACCAACGAATCAGTTAACCCTGCATAAAAATCAAGCATTTCCAGGACATTTATACAAAGAGACCCCCTAGCTGTCAGCAGAACTGCACGAACTCTACGATGATCTAACTTTAACAGAAGCCAACATCACACATCAGCTGAAGAGAATTAGATGTTCTCAGACATACTGCATGTTTCTGTGAATACTATATAGGACTAACTAGAGAGCAACAGGCCTTCAATTACAGCACACAAAATACAACTAGTTGCTACAAATACTGACCAAGTATTAAACAGGTATGCATGTGGAAACGAATGCAACTGCTGCATGCATGTTCCATTTCAGGTAAAAAAGTCTTAAATTGCAATATTTAAACATAGTCTCTATGTCTTCTACGTAAAACTACTTGGGGGAAAAAAATCCCTAATATACAGGAAAAAACACTTTAAAACACATCTACACTAAGTAGAAAATCACCCGGCAAAGAATGTTTCACAGATCCACAAATCCCAATTCTACTAGTTAGTAGCACCCAATATTCACAGCTTTAAAAGCTGTGCATGTGTTCACATCAACTTCAACATGTTTTCTGCAAACGTATGTCTCTGCTGCTTGATAATGTATTACTACTTGCAAAAACTCCTTCCAAGTACTGTCATCCACACTTTGTACACTATAAAGATGACAGGCAAATACTAGTTCTACTATTTCACCTCATAAAGCAAGAAACTGACATGCCCATCTGCCACATGGAGTTAAATGAAATAATAGCAGGGGAAAAGATGCATTGTGCTATTGTGACTCAATGAGCTACTTTTTCTCCATCAACTTCCAAGATTGCTCACAGACAAGTAAGGACTTTTCAAAGACTAAGGAAATTCTTTTTTAATAGATAATTTCTTCAGACTAACTTTCAAAGTACGAAAGCGATTTCAGTACTTTAACACATGTCCACCAGCTATGTTTTACCTTATTTCAGTCACTGTTGTTCTATAAATACTCCAGTAAAGTGCCAGGAATCTGGATCCTTGTCTTTCATGAGCAAAGATCAGCTAGGACATCTTCTGTTCACATGGACAACTATTACACTAACTCTGAAAAGAATGCAGCACTTCTCCCTATTAGCAAACTCCTCCAGACCTGAACATCTGTACTTTCTGCCCTATCATGGCTTCACTCCCTATTTCTAGATGCTATTCAAAATCTTGGCTACATGTTTAGAATTCCAGGCTCCACCCCAAACCCTGGCCTGAAAGGTTAATTTCCACACAACATACTATTCTAATGCACATAATGCACAATGTTTCTGTTAGTGTATCTGGAGAAAATTTTCCATACTTGCAGAAGGATCTCTGAAATTCCTACCAGTCTGATGACACAGTATCATTGCTAACTATGTTCACAGATATTAAAGAGGACTTTTTAAACTAAAACACTTCAGATGTGAGAGAAAGCTGAAGGTAAGGGAAATTGATCAACTGTTGGGGATTCAGCCTAACCCTAATTTTGTTTGGGTTTTTTTAAAGTATTATTTTGTGACTGAGGTACTTGGCAATACTTATAAATACTTATGAAGGGATTAAAAATGTGGGGATGTGAACAGCAGGGAAAAGACAAGAGTAAGAGACCAACTAACTACATACAGTATTAAGGGTACTACAATCCATTTTAGCTTTTATATAATATATTTCCTCTGGTTCCTCCTTTTAATTTAGGATTTTTCTGACTACTGGGAAAAAGTGTCAGCAAGAGTTATATTAAATTGCAATTAATGAGTGTGTTCTCTATTGAAAGCAAACAAAATTCAATCCCTCACATTTACTTCAAAATATCCATTGTATTCAGAACACCCTTGAATCTTCTCCCCTCCCCCAGTGGAATTTTGGAGAAAAAAAAAATCCCTGATATTTTGACCTCTCTTTTTTCCTCAGGTGTGTTAATTTCATGCTTAACTGGAAAGGATTTTTTTATTTGTGTGCTTTCAGAAGAAATACCATGGCTGCAAGCATTAATAAGCCACATTCTGAGCATGGAAAAAGTGTACATGAACCAGATTTGTCATCCTGTTATCTTAAGCAGTTGGAGTGTATTTTGGGACCCATAAGATGGATTATTCCAATGGAAAGTTAAATGCACAGGAACAATTCTACCTGTGGTTATAGTTATATTTAGTTAGTTCCGGTCTTAACTCTCAAAGTATAGATCTTACAATAAAAATTACTACTTGATCAAGTTCCCTGAAGCTTGATTATTAATCATCCGGAAACAGGTAGGTTTTGCTCATTTTTAAATCAAAACTGACAAACTTCCTCTACATGCTGAAATAAAAGTTGATAACTTCATCTTTCAGAGTCTGGGGTGGTGATGATGTTTTTTGTTTTGTTTTTTTTTTTAATTGTATTGTACAGTGACAGAATTTCCTGTTTTTTGTTGAGCAAAGCACCAAGCAGTCACTACAGATCTTGAGGGGTTTAACTCATAATTAGTTTGTGACACTTTTCTCCCCTTTCTGCCTCCCAGTCACTTATACCAGCACTTCATGTCAAGTGAACACAGGAAAAACAAAAAAGGAATTTTGTTAGTAAGCACATCCAGATCGTACATACTCAAGGTGTTGTGACAGTTTCTGAACACAAAATTATATCTGCCTTTCAATCACTCCTAAGGAAGTGAATAGAGAATATGGAATCAGCACTGCCAGTTTTGCTCTCAGCAGAGCTCAAATGTACATAAGTATCATTTTGTTTGGGTTTTCTTTTAACCTTGAAATCCTATATACTTCAAAATATAACAAAGCAATAATTTACATCAAAAAACTCTTTCAACAGATACATATTATGGTTAGAAAAACAATTGTTCACAGTACTGGGATATGAATACAAGACAACAGTTTAAATCAATAAATGAAAAAAACTATTTCACTGAAACTGGTTCAAAAAAACCCCCAAACTAAAACACAACAAAATCAAAAAGCCATGTGAAGTTCCTAAATAAATAATACAATTTTATGTTATTCACAGCATACAGGTCTAGTAACAAGATGTATTCTCAAATATTAAGGTAGTATTTAAGCATAAACTTTTTGAATTGTTCTAATAAACATTTAAAATACCTCTTCTAACAAACGCCTTCAAGTCTTCTTTTTCTAGTACTACCAGCATATCAAATTTACTATAGTGTTGAAGCTGCCAGTCAGAATATCAACAATGTGGGCTGTGCCTTGAAATATGTCTGGACACCATACACATCCTCATCCTTGCAATATTCTTTCAACATTAGTAATGAAAAAGGTTTGAAGCATTTTTTTCAGAGATATTTCAACATGGTTCTTATTCAATGTCCAGAGTTATATTTCAAAGTGTCAAGACTGCACTGTCAATGAGTCCATCCTCAGCTTTGTAAATACGTGTCTCAACAGTCAAATCTGTATTTAAAAATTATGCTTATGCAACACTATACTTATAGAAAGAGTTTCATTAATTCTGAATGTGTAACTAAAAGCAAAAAAAAAAAAGGGCTAAAATACTACTCCATTTAATTTTCATTTTCTACTAAGTGACAGTAAGTTGTTTTATCCAAGAGCTGTACTTGTAGAATGAACCCAGACAAAGAAGAGATTCCAGCTACACCTGCATGTCTTTTGGCTCCTTTACAGGGAGATAGCTAAGCACAGAGAAGGCTAAGCATAGCTTGCAAGAAACTTTGAATCTGTCACAAAACGTCAGATTGGAAAGGATCATAAAAAGCAGGTCTGTAAAGTAATTGCTTGAGAAGCGTGTACGTGGAAAGGACAAAGAGCAATGGTGTGGCACAGAGCCACAGAAGGAAATCACATGCAATGCAGAAGCGCAACAACAAAAACAAAGTGAAGATGTCATGAATGGAGATGCTGGGTGCAGTAAGAATAGCTTCAGTGTTTAAACACAATGTTTGTCTAAGCCTCAGTAATGTTAAGTGAATACACATGCAACAGATACTAAAACCGCATCACTGTTACCATCAAAATGATCCTATACACGCTCCAGAAATAGTCTCTATTCTTGTCCTAGAGGTTCAACGTAAAATCCATTATAAGCAATAGCTGCACTAGAGGAGGGCGGTGAGCAAAATCATTCAGAGAACGCGACAGGGACCTACTGGTGTCACCTGTGCCTGAGAGCAGGCTCGCAGCGAGAGGGGAAGCTGGACTAACAAAGCGCCTGCACTCGGGGCAGGCTGCTGGGGCAGCTCCTACTAAGGCCGTCCTTTCAGAGCGGGGCGGCCCCTTCGCTGCAGGCCGGGCAGGGCCGGGGGCTCCTGCCGTGTCCGGACGGGGCCCTGCCCCTCTCCCGCCTGCCGGGGCTGCCCCGCGACCCCCTCACACACTGAGCAGGGCCCCAGGGCAGCGCGGCCGGGGGTCCGGCCCCCTCGCCTCCTGCCGCTGGAGGGAGGGAGGGACAGAGGGAAGGAAGGGAGCGGGAGGAAGGCAGCGACACCCCCGCCACTCACCAGCTGCTCGGCGGCGGCGCCTCTTCCCCTTCCGCCATCGCTGTTGACGTGCCCGCCGCCCGGCCGTAAAGCGCGCCCGGCAGGGGCGGTGCCCCCGGGCCCGACCCGCCCACGGCCGGCCCCTTCCCCGGCCCCCGACCCGCCCAGAGCCGGCCCCGACCCGCCCAGAGCGGCCCCTTCCCGGCCCTGCCCTGCCTCCCGGGGCCGTGGCGGGGCCGCCCTCAGCACCGGAGCCCCTCAGCCCCCCGAGCCACAAGGGCTCGCCGGCTTTGGCGCTGCTGTGCCTTGTGCAGGCTGGCCCGCTGAGCGACCCCCCCCGGCCCGTGCTGTGCCCCGTGCAGAGCCTGTTGGCGAGGGTGTAAAATCACCATCAGCTCCCCGGGCAGGGCAAAGCACCCGCTCTGCCGCCGCGCACGGTCCTTCCCACCTGCACCCTCGTGGAGGGAAAACAAACCATGGGAAGCCGGGAAAACACTGGAGCGGCTTCCAGGTGGGGTAACAGGGGCGTCTCCCGGGAAACACCGGCCCGAGCTCCGGCCTGGCCCTCTGGCACGGCGGGACACGGCTCCTGTGGGCCGGGACACGGCTCCTGTGGGAAGGGACACGGCTCCTGTGGGAAGGGACACGGCTCCTGTGGGCAGGGACACGGCTCCTGTGGGCAGGGACACGGCTCCTTTGGGCAGGGACACGGCTCGTTTGGGCAGGGACACGGCTCCTTTGGGCAGGGACACGGCTCCCGTGGGCCGGGACACGGCTCCTTTGGGCAGGGACACGGCTCCCGTGGGATGGGACACGGCTCGTTTGGGAAGGGACACGGCTCCCGTGGGCAGTGATGGCTCCCGCGGGCAGGGACACGGCTCCTGTGGGCAGGGACCCGGCTGCCGGAGCCCCTGCCGTGCCCAGGGAACACGCATCCCCTTCGTGCCCCTCGCTGTTCCCCGGGAAGAGCACACCAACCACCCCGCCATCAGCGTGGGCGTTCTGCGAGCACAGGGCCGGGCTCAGGCAATTAAAGCCAACGTTTTAAAGGCCAGGGCAATACTTTTAACTCCTTCCCTCCGTTTTTGTCCCTTCTGCCTTACCCACGAAGGGCCCCTGGGTCGGCCCGCCCCGGTATTTTCGGAGCGCCGCCCCCCCGGTCTGTGCGCAGTGCGCAGGCGCGGCCGTGTCGGGACCGGGAGCGGGAGCGGGATCGGGATCGGGATCGGGATCGGGATCGGGATGGGGGACACGCTGGAGGAGCCGTGGTGGGACATCCCGCCCGGGACCCGCGGCGCTCCAGGTACTGCCCGCGCTGCCCTGGCGCAGCGCTCCTCCCCGCCGCCTTCTCGGACAGCCTCACTTGTCGTTCTGGGGGGCTTTTCCCTCTTTTTTTTCCCACTCCCCCCGCCCTCCAGCGCCCCGCCTTCCCCTTCTCCGCTTTGCACCCCACTGTCGCCGGCCCTCTCTGCCGTCCCTGTATGTACGACCCTGGTGGGTCCCTTCCAGCTCAGAGCATTCTGTGTTCATTGCTGTTACCGTGTGAACGTACAGTCCTGAAAGGCCTTGGAAACAGGTGATCCACAGCGGAGCCTTAGGAGGGGAAGGCATCTGTGGCACTTGGAAAGCATCACCCATGTGCTCGCTGGAGCGTGTCACATCACCCTTGCCATGTGCTGCTGGCAAGGGGCGGGACTGAAACATCTCCACCCATTGCTCTTTAGAGTTGGGTGCTCTGACTTGTCTCAGTTTTCTGCTGGCTATAATGTCTGTTTCCTATACTTGTCCTTTTTCAAGGTGTCCCGCAACCACAGGCTGTGAAGTGCTTTATATGTAATGTTGAGATTAAGAATGGAAATTTAGGTAGCTAAAATGACTTCAGGCTTTTTAGTGCCCTATTTGATTGATTATATTTTTAAATTTATTTTTAATACAGTATTGGTAAGAGTTGAGAGTTATTGGGAGTTACCTGCACCTCTGGGAAGAAGACTCCACTTCTTTGAGTTCTTCGTAATTGTTGCTTATTTCCTGTGAAAAGGTACTTGAAGAATAGTTGAAGCAATATAAAAATCGTATGTATGTAATAAAGAGGTGTCACGAGCCCTAATAAGGCTTCTGGGCATTCCATTTTTGTTCTTAGTCTTGTGTAGATTCCTTAAGCAGTTCCAGTTCCTATGATGAATGCTCTTCATTAGGAATTTTTCCTAAGAGTCTACCTACCTGCACATTCTGCCAACCACAACTTTCATTTGGGGTAGGTGATTAGCTGATTGTTACAGTTTTGGCAGCTTTGCTTCAGAAACTGGGTACAGAGCAGGACTTTGGTGATAAACTTTTGTCATGATGGATAAACCATCTGACTTTGAGGTGAAACTGTGAATTATAATTCTTCCAGCTGTGTAAGACTTTTTGGGATTTTTGGAACTACATTTTTGAGCTACTAAAATAATTCAGATGGAAAGTAACCTCTGGAGGTGTCTAATCCAGCTTTGTATACTTTACTCGAAGAATATTCTTTGAATGTGTTAAGAGTAATAATTATAGGTGAGTGTTGTGCAAACCATGTAGCCCACCTTCAGAAAACTTGTTGGCAAGTTCTTTTTGTGGAGCCTGCTGTTGTATTAAGTTAAGACAAGCCATCAGTAAAGTAAGAACATCTGTTGCTTTTATTTTGTGTAGCCATTTTTCACGTAAAACATGTAAAATCAAAGGCTAATTTGTACTGTATCTTATGAATAGTGTAAAATGCATTGAAGTCGTTTGGCATGAAAGAGGAAATCAGGGGTTACAATGTACAATGTAAGCAGCAATACAAGAAAATTAAGTGAGCACCTTTTACAGACTTGATCAGTTTTATTTCTGTGAAACATCAAGTTTCGTTAAAAAAAATATTTGCTCTTCAACTTCATTTTTTGACCTATGTGAAAATAGCATCTCTGCCACAATGTAGGTGCACAGCAGAATTCAAAATGTACTTTTTAAATACTGATCTTTTGCCAGATCCTTTAACTCTAGAATAAATTCTGACCAACAGAATATTCTTCCTAATAACTCAGCCCTCGAAAGTGCCTTAGATTCTAGCAACTTGTAGTTAGAAAAGGCTGCTTTTAAGGTGAGTATGAACATCTTTCATACACTTCACTTAAGGAGTATGAAAACACAATATACATATAAATATATATCTTAGTATGTGGATATACAAGTAATTCTAAATTTGCATTTGGCCACATTGAAGATCATTATTTTAGAATCCATATTAAAGATTAAAGGTAGTTGCTCTCACTTTGAGACGTGAAGGTTTACCCTGCTGCAGGTGGTTTATAGATGTAAACTCCCCCAACAAAATGCAAGAAAAAAACCCCTGATGGAATTACCCATCTTTCTACCTTGTCACATGACACAAACTTAAGAACCTTGCCCAGTAACTTCTTCATCAAACCTTTAACTTTGAGAGGAGAAGTGTGGAGAGAGTGGTTAGGGATTATTCTCTGCTTAGCAGTTTAGTTGGGTGTTACACATGTCCCATGTCATGCAACTGCAGGACTTCCTTACCTCCCTTTTTCCAGATCACATCACAACTCTGTCCAGTCTTTAGCATCACTCTTATATGGCGTTCAGACTTATAATGGAGAGGGAATACTGAGGAGTTTGTTTTGTACTAGTGAAGGACACCAACTTTTTCCTCTTCTCTTCACAAACAGAAAGAGCACTTCTCACAGCATTATAAATGTTTGTATCTTGCCTGTAGCCAGCATACCACATCTCCC
This sequence comes from Xenops minutus, assembly GCA_035221455.1. Lineage (NCBI taxonomy): Eukaryota > Metazoa > Chordata > Aves > Passeriformes > Furnariidae > Xenops > Xenops minutus. Next base: position 16,728,058 of record JAWWEE010000001.1, on the reverse strand, counting down.
CGGCAGTTTGAGGGAGAGGGATGGACCTCTATTTGGCAGAAATTCTTCCAGTTTCCTTCTTATGTGTTACCACTCCTTGCCTTTCATTCTCCATGCTTTCTTTATCTTCCTTAATCCTGTAGGAGTGTAGTGTCCCTGTTTGTCTATGTGGGCCATGTCCCTCATGGGTAGAAATTAATCATGTCATCACAAGACAGGAGAAAAAGACAGAAACTCTTGTATGTCAGCAGTATAAATAGGTGAGAATTATAATATGGGACCATGGAGGATGATTTGGCAGTGCTTTGTGGGCTCTAAAGCAAAGGATGCTATTGCAAGAATTGATTTCTTTTGCCAGAGGGTTTCTTTTTTTTCAGTAGACTGGCTATAAAGGGTGCCAGGTAGCATCAATTTGTAATGTATGATTTGCAGCTACTGAGAAGCAGAGTGTTCAAAGTAGAGCATTCATTGGGAGTGCTGGTGCTTGACTGGAGCTGAGATCTGTTGATGGGCCTGCATTTGGAGTGGTTTGCATCTTTGGGGGTTTTTGACTCATCAGTGAGTTCTGTCCCTTCTGATTGAATTTGGTCATGTATTTGAAGATCTCTCTGATAAGCATGCCAAGTTGACAGCAGTTTTTTGAAATCTCTCTCTTCACATTCATATATGCTCAGTTCTGCAAATTTGGATCTGAGCATACATGGCATGGAGTCTTGAACTGTAGCTGCAGATTTAATCAATAAAATTGGAAACCTTTTTTTTTATTATGGAAAAGTAATTTTTTAATGCCTGCATTTTAACACAGGTGTGTCTTGTACAACACAAGCTGAAATAATTTTTCGATAGACTGATCTTTCTAATCTTTTCCTTTTTTAAGTACTTCTAGAGAATTTCTTGTGAAGCTGCTCAGGGCAGCATAGGTTTCTTATGGCTTTGCAAAAGTAGTAATGCAGCAGTGCTAATGTGTTGTACTGTCTCAGTGATGAAGTTAAACTTCTAGCTGTGAAATAAAAGGGACAATTCACCTAACTGAATTCACCAGAATCTTTCCTTGCTTCAGCAAAAGGATCGCAGTTCTGGCTATGGCACTGTGATCACCACCAGCTCTTGCTTAACATAGGAATTAGGATTTGGCAGTTCTTAGAGAAACACCTATGTGAAAGGAGTTTTGCCAGGAATTATCTGTTGAGCCGTTTAAACTGTTGGAATGCACTCTGTTAGGGGAAGAAGAATGAGGGAGGCATTAATACCAGAGAAGTAATTTTTATATTCTAAAACAGCAATTCATGTTAGTTGGTATTACATGATTCCTGTGGGGGGTTCCTTGCAATAATAGTATTTTGTTAGTTTTAACTTTCTATAGAACAGTGAGAAATTTTCTTGTCAGAGCAACAATTGGGTTTTTTTCAGAAAATTAAAAACAATGATGGACATGGAGTTCCTTCTAAAGTGTTTTGTGGTGTTTTTTTTTTTTTTTTTGTTTTTTTTTTTTTTTTTTTTGTTTTTTGTTTTTTTTTTGTTGGTTGGTTTTTTGTGTGCATTGGCTGAAAGGAAACTTTCAGTGAATTTTAAGTCTTTTAAAAGCAAACAGGCAAATTCTCCCATGGATAAACTAGAACTGCTTGTGCAAAGAGTTACTTTAGTTAAAAAAACAAAACCAACTCCTTCAATAGGAACACAGTTATGAATTTTACTTGAATGTGAGCATTTGAAAGGAAGGGCAAAATTGTGAAGGAATGCAAGCACAAAATTGCACTTCAGTGCAAGTCACAACTTTCTGTTAAGCTTGATACTAATTTTGATCAGCTCCAAAATGCTGTTTAAGTGAACTGAAATCTAAATAACTGTAGTCCAGATTGTGAAAGTTTATACAGCTGATGCAAGCAATATCCATCTGGATTCATGCATCTGTTTTCCTAGTATAACATCTTCATGAATTTGAGTGGAGATAATCACACTAGTTAACTCATTGATGAAAGAATTTGTCTTGAAATCATGTTTTTAAAGAGATGCTTGGCACAACAAGGAGCTCTGTATTTCTCTAAGTTCAGTGCATTATATGAGAGCAGATTTCTCCATGTCTCTCTTCATTCTGTCTTTACTACTGAACATAAGACACCCATACTGAAACACTTCTTGACTAGACCAACTCTGAAAACAAAACGACACCTCCCGCAACCCCTCTTGAGGTGATTGACCACGTTTTTATAAATCTACTGAGACAAACTTAATATTCTTATTTATGGAACATGTCAAAACTGAATTTGTAGTAGAAAATTATTTGTGGCTCATGTACCTCTGTACTGTGCATGCCAAAATCTGGAATTGCACCAGAAAAAAAGGGAGCAGAGCTTGGTCCCTGCAGACATGCAGCTACCTTTCGCTGCTAAGAGTTTGGCTATCTCCTGATGTCCTGTGATTGGTTACATAGACATGCTGACCATGTGGATGGTTTCACATTTTTCCCCAGTGTAAACTGCTGTTGAGATTCGAGTTGCTTAAATCCATATTAATGTCATAGATCATAGAAAATGATTTACCTTCTCCCTCCACTTTGAAGGCAGGTTTTAGACACAGTCCTTATAATGCGTATCTTTCCAGAGGTGCCTTCTTGGAGTGGTTTGTTGAGATGTCCATCAGGAATTTTGACAGGTGCTTTGGCTGTGCTCATAGGCTTTGGTTTGGGGATGCGAGTTGGAATTGAACGACGGAAGGCGTTAGTAATCTTGAAATAAACCAAGAAAATAAGCAATGTGTTAGGGAGGAGAAGCAAACTGTGTATTTAGCTTGTTAATGCCTTTTCCACTTTGTAAATATGAATGCATTGCTCTTAGAACTCTTTGAACTGCCTGAACTTCCTTGATCTCATCAGTAATGAGAGTGAAGCTTTGTATTTAACTTAATCTACTTGATTGGTGAATATCAAAGAATCTGAATGGATTGAAATCCAGACTAGAAATGAGAAGAGTTTCCTATCACTCTTCTGACTAGATCATCAACCCCAGGAGCTGAATGAGTGATGCAGTACAAAGGATATGAACTGTGTCACTTCTCTGGGTGAATAATCAGAGAACTTCCACATGCAGAAGCAAGTCTGGATTCAGTCCTGCGTAGCAGGCAATACCTACTTCATACTTTACCATGAGAAATCATTCATTGACAGTGACCAGTGTACACAAAATTAATGTATTTGTAGGAGAACTCTCGTTCCAGAATCCATCATAGTCATATTTGATTGCAAAAAAGTAAATAAACAAAAAAAAGAAAGTTAATGTATGTGCTGAAAAGGAACTATCAAGGAAAGAAGCTTGTTTGAAAGGTACCATTATCTGAAACAAGGATTAAACACACACTACTCATCAAAAAGCTTTTTGCACCACAAGCCTTTTTATATACCTTTTTCAGTTGAGCTCATGGTAAAAAAATTTCAATTAGTTTTTAAAAAAAACCCAACAATCCATAAACCAGAAATGATGTTCAAATCAGGACAATAGAAAAGAATGTCAAAACTCTGGTGGATTAAGTATGAGTAAGAACAAGCTAGATCAAAGCAAGTTTTGAGAAACAACTTCCTAGTGGCCATAAAGGTCTGCCAGGACTTAAAAAAAAAAAATAAAATCACAATTCAGGAGCCTGCCATTTACCTGTAGCTAATTGTATATGAAAGAAGCTCTTAAAAGGATAAACAGAGCCAACATCAGATCACTGCATGTGCTCGTGGAGGAATTTGGGGAAAGTTTGCATATCACAGCTGTGCATAATAGATCATGAGTAAGGAAAAAGAATCAACCTGAGTTTAATTGAAGTTTGAGAACAAAGAGAAAGAATAGTATCAATCTGCCAGAACTATGGGGTGTGTTTCTAGGAGTTCTGAAGAAGAGTATTTTTTAAACTGTAGAATCCTTATTAGTGATGTGCAATCGACCACTGAAATTGTTGGTGATGCCAGAGGATCATGATGCCGTTTCAGAGTAAAGCTTCACAAGATTTTGAAGTATAACTGCTGAACTGATCAAAGTGTAGAAATGACAATAAGAAATAAGATGTTCTCCCACCCAGTTACCAATTTTGTGATGGGAAAACATCCACATTTCTTGTCAAGGATAATATTCATGTATGTTAGTCAGATATCATTATACAGATATATGCTATCAGATTGTCTGGTGCTGAACTATGCAGTGTTTGTGAATGTTCCCAGGCACTGTAACTGCTAAGTTGTCAGTAGTGTTGGATTGTTTGAGTAGTCCACAATGTGGATCTATCTGTGGAACAATTTGAAGGCATAGTGTGGGAGTTAGTCCAGAGAAAGTTCATTTTGAGTAGATAGTTTGTATCAAGCCAGGCTGCTTTGTAGTCTCAGGAAGTTTCCTGTAGTTTGGGTTGACCCACGTCTGAGAGAAAGACATAGGTAAACCTTTAAATTGCTATTGCAGGTGTGACTATGTTATGATTTTTAAAAAAACAAACTTGATAGTGTTCTCTAACAAAATAATCTAGTCTGAGAGCAAAGTCTGTGTGAAAACTGTCAAAAAAGATGGAAAGTTCTCATGGTTGAAAAGTGGCAAGTGTGTAGTAAGCAGAGGGGAGAGCTAGTCCTAATAGTATTGTTGAGATAGCATCTAAGCCTCACAGACACCTCTGGTATTCAACGTATTCATAAACTGCATGGAAAGAGAGTACTGAAATGATAATATTTGTATATGGTATAAATGGGAGGGTATTAGAAACAAGAGCTGGTAGTGGTTCGTGGTATTGAGAAACTGTGGTAAAAATGTGTGTCAGTTCAGTGTTAACGAAAGAAAAATAATAGATGTAGGGAAAACTAGTTTCATACAGTAGTGACATCTCTTGTCACTCAGAACACAGATCTTGCAGTCACTGTAAATGGTCCTCATTGCTCAACAACTGGAAACTGTCAAAAAGCTAACAGGCAGTTAGGAATTACTAGAAAAAGAATAGAAGGAAACCAAACCTGTCATTTTTTAGTGTGTAAGTCCAAACCATGCCTACATTGTGAATGTTTTGCAGAGTTTTGTCCAAACAGCTCAATAAAGGGAAAAATGCATAAAAGGTGGCAAAGATTGACAGTTATGAAACCTTTGCAAGTTTGGAAAATAGATTGTTGTGAGAAAAATAAGCAACAACAAAAATCTAGTCTTATGGTGATTAAGGAAGTTCTCTCTAACATGTCTGAGAGGGCATCCATTGAAGGTGGGTTAAAGGGATATGAAAAGTATTTTCCCTTGTTAATGAGCTATGAAGCACTTTGGAACAGACAGTTTTTGAGATGATATAAATTGGTTTGGAGGGACTTTAGACTGATTCATGGCATCCATCAAGGACTGCTAAACACAAAGATGTGATGTGGATTTCAGCTGTGGATGCTGTAAGTTGTAGACTGCTAGAGGCTGGATTTATTACTCTGCCTAGTACTTAAAGTTCATAGGCGGTTAGCGCTGCTTGCCACCAAATATGAGATATGTAGTCTGAGTGCGAGTGTGTAAAACGTGTTTCATATTTTTATTGTTAAAATAGGAATGTTTAAATTTGTAACTGGTGTGGTGGTGTTTGGTTTTGTTTGTTTATGTTTTTTAGTGCGTTGAGAAAGGAAAAGGTTTGGCTTTGAAAGTGAATAGGGAAGACGGAGATGCCTTTTTCTTTGCCGTGTTCATTAAAGGTTTTTACCTCTAGGTGGCAGCGATGTTTTCCTTTTGCACCGCACCACGGTATTTTCACTTAAACCGGACTCAAATTTGTCATTAAATGCTGAATAAAAACAAACAAACAAACCATGCATTTTTCATGGTAGTCTTAAATGTTAACATTCGTATTGTTAGTATGCACCTCCAAACCAAAATGCATTTTGCTTCAATTACCAGAGGTAATGTCTTAAGAAAGAAGGGGTTGTTGTTGGAGGGGATAATTGTGTCCCTGCCGTATGGCTTTCCTTGAGTACTGAGTTGGAAGAGTTTGCTGGTGACTGTGTGGTATGGCCTAGTAGATGAGGCACAGAATTGAGAATAAAATGTTTGGGTGAGCTGTTACTAGCTACTGATGTAGTTAGAGAGTGTGCCTGTTTCCCCACTATAAAAAGAATTAGATTAGCCATAATTTTCTAAGTGTATTGAGATGAAAAGATAAAAGAATTTGTTTAGAGTCTTGTGTGCTGAACTGTGATTGTATCTCTAAGGAGTTGTGTTTGGTTGTTGTTTTTTTTTTTTTTTTTTCTGAGAAGTGTTCCAGGTAGGAGATTCCATAAGGTACAAAGTGATTGCAGTATTCTGTCTGTAGCTGATGGAACAGCTGTATTAGTACTTCAAGAAGGTATTTGTAGGCCCAGATTCTTACAGGTGTTGTGCATCTAAATGGTATTCAGGCTTTAAGGTTTTATTAAATCAGTGGGAAGTTGGGTGTGAAAATACCCCATGCCTATAATTTGTGCCAGGGGTCTGGAAAGCACTTGAAAGTAACTGTGTATAAAATTCTGCATTGGTTTAGTTATATAAGTACAGGTAACTATTGTGCAGTCCTCCTAGTTCCTTTTCTACTACTGAGTGCAGAGGCATTTAAGGAGAGACCTTGCCTATACCTAATCTATGTAAGGGAAATCTGTATGCATACCGAGAATCTCTTAGAATGTATGTACTCTTTCCACTAGTTCTTTTTCTCCTTCAAGATGAATGGTTTTTGGTCTCCCTCATGTTTGTTTTTTTTTTGACTCTCCTTTGTATTCTGAATTCTGGGTCTCTGTTCATCATTGCTATTTGGTTGTGGCTCCATGAGTTCTCATCTGTAGGCCACTTTTTATATCTGCTAACATTCCAAGGGATAGAAGAGGAATTAAGATGGGTTTATGCTTCAGAAAATAAGCTGAGCTGCCTTTCATGTTCTGGAGATGCCTTATGAGTTCCCATTAAGGTTCTTGAAACACCCCTAGAAACAAAGTGTTATCTGGCGGTGGCCTATCACAATTGTGCGGTTTTCCTTTACTTAATGTATCTAAACACAGTTAAGTAAGTATTGGCAAATAATTACTGTAACAGCAAAGACAGTTAACCCTAAAAACATTAAACCAGCCACATTTTTAAAATTATAAGCGTATGTGGTGTGTCTGTCTGCAAACATAATGGGACCATATTAGTTTAAGGCATTAGACTTGGAAAATAGCAAAGTTTTTGTCCGTGCTGCTTGTAGTTGTAGAAATAAGCAGTTAAGTCCAATTTTCAAGACAAGAAGGGATCTAAGAACCAAGAAAGCTGTGTTTTCATAAAGGTGTTTTAACTTCATGTTTAAATTAACTTCTAAAATAGGCATCAATCACCTGTAATAGGAAGTGTCAGAAGAAAGGCTGTTAGAGTGATAACTCATACACAGGGGCTGTGTTTGTTGTCTTGTAGTGAAGCAGGTACTTCAGGGATGCGGATGGACACTTCACAGGTGACAACTGTGAAATTTTCATGCATTAATGTGAAAATAACCCTTCTTGGTTTCAGGAAGTCAACTGAAAAAGCATTCTCTGAAATTCCAGTATATATATTCCCTACACACCTTCTTTTCCCCCTTCACATGCACAGAGGTAGCTTATCTTATTTATATGGGCCATCAGATACTTTAACACAATGCAGTGCTTGCTTTCTGGGGAGTGGGCTAAGGCAAGTGCCTGTGGGAGCGTCAAGGAGAGAAAATATTTCTGTTTCTGTGCTGTTGAAGTAGCTCTCCTGCTTTTGGTCCCAATCTTTTCCTTTTCCTTCTTGAAAGTATGATATATGTTTTGCTTCCTGTTCAAACTTTATTAATTTAAATATGGGAGGAGCAGTAGAGTAGTACTTATGCTGTGAGTTTTCTTAGTTGCCTTTCTATAGTCACTATAGAACTTGATATAGGAGAAATAACTTTAGATAAGATTATTTCTCACTGCTTAAATTTTTAGTTTAAGAAATTTGAGCAACAAAGTATAATTTTCAGCTTTAGTGAAAGTGACCAGAGGATGGTGCTGAAGATCCTTTACATAGAAGCCCACATATCTGTATGTGTACAAACATGTCTCTCTCTTGTCAGACTTAAGCTTATTTTAGATGACTGAATGCAGTCAGAACCTAAGCCAGGTCTGCAAGTGAGAATGAGTTAAGATTAAGTGATAAACATGAATATTCCCTTTGGTTTCCGAAACCGATAGCTTTGGCTGAAATTTCCACTTAGGTGTCCTCAGCTGCACAGGCCATTCAGATATTTTCTTTCCTTTATTTGTCTTTCACTTGATCCTGGCAGTTGTCTTCTAGGAATCCAAAGTGAGAAGTCCCAGTTGCTCTGCATTTCCTTTTATGCAACCCACTTGTGTGCATGACTATACTGAGATGTGTAAGCAGGAGCAGTATAATCCTTGCACTTATTAACATTGGTAAGACCTTAGCCAGAGTGCTGTCTGGCTTGATTCACTGCATTGTCACACCATTATAAACAGCTCAGCAGAGGTAAAATTATTACTAATCTGTACAGTTATAGTACTTGAGCTATTAAGTGGGAGAGCAATTGAGTTTGTTTAATCTGGAGAAAACAAACCTGAGAAAAGACATGATAACTGCCTTCTAATATGTGAAAGTCTATTGCAGAGAAAATAGTTTTCAAAGTCCAGTGGGGGGATAGAAAAGCAAATAGTGGATTACAATTTCAGCAATGTGAATTTAGTTTAGAAATTAGGAAGCTTCTTAATGGCAAGGGTATTTCAGCCCTGCTAACTGTGAAATTGTCATTGCAGAGATTTTTTAGAACTGTATGGACCAGGTTTTTGTTTGGAAGTGTTTAATTCCAATTATAGTAAAGGAATAGGCTAGAAAATGTCCTGAGGTCCCTTCTGAGCTCTATTTTTTGTGTCTTCTATACTTGTGCTAATATTGCAGCATTCTTAATTTCAATGATATGACACATTTGACAGGAAAATCTGTATTAATATTAGAAATTATTTCCATATATGTGACACGGTTTGCATTAATGTACTCAAATGTGTCACTGTGGTGCCCTTATTTCCTGAAGACCACATTTAAATGTACTTGCTGGCAGTGGGGAAAAGAAGCAGTGTTGGAGGCTGAAGCTGTATTCCCAGTTACTGAAATTCTGTTATGTGCCTTGCTTTCCTTGGGACGTGTCTTCACTGGGAAATGTGATAATCTTTTAAACTTTGGATAGTCAATAGATAATTGACAAGATGCAGGTAAAGTTATGTTGTAAGTCAATTCCCTTAGGACAAGGAATCACCTGGGGCTGGTGGACCAGCATCATCACAGAGCTGGCTGTTCTCTGAAATGAACAGCTGCTTGCTGTTAGTTGTCTTCCCTTTGCCCCTAGGACGTCGGAGGGGTCTTAGGCACCTGGTTAGGGCACTTGAGGGTCTCTAGAAACAGAAGTGGTGCGTGGACTTTTTATAGTCCTAAACATGCTGCAATAGTAATTCTGTCCCGCAGAGGGTAGTGCTGGCACTTGAATGCATCTTGCAGGTGCTTAGCTGACAGTGGTTTTAGACACAATACAATTGTGTGGGATCAGCAGTTCACTTGGTCTGCCTTCGTTGAGTAAGAATCTTGGCAGTGAGTATCATTTTGTACACACTGTGGGCAGGTAGGGATACTTGGGTTTTGGTATTTCTAGGTTAATGCAGTTTTTAAAGATGTTTGGAACTGTGTTTGTAGCCACACACAGCTTTCAATGTGAAAACGTCTTCGTTATCAATGTTGTCTATTCAAAAGCTTTGAATATGTTTTACCCACGTTAGTGAATATATATATTGCAAAAGTTTACAGGGGTGGCCAGATTGGACCCAAATGTATTCTGCATGGAGAAGGAAAAGAACCCTCTGCTTTTACCATCATGGCTTTTTTCCTGCCTGTGAGCAGGCCGTTTTCCTCTAGGAAGGCCACATAAAAAAGGTGTATTAATCAGAGTCCTATCTTTAATAGACATATAATTTTCTAATATATATATAAATTAAAATTAAAAACTGTCTACTTTTGATCCAGCTAAGATTGATGTTTCTGCAGGATAAAACATGATTTATAATGGCTTGAGTATGAGACAATCAAGGATAAGAAAATATAGATACTAATAACAATCCATGCAGCTTTGCTCACATTTTGCACAAGTCAGTTAACTTCTCTCAGGAAAGAGATCCAGAAGGATGTTAATAGGACTGATGAATGTTTGTTGTATATTTGAAGTGCTATCTGTCATATATTTGCATCCTCAGACAGTAGTGGTACCACTAAAGGTTACAGGACCAGGGCTTTGGCAGTGATTGCAGTACAAATTGGTCATCCTTTTTCCTTTTTGCTTGTGCCTTCAATTATGCTGATGTAGCTCTTTTGTAAAGCTGTGCTGTGAAAGGGAACCTGCTTTGTTGGGGTTATTTGGTTTTGTTTGTTTTTAATGTGTGCATATTTGTTTGTTTGGGTTTGTTGTTTGGGTGTTGGTTGGTTGGTTTGTTTGTTTGTTTTGGTGTTTTTGTTTTTGTTTTTTTTTTTAAATCCAGGTTAGTTTCTTGACCTATTTCACAATGCTGCCTTCCTGAACAGTGGTGACAGCATAACTGAAAGGGCGCTATTTTGGGATATGGGTTGTGGTAGGAGTGGAAAGAGGAGGCAGCTTCCTTTGCCCATCCTAGTATAAAGACTGATGTCAGGCCACTGCCTGCAAGTGGAGAGACATGGAGTAAAAGACGTCCTTCCTCTTATGCTAAAAATCTGTTTCTCAAGAGTACTGTGCTTAGTGGTCAGGAGAATCCTGTTCAGTCAGCAGCTCTGGTATTTGAGGCTTTCTGGGTGCCCACAGTATGGTGGGTCATTGGCTGATGTGCTGGCTACAGCACAGAGAGAATTCAACTATATCTTGGGGCCACTGGCTGCAGATTTGTGAAAATACTTCATGCTGCTTTTAATTTTTGAGGTTGGTCTTTTTTTTGAGCAATTTCCCACTTACAGTACTTGGTGTTAATTTTAAAACATCTTCATACACCCACTTGTGCTGTACTTGAACCATAAGATCTTTCTCTCTTCTGTTTCTTGGTAACATAATGTTTTGGTAGTCTTTGCTTAAGCCTAGAGATTAGGCAGTTGTCAGTTTTTGTTTTGCCTGTCTCAATATCTGTCTCCTAGGGACAAAGTCATCCTGCAGATGGTTACTCCGTTTCCATCACCTAACCCTGCAACATCCATTCAGTCTTATTCAGAAAGTAGTGCTGTACAATTCTGTTTCTGATTATTTTTTCCCCAGTGTGAGGAGCACGCCTTCTTAAGTCTTGCATGAAATGCTTACATACAGATCTTTTTTCTTATTCCAGCCTTACATTCTGTCCCCAGACACTGTATTGTCTACAGTGGTTTGGATCAGGAAGATTAGCTGGCTGCTCCTGTAATTTTTGTCAATTCTATTTCTTAATTAGCTACTTGCAGGAGGTTTTTAAATAACTTGAAATACTATAGTACCCCACAGTTCATGGAAGGGCACTTTGCTCTCACATTGCCATTATTGCTTCTTACTCTCTTCTTTTTGCTTTCCCTCCCTCCCCTCATCCATCCTACCTGTAAGGACAAAGATTGCAAGTGTTTCTTCTGAACTATTTAATCACATAAAAAGAATGGCTAAAAATGCTGAGCATCAAAGTGTTTGTGCTGCCTTTGCTCGTGTCCATTTGATCACTCACTGAAATAAAACTGAAAAGATGAAGGAAAGCAAAAAGGGCTGGTAACTGCTGCCATTTTTAAATCAGTTACTCCCCACTTTCTCTTCCTGGGGACTTAACATCCAGGGAAAAGGGTAGATTTTTGGACTTTAGAGGAGATGCTTGCCAAGAATTTTGGAAAAGAGAAGGGTTGATATTACAATCTGCTGAAAACTGCTTTTATGCTCTCTTTCACAGTTTAATCCTTCTGATACATGCTGCTTACTATGCGACCCTATTTCCCTTTAACATTTCAATGAATCATTACATACCTGTCTGACTTTAGGCTTTGGAGCAAATGCTGAAAGCAAAAGTGTTTCAGCCTCCAAATTAACAGCAATACTTACCATTTATGGAATGCTTGAAATTCCTAGAAAAGTGCCTTGCTTGAATTTTAGTGTGATTATGCTGGATGTTTTTATTTTGTGGATAAATAATTTAGATTTCTTCTTGCTCTTTGTCTGCCAAGGAAGCAGGTGGATATTACCACTCAGTAAAATGGAAGTAATGTGAGATATGGAGTGGTGATCTGAACAACTTGACGTTAATTTATAAATCAGTAATCTGAGTACTTAAGATGTGCTTTCTGTTTGTTGTTTTATGATAAAATTACAGCTAACTTATTTCTGTTTAAACAGCAACGTTTCAGCTTTTAGCAAATACAACCAGGTGTTTATTTTCTCTGCTTGGTGCTTTGAAATAGATCTTGAGAATTTGAACAGGACAAACCTGTTTTGTTCTGCAGACCTTATTTTCAGGCAAAATACTTATGTGATTTTTCATCTGTTGAAACGACTGACAAAAACTGTACTGTGAAGTCTGTTAAGATCTACACAGAGAATGTTTCATCAATATGGGGAATGTAAGCATCCCTCAATCACAGTTTTTAGGAAATGTAGCCATTTCATTTACAGGGAGTGCTGATGCTTCTTAGGAGTTAATGGTCATGAGTGGCTGCTTCCTTTCTCTTTTGTTTTGTTACTGATATAGCGTTTTGAGTATAGGACAGGGACAGAAGTAGTCCTGTTTAATGATTAAACTTATAAATGGTGTGAACTGTCACCTAGGTTTTGTATTCACAACTTAGCTTTAACGTCTGAATGACCTTATTCATAATAGCTTGGTAATTGTCCAAAGGACTAAGTGTGCTTGTTGCTATGTCCTGATGTGTGCTTTTCTTTTATAAGATGCTGTAATAGATGGCCTGGTGGTTAATGATCGACACATTTCTGTGTATTTTGGAAGGCAGATATGAATTTTTTTTTTCTACAAGCTTTTTCAGTCTAACTGAAGAAAATATTAGTGCCTCTGTCGGACAACTGTTGATCCTTTAATTTTTGGAAAATTTGGTGTCTGTTAGTGTGCTGGCAAATGGGTACTTCAGACAGTTTTGAGTACCGTGCTCATAATGTCTTCTTGCAGAGATCTTAGTTATGGATCAGCAGGATATGCAGTATCCCAAAGAACAGAAGTGCAAGGAACATGTTTTGAATGTACTACTTTTTGGATTTGACTGAGCCTTGAGACTAAGAATGTGCTACCCGAACATAGTGAAGTAACTTGTTCATTTACTTAACACACTCTAAAATTTTTATAATCTTGACTTCCCTGAGTACTGGCTGCTGTCTTGATCAGTAACTTTTTGCTGAAGTTTGTGTGAGTCTAAGTTTGCTTTGCACAATAGGACTATGTACTTCTTCTGACCCAGGTCTTACATCTCACTTATGCAGCCAGGGAGATAAAGTGAGACAAAAAAAGTAGGAAGGGCGTCTTATGAAGCCTTCAGGTTATGTATGACATTAAAGTAGGCCTGTGCAGGTCCACTTTTTGTCTTTTGAAATTGCCACTGCTCAACTGTAATACATATGTTAATATCCATTTCTATTGCATATTTTATAATTTAATATTTTTTTTTCCCATTGTTAGTTTTACTGAGAAGAAAGTATGTATAGGTGGTGGACTTTGTTTTTCAATAGAAATTGTTCTAAAAGCAGTTATTGCCTACAGTTGGAAACATTCAGATTCCTGTCCATCAAAAGGACTTACAATGCCAGAAGTCTCATAGAATCATAGAATCAGCTGGGTTGGAAGAGACTTCCAAGATCATCAAATCCAACCCTTGGTCCAACACCACTGTGATTACTAGACCATGGCACTAAGTGCCACATCCAGTTTCATCTTAAAAACATCCAGGGAGGGTGAATCCACCACCTCTCTGGGCAGGCCATTCCAATGTCTGATTACTCTCTCTGTATTCTTCCTAATATCCAACCTAAAGCTCCCCTAGCAGAGCTTAAGCCCATGGCCTCTTGTCCTATTGCTGGTTGCCTGAGAGAAGAGACCAACCCCAACCTGGCTAGAACCTCCCTTCAGGTAGTTGTAGAATGATAAGATCACCCCTGAGCCTTCTCTTCTCCAGACCAAATATCCCCAGTTCCCTCAGCCTCTCCCCATAGGTCTTGTGCTCAAGTCCCTTCACCAGCCTCGTTGCTCTTCTCTGGACATGCTCCAGCACCTCAATATCTTTCCTGAACAGAGGGGCCCAGAACTGGACACAACACTCAAGGTGTGGCCTCACCAGCGCTGAGTACAGGGGAAGGATCACTTCCCTTGTCCTGCTGGCTACACTGTTCTTGATACAGGCCAGGATGCCATTGGCCTTCTTGGCCACCTGGGCACACTGCTGGTTCATGTTCTTCTTGTTATGTGAAAGCATTTGCTAAATCTGTTGCTAAGTGATACTGCAGAAATATTTTTTCTTCTCTTGGTAATATAAGAATAAAGATAAGGGTTTAATGAATGGGGACTTTCTGCTTGCTTGCAAACTTCCCTGTTGATAAGGTTTGTTTGTTTTTTTTTTAATAATACCCTCCCTAAAACATTAAATGTATAGGCATTTAACTTTTTAGAATAAGAGCAATTGTTACAATTTAGATTTGCAGTGTACAGTTTTTGTGAAAAAAATGCTTGAAAGTGCATTCCAGGTCTTCTGGACTGATTTACGTTCCGTGTGAAGTTGGTCCACCACAAGCAATGTTTTCTGGGAGTTTAGAATTGACTGCTTAGCACATGTGGAAAGGACAGAATTTATTGCATTTCTGTCCTTTTCCTGGGCACAAATACTGTAATCACCACTGAAGTACCTTAGCCTGTTTTGTCCATTTTGTATGGTAGCCCTATTTATCCCAGACCTACAAGCCTACATGTTTGGAGACTTGGTCTAGTATTGCTTCTTAATGCTTCTGTCAATTCTCTGCCTATTATGTGAGAAAATGCAGGTATGCCTTAGTTTGGTACTTGTTTCTTCTTCGGTGTACCTATGTGATATATATTGTATTTCAAACTCATGGCTCTGAGCTTCTCTGAAATTTGAGTATTACGTGTAAATTCATTCTTCTCAATTATCATTTAGGAATGTAAATGTTGCTCTGTGTTGTTTTACAGCATACCTAAATGATTGCAATTTTTTTGTTGTATTGGAAAAAAAAATCCCTTATTTGGGGAGAATTATTTTGTGATACAACCTTCTGAATTCAGTTCACTTAGCAGAAAGGCTTACAGGAAAGTTTTAAAAAAGTTTTAACCAAACAGTGTTAAAAAAAATGGGGAGGAAAAGTGGTAGTTGTGCTCTGGAACAAATCACATATACATACATCATAAATTTCTACTAAGATACATTAATATTTTGAGTGTTTGTGTGTGATGTACTGATAGTTATCTGAAATGAGAGGGCTAGGAGGAGTTGGGAATAGCAGGGAAGGTAATGAATCAAGTCTTATCTGAAGTTAGCAGGCAATATTATGGCTTAATTCAAATTCTACCATACATGCAGAAAAATACAAAACACACATAACAAACAAAAATATTCAGCAAGCAATGATGAAAATAATCACTTATTTACTGTTTTTTTGTAATGTTAAAATATTTTACCAAGGCAACTTGCAGTCAAAAGTAATGTGAGTTATTTTGAAAATGGCAATACATAAAGATGCATTTATACAAGTGCAAGACTAAATATTTTACATAACTGTAATTTAATGAGAAGATATACAGTAAGTGCACACTTGATAACACTAAGCAGGCAAAACTTAACGTTAGTTCCATATACTGTTGTATAGTTCATGCACAGATCTTTCCCAAAGTAAAGAGGCCGTTCCAAATAATTCTTGCTGGGATGAAAAACAGGATGGATTGCTGGTAAGGGTGTCAGCATGGATGGGGGTCAGTTATAGACATTACTTACTGTAATTTGTGATTGCCGTGGAAGAGGAGTGGCTGTTGGTGTGATAGTAATACTGCTGGTGATTTTATTGGTGGGCTTATTGGGTAGGCCATTAGCTAGTGCTGGAGTTCTGTTGTCTTGCACTGGATTACAAGGGCTGATGGGCTTGGAATTGGTGAGAGCTTGGACGTAAGGACTTCCTAAATGAATGTGGATTTTGTTATCCTCAGTAGTTATTACACTTGATCCTGTACTGTTAGATCTCTGAAACTGCCATGATGACTGCCTGTCTGGGGATACTCTAAAAACAGCATGCTTGGCTCCCATTTCCAAAGGCTCCGGGGAGAGAGTTTGTTCCTGAGCACTTGAGCCGGGTAGAGCCAAAGGGGACATTGTTCTTTCAGGAGTTAAAGAACCACAGGATTCAGGAGTTTGAGATCTTGCAAAAGTAGTCATAGTAATAGGAGAAATTACATGCTTTGGAGTCATGTAACCTTCTCCTGCTTTCGATTTTACAGGTGTTAAGGAGGCATTTTGAATAATGGTTATTCTTTGCTTTGGAGTGCCACAGTTGGGTATAACTGCTGTGCTTTTGTAGGAGTGAGGGCTTTCAGTGGTAGGACTAGTTATTTCAAGGGTTGCTGTGTTCTGTCCATGGTCTGGAGTTACTTTTATGTGAAGAGGTTGGCCAGGTGTATGGCTTAGCACTAGATCTCCAGTCTGTGCACAGTTTCCATTTTGCTTTGTATGTATCTTTCCATTTTGAGGATGGCTCTCTTTGGACTTCATCCAAGGGATCCATAATTTTTTATTTACGGCATTTGCAGTGGCTGAGTTGCTTTTGAAAGACACTGTTTGTTCCTCCTCATTATTGCCTTTGTCCTCATTATCACTGTCTTCATAGAGCTGCCCATTTATGACTGTTCGCTCTAAAGGCATGAGTGTTTTATAATCAGGTGGTTCGTTGTCTGCTGGATCTGTTTGGATTTCTTTAGAAAAAGCTTGCACATCAGAAATTCTCCTTCCGTTGTGACCAGGCCTGAAGTTCTTGCTGAAGGATCTGTACCTCTCCAGCTCTTTCCTGAGGCTTTCCATTTCTCTTGCCAAGTCCCTGTTTTTGTTCTCTTGCTGGAGGAGTTTATTCTGTAAGACTGAATGATCACCTCGGAGGTGACAGATTAGGTCTTCTGTTTCCATGTATTCATGCATTTTCTCTTTCAGTGCATCCACTTCTCTGGAAAGATGACTTGATTTAGCTTCCTCTTCTTTGAGCTTCTTAAAAAGGCGCTGCTCCTGATTGGACTCTGCCTTTTCTGTCAATTTATACCTAGCCATTTCCATTTTCACAGCTTCCAGCTCCTCTGAGAGATGCTTGGCTCTGTCCCGTTCATTCACATATTTTCGTTCTAGAGACTCAAATTCATCTTCAGTTTTCATAAGATCGTCTTCTATAGACTTCATTTCTTTGAGCTTCTGCTTAAGCCTCTCAACTTCTTGAGAAAGCTCTTTGATTATGTTGTTTTCCTGCTGCAAGGAGGTGCTAGATTTGGTACTCTCCTTAAGTTTAGTTTTAAGAAACTCTTTTTCAACATCTTCCAGTGACTGAAGTCTTTTTCTTAGAATATTCACTTTGGAGACAAGGTCACTTCCTCTCTCCTCTTCCGCTTTGAGTTTGTTTTTCAGTTCATCTCTTTCTTTTGTAACACTGGACACTTTTTCCTCTGCATCAGATTTTGATTTCAGTGCCTTTTTACTTTCCTCAATTAGTTTTTCTGTAACTGACATCACTTTATTTTGTTCCACCTGAAGCTGAGAAGTTGCAGCTTGAAGCTTTTCTTCTGTTTGCTTTATTTTTTCACCCATAGTCTTTCTTTCATCCACAAGCATCACTGTTAGACTCTTCAGCTTTGTTAAATCTTCTTTGAGTGTAAACTCAGTTTTTTCTAACTTACTTTCAATTGCTTCAAGCTCACCAACTCTAGTTTTTAGACCATCCAGCTCATGGGACAGCTGCTTTGTTAACATTTTTTCCCTTTCTAGATTGCATTTCAAGGAGTAACATTCCTGTTTACTCTTGTTGAAAGCATCTTCTAGTTTCTCCAGCTCCATAATTCTTTTGTTAAGTTTATCAACTTCCCCTTTAAGGTTCTTGCTTTGTGATGCTTCTTTTTCTAACTTTCTATTAAGTTCTCTGCACTGATCTTCCATTTTTATGAGCTCTTCATCTTTTCCTTCCATCTCCAGCAGTCGTTTCCGCAGTTCTTCTACTTCGGTAATAAGTGTGGCATTCCCACACTCTCCCTTACTTATCTTATCCCTTAGGTCTTGCAGTTCTTCTTCTGCTTTTCTTAAAGATTTGTTGGTCTCTTCCAGCTCATCAATTTGCCGGCTGAGAGCAGTTAATTTTAACCGGAGCTGGCGATTCTGACTGTCTTCATTGGTTAGTTTGGCCATCATTGCTTCTTGGTCTTGGGAAATCTTACTGCTTTGGGCTTGAAGTTCAGCCTCCAGCCTGCTGGCTCTCTGTTTCTCTTCTTTAATTTTTGCTTCAGCAAAAGCTAACTTCTCGTGTGCTTGCTCTGTAGAAGTGGTCAATTCTTGAATTTTTTTACTTTGTTGATTCAACTGCTCAGTGAGTCTTTGCTGTTCATCCACCACCATTAAAGCAAAGGATTTCAGTTTAGTTAGTTCTTCTTTCAATTTAGCTATTTTCTTGTTGTTTTCCTTCTCTTTTTTTGCCTGATACGCTGTTTCTTGTTCAAGAAGCTTTTTCAGTCTGTGGGAGGAAACAATAATGTATTTTGTAGCCATTTTAATAGTCATTTAAAAACACACTTGAAATATTACTACATGCCAGATGTGCATGAACATCCACTTGGAACTACAAGCAGACCTCTGCTTGCAGCATCATGTGGAAGTGCCCACTGGCCTTACTTTCTGTTCACAAGTTCTTCAGTAATGAACATTTCATTTAGATTTAGCATCTTCAGTAATTGTGCATCTTTGATTATGTTTTCAACTTCTGACAGGTGCCAGTGCAACAAAACTATTTTGGTATTCTGCACTGGAACTGCACTTACCTTGGCTGTTTGCTGAGGCTAGATATGTGCAAAGAAATTTCATTATTACAGTGTTTGAGAAATTAAACTGGGCAGCCCTCAAGGGCAGGTGTAATTTACAGCATCATAAACCTCCTAACTTTGTTACTTATAAACCATCCTAGTGTTTTATGATTAAACCTTACCGATGTTCCAGTATGGGAAGGAAATGCAGCCATACTAGGCAGTTAGTCAGGCTGCCTAAAGCAAATTTTAAAGCAGCACATCAGACCAAAATTAAACCGTGTAGGTAAGTCGGTCCTCAGTGAAAATGCAGTATCTGTAACCCTGTATCAAACACACACACACAAATATGCAGTCAGCAGATAAACAGGTATTCAGGTTGTGCCTTTGGAACTTAACAAAGCCCAAATGCCTTGATGTGTGTTAGGCTTGGATTTGGTCTTATATCCAAAGCTTATGCCCAAGTGCAACCCTGCTCTTACATGATTCTTGAAGGTTTTCATGATGATTTTCTAAAATTAATTTTACAAGTTTATGTTAATCCTCAGTCTTTATTGAGATGCAACGTACTTAATTTGCTAGAGGCTTGGGATAAGGTTGTGCATTTGTTTAGGTAAGATCCTAGAAAATCTCTAAATACTTCAGGTAATTAGGTTCTTTTGTAGACTTCCCTTTGTCAAGAAGATGTTTGTGAAGTTGGTGTAAAGTATGATGAGGTTTGGCTAGCACATATGCTTTCTTTCAATTACATTTTTCCTACAGCAAACCTATCAGTATATTCTGGTATTAAAAATAATTCTTTAAAACCTTGGTTGAAGTAATAAAGTATTGGAATTTGTATGTCTCACCGTTGTTCATTTGTGTGGTACCTGAGTTGTGTAGATCATATGAGGGAAATGACCTGTGTTATCAGGACTGTATTTGTCCAAAATGACTGTTTCAGCACTCATCAGGTGAGGCCCCTTACTTTATTTTTTCCCCCTCTGAAATATGATGATGACTGTCTAGAAGTTGCTGCTGAAACATAAGTTTCCTATTCCAGAGACATTTGTCTCTGGTCACTATTGTGATGCCTTTGTCCAAGTGATGAGTCTTTACAGCTTCCCACTGACAAGTTCTTGTTGCAGCCATCCTTTGAGCTCAGGAAGAGCTTAGATAACAGCCTTCTTTGCACAGCTCTTAATTAGCTATTGACTGACTGGAGGCATATATTTCTGGGCAATAGGCTGCCTCAGCAGCATCCCCTTTGGCAGCATTGGAGTTTTCCAGCACAGAGAGAGGAAGTCCTTGCCATTCTACAACTGTCCATCAGACTTGTCTGATTTAATGATGATATTGTATAGAAGTCCATGACTATAGAATTTCTTATAACATCTTTGCAGGCAGTCCTTACTGTTTTTATTTTAGTGCCTAAGTTGCACTGTGTTGAGTATAATGAAATGCTTTGTATGAAAAATTGACAGGATAGGATGTAGCCATAAATAGAGCTGATATCAAAGACTTGAAGCAGGCACAAATTACAACAGTCAGTGAACATAATGGGGAAAACAGACATGAAAAAGTAAAAGTGTAGAGGGAGAGGTTTTCAAAATGAGTTTGAAGGAATGCTACTGGTTGGCAGAACAAATAAATGGGGAGAGGACAGCACCATCTTCAAAGGCAGCTTTTTACTGTGTTGATGGGATATAAACTTTTGTCTACTTTCAGTGTTACTTTCAGTTTGAATTCTTTTTAGTTTAAAAATCTCTTTTCCCTCCCCACCCTTGACTCTAAATGCTTTAGTAGTGAAGTTCAATTGATGATTTACCGTTGCCATAGATATAAAACCATAACAGAAGCACAACTAACAATTTCATTTGGAATGAACTCAGCTTTTTTGTGTGTGTAAAGTTAAGACATATTAATACAGTTACTGGGACTTACTAGAATTTGATTTATTTTAGCTTGCTTCACTATAATTTATTTTTGTAAGGCAAATTAGCCATGGTCATTAATACTAAATCAGTGTTTAACCCAACACTTCCATATTAACTAGCTGATACCTCTCTGGCCAAATGAAACTCTAATTATCCAGAAATTCATGTCCCTTAAATTGCTTTAGAAAGAAAGCTCCAAGGCCAAATAGTAATAAACAATTGTAATTTTCATAGGGATGCTCTGTGATTTTTTTTTATGATGCAAATAAGATAATTGTGCATAAAGAATAAATAAGTTGACAATCAAGTCAAATCTGATCAAGTTTGTGTTGCATGGGTGATTTGTACAAAAGTACCTAAATTACAGGTACCTGGATCGTTGTGTAAACTAATAAGGATTTTCAAGGGATTCTAATTCTTTGGTCATGCCAAAAGATTTCAAGTATTTAAAAATGTTTCCCTAACTCAAGAGATAAAATACAGTTTTAAGATTCAAACAGACTCACAAGCAAATACTTGTAATCTCTGAGATGTATTTATTTTTTAAAAATGACTTTTATAAATCATTCGATTGAAGTTAAGAGCATAGTGCAACAACTGTGAGTTAAAGGATTTTCTTGTGTTTCCAAAAAGAAAAGAATTTATGTATTAAGCATGGTCTGGTTTTGATACTGTATTACTAAGTTTTTGCACTTGTTTTTGATAACTGTGTGCTTAATCATATATTCCTATACAGAAAATACCTCAACAGTGCTGAATAGGTAGCGATTTTTTGGATAGAGTTGAGAGTGATATTTTAAGAAGTCAACTCGGGGTCTCTTAATATTTGTAGAAGAAACTTTCCTTGGCTGCTGAATTCCTGTTTCATGGTTCAGTAGGTCATGACTGTCTATGCACATATGCACTTAGAAATGGAAGAGAACCATAAAATGTTTTAGGAGTTTTGATGTTATTTGTTTGCATGTGTTCTTAAATCAATTGCTTAGTTTTGGTCAGGTTTTTGGTTTTTTGGTCAGCTTTTTTTTTTTGGTAACCTGACTTCTGCAGGCCAATGCTTGAATATGTATATTATTTAAATTAAGCAAATCACATGCTTAATTGAAAAAGTGCTTTAACTGATAATAACACTTAGTGACTTTTATGGCAGGGTAAAAGCACTTTGTGTTAACTTCATCCAAGATACTCTCTTTCTGAAGAAGAGCATCCAGAGTATTTGACAGAGCACTTTTACTGAAAATACGCAAAGGTCAAAAAAGCTGTCATAAATAAATAATAATTTAAAAAGAGAACAGGTATGCCCCTATCCAGTAAAATATTTTTATAATTTTCACTGCCAGTTGAATTTCATGATTATGTAGTTTTGTATTAGGCAAAGGTAGGTATATCATTTATTCAAAGCTTTCAGACAGTTCTAAGCAGCTGACTTCACAGCACTACAAGAACCCTTTCTGAACTGGGGCCAGCAAAAACGGACACTGGAAATTGTTTGTATGAACATGACTGTTTGGTAGTCACGCAGAGTCAGGACAGTGCCTTATTGCTTTTTTTTCAGAGCTTCTGTTATAAATTATTGCTTTATTGTGGCTTAATGTTTGTCCTTGTTTTCAATGTCAGTTGACCGCTTCATTATTTCCTGAAAGAAATTGTATTTCTCAGCTCTCCTCTGTTCATTGTTTCCCTCAGCATGCATGTTATAGCTTCTTGGTGTTAACACCATGCAGTCAGTTGTGTTCCAGGTTTTTTTCCAAGTGCATACACCTTCAGATACACTAGATTATATTTGGCAACATAAAAACTATGTGTTCTCTACAAGATATGGAGACGCCCCTACCAGTTTACTGTCCTGGTGTCATGTGATAACATTTTTCTGTGAGTGGTCTTGTCCATTTTCGATTTCCATTTTAGGGTGACATACATTACATAGGTTTTGTTTCATTTATGTTTTCCCAGGATTCCTGGGGAGTTGCTTTTTCTTTGAGTTCTATGGAAACCAAAGAAAGCATGGCAGACAGATTGCAAGACTTATTTTTCAGTTGTTTTAGTTTGTTCTAGAATTAATCATTATGCTTTGAATAACATGATTAAAAATGATATTTTTTTTTTCTTTAAGTGATGCTGTAGCGATAACTTTTTAAAAGGCTGTGTTCTGTACAGATGCAAGTAAAATAGGCGATTGTTTGTAAAGATCTGCTCTTATCATTCCTTCCACCAAATGAGGAGTTTTTAATACACACGTTGTCAATATTTGTATCAGATCAGAAATTACTGTGATTTTTAATTTCTGTGATTTATTTTTTTTTTAAATCATAAAGAACCATATTTTTAACTAGCTCTTGCTCTTCACCCATCAGCATTTAAAAGACATGGCTTACTAGAGGTTCTACAGGTTATAACATGAGGGAAACTTGCTTCTAAAGTTTTTGGAGATATGCTTGAATTTCCCTGGTACAATGCAAATAAAAGCACTAAGCTGAAAGCTTTTAAATGTAGATGAAGTCATGCCTCTTCCTCTGAGGCATTCTTCCCAGTTAGCAATAAGACATGGTCTAGCCTTTAATAAGGGAAGAAATATGCTTCATCATTTCTGGTAAATCTTAAAGTTATTGTAATTTTTTGACATCAGTGCAGTTAAACATTTATTTTTGTAAGAAAGCCAGTCTATGCCTTCCACAGTTTATTGAAATAAAATTTGGGGGGCTTAAAGTGTTTCTAGTCTTGGGGTGGCTATGCATTTTATTATTTGTTATTTTTATTTGCCTACAACTCTACTTATTGATGTGCAGTTTTTATGACGACATATGTTACAGCTTTTTTTATGGCTCTCTATTATCTTTATTAATGCTTCTTTTCCCCCTGTAATAAAGAAAGTCAAAAGCCTTTGGAATTACAGCAGCAACAACATACCATAGCTGTTGTGTAATCTGTTGGCTTTATCTGAATCAGTCAGCACTTCCCAACAGCATGTGAATACTTTAAAATTTCTTTTCCAGTATAGTAATTTACATATGGAAATTTGAAATAATTAGCTTATACTGGGATGCAAACCTTCACAAAGGGTGTCTCCACTGCAAGAGACTGTATAAGGCAAATGTCCCAATAAGGAAATCTATTTTATAAAATGAGAACTTCTAATGAGAGGAGTGTGAGTTCTGCTTCTTACTCCACAGACTATCACAAAGTAATTATTGTTTTATCTGATGTCTAAAATGCTGACTTGCTTTACAAGTCTTAATAAAAGTCATAGATGATGAATGGTATTGCCAGTTCTGGGTTAAGAGGCAAAAATTCAAATGGATAACCAGATGTATTTAGCTGTGATGCTGAGTAAACATATGCAGATAATATATGCTTTTAAAAATTAATTAATCTGGGACACTAGTGTTGTTTGTGACCATGATTTCACAACTACTAAGCTGAAAATTCTTGCTGATGATACAGGGACTCATAAATGTTATGAAATCCTGTCTAAATTCAGTGACTGCAAATGGTATGTAGCAAATTTATGTTGGTTAATTTAAGGCCAGATTAATTTCCAGTTTGAGTAATTTTACTTCAGCACTAAAATTCAGTTTTGTTTTATTATGAAACCTAAGTTTAAGAAAATAATTTTCTGTCTTGAATTATATTCTTTCCACATCTAGATGTTCTTGGAAATCACCTATTAAAACATGAAAAAGCACTAATGCTTTCTGTGGCAGTAAGGATCCCAAAGTGCAATGTGATAGTTATTAATTCAGATGCTCATACCTAATCTTCTCATGGCAGCCATCAGCAATGTCTGTGATAGGAAGGTGGGAGTGGGATTTTTTGGTGGGAGTGAAGAAGTTGCTGTCCTATTAAATTGTTTGTTTGGAGGTTTTTTGTTTGGTTGGTTCTTTTCCTTGACTGCCTGTCCTGAAAAATGGATTTAAGTGAACATTGACCTGACAAGATCACAATATTAATGAGCTTTACTTGTAGTTAGCCTTAAAAACTCTGGGTCCCAGAGTTCAGCTATTATAAAACGTGGCACAATAAACTGAGAGCTGGACTCTGATGTGTCACCATTTTTGAGATGCACTGTTCTTTCTTCCCTCTTTCTAGATTTAACAGCTATTTCAGGTATTCTTTGAAGTCAGTATCTATTACTCTTGGCATTTCAGTACCATATGACTGTGCATGTAGCATGACTGTTAATCCTCCTCTGAATCTAAATTCATCAATAATGCAAGCATGGGAATACCCCTTGGGTTTTGCTAGTTAGTAGTTTGGGATTTTTTCGTATTACCATAGTTCATATTCACCACCCTCCCTGCCCCCCCATCTCTCTCATTCTCTCTCCACACTGCCTTTAAAATCAGAAATAAAGCAAGTAATTTCAGATGCAACACCAGAATTTGGAACTCTTCAAATTTACGTCAGCCAGAAAATTACAGTTTTACAGATGGAAAGCTTTCAGAAGGAAATGGAAAGATGAACCACAAGAGATGTGGTATAGGGGTCAAAGCAACAAGACTGAGGCAGAACTTCTCAGTTACTAATCCAGGTCCTGCTTCTGCTGTGTCTTAATCCTTAATAAGTAAAATTTTGTGCCTGAACTTCAGATTGATTAAAATAGAAGACCAGTGTGAACGTACTGTAACAGATTATTTTGAGAATATTTTTTATAATTTGTGATTTTTACATGACATTGTCTTTTAAATGATTGCATTTGATGATTAGATATTTGATGTTACATTCCAACAAGTTAAACTGATGGGAGAAATCTTGTGTCTTGATGAACCTGAGTTTTAAGTGTATACTTTAAGCATTCCTGCTAGAACATTATTGCTTGACCACAGTTATTGTGCTGTTTTTAAACCACCAGTGTTTCAAACCACTCAGTACTGCAGAGGTAACCAGGACAGGGCTTAACCCACCACCCCTGACCCCGTGGGCAGGTGGATGGGTTTGCATTTTCTGCTCAGAGCTTTGGTGCTAGTAATCAATACCATCACATACTGCTGGGATCCTGCAATACTGCTGGCATTTAGTGAGGGGAAAATTGTAACAGGAGTTAACTCAGCTCCTTAAAACTGTCTTTTAGAGCCGTGCCTGTCTTCACCCCCATTCCCTGTGGGAAGATTAGGCACAAACAAGGGAGTGCAGCTTGCCCACTGTTGATCCCAGCCATGTGTGTTTAGTTTGTACAAGGCAAATACAGTTATCGCTGCCAGGATGTGTTTACTGTTGGTGAAAGTGTAATAGTTGGAGGTCTGAGGTTTTGTCTTGCCTGCTTATTCTGCATCCTTCAGTTGACTGAGGAGTTTACAGGAGTTCTGATTCTCTGAACAAGTCAGTTGCTTCAGCTCTGTGTTTGTAACCCTTAAATCATCTTTTTACACTTCAGTTTAATGATAGTCATTATTTTATATTAGGAGAATGGTGTGAGGTTTCTTTAAGCTATTTCTACAGGTAAATCTTGTGATTTTTTTATTCTGTAGGTAATATCATAATATGTAGGTTCAAGGTGGATCTCTTTTATGGACTCTTTTTACGGGGGAGCACTTGGGAAAATAGGTGCTGTTCTGGTATCTGATTCACGTGAGGCAGTGCTGGTGCTGCTGTCTTGACCAGAACTGGGCATAACTGTGCAGGGATCCAATTTATACAAACTTTCTTTTCACTTCAATTAGTTAATATTTTTGGTATGACAGAAAATGGCACTCAGCCAACAATAACACATCATGTTACTCAGAGGAGACTGGTTAGTCCTAAATGTCATTTTCCCATAACATTTACAGGAACTGGATGTTCTCTAAAACAATTTTAGCACACATTTTATATAAAAATAAATTTCTGAGGGCACATTTTCATCGATGGGCAGAATAGGCACTGTGCCTATCTCTTATGCTAACCATGGCCTTATTTATATATTATCAGTCATCAGCAGTGGTAAAATTTAGAACTCTCCATACTGCCATGCACACTTAGTCTTTTGAACTGAAGGCATCCTTCTCGTGGCTGCCAGCCCTGGATAAGCTGCTCAGTCATACAGTGACCACTTGCTTCTAGACAGGTGGAACTTGGCTGCCAACTTTATTATGCTCTCCTCATGCTTGGTGCACAAAACAAGAATTTATGTGCTGAAATTCTGATCAGAACCACACAGATTAAACATTGCAATTTAAATAAAGGTATTTGAGTACTGAGTGCAACTGTCAGAGAAGACTGAGAGCTTGCTATCATTTGGATGATTTGGGGCCAGTTAAAAACAATTAGACAAACATTCCTCAGGAAGTATATAGGTGGTGTCACTGATTTGCAGGAGGTTCAAATTCCTTCTTGAGGGTCTTGTTTTTTTAAGACCCATAAAAATCTTTATTATATACATACATTCTAAGACAAAAGTAAGCCCTTTTTCTTGTGTACTTACTGCTTGAAGTAGAGCTCCATATATGTATATAATAAACCCTGAGTGTTTGGGTGGCACCCCATTCCTTCTTTTTTTGGTAGAAAACATAAATCTCAATTGTTACTACAAAATTAGCTTGGGGTATTTAAATTTTCCTTGATGCTAGGTTACTTGAAGCAGTGCAGTTGAGGATTTCCAAACACACAAAAGACTTTTATCACGTTTGCTGATAGTGGCAAATATTTCTAGTAGCCAAGGCTAAATAATAAGCACAGCAATAATGCTAATGTCAAATAGAAATTTCACTTTGAAGCTAAGTCTGTTTCCCATAGACTTGGTAATGTGAAAGCGTCCATTTTCTCTATGATGGACATGGCCAGCCCTTCAGCTTGGAGGACACAGGTGAGAGAGATGGGAGCAAGGCATTGCAGCATGGCTAACTAGCTAAAGTTGGCTTTGAAGCTACAAATGGTGGACAATCCAGTACTCTGGGACCTTCAGAAATTTTAATAGAACTATTTCTGATGCACTGCAAATTGCTTCTGGGTACAATTCTAGGTATTGAAACTCTGGTGACTTTGCTGTCTGGGCGATAAGTCACTTTCTTTCTACCTGTTCTAAGGTTTGAAAGTTGCATTTTCTCTTGTCTCAGTAGAGCTCTGGCCACACTGGCCTTGGAGTACTTGAAGAATCATGTAAAGCTGCAAAGTCAATGCCTTAAGTGCATTAGCATATGTGCTCTGTTCAGGATTGAGGTTTACATGGTTTCTCCAAACTGATCCTCTTCAAAGAGGACAAACACATTGTTTTAGACTACAGGACAGGAAGCTACACTGGAGACCTAGTGATGATACAGCCTGAGAATGTTTTCGTTGAGAATGGTTAGAGTTCTAACCAAGGTTTACTTCATAGATTTCATAGCAAACAATAGTTTAAGTAGCCTCTTCACCTGTGAGGAATTAACCGAAGAACATCTTTTACTCTCAGATCTGTTGATTACAATGTACTGAAGTAAGATTTTTTTATTTTTGTGCAGCCTTAGGATTTTGCTGTGTTAAAGACCAAATACCCTGCTTAAGAGTAAAAGAAATTGCGTCCTAAGTATGTCCACTCAAAGTGCCAATAACAGTGTTTGGGCTGGTTGTGGTGTTTTGGGGTTTTTTTAGCTACTTGTATGTGTGCTCAGCAGCTGGAGTAACTTATTTGCTTTGGAAAATAAATGTTTCTCTATTTCTTGGGGAAAAAACCTAGTGTCAGGATGAAAAAAGTGGATTTAACTCCTTCTAGCTATTCTGTGACCAATGATTTCTTAAACTCATTTAAAAATTGGTCTGCGCAGTCTTCCTAAAGCCAAGAGAGATACTTACTTTTTCCATCTTTATTTGTTTTCCAGTGTTCTTTGCCTTTCAAAATCTGTCATACAAAAAGGCTTTTTTTAGGAAAGAGAAGGGTCGTGTGCATGTATGTTTCCCTTTCCCCTTCTTATGAAGGACTCCAAGTGTTCCTTGTTCTTCAAAGAACTGTTAATTGAGTTGTGCCTTGTTATTGTACCCCAAATTGATTGATAACTTAGTAGCATTATGTGACTTTGGCTACATGCCCTATTTGATCTCTTTTTCTTGCCTCTTGGCTGATGGTCTGTGATGTTCACGTTATATTTCCTTCTTTCAGATGTCACTGAAAATGAAGGAGCCATAGCATGCTTTCATGTACAGTATGTTTGTGATGTAATACATTTTATCTTTTATCATTAATTTATAACATGGTTTCAAATGCTGAAAATAAAGAGGTAGCTATCTCTAGTTAGAGCTTGCAGGTTTGGTTAACTGCATCAGTCTACGTATATGAGAGCGTCATTTTACAAGTTATAAAGTGTTACCATGGCAATTTCTGATTCCTCCCACCCACTTAATCCTTATTGAAACGGGGAAATTTTGCTATTTACAGAGATGACAGCAATCATACAGAGCATTAAGTGACGGGGTGGGAACAAAGCAAGGCCAAGCAGACACCTTCCTAAGTGGCTACTCCTTTGTATACCATGTTACATTTTCTTCCTTTCTCCTTTATAGGGGTTTGCAAAGTATGTAACCTTGAAGATTCCTGTCAGCTGTTGTGTTCTGCTTTCCCAAAAGGGGAAA
This sequence comes from Xenops minutus, assembly GCA_035221455.1. Taxonomy (NCBI): domain Eukaryota; kingdom Metazoa; phylum Chordata; class Aves; order Passeriformes; family Furnariidae; genus Xenops; species Xenops minutus. The sequence goes on along the minus strand of JAWWEE010000001.1, from coordinate 16,698,658 downwards.
AATGTGTGCATCTCCTAACGTGAGCCTAAACCTTCTCCACCAATTGCGTTGTCCCTGAACACCCTTATGGGCAGCTCTTTGTCTCTTTGAATTGGCATATATTGAACCTGTACTTGCTGACTTCGCTTTAGAGGCTTTTTATCCTCTTGCTCTGCTTGCTCATATATAATCAAATGCACATATCCATTTATGTATTAGATTTGTTTTTAGAAACACAGATTTTAGAAGTTTTAATGCTGCCAAGGTTCATGGTGGCCTTTTCATTGAAGGCAATTCTGTATTTAATCTGGGAATTATAATGGGCTGCTAGTGAAAAGACACTTCTCTTTACATGAAAGAGTATATAGTAGTGTTTCGCAAGATGAGAAAATGTTTCAACTTTGGGCATTAACAGATTGTATTTTTTCCCCACCTTCCTACATCCAGGTTAGTGTGTTCAGCATTGGATTTCAGATAAATAGATTAGGGGTTGACTGCTCCAAATGTGGAGCTGTTACACCCTCAGGTTCAAGTGACCAAAATTTTGAAAAGAAATTAGGCTTATATAAATCACTTTTCTTTTTCTAGGTATGGATCTGTAACAGACTGGCTCTACTGAGTTGTAGAATGTGCTTGACCAAGGGAAGCGTTTTGAAGTTGAAAACAAAGCTAATTGTGTTATTTATTAGGCTTCTTTTGAGAAACCTCTGTGTAGCTAAGTAGAACAGAATCATATCTGGGAATGTGATGGGTCATATTACTTTTGGGTAGGCCAAGCTTATAAGTGATAAAATTTCCTAATTATCTTCATAATTAGACTTAATGAGTGATAGTTATGTGAATTGTATTAAAAATTATTAAATCCATAAGAAATTGACAGAATTCAGTCAGCTTGAACATTAACATGGTTTTGTCCATGATCTGAAATCCAATATGTAATTAAAATGTGAGTTTTATGAGTGCATTACTTTCCATTTTTAAACAGCCAATTTTGTGGGAGTGTTTTGTGGTAGTAGCAACATGCTGCTTCATTTCAGTTTTAAACATTTTTCCCCATTCTGTTATGCTCTCATTGCAATAGTTGCTATGCAAACATGAGATAAGCCTTTTGTCTCTAATCAAAAAGTTTTAAATCAGCTCTCTGCAATGAATTTGAAAGAAAATGCTTTGAATATTACGTTTAAACCAGCTATTTAAGAACTCTCTGTATAATTTCTTTGAAGTACAATTGTTGTGTTCCTTCCCTGGCCTTTTGAAATGTGTAGAGGATAATGAAGTGTGATGTGTTGTTGCACAACCCTGAAATGTATGCAGGGTTAGTGTTTTTCTTGTCAGGAGTACCTTTTCCCCCATCTGTGTTTTCAGTGACGTTCATTGGAGCTTTGCGTGCCACACCTGACGTACATCTGTAAAGGTGTGTTGAAGCTTGGGCATGAGTGGTGAGGTGGTTTTGGGCTCTGGTTTCTGTGAGCAAGCAGTGTGAAGCAAAATGGCTCAAGTTCTGCTTCTTTACCTGAGCAGCCACTCTTGGGTGGTCACCTACCCAGCGTGAGGTTGAAGTCAAGAAGCTGTATTACATTGTCATCATTACATGAGCAATGAGCTGGAGCAGAAAGGTGACTTCTTCAACAGGCAAAAAGTACATGCATTTGTTAACGTGAATGACCAAGGTTACAGGGCTTTTGAGTTGTGTTGAAATGTTGTCTAGCAAGGTTGGTTTGACCTTTCACCCCCAAAGTTTCCGTGTTGTTATGAAAGGAGGGTTATACAATGCTGTTGCAGGGTGTTTTCTCAGCTAGCATTCACTTATTGCATGAACATTCACCTCTTCACTGTCACCTCAGCTCTGTTGTTCTGGTGAGGAGGCAGTGCTTTGGGATGTGTTTTTTGTATTGTTTTTAACTGGCAGCCACAGACTGCCTTGGAAAATCTTCAGATATATTTTCCTAGAATTTTTAAACACTTGAGAAAAGTGGGCTGTGAATGCCTGAGTGTGCTCCATTGGTCCATTGGTGTGAGTGAAGTCACTGAACTTCCAGAAGCAACACAGTGCAGTGGACATGCAATCAAAGTGAATTTTATCTTGCTGACAGAAAACACAGTAAACCTCAAAATCAGCATAATCTACTGAGTGGTGTTAAGAGTCAAAATGCCCATTACTTCACTTAAATCACAAGTCTGGGCAGTATATTTAGAATTTTTCAGCAGTGAACTTTCTTGAAGCCAAGTAATAGTTTAGTGAAGGGCTGAACTAACTAAGCTTTCAACTACATCAAAAAGCTCAACCTAAACCTCAAGGGTTCATGGCAGAATCCAGTCAGTATGAGAAAAATGAACGTAGGGAATTAAAAAATTATTGATAAGGCATAGTTTCTAAGTTCAAATCAACTTGATGACAGGCTGAAGTATTAAGAAAAACTAGTCATGACACAGAACTAAAGTTTTATGCAATGGTTTTTAAAGATATGGCTTCCTACACAGTGAACTCCTTAGGATTCTCTGACTTAAATATTTTAATTGCTTCTTTAATGAATGGTATTGGTGTAGTACCACACCCAGGTTTTGAGAAAAGCTGCTTGCAGAAGAGGTCCAGAGGAGCAGTGGTTTCTCACTTGCCCATGCCAAACTACACATGGTATAGAATTTTTCCTGAGGAAAAATATCAGTCTTTTAAGAACATCCACTGAGGAAAAACTCACTAGGAGTAAAATCAGGCTGGGGTTTTTTTAACCCATGACAATAGAAAACTTGGTAATTCATCATAGTATTAGATAAATGATACGAAAATGCTGTTACTCAGCACAAATGAAAAAATAATTTGACTTTACCAGTGCTGATGGGGAATAGAAACTAAGTTTAAGTTAGATCCCTTGGTCTTCTGCATCAAATCTCTAAAAATTCTGCTGTCAGCAGATGTTTGTCAGTGGAGGAAAGGGAAGTGACGGGAAAGGAACAAAGGGTCAATGCAGTTTGATAGGAAGTTGACTTTCGTTTCTGGAGGATATATTTGTTCTTAAAATGTTTTCACATTGGATGTTGTGAGAAATTGCCACAAAAAGAAATTTAAATTAAGAAATACAGTTGTTCAAGACTGCATTATGTGATAATGAATTTCTTTCATTGTCTCCTTTTACTGTTAACAAACACAAGTTTACATTTTAATCTCTTAAAATTAGGAATACCTATAATTAACACTCAATATATGTTAAGAACAAAGGAGTCTAATACTGGGGGGCAGTGGGGGGACAAGAACAAGGGGAGACGGGGACACACACAATAGCAGTGAGACAGTTTAATCACTATCCCTCAGTCTAATTATTTTGGAGTTTTACCAGTATAAATGAGAGCAAACTTGGCTCTGTAAGTATCAAGTGAAGAATGTTTTCCCTTTCGATCTAAGGAAGACAGATTATGGGAAACAGTGCTGGCTTTTGATAGATGTTATGATTTGTATTAGGCTAGCAGTGTTCACAGTACAGATGGTCCCTTAAATATTCCTAAAGCAGTGCTAAATGATAAAAGTTACCCATCTCTGTTGCATTTGGAATAGCTAAAATAGTCTCTTACCTATCAGTAGGTTTTTTTTCTTTTTCTAATTACTGACTTTATCAAATTTGTATGTTTATTGCATGTGCAGCATTTCTATTATATTTTTTCTTCAGCATATTGTACTCTTTCAGTTCATCCCTTCTACTCAGACACACTTTTTGAGGACTGTTACTTAACCTTGGTTTGTAACACATCTTTTCATAAAGTAGCTAACTTTTCCACTTTTTAACTTGACACTGGATATTTGAGAAACCAAATAATCTTTCTAAAACTGGTAGGACATAGGTTGCAAGTCTGCAGATAGGACAGAATAGCAAGCAGAAGACTTTGTAAGGGGCTCAGGATACTCATCTGGGATATTGATTTTCTACTGTAAATTGCATTTGTTCTGGTTGCTAGGATTCTTTTCATTCTATATATACTATAGTGTCCTCTTCCCTGATTCTACAGCTAGGCAGACTAGAGGCATCAACAGATGTGTAAACTTTGCTTGTTACGAGAAAGATTATGTTGGAAACATGGATGTGACTTTTATCTAAATGCCAAGGTTAATAATACACAAATACCTGAATTATCTTTGAAATGAAATGTCTGTCTATATATTTTTAGAAGCATGTAGAAAATAACTGCTGAAGATTTTCTTATTGTTTAAAGCAAAAAAAAGTTATTAAAATATTCACACGTGATATTTTTACCCAGCTTCTAAATCTCTGTATGTGTGATACTACAACAATGCATATGATTGTATCAGTTTTGATTTTTCTACAATATATACTTGAACAAGGATTTTGCAGGATTTAAAACATCAAATAAAGGGAAAAAAGAACCCTTTCTGCTGTTCTAACATTTCATGCTGATTTAATTTCATATTAAGAAAAATGAAAACATACAATAAAAACGTGTTTTAAGAACAGTTTGAGTTTGAAGATCTTAAAGAGTCTTAAGTTTCCTAATATTTGAAATTACCCATAGGACTCTGGAGAGCAGTGCTTAGTAATTTGAATTTGCAAGTAGGACAGTACAATTGACTTAATTGCAGTTGTTCCTATAAACAAGGATTTGACAGGGTTTGGCCCTTAATCAGTAGAGAGGACAGTGTAATTTTGAGTGCTATGCAGGTGTGAGTTATAAACACACAATGTCTAATCTTTCAAGGTGCTTAGTGCCTTGTCAGAACTGTTTTTCATTCTCTGTTTTCTGGAGTTAGTAAGTGTGATACTGTTGAGCATCTTGCAGAATAAGCCTTGAAGAGATCAGTGGGTTTTCTGATTTTTTTTAAAACCTCATCATGTGTTTGACCAGGATTTAAAGTTTTTTTCATCAAAATCTGACAGTTTCGTTCTCTTGTGATTTGACACTTGCACACAAGACACAGAAGAGGGAAGCAGTGTGTAGGAGTTGAAAAGTTTGTTAGTAATTAAACTAGTTACAATTGGGTTTTTTCAGACATAGCAAAATCTTATTGCAAACTAATGTTTGTGGCAATTTATATATCCCTCTGTAAACTACGATAGAGGTTGTTCAAAAGTATAGTAAATGCTTAGAGACATATGTGCATACATGTCTACTAATACATAGCATATGCATGTAAATGCAGCATAAAGAGAGGCAGTAGCTCTACCTAATATATTACAATACTATTGGACTCTTTCCACAGCTTTAAATGCAGTCATGATTTTATCCGACCATTTGGAAAGTGTGTGTAATTCATAACTCCCTCCTTCTTTAACATTAAATTAATTCCGCATCTGTTGGCTCTTCAGGAATTGTTTAAAACACAGTTTTTAATGCTTGCAATAGTCACCCTATATCTGAATAACCAGACATCTTCTAGAGCTCCTGGTGCTGTTTTGGGGTATTTCATTGTTTCTCAGTCCTCACCCCGTTTTTTGGAAGCAACTTTTTTTAGAAAGTATCTCATTAGGAAAAAGCAAGAAGCGGCAGTGCTTGCCAGAAGAAGCTTGCTTCCCACCCTCTCTCTCCCTTACCTTGCGCTCCTGGACTATAGCAATCCTGGGTCAGCTATTGCTCCATGGTGCGGGGCGCTGAGCTGTAGCATCAGAGCTGTGAGCATTCCTGCAGTCCCACTAAACAATGAGAGATAGGCTCTTTGCATGCCCCAAGCCTATGGAGCATTACGTCATTGCCTTGCCATATAAGGCGCTCTGTGTTGTGCAGACTCGTCGTGTCTGACTCGTGTACTTCAGTGATAGCCAGAGCTTGGAGAGCTTGGTAATGTGCTCTGGCTCCAGCTGACGCTCAGGGCTGTGTGAAAAATTTCATTTGTCCACTAGTTCATGGCCACGAAGAATGTGCGGAAGGTTTGGGTTAGGGCAGTTCCTTTTATTGCTGATAATAAAGTCATTAGGGGTTGTTAGCTGATTAAGTACGGTGTTTTCCACTTAGACTTGCAGCCTAGAACTTCAGAAGGGAAAAATTAAATTTCAGGTCGTCTTTTTTAATTAATTGTTCTAAGGGAGTTTTCTCTGGTTTGCTTTCCTTTTTCCTTTTTTTTTTCTTTTAATATGACAAAAAATGTGACTTCAGCTGAACTCCTCTGAGGGGGATATGAACTTCGAGCCTTCCTTTTTTTTTTTTTCTTTTGTAAAGAGTCAGGGTCCTCGGAGGATAGTATTTTATTTCCTGATGATGTAACTACAAAACAATTCTCTAAGTGATGATGGGAAGGCCAGATGAAATCTGACTTTTTTTTTTCTCTTCAATGTTTTTTCTACAAAACCCTTTCCTTTTTCGTATGTTTGTGTTTCAGCTAACACAATTAAGCAGTCCAACCAACTATTTTTAGTAAGAAGGTCTTAAAGAAATGAGTCGTTTGTTTTAATATTTAGGAAAGAGGCAGGAAGCCAAAAAGTAGGATTTAGATTGAAGAACTTAAAATGTATCTCTTGTATTCCCTGTCCTTTAGTGTACACCCTGAATAAACATTGAGAACGCAAGGAAGAAATACTTGAAATAGGCACAAAATTTGTTGTTGAAATTCCACTAAGGGTTAATGGGAGTCAATGGAATAAACTCCTTTTATGTTGATGGGTAAATTTGACCACTGGAAGGCATTCTACACTGTTAAAGAGTAGAATGTTAAAGTAAGTGCTTCCACAATTAATTTATCTGCAGCATTTGAATTTTAGTCTTCTGATAAACTTCGGTATAGCTTAAGCTGTCCTCCTGCCTGCTTTTTGTGAGTTAAGTCCTACTTGAACATAATGCTAACATAAGGCAATTTACTTCTTTGGGGGTGTTGTCTGTGGGTATGAAGACAAATGGTGATTAAAATGCTTGCATTTCGTTAACAAGGCAGACATCTTTTAGCTACTTTGCAGTGTAGTCAGAAAAAGGTACTTTTTCTTTAGCTGGAAAATTCCAGGCAACTCTTTGCTCTGTTACTGGATAAAGACTTCTCAGAACTGTGCTGCTTATGTGTATGGGTGATCCTGCTGTGTCTCCTTTGGAAATTCCTGTGGAAGTTCGGATTTGGGTGCTTGATCAAAACCTTTCAAATCTATTGAGTGGTGCAATAGTGTATACTAACCCTTCCAAAATTGTTTTGGAGATAGAGAAATGTCTTATTTGAATATAGCAATGGACACACCAGGATATTTTATTTGCTATTCTAGGAAGATGTAATAATCAAATCCAAACAAAAACAAAATAACTTTTAGCCCAAATTGGCCTCTTCAGTCACTTGACTAATATTTTTGGAAACTAATATTTTGTCTACTTTTTCTCAAAAGTATTGTGCCAATGTGTATCATTTGAACTACATAAAAGGTCGTCCAGGTGACCTGGGTACAGGGAACATCTTCAGCCACAAACTCACCCTTTTTGCTGGGCCTCTCTTTAAAGAGACAGGACAGCTGCAGGTGTAAGGTACTGTTTTAGGGCAGGCTGTGGAGATACTGCTGTATGCAGCTCTAATTTGCAGGGGGAGTCAGGTAAGATGTACTGTGGAAGGGAGCTAGGAGTGAAATGTGGGTGCATTCTTTTTCACATTTATGTTTGCGTATGCAACATACAAATACTTAGAATGAAACCTACTGTTTCTCTACTTTACTTGGTAACTTTTTTCCTTTCCTTCCCTTTGAAATTATTTTGTTTTTCTGCATCTTCATCTGCACACACCCTATTTCTGTAGTCTATATGAAAATTGCCTGCATTTTTGTCCTCCCACATGAAACAGTTGTTTTAGGCCTTAAACAGCTTTGAAGAAGAGGACTTCTCAAAAGCTGGTAAGCAAAAAACCATCCTTGCAGTTCGGTTCTGTTCTGGAGCTGCAAGGAATGCAGCTCAGATAGTGCTGATGGTGAGTTTGTTGGCAGTCTGGGAGACAGGAATAGGGAGTGCAAGTCCTCCTGCTTCTAAGTCTGTATTTACATCTGGGAATGGCCAGAGTATGAACTAGTTTCTCAATTAATTCTCCTCTGCAATACAAAAGTGCACATCTGTGACCTTCTGCAAACCAGCTTTATCAAAGAGCATCATTAAGTTGTGACAATATAAGAGAAGGAAGTCAGGACAGAGTACAGTATTGTTCCAAGTACTTTTAGAGAACTATGTGATTGAAATACCAAGTTTTGGGTTACCATAACGTGAAAAGCTTATTTATATCTGAGGCAATGAATAGAGTTGCAGAAAAGCTTTCCTTTACTGCTTTCTAACAGTGTCTTCCAGTATCTGTAGGTGGAATCCTGGCACTGTTGAACTGTACCAAAGAGAAAAAAAAGCCTTTGGGCAGGCAGCTATGCCTGTCTCATTCTCCATTGCTCCCTGAAAATGAATTCTGTTTCCCTAGTTACTAGACATGGTTTTGCACATAATGGATGCATTTGCAAGTATTGTGACAGCAAAAGGAACGGATTTTGGAGAAATTAGAGAGCAAATGAAAATCTTGTTAGATCATTTGGTTCATGCCCTGACAATACAGGGCTGCTCTCTGCAGCGTGCTTGCAATGACTTTTGTCTGGTCTCTGCTTATCATTTTGTGTTGTTATTTGTGCCCACATTCTCTCAAAATTTTACTTGGAAAAAATAGAAGCTAGAAAGATGAAAGATTGTACGAGGCAGGGAAAAGATAGGACAAATAAGCTAAAAGACATTGAGGCAATTGTTTAGACTTTATCTTAAACTATCTGAATTCCTCCCATTACTTCAATCCTTAAACTACTTCTCTTTCCTTTTTCTTCCCATGGCAATTCACAGCAGCAGTTCCAGTGTCCTTAAACCCATAACCTATCTATTGCAGCATTTGACCCCTTCCTTTGGCCATTTTGTATCTAAGATAAATAAAGGAAATTAGAACTTGGGCCTCAGTTCAACAAAGCACTTAAAACATAGCCCTGCGTATTTTTGTTGAAAAAGGAAAGGACTTCAGCAGAAGTCTGATTTTAATGATACATTGAAATGCTTGGCTAAATCAGGCTCTTGGTCACATTTACCTCATGTAGATATTGTTGAAACTTGGGGTTTTGAAATTCTCCCAGGAGTCTCAATCTTTGAGTTACTTTTGTATTCCCCAAATGGACATCTACAAAAGTACAAGTGCTGTCAAAGATTTTATTAGTATTTTAAATTACTTCAAACTTTGCTTTTTTAGAGGTGGTCTGCTTAAGTTTTGCACATGATACCTGGTGAACTGAAACACATGCAGGATTGGCAAGTTGAATTTTAATGCCTTGCATAAATGGGATCTGATGTTTAGTATTTTAATAACTCATTTGACTTCAAGGATTTTTCTCCACTGTGTGCTCAGCCTTGTCTCTGAAGTCTGTGGGAGTTTTGACATAACTCAGTGGAAGAAGGCTTACTAATTATTTCTTGGATTAATAGAATCCTTCAAAAATTTTCTATCCATTTTATTATTTCTTCTAGCATTGTGTTTGACAGTCTCTTAGATTTCATCAGTAAAGTCTTCTAGTGCTTTATATCCTGATGTATAGATTAATTTCTGAATAGTACAATAAGGAAATATGAATGCTGTTATGGCTTAGTGACAGTCTGAAATACACTGGTAACTCATAAATGCATGTGGAAAGCAAGGGGCAAAAGCAGGGGAAAGTTCTAAAGATAACATTCTTCAGATTCATGTGTCTTTTACTATGGACCGTGGACAGAAAGAGATTCATATCTTCATTACTGTGTGTTTTTAATTTTTTTTGGCAGCAGGAAGAAATATCTTCCCAAACCCTCCTATTGTTTGCAGATTCCATTATTCTCCATTTTTTTGGCAGATACAAATAGAATTCCTAGCCAAATATTAGGGATAATTAGATCCCTTTATGCTGGTTGCTGCGTTGGGAAGTTGATGACTGCATCCCTTAACTACTAATGACTTCAAAGGAGAACTTGAAAGTGTGTGATATCTGCTTGTGAGATGGTTTCCTTTTACATAAGAGACCATGATAAGTTTTTATGAAAAGGACATATTTTGCACAGCAGGGCTTACCAAATAATAATATAATTTAATTTTTATGCCTTCCTCTAATCTGTATAAACCATATATAGCCAAGTAATCTTTTCTTCATAATGAAATGAGATACTGTTCTTAAGTTTATGAAAACACTGTACAATGATGTATTTTAAGGAGTTTGAGATTGGAGGTGTGTATTGTTTGTGGTGGGTTCTGCAGTGAGATTTTTTTTTATAACCCCCACCCCTCCTACCCACAAGTGTGCCTATCTAGTTGGGCTATTTCTGGAGGCATGACAGTCATTTCAGTATTATTGCAATAGCACAAGTGAGTTGTAATCATGTGAAGACTGTTGCATTAAGGTACCATGGAAGATTCTGCATTCCATGCCTGTGGACCTTTTTGGAAGTAGAACATATTTCGAGTGTCTATCTTTAGTCATTAGACCTCAGAATAACTGTGTACCATTCGGTAATTAGTTGCCTACTTTTCTTCATCTATCTAATTTGAAATTCATAGAAAGATTCCTTTTGTGGAACTTCAGGGAGATGGTGTGACTGAAACATTTTGAGCTTCAAGTCTAATTCCACATTAAACTCTGTCTCAGGTCATTCTTATGTGTTAAACTAAGTTACGAATTCAGTAGTTTTATTCAAAGTGATGAAACCCCTTTCTGAGCAGTTTAATTCTTGTTTGAATAAAAACAGCACAGGTTTGTCTCAAATTGACTCAACTTTTTGCATAGACATGAATTGAACACGGTGCCAGTGAAGGATGCTCCTTTCAAGGCTTTGATGGTATGAAGTGAAAAAGTAGATCAAGTTATTGCAAGTTCATTCAGTTCCCCTGTATCGTTCACCACCTCTTTCCTTATGCTTTTCTCCTCATGTCTGTTCACTTGTTGCTGGGTGATGCTGCTCCACCAATGGCTTGGAGTGCAAAGCCCAGCACACAGGTAGAAGGGATTTGGCATTCAGTGCCTTTCTTGCAGGTTGCAAGTTGTACAGGAGCCTCATGAGACCATTGTCTGCTTTGAGAGCTCAAGCTTGTCAGACACACACTTAGGTGACTACAGGCTTGAATGCAGCACAGGAACTGTAAGAAAGCTTGTTCACACCATTAGTATTGTACAAGGAGGAGTACAAAGCTGTCATACTTCTTTTTCTTTTTTAGTGGTTCAGTAGAGAGAATCCAGAATTAAAATGTATCTTGAGTCCTACATTTCATTGTTATATCTGTTGAGCAGGCTTCTCTTGCCCTCTACAGATTAACCCAGTGAAAACATAGCTATTAAAGAGCTTGTTTGAAAGGGAAGAAGGTGGTGAAAGAATGACTGTGGATGCTAAGGAAGGCAAACTTTGCAAGGAGAGAAAACATGTTTTGCTGGGCTGCCTTCAATAGTAGAGTAAAACACAAGCATATTCTTGTGCCCAGAGGCCCTTTGGGTCTCTAGATACTGCATTTGTGTTACAAAATCTATGTAATAATAGACATCTTTTCTGCCTTGATAAATCACTCTCCTTAGGATTCCTGCTAAGAAATGCATTTAAAAAGGCTTTTGTTATTCTCTGTAATTTCAGTAGCTATACCCTAGCCCCTGTTTAAAGCACAGTGCTTCAAGTTATTGGTGATTTCAATACCTGCTCAAGGAATAAGTACTGAAATAATGCAGAGACAAATGTACCCTATACAGGCTGTTTTAGACTGTGGATTCCTGGGGATGTAATGTAACTCGTAAAACGTTGATCCCTTTGGGATTCAGAATTGCTGAGCTATCTGATAGATTCATAGTTTAGAAATGTGACTTAGTTGTGCGGTTCAATTCTCTAGTCTGGAAAAGTATTTACAGAATTTCTTGATCTCCTAGTGTATAGTCACATGTAGTTCTTTGTGTTAGACTTGCCCACAGCAGGTACTGTTCAAGGAGTCTCTTGGGCTTGGGGAAATGTATTTAACAGACTCAGACACTCCACAGCTCCAGAGTCTGCAACAAAAATTTCACAAAACCCTTGAGTGAGGAAGGGGAACAAATACAAAAGGGTATTAATTTGGCTTTTTTACGGCAGCTTGCGTGAGACATATCAGCCTTGAGAACTATTACCTTCAACTCAGCAATGCTGTAGTTGTGTCATATCTGGGAACACTTTTATTGATCTCATGTCTCTGCGTGTTATGTCAACAGGGTGGACTATTACTAAGGAAGTCTTATTTTAAGAGATTAACTAAATGCTTGAATAACCTACAGCTTGTTTCATGCTTGAAAATTGAACTCAAGCAAAAAAGAAGTGGTTTAAGGAAATTCTCTTTGAGCACCTGAAGGAAAGACAAGATTTCCCTTTTAGTCCCTGAAATTCTATGTTCTTTAAACAGTCTTCCCTGCAGCCTTTCCCACTACTTAATGGTCTGCTTTATTTTGTGTAGGTTTTTTAGTTGTTGAGTACTTTGGTTTTAATTTGTTTTGTTCAATTACCTATTTTTAGCCATAAGGATGAAGTTTTTATTCTTTTTAACATTGTTTTCCATTGGTAACTTAGTTGAAAGCGTTCTGACAGAGCATAAATTTTGGCTTCCATTTGCCCTGGGCAATGAACTCAGGAGCTCATAATATGAAAATTATTATTAATCGGATGAAAGATAGCTACAGTCCATACAAATTGTGTTTATAAAGTGTGTGTTCCTGATGAACTGTGTAGAATTGATTAAATACAGTGATCTATTGGGTTCTTTCTTGTAGTGATGTCATTTCATATAAATGAAATCTGAAGTGGCATCTTTTGCTGCAAAATCTCATAGTATATTTGATAATTGCTAATAATTTATCATATAATCAGACTGTATTGTTACTCAAGAAGAAAGTTAAACAAGCTGATTTCTTAAAAATATACAACAAAGTACCAAAGACCTTAGTACTCTTAGCTGACTCTATAGAACAAAGATTTAAGCATTGTAAATTTGTTGATCTTTGGGTTGTTCACCCCCCTGTCTCCTCCCCAGTAAATACATAACTGTATGTATAGGTAAATATTTGTGCAAAACTAGCCAGTGGAGGGGACTGATGCTGCTTGCAGCCTTTTTGTGGAAAATGACACCACTTATTATTTACTTTAACTTTTAAAATGATACATAGAGAAATGTCTCCATTCTGTGTGTAATAAACAGAGTGCTAGAACTAGATGGTTGCAAAAGAATGAGTATTTTCTGAATTCCTAAAGTGTGTTGTTTTGGTTAAATGAGATCCAGTTGTGCATGACCTCTTAGTCTGATTCAAGTTAACTTTTCCTGCTCTAAGATGTCTGTTTTGGGACACATGAACTTTGTTAGTTCTTTGCATTTCTGTTTTACTCTATTTTTCAGATTTTTCTTGTTTTTATTTCAAATTTGCATAGTAAATGGACAGAGTCTATTCTCACATAAAACAAATCAGTCTTTGATGTTGCTGCTGGGGAAAGAGAAGTGAGCATGCATGCATCCAACACTACCAAACAGGAGTTATTTTGCTAGAAGCCTAAGGTGTGTCCAGAGAAACATAAGGTTATACAGGGCTTGACAAGAATAAACATTTTGAAAGCCATAACATGCCTTTGGCCTTGGGGTTTGGGAATGTAAGAGGAGCCTTAACTTTTAGCTATCTGTGTGAAGACGTCATGCCCAAAAGATGTTGCTAAGCATATTTTGCTCAGTGGTCAGTGTGGTGGGTGGTTGCAGTCCTTGGAGCAGTTCTAGTAGGCACAGGTATCCTATCCCTGGAGCAGAAACACTCATAGCTCAGAGGCTTGTGGAAACCTTTGTGGATGGCTTTGCTTGTGGAGGGCAGGGTCAGAGTGGGAGTGAATTCTGAAGTGCCTCCAGACCTTTCAGGAATTGTTCTGAAAAGTTTGCAGATGCAATTGTACACAGGAGAGTTGTGGATATTTCTAAAGTCTTATGGATGATGGTTCCAATGGATTTTGATTTCTTCTACCTAGTTCATTTTTAGAAGAAGTGACTGAGGGCTGTTTGTGATACCTGAGCTTTAAACGCTGCATGGATATGAGTTCCACATGTATTGATGTCACGGAGTTTGGGTCATTTAACCAAATTTTGTCTCACTACTTTTGCTTCAGTATTGTGGAAAATGCTTTCTTGGAAGCTTCTTCTCTATTTGAGGTACTTCTCAAAACCAGGAAAGCTGCCCATTTTTGGTAGTAAATTCCTACAGGCTTCAGGGAATAGCATTAATATAAGTAGTACAAAATGAAGATGACAAATCACATTTGTGTATCCTTTTGTAAGCATAATAATTTGTTTGTTTTCATAACAGAGAGTCTAAATCACTTGGTGAAGTTGTTTGGTTTTTTTTCTCTTTAACTTCTTCACCAGCTATTAACAGGTTGCTTCTCTTCTCTGCTTGTGCTATTCTGTGCTAGTCTGTTTTTTAAGAGCATCAAGGAGCCAAAAGCAATAAAAGCAGCTAACATGTGTCAGGTGAGGTTCCAGTTTGTCATGTTGAAAGAAGAAAATTCATTAGTAGATTACTGGAAGGTGGAGGGAGGACCATGTGAAGATGCCAGTGTCCAGTGAAGTGACTGGGAAGGAACAGTTAGAGGTATTTTTAGCATTTGTACTGGAATGCAGGGAGGCTTATTGATTGCACTGTTTTTCCCTTAGGGAGGTCAGTGGGCAAGGGAAGAGGTCCAGTAATCCACACAGAGCCTCAAACACATGCTTTTCACTTTGACATTAATGTGAATTTAGAAAGGAAAATGGCTCTCTTGCACTTTTGCATGCACTTATCTTAGAAATCTTTTGTTTCACATGGGGCCAACTTATTGCTGTCAATTGCATGGCATTGAGCATAGTGAAAGCGGTCACCTCTTTCACAATGGAGAAAAAGATTCACTTTGTTTTCTAGTAGAGCTTTAGGTTTGATTTTTTTTTGGTCTGTTTTCATTCTTCTGACCCTGGCATTGTTCTGTCACTATTCATAGTAATTTCATAATCGAGAGTGATTTTACTGAGCTGATAATAGTCTTATTGTTTTGTTGTGTGATTTTTCCAGTGAATATTTGAATATTTTACTTTTGATAAACTTTTTTTCTCATTTAAAAAACACTTCTTCTTTGACCTGAAATATGAAAGCTGTGATACATAAAACTTCATCAGGTGACAGTCCTTTTAAAAGTGTATGTTTGTGCACATGGTTTTATGACATTCATAGGCTATTACTGTTTCTACTTTGAAGAACAATGAACGTAATGGGAATGTCCTCATTATGCAACATTTGAATGTAAATCCTAAGTTAAACACCTTCATAACTTTGAAGCTATGGATATATTGATACAAGTTGGATTACCACACATAATTTCTCTCTTAGGAATTGAACAGATCTTTTATGTGTTCTTTTGGCTGATGCCTTTTGGGCTTTATTAAAGTTACTTAAAGAAAACATTTTTTGCTTTCTTATTCATAGTTACAAGTTGGGAGAGGGTTTTGTTCCATTTTTTGAGAACCTGTTAACTTCAAATGAAGTTGGGTTGTTCTGAGTGGTTTCTTGTGTGACTAGTTTGGAAGAAAATTATGATTCTGTTATTGGTGTCAGAACGTTTGTAAAAGCTACAGAGCAAGCAAACCATAAAGGGAGACACAGCTCTCAAGCAATTGAGTAGTTCAGACTGAAAAGCACTTGGGCTTCTGAATTCTCTGGTTCACAGTGGGCATGCTCAGATATTTTGTTACTTCCAAAGTAATATTACATCATCTTAATTGCAAAGTCACTATGCTATAGCTGCCTTTACATCCAAAAGAGCTCTCAAGTGGGATATTAAATATCTGCATTACATAATCAGAACAAAGCCTTTATTGGTTGATTGTACCCTTAGGGTGGGATGCTGAATGGTAGTTGCACATGGAAGATGTAATCTTGCAGAATTAACCATTTCCTAACCGTCCTGTCAACAACTATGAAGTGGAATAATAGCCCAGGGCTAGGATTCGCTTGAGAAGGGTGTAACTAAAGAAAATAAGATTTTAAATTGGTTAAAAGAGTACAACTTTCTGTAAATGCACTTAAGTGTATTGAAACAAACAGAAAGAATGAGTTTTACAGATATGTTTATAGACTGATTTGCTGAACTTTCCTGTGTGTAATTACTGTTGCTAATGAATTCAAAGGAGGTAGACCAGTTTCCACTCAGTCTGTGGTTTTAATTTGTTGGAAAATGATCTGCTTAAAAATACTGGAAAGAAATTTTTTTTGGTTGTGGAATATTAAATTTGTCTCTCTAAGCTAATTTAAGCACTTTTTAGAGTTATTCATTTGTTAAGGGCCATATGTGCAAAATTATTGTTATGTGTCTGGTGATTTTAATTGGTCCAGTTCAGAACTGATCTGGCTTTTAGTAGGACTTTTTTTTGTGAAAGGTATAATATGAAATTTATAGTTCTCAAGCTACATGAAAGTGATACCAAAGTTTGGTCTTTTATTGATTGTCATGGTATTTTGTGTGATCTCAGTCTAATTTTAATGAACCTGGATTTCATAAACCTCATATTAAGTAAAATAAGTTAGATAAATAGGTAAGTCTCTACTTTGTGGGAAATGAGACCGCATTAAAAAAACCAACCTCAGACAAAAAAACCCCTCACATAAAAAGTCTGAGCTTTATGTTATGATGATCTATATGTGATTTCCTGTGTTGTCTTAATGCAGTTTTTATACATGGCTTCAGGGTAAAATTGCACCAAACTTTCAAATAAAAACTGCTAGTCAGCCTTTAGGTAGGTGCACTTTTTAGACTGGAAAGTGTTTTTCGGTGAAAATGTTGATTGAACCCAAGGTCGTGGGTTTTGTTCCTCTCTTCTCTCTTGCACTGCTCCCAGACTAAATTAGGCACCAGCATGAGTAATCCATCAATACTGACTTTGCTTTTGAGATGTATCTGTTGAAGAGTGGGAACTTGTTGGCAACTTTTTTTGTTATTGTGCCTGTCCCAACATATCCTTAGAAATAATAAATTTGATTTGGTCATTTCATAGAATCCCCCCAGTTCTTCTCCAAATCAATTCCAGATGGTCAATGCTCCCATAAAAATCTTGGAACAAGATACTGATTTTGGAAGTGTTGGCCTCAAAATACTTGCCTTGATCCTTCAAAGGACCACTGGGACAGAAGAGTGTGTAATACTGAAGGTCCTCAAGTGAAAAGCAGGGCAAGTGCTGAAAAGGCTTATTTAAAACTTTGCTGTATTTTTAGCCATTCACATCAGACAGTGTAGTTCTTCACCTTTTGTTTTGGAAATACGTACACAGGACAGAGCATTGATGAACACTCAGTAGGTTCAGTATAGTTAAAACACAAATTTTTTATGAATGTAAATTCCAGCTGTTATCCACTGGATGGGCAGTAGGTTGTGTTTAGCATCCTCCTAGCTTGCTTTACTTTTACTCATCAGCAGTTTAGAAAACTTGGGGGGGAGGTTATGTGACATTTTCTGTATGACATGGTTATTCATACAGACACCTCTCTGTTTTAGTGTCCCTGTGCTATTTATACCAGTTGTGGAGCAGATGTTGGGACACAAGATTATTAGTTAATTTCAACAGCTAAACATACTGATGTGTTAAGGAAAACAAGATTCCACTGCCACACACACCCCCTTCAGTTTTGGCAGATAAGCATCAGCCGGTAGGATTTCTTTCTTTTGATATGTGGAGCTTGCCACGTGATTTTTCTGCTTTTGGTCTCTCTGGCTTAAGCCTGAATATTCCTTTTTCTGCAAAAAGACCAAAGAACTTTTGCATCCACTCACTAACAGTGTATGTCATTTGCTGCTTTACCCTGATGACTGTTTCTTTTCTTTACATGTGTTTTGAAGGAAGTCAGAATTAAAAAAAAAACAACTTCTGAGTGTGTTGTTTGGCCCTTGCTGTTCATTTCAGTGACAGAAGTAAGTGGTGCAGGTTTTTCTTTTTTTAAAATTTTCACTTCTGAATCACCATAAATGCAAGCATTTGAGCTATTTTCTGTGTTTCTGTTTGTTGAGGAATAAGCTGATTGCTTATTAACTTATGGAAAACATGGGGTTGATATCAGTAAGGGCAGAAATTTGTGGCTCTGAATAACAATGAGAACAAGATCACTTTTGGGGCAACTACTCTGAGAATTAAGGAAAAGTGTAATGCTGCCTGAATTACTGTCGGTTTCACAGGACACCTTGGAAGTAACAAACATCAAACCCCGGGATGACAATTATGTTCAAAAACTAGGTAAAAATAACCAAGTATGTCTGGGAAGAGCCACTCAGTAACAAAACAGTAAATAAAAGTAAGATGTTTGGGATACTTTCCATTATTAGCATAAACCTATGTCTTTAAGTAATTTATGGTGGCATTGTAAAATTATAAAAATACCAGATTTCAGGCTGTGCATCTTTATTGGTTTCATTGTGCTCTTGAGAATTTAAATGAAGGCAAAAGGTAATTCTTTAGCCTCTGATTATGCAATTTAACTAATTTTCTGACATGGAATATATCTCATTCCCTTTTTTGCTTTGAAAACTTCTGGTTTGTATTTCTGCACATTTAAAACAAATCAACAATCAAAAAAATCAAATCAACCAACCAACCAACCAAAAAACCAAAAAAAACAACCAACCAACCAAAACCTGAAACCAACCAACCAAAGAAATGGAAAACAAAAGCAGAAGAGTAAAAGAAAATATTGAGTGTTACCATATGGCAATTGTGATGCTGATAATCAGTTCAAGAGCGTCAAAGAAGAAAGCAATGAAGGTATTAATTTTATCTGAATTCATTTTCATTTAGTTACACTTTTTATACCATGAAACTTCTCTTGAAGCTACCTAGCATATTTACTTTTGCACTCTCATTGAGTGACTTCTGGAAATGCTTGGTTATTTTTAATATAAATTGGTTATGTTTAAAAATGTATTTCTGGGTGGACTAATTATGCTGTTTAATGGTACCAAGGTAGCTGCTTGCTTCTGTTTTAGAGGATAGCTTTTTTCTACTTTCACAGTGTGCTGGATTTCCATGGTGCTGAAGAACCACCCTCAGGAGCAAGAATGCCTTGGCGTTGTGGGAATTTGAGTCATCAATTTACTTGCTCGCTTGCTCTTTTGGTTGGTTGTGCATCCATTTTTTCACCCCTCCATTCATATTTTACTTTTTTTTTTCCCTCCACTTTTCTCTGAACAATTCTCTACATGGCTTTATCTTTTCATGGTCTTCTCTTGATGACAAAAACAAGAGTACATGTAGTGGTCTAGATGTTCTTTGAGGTCCACTGCTCTGGAACTGTGAAGTGTGTGCCCAGGATGACCCTGGGAAGCAGGAGTTGCAGGGAGAGAGCCTGCAAACCACTGGTAAACTGAGCAGTGAGTTTACAAGAAAAGAATGTTAGATCCCCAGTGTTGATGCTTGGGTAAGCAATTCACAAAAGAATCTTCCATCTGGAAACTGAAAGGAGAGAGAGTTTATTTAAGGTGGCCTTTAAAAAAAATAAATTGCTTCTCTGGTATGTTGCTGCATCTATATATTTTGCAGCACGAGTCCTAGATGGCTTTATAGTTCTACTTGCATAGGAGGAATAAACTTTGGAGAAGAGGAAGTTAAGAGAAAACAGAAGTGTGAACAACTGCTAATGGTGCTCTCTCTGGCTCCATTCAGTCTGCCATTTCATCATACTTGAAGGGGGTAATTCAGAGATTCCTTTCTTGGCACATAAGTGGCAACATATGTTTGAAACAGTGAGTGGAAACTGTAGGAAAAAAATGACAGGCATATGGCAATAGGAAGGCAAGGAAAAATTTGTTGCCCTAATGTTAGCCACATAATTGGTACACTTAACTTCTGAGGGACTGATTTATTTAAAGACAAAAATTTATGCTCCATTTATTCAAGTTTTCTATTCGTAGCTTACATCTTGCAGTGCCTTCATAATGCCTCTGCAGACTGAGGGAGTGGAAGGTGATATGAGAGGTTCAGAGCCTCAGCCAAGGATAGAGGGGGAAATCTGGATGCAAATACCCAAACCTACCCTTGTTCATATTCTCATTTTTAAAGAGGAAAAATTGAAAACCTCCTTTATTTTAATGTTCAGTTGTGTGCAATTTTTTTATCATATTACCATATTGAGTTAGCAAGAATGTTTATGGCTTAATGTAACCTTAGATTTATTGCTTAGTGAAAAGAATAGCTGTCCTGGAAACAGGCATTATCCGAAATAGTGTTTCCAGTATGAAGTACATGCTGAGGTAACCTGCTGACTTTAGTCAAAGAAGAGTTTCTACCCACGTGTTCATCTACCCACAGTTATAAGCAAAATGCAGTCTCTCAAACTGTATGTGATGTGGAGTGAATGTGGGTAGCTCTTTATGTTTCCTCAGTTAATTTTGTGCCCCGAGTTACATAATTAATTCCAAGGGAGAGTGTTGTTGGGAAGGTCAAGATCAAACCTGGTCCTATGAGCTTTTGTTGACACGCAAAATATACATTTGGGAACATAGTTTGGCCTGAGGCTGACAACTCTTCAATCCAAATAATATATTCTCAAAAAATGCTTAGGAGGAAAGCAGTCTGTCTTCTTTCTATTGAAAAATGATTAATCAACCCCCTGGGAGAACATCTCCCACCACATTTGCCTTCAGGAGTGGGGCCTCTTTTCACAAGAGTAGTGGGGCCCTTGGAGAACTGTAACTTGGCAACTGGTTGGTCATCTCATGCCCCTATTCTGTGGGGACCTGAGTCTTCACATGGAAAAGGAAAATTGACCAAATGACATTTTTATTTTGTTAACTCTTCTCTCTAACCTCTGTTGGCTCTGGGATTTTATGGTCTAAGTGATGTAATTTTGAGACGGTAATTCTTATGTGGAATTACAAAGAAATACTCAAGTTGATTGAGTAGCTTATTTTGGGGAGGTGAAGCACAGACGTGTTACCACTCATTTAAATTCAGAAAGTATGCAGTGTTAAATTTCTAAAAATTGATAAAAAGCCAGCTGTAGCTTGTTTTCACTAAAACCCCAAACCAAAACAGCCCCCATAATTAGTACTCTGTGTTAACAAGTAATATTCTGAAAACTTGAGAAATCTCAGCTAGTTTCTTTACCAGAGTAAATGACATCACAATTACTGTCAAGAAAAGGAATGAAAACACATATGTTGAAAAGAAACCTATTTATGTTATTTTGGTTGTCACCCATGGTAGCAAAAAGCCAGGAAATGGCATCTGGAATTTTTAGAAACCTGTGGAGTTAGTGAGGGGTTTTTTTTCTTCCTTTTTATCTGGACAGGGAAACCTGTACAACAAAGATTATTAATGTACTACTTTTTTTGGAGGAAAGAGGACACATTTTTAAAGTTTCAGGAAAATTATTAAAAATACTCTATTTGGTAGCTACTGTATATTTTATTTTACTGAAATGTAAATGCATTCAATTGTCCCATAATTTGGTTGAAGAGTCACAAATTGACTTTGATTTGGATATCACAGTCATGTTTGAGTTCAGCCTGCCTTTTCTAATGCTGAGAAGATGGGATGTTCTCTCAGCTGCAACTTCTAACAGGGTAGATTTGAGCTGCTTCAAGATTTAGAATCCTTTAAATCCTTTTGTCCAGTGTCACTGGCATTTTTTTTTTCAGGCTTAAATATAAGCTGTGTTGGTTTGCTGTACTGGGATGAGCTTCTTCCCTGGGTCTTGGGGATCAGTATCCTTGTTTACTTCCCCATCCTGTCTGGATTGTTGATTCTATTGTAGATTGTTTTCCATGTTGAAATTTTGCCTAGAGATGATTAAGAATTGCATACTCTGGAGAGCTCTTGGAATAAACTAAAGAGACAACAAATCTAATGCTTTGGGGGCTTTATTGCAAATTATAATTTCAAGTTTGTATATATTCAAAGAGGAGGATGCAACATGAGTAGAGGAGAGATCCTGTGTAAATATTTGGTTTTTGAAGGCTAGACTGTCTTCTGATGCTATTTTATACCATTTCCTTTTAAGCAGAATGTTTGTGTGTTTTTTAAAGGTGTAAACTCCTAGGAAGTTGGTTAATTAGTGTGGAGAAATTGAAGTGTGTAAAAATAGCTTACCTGTACACTAATGAAATAAATATTTCAACAATGTAATTAGATTACAGTAATTGAAACCTAAATGCACTTTTTGAGATTATAGTCACTGGGTCAGGAATTTTACATTTCTGATTGACTCCTTCCCTTCTGGAAATAAGCATTACAAATTCCTTTCTCTTTGCTCCCTTCTAGGAATCCAAAATATCTTAATTTAATTTTATTTTCATATTGATTTGTTTGTTTTAGGGCACCAGCAGCAGCCATTGCTATTTCTTAGTGACTTGGAAGTAGAGAATAGAAAGATATTTTAAATAATGTTAGGATACTTACTCTAGCATAATGTCAGGACTCTTGACATAGGATGCCTAACAAAAGTGTAGGAGGTAAACTGTAAGGTATGCAGGGACAGAATAAATTGTTCTATGATAAAGTCTTGTTTTGATTTCTAATAGGAGATACATTTGATTTCAAAATAGTAATTTTCCCTTCTTTTTCATGCATGCTGATATTAACCATTACAATGCCTTTGTTTTGCATCTACCAACCCGGTAGAATTTCCTAAATTTTTGGACTTAGAAATTTCTGGTAAAACCTTAATAAAAGGTTTAACCATCAATAAAAGAAACAAGCATTCTGATCTATATTTGGGTTTGGAGTTGTCATGTTTTTATGTTACTAGAGGTCTCTCTCCATAACGTGAGGCAAACTGAAGAGCAGTTCCCAAACTGCCTTCGCTCTCTATTCATGATGCATTGTGTGTGTTGCATTTGATTGTGTCCTCTCAGTGCGTGAAACAAGAAACCAGGCAGGGAGAGTAGATGAGTGAATGTATAGATATGTATGGAAGTTTCACTGAATATGGGCATTTCAGCTGAAAGGTGGAATGCAATATAGAACATCAGAGGTGCAAAACTGTAAAATAAAATGTATCTCAATACACATACATGCAAAAACATAAGCATGTACATATGTGTGTGTGTGCATATAGATGGACCTATTTAGTCTAGTGCATTAATGTCAGATTCCCAGAAATGCGGTGACGAGAGAGGACCTTTTTAGCTCATGTCAAGACAATGTGCTTTAGTAATTTCTCCATCCCTGGAGAACCTACTAAACACTAAACAAAATGTCTCTGAATATAACTGATTGAGTGTTTTAAATTATGCACTTTCGTTTGGCTCTTCGCCAGCTTCTCATTGCAGAGCACTGTGGCAAACAAAACCTGTAATTTACACTGACAGTATCATGCAGTTCACTCTGCAAGCTTCTCAGCTCAGAACTTTTATAAAGTAAACATTCAAACAAAGCTCAGGTTCTCAATATAAACACATTCTGTAACTCTAAACTTAGCCAAACAGTTAAGAATCAAATAGTGGTTGTATTTTTTTCCCTTTCCCGTGAAAATGTCATTATATATTTTTCCTTTCCTTTGCTGATAAATAGGGATATGCCAACATGAATAATGAGAAAAGACAGCAGTAATCAAAGAACCTTTTTTCTTTCTCACATTTCTTTTTTTTTTTAATAAACCATGTGGGTTTAGCACCAATTTCCTAACCATTTTATCTTTTCCTATGAAGTGTATCCTAGTGAGGATTGACACAAATTCCACAATACATGGCATGTGTGCTAATCACACTCTGCTTGCTCCAAACTCAGAGTGCAGAATGGAAGTTAATGGACTTCTATGAAACATGTAATTTTCAGATGCTTCTTTGATTTTGCTGTTTGCCATTTTTTCCCCCCTATTGGCTGAATTAATTACCTTCCAAAAAAGTGTTTCCTTAAGAGCTGAAATGTGCAGTCTAATTGTGTAAACAGCAGTAGAATGGTAAGTTTGCAGCTGCAGTGAATGTGAAGCAGGTAAGCTGGGTCAGTCAGTGAGGGAGAAGAATAAGAAACTGTGCTGCAACTGTGATTGTGTTACAAATAAACAGCCCAATACAGATCTGTCTTTCAAATTGCCTATTCCAAGAGAGGTTACAGAAAAGAATGGAGACTCAGTTATCTACAAGTTATCACCTTTGGATGGGATTTTAGTCTATGTAAAGATGCCTGTCTTCAGTCACTTGAATGGAGCTGTCATGAGTACACCTCCCAGACAGAGACTTCTGAACAAAGTCCCTCACCTTAGGTATCTTCATCTATAAGCTGAATTGTGCCGTTAATGTCAAATGTGGAACAGAGTTTACCTCTTGTTTCTGAACATAATTTACAGCTACAGTGGAAAGCAGAGAGGGGAACATGAGCTCTAGGAAGACAGAATTTGCCTCATGTTAGGCTTGCTAAAAGGTGAGGTAATATAGCTATTATAAGATTGTCTGGATACCTCCTGTAAGAGTGGAGGAACAGAAACATTACATGAAAAGAAAGTGAAGGTTAGAACTCTTTTTGGGCTGCAACCAAAAATACATGTTTTGTCATAATGGCAGCAAAAATATATACTCTTTATAGAATTGATAACAAGAACAGAAAAGGAAATGAAATGGAATGATTTTAATACTAAGGACTGAAGTATCTGAGGATGGATAGATTGAATAGATATATTTAAAAAACATTAGAAACCAATGCACAGAACTTGCATATGAATGTCTGCTTAATATATACTTTTTGAAGAGCCTATGAATTCCTGTAGCATGTAGTTATATGGACTCTTGTTTTATGTATTTGTTCTAAATGCAAGGACAGTGAACAAGGCTTGACACCAGTAATGACTTTCAGTGTTGTGTCATCGTTCCATTTGACACTTGAGGAAAGTGAGGAAGTTTGTGTCAAATAAGGAAGGACTTCTTAAGTGTTACACAGCAAATAATCAACTTTTTTCTTTCCTGCTTTAATTAAAATCTGAACAAGCAAGATAAGATGAGAAGTTTCTTAAAGAATTAAGGTAGTGGTCTGGATGCTACAAGAAAGTGGGATGGTGTTCAAATGGTTCAGAATGGGGTTTTTTTTCTGCATTCTTGGTCTCAATGTCATCTTGTAATGGGATTCAAGTATTTCTCTGTACTATTTCAGTGTCTTAAGTATACATCATACATGTTTTGCTTGATTGCCTTTTTATTTGTGTAGATTCAGTTGAAGAGGACTTGTGGTGTGATCCCTCCAACATTTTTTAAGATAAATGTAATTGAAGGTATTTTTAGTATTTTTCTTGTAAAAGCAAACAGCCTCTCCCTTTCTTCTTGGAGGTAGGAGAGCTCTGCTTTATTGGGAATAATTTTTAGAAGTCTAACTGTTCCCATGAGCTCAGCATCTTTATTCCTCTCTCCATTATTTTTATGAACTGCTGCATGCCTTAATGCATTGGGAAGTCTGGCTGCGGTTCTCTTAAGAGGAGGAAGGCTGTATGCTTAAGCTCTTTTGAAACTATGACCCCACATGCTAACACTTATTTCTTTAAAATTAGACTAAATACTTCATTATAGATATTTTCAAGAGATTTATGCATGGGTTCCTCTGATCTCATTCTTTGATTTTTAGAAAGAAAAGAAGGAAAAAGTGAAGGTTGTGGTGTTCTACAGCTGTCCAAAGATTCAGCTTTTGCAATGGCAAATCGAACTTCTGATGCTACTTCTTAATTTGCATGCAGTTAGGATGGGTAGCTGTTTCTGTAAGGTTTGAAAAAACAGCATCATTTGCTGTGGAAAAAAGTTATTTGTGTAGTGAAACAAAATGAGTTTTGGAAGTTTGTTTTGTGACTGGATTTTTTTATTGTCCAATAGTGTGCAAGGTACTAGGCTTTCCACCCCGTTAGGATGAACACGGAGTGTTTCTGCAGTGAGCTCTTATTGGGGTCAAACCAGACTCTTGCTTAATATCCTCGACAGTAAAAGATACTTGTTTTCAAGAGCCCTATATGCATTTAATAATTTTCAAGTTTTTTATTTCTTTCTTGCATATGGTGCAAATTAGCTTAGGGATGTGAATTGGAGATGATGGTGGGTAGGTGTGCAGTCTAAGAAACTCAATTAAAAATTGTCCTTTGTAAATATTTCAAACAGATGTAAGCAGATAGTTGGGCCCTTGAGGGGCTTTTTTATGTACATCAAAGAACGTAAAAAAACATATCCATGCTGGGAGAGGGCAAATTAACTGCTCTAAGATCAGTTAGTCTTGCTTCAGTTCAGATAGCAGAATTAGCAGGATAGAACAGCAAAGCTTAAGGACCAGTGGGGAAGGATAGCAGACTTGGCACGTGATTCTGCCTTCCTCTCAGCTGGCTGGAGTTTCTTTGTGTTTGCCAAATAGATGCCAGTTCTCTTCCTTACTATAATTTCTTCTTTTGCTAAAAAGTAGTGCCGCCTCCCATTTCTCTGTCTGCTTTAAGGGAGGAATTACCTATCTGCAAATAGTTCATCAGTTTCTTACGCAAGTTCTTGTAGAACACTTAAATACCATTTAGTCCTGGTAAAGTGCTAATAAGCTTGTTGCTTTGTGTTGTGCAAATTTGATTTAAAGCTTTTTCTATTAGCAGATCAGTTTCAGATGGCTTCACAGAATCTTTCTCCATAGTCTAATGTGAAAACCTCCTTGACTTCCAAAATACTGCAATCCAGTGATAGCAGTCAGGGAAAACTACAAGCAAAAAAGAACTAAGGTTGTGACAAATGAACCAAATTAATTTTATACTTCAGTGTTCAGTGGAGAAGAATGTCCAGATTCTGATTTCTGCCTATGTCATTATTTTGGATTGTTGGTCACTAGTCTAGCATCGATATGATTATCTGTTTATATAGGTACTTCAACTTACAGAAAGTCTGTAAGTTTGCTTTTACACAGTTAAATACATTTATCTTAGTTCGCTCCACTTGTCTCCTTGCCTTTTTTGTTTATTTGTTTTTGTTACAGCTTTACATCAGCATAACATGTTCTCTAGTATTGATTTAAATACTTTATCAGTAGTACAATCATATTCCTCAGAATGTTTTCTTCTCACATTAGAAGCATAGAATCATAGTCTGTCCATGGCTACATTTACAACTGGACAGACTGAGTTTTACATTGGATTCTTGGACTTGGAACTATATAGGAATCCTTGCACAATTCTTCTTTGACTTTTTGGTTTGTAATTGTTGTATTTTGTTGGGCGTTGTGTCTTGGTTTGTTTGTTTTTTTTTGTTGTTGTGTTTTTTTTGTTGTTGTTTTTTAATTCTGCTTGTTTTAAGTGCTCTGTCGTCATACAGAGCTTTGCTATTTCCTGTCAAACTTCATTAGCTACTTTACTGCTTTATTTCCAAGAATACAGTTATAATGATTTCATCTCTAATTGATGTGTGTCATCCTGAACTGTGCATGCATTTGCACCTGCCAACTTTCTGCTAAGTTTAAACAGTCTTAATCTTAATTTTAAGCTTAAATACTAACAGCCTATTTTTGGTTTATTTTATGTAAAGTTTTGTGCATCCTATTCGAGAAGTCTTTCCATAGTTTAATAAAACTGAACTCTTTATTCCTACATCATTTTCTCAGCTACTTTCTGAAATACAACTGCACTGCCAGAACCTGTGCTTTAATACCAGAACTATTTCAAAGATGTAGCCATGGAGACAGTCTTGTTGTCAGGTGGATAAAAAGCTAATTTTTTTTTTCCTCAAGCACTTTGGAAATTCTTTTATATGTTGCTGTTTTTATCATGAACACCTCCTTCTCAATTTTCTCCAAAAAATGCTCTGGGTATCTGCTGGGTATTATAAAACCAACAATCTTTGCATTTAGTAATCTGAATACCTAAGGGCAAGTTTGTGTATACTGTTTTGAGACTCAGATCTTTGCATATATAGGTGTTAAACTACACACTTTAATGAAATACTGGCAGGGAAACCTGATATTATATGAAATTAGCTTAATTTTAAGATTGGTTGCAGGCAAGAAACTTAGACCAGACTACCTTAAAATTTGATAATCCTTGTAAGCATGTATGGAAAACAGGCTTGAAATATAATTAATGTAAAAATGTATTTTATGAAACTAGTAAAAGGTCTGTTTGGAATGTTTTCTTTGAATTTGAGTGCCTGCTTTACTTGCTTTGCATCTGACGTTACAGAGCTAGAGAAGATGTGAGTTCATAGAGATCAGGATCTTGAATCTATAAGGTACATTCCTTTGATAAAACTCTACTGAGTTACACTCCACGCTGTTGAATATCTTCAACTGCAAGAAATAATGCATTCCAAAATGGTATTATAAACCTCCTTACCCCTTGGTAAACTGAGAGATAAGGAAGGTAGATCAGTTCAGTATTTATGCCCTTCTCTAGGTTCGGTACTGTATATTTCAGTCATCCTTTTTTCCAGACAAAATGCTGCACTCGGGGAGATCTAGAGCACAGACAAATGGTAACTGTAGTTTTCACTGCCTGTTCAGGAAAGCTGAACTGTGTAAACTCAGCGTTTGTTCACTGCTTCTTCACTCAGAGCTCCAGTGTTGGCTGTTAAATTGTGTTCAGAGATCATGAGAAAAATGGGTTCTGAACCAAAGATGATCTATATAAGGCTGATATTTCAATAACAGTTGTGGATGACTAGCAATTTATAACAATGATTTATGGATGTGGTGCTGTATTACAGTGGTGAAGCTTTGATAAGCATGTTTATAAGGTCCTTTGAGTTTTAATATAGTGGTTTTCATTAAGTTTATTTATAACCTATAGTTTTTATTGGCCATTCTTAGATCTAGCCTATAAGGATTTTGAAGGTTTATAGCAAACTTAGAGATATAAAAAGTTAAGTAACTTTATCCAGTGAGTGTGTTTATCCAAATATGTCCTCAAACTTCTCAATTTCCCTTTTAGAAAGCCAGTTAGGGACAGACTGACTCATTCTGCTGTCTGACAGAATGCAGAGACATCCAGAGTTTAGCTGGCAAGACTGTTGAAAAAAGGGAGAGTTTTAGGATTTCAGGGAGTGAGTCTTTGCTTCTCAGTTCCTCAGTTGGATGTGAGATGAAATTTTGAAATGAGAAACGTGAAATATTGTCTAAACATTTAATAAACAATGTCCCAATTTTCTGATGGCTTACATGCAAATTGTACAATCTGAACATTCCTAAAAGTCATCTTAGTAGTCACAAATGTCAGAATAAGGTTTATGGTGCTAAGAAGTTCCTGAGAACCCTGACATTTTTAGCTTACAAATCAAATTGATGGGAGAAGAGGGTGCATGGTCTCCATTTCCTTTTCCACAGAATAGCCCAGCCTTGTTCAGGCTCTGAGAAGGAAGAAGGTGTGTAAGGAAGTGCAAGTGAGATGGTAACAATCAAGATTTACTGAAATGGAAGGACAGGGCTTTGTACCTATACCCCTATAGTGTTTGTAGCACACGTGTCTTTCCCTAGTGTCTTGAAGATACTGTGAATCAAAGTGCTGAGGCTGAGGAATTTGTCATTAGCATATAAAAGACAAGACTTGAGGGCTTTTAAAAGGGGAGGACTCTGTTTTAAGTTACAGGGTTTTAATCAGCTCTTGTATTTTCAAGCAAAATGTGTGACTGTAAAGGTATTGGTAAGGAAGTAAATAAGGTGAAGAGCAGTTTTAGTGATACTCTTTTGAAATGCCATGGCTTGGATGCTGTCTCTGCTGAAGCTGCTCGAAGTATCTTGGACAGATCTGTGCGAGGCATATCCCATCAAGCTTACATACACCTTTGAGAACATGTTTTCAAATCATGTTTCTGGATTCAGTGAGTTTCCCTCCTCCAGTGCTCTTGGCAAAGGTAGAATCTGGGAGAAGGTGGCTGCTGCTAGGCCAAACCTGGCAGACATAAATCAGTTGTGTCTGGGTATTTTCGGTGTTATTGTCCCTTTGGCACGTTTCGTTTCCTATTTTGGGGGAGCAATAAACATTTCTATGGCAGAATACTTCCCCTGTCCTCTTTCAGTAGTCATTGCAGCTGTTGGGTTTGGTTTGTTTTCTGCTTGAAAATTAATGTTGTTGATCAAGTTATGGTTCGAGAGTCTTTAATGCTGGAGCCTTCTATTGTCAGTGTGTCTGAATAAGCTCCATCTTTTACTGGCCTTATTTCACAGCATCCACTTTTCTGAGGGGGTGTGAAGGGACTGGTTCATTCTCTGCTGCTCAGTCCTTGGAGTTCCTTCAAATCATGCCTCACAGGGACCATTGTGTTGGGTTTTTGCAGTGGAGCCCTACCATGGAAGGGGAGCAGGCAGTTCTCCATGCAGAGTTGTCCTGGGGCAGCAGACCTTGCTACAGCCCACTCAAACCCTCACCTTGGAGTTTTACCTGGGTCTGTCTGTGACCAAAACGGGTGCCTTAGAGTTCTTTCTCAGTCTTAGCCAAGTATCTAGTTATCTTTCAATAGAGGAAGGAAGTGCTGTATTGAGCTGTTAAAGTGAATGAATTATTGAACAAATATAAAAGTGTAATTATATTTATGAAAATGCAACTTTTATAGAACATTTCTACAGGGACTGTGACCTTTATGCATTTTGGACATTTGAAATGAGAAGAGAAATTGTCGACTGTGTTTGGAGAACAACCCTATGTTACCAGGGAAAGATTAGATGGTCTAATGGTTTTTCTTCTGTCTATTCCCATTTGCTACTCTGAGCTATCCACCTGACTTTGTCCTTTTGTTTCCCCTTCCCACTACAGAGATCTCAATCACAGATTTTTAAACTGGAAGTTCATATGTCCTTCCTGATCTTTTAGTTAATTTTAAATTTATACATATTCTGTCCTTTTTCCCAATCTTCTTATCAGAAGGGTTCAAATAACAAACATACTTTTTCAATGTGTTCACACTCTTGGTTTTCAGACACTAAATAGGTTGTGTTACCTTGTCCAAATGTGTGGTGCTTTCCTGAAAGGCTATACAATATGCATTTCAGGCTCAAGAAACAAAGTAATGTATTTGCATGAAAGTGAAAATTACCTTGTAAGAAGATTTTTGGGCTTTATTTTTAACAATTTTTTCAAGTAATCTCCATTCTCAACAGATTTAGTACTTCTGATTGTTCTTATTTATTCTCTGTTTAAAATTAATGTTTCGGCACAGAGAGTGAGGGTGAGACATTTTCCTTATAGTTCTTTCCTATGTGTATATAATGCTCAGAGATTTTCTAGCAGGGCATAAGTGTACTGAGGCTCACAGCATGCCATGGGAAACTTGGTTGGGTTTAGATCTCAAGTCTTGGTAACTGATGTGTGACCTGCATTCTCAGTTCTCATGGCTGTTTTTCTCTTGCCTTTTCTTGAGATACAAAACTAATTATAGCACATGTAAGCCACTTAAATTTTTCTGCCACAAGAAAGATCTTAACTTCATTGAGATTCCTCCTCCTCCTCCACACTCCAACAGGAGTACGACTTTTCCCATAGCAATGGATTGTCCTGGAAAATTATGATAGTGTCAAATTTTCTATCTGAGAGAACGATTTATAGATTTTTCTGGCTGTCTGATGTTGTGTGTTTTCTTTTCAAACCCCAGTTATGAAATCCTGTGCCAATTTCTCCTTCTCTCACAGCCCCACCCTGCAATGAATCAGAAGTGCACCGTGTCTTTTTTTGGTCACAGGTCTTGGTACAGTCATCTGCTTCTATTGTTGCTTATGATTAGACTCGCTCTGCTGAGCCACACGTGGAGTGGTGCATTCAGTCTTATTTGGAAATGTAAATTGGTGACTGGAGCAAGAGCCCCATTACTGAGGGCAGTGCGTCGCCATGAGCATATTTGGCCAGTGCTTCATGCTGGTCACTGATGAGGTGTTGATTTACATGAGCCATAAATATTCTGAGACTTGCCAGCTTAGAAAGATCAACTTTCCCTTTGAGCTCTGACACTGAGATTAAAAGTGCTGAACAGGGCTACCACCAGGGTGGCTTTCCACAGTTGGCCCTTTCAGGAGAATTTGTGTCCTTTTCCAGGGAGGGCACCTGGCAATGAGCATCTCTTTCCCCACTCATGAGGGGAGAGAGGCTAGCAGCGTAGAACATCTTTTGATTAAGGTTATTCATTGTGTCCTCCCCATCCTCAAAGTGTGTAATGATAGTGCTGGTTGGTAATTGTGATAATGAAGCAGTGAACAGCCATTTTATGTGCTCAGAATTAAAAAACCCCAACTAAATATGAGTCTCACTTCTCTGTGTCATTCCAACAATGTCAGTGGAGTTGCATGAGAGATAGTTGTCATCTAGATCTTGCATCTGCATGCTGATTACAGTAGGTGGAATAATTTAGAATTGCACCATGGGTCTAGAGAACTTCTCAGTCACGTTAACACTGAGTTGAAAGCCCTATTCGTATTTCTATTTATTATTCATTTTAGTATTGAAAAAACATAATGTGACCTTGTTTAACAGTTTTGCCATCTTAACCCTAAATTCTATTTATTTGCTTTAAGATAAATTACTTTTGTCTTCCATCATACACGGAGACTGTTGTAAGAATCTTTGAATCCTTGAATTTTGACAAGGGTTTGATTTCACAACATCTGTTGAAAGTTATGTAGTGCAACAGTACATAGTTTTTCACATATAAGCATGAGGTAATTGATTTGCGTACATCACTTCCTTGAGTCTGTCTTCATGCCTCAGTGGTATTATTAGTGGGACTGTCCCATTGGAGTGTAATGTATAATAAGAATGCTAATGGTTTGCTTGTGGTGGGTCTTTCTTATTCACCTAGAGAAAACTAGATACCCATGAAAAAGGTCAAATGTACAGAGATCTGGCATCCATTTCACAACTTGCAAGACATAGTCTCTGGCATATGTAATACATATAACTCATTGCCAGAAAGCTAAAAGGAAATGATTGCATTTGAGTACAATGCATTCTACAACAATAGTTCAGTGTGCATGAAATTAAAAACCTTTGGTAACACATGTAGAATAAATAAGTCACAGTATTTATTTTA
The DNA here is from genome assembly GCA_035221455.1 of Xenops minutus. Taxonomy (NCBI): domain Eukaryota; kingdom Metazoa; phylum Chordata; class Aves; order Passeriformes; family Furnariidae; genus Xenops; species Xenops minutus. The sequence goes on along the minus strand of JAWWEE010000001.1, from coordinate 16,665,763 downwards.
ACTGCAGCTTTCTATAGAGATAAGGTCCTGCTTCTTATAATATTTAATAGGCTTCATTAAGAAAAATAGCAAATATTAATTATACCCCCTCTGACTTTTCCAGAGCTGTAATATAGTGTTATTCTAATGTGTAAATGTGTTTGAATTAGAGTATAGAAATGTAGTGCTGGCAATAAACTAACACACTTCCCCTTTTAGCAAGAGGGTTCCTTCTCTCCTTGATGCCCTGTCCCAATTTTCAAGCACTGCTCACTTGACCTATTGTGTGTAGCAATTACTTTCATCTGACCCTTAAAAAAAAGCCCCCAAAACACTGCCTGGAGTGCTCAGTTTCATGAAATTGCTTTTCTTCCCTACTCAATACCTGAGCAGTGTTATAAGATAATATGGTTTAAATTTGATACAGTTTTAGTGTGATGTTTAGTCCATGTAATAACATTATTTTAGAGGGTGAGAGTATACTGTGAGGGGACACAGGAGTGAATATATAGCCTTAGAGCAGTATTGAGTGTGCATCTAGTGAAGATTCATAGAAGGCTGAAATGGCTAAGGTGGAAATGACAAAAATGTTGAAGTGAGGCCTGGAAAAGGATTTAGTTATTTGGAAGTACAGAAAGATATGTTTTGTTTATTTGTGTGTGTGTGTTTTGTTTGTTTGTTCTTCTGTGTTTTTTTTTTTAATATTTATTTTTCTTGGAGGTACTATGAAGAAAAATTTGGGAGACTTAAATCTAGAAAGGCTCCGGTTAAAATATGCCTGGGTACAACAGGTTGAGTGACAAGCAGTATGTCTTTGTTACCCCAGTTTTAAGAACAGGTATTAGAGAATTGTAAGGATGAAGCCAAGGGCAGAAGGATAAAAAACTGGGTTCCCTTCTGGTCTTACGGAGTTGGAGATGGTGACAGGTTGCTCAAATGGTGAGATTTGTTGTTTTGGTGGTTGGAGTAGGCTTGAGACAATGGCTGGCTGGCTTTGAGTTTCTGTGAGAAGCACAGAGATTGAATGGACAAAGAAAAGAGCTGAAGAATAAGACCTATGGAGTCCTATGAACGGAGCAGAGGTGGACAATGCCAGGTTTCCAAATCAGACTACACTGTGGAACACCCAGAGAAATGTGTCCAGCTGTGGTCACAGAAACTCTGTGTGACTAAGATAGCAAGGAAGTGCTTAAAGCTCATTTGTGTCCACGGCAGGTGCAAGATCAGAGGCAGTGAAGATGGATTAGGCTCAGAGCTTTGCCAAAAGAGATGTTATTAAGCTGTTATTGAGAGTGGTTTTGGTTGAACGTGGCATAGAAGCCAGACCAGAATGATGCCTACAATGAAACTGAGGGAAAAGGTCTGTGGATGAAGATACCTAAGACTGCATAAGGACCCCAGGCAGCCAGCAGAATCACTGACCCTTGGGAGTCTTCCATGGTCAGCTGGACAAGGATCTGAGCAACCTGATCTGACCGTGAAGTTAGCCCTGCACTCAGCAGGTTGTGCTGGAGATCTCCAGAGATCACGTCTAACCTGTGTCACTCAGCAGGTTGTCACATTGACTGACCTCGAGGGTGACAACAGTTGGAGCAAAGCAAAAAACACAGTGTTTTGTGGTGTTTTATTCCATGAGAAAAACTGCAGGTGTGAGACTTCCGTAGATTAGGTTTCATTTGTTGTGCTTGATGAATGCTGACCCCTCAGATGGGTACAATAATTACTTTTATTCTAACACTGAAAAGGCCCTTTACTTGATGTGTTAAGAAAAAACGTCTGATCAAGTGGAGTAGGGTTAGGTGTCTGGCTTAGGGTTTTTTCACTTGCTCAGAGTGTAGGAAGTAAGTTTACATTTAGGAAATGTTAGGATTTTCTTATACGTAAACAATTGTGTTTTTCTCTTCTTTGGACTAGGTCCTCTATATGACCTTTGCGAGTGTGAATTCAGAGCTAAAACAAAATCTTATGGCTTTCCTCCCTGTAGAAAAAGACCCTCATGTGGGTAGATGATCCTTAAACTTAAGATACTGTTTATTACTTCTATATCACCCTATGGAGTTTTGTGATAATATTTGAATTCTGAGAGCACCATTTATCATAGCAGTCTTTAAAAATCCATTTACATTGCTTATTAACAAACTGCTATTTTTCCCTGTCATGTTGAATAACATTAACTTATTTAACTGATGTATCTTCATAATAAAATTTTACCCTTTGTCCAGTGAGGAGTCTGTGTAGTATACACAAAGTCTGAAGATGGAACACACTATGCATTGGAACATTTCTTCCTTTAACGCAGTTTAAACCTCAGGTACCTGTGACTGATTTGCATCATACCTTCATTTTCTTTCAGTAATTAGGAAATGGAGAATAACTGTGCTTACATAATATTTAAAGCTCCTTTAGATTTGCAGGAAAAGGACTGTGTAAGTGCTATTAGTATTTTGCTCTTTTGTTTCTTTTTTATTTATTAATTTTTTTGCTATGAAGTAGAGAGTACTGTGTAAATGCATAAATACTCGCATGCATGTGCCATGTGTTTTCAAACTGGGAGCATGCATATCTGGGAAACTTTCTACTTTCATTTTTTATCCTAGTAAAATGTTTTCTAAAACGGCAGCCTGTATTATTTAACTGTGCTGCAAAAATATGGAATGTGGATTAGTATTTTTGGACAAATGGGGACATCCTCAGGGAAGATACAGTGGAATCTGCATTAGAATCTAAAGTAAGTATTCTCCCTCGTCCTTAATCCTGCTCTCCATCCTCCAACCAGAGGCTAAACAAGGTCAGTGGCTTTTATGCACCTCACAGTATATGTATCTAGCTTTTGGATTTATTTTCCTACTTTTATTACGTTCCTATGAGCTTTGGTGCTGCTATTCCTTTAGGCTCCAGCCATGCAGCAAGTTTTTCCCTTCTGGACAAGCAGGTTGACTTGGTCTAGTACATTGTCATGCACAAATATTTTGTCTTGGTGTTCCTGTCAGATCTACACACATACAGAGTACAATTCATGCTGAAGTACAGGAAAGACCTCTCCAGTTGTCTGCTGGTCTCCTTTTCTGCACAGAACTTTTCCTTATCTGCTAGGGGTTTGTCAGTGGCTCCATACATATGGAGTGGCTTCAGTACATATGACTGAAGATGAACAAATATAATGATGGTAGCATGATTTTATCATTTTTTTACTGGTAAATGTCTCTTGTAAGTAATGAGACTGTTCAGTTTGAAGACCAGTCTTTGTCTCTTAACTACAGCAAGACTACGGAGGGTTAGTTTTGGCTGGCAACAAGAAAATGCTTAAAATTCCTAAAGGAATTAACATTAAATACTAATCTGGTTCTCATATCTTGAAAGCTGTCACTAGTCTTGTCAAAAGCCTAAACTCCCCAATCTGACAATGTGCAATTGCTGAGGACAAACAGTCCTGTTGCCTTATTATGAAGTCAAAGCGATTCTCGATTGTTTAAGGTGGAGAGTTTTTACTGAGTCATCAAAGACTGTTAATATTTTGCACAATCCAAACATTAACTCTTTTAATGAGAAGTGTCATCGATGAAGGGCGTAAGGCAGCAGAAAGGCCTGAGGGATGGAGGGTTGCCTACTTTATGTAAAACATGATCATCTGGTAAATTCATCACTAAAATTTTCATTTAGGAATTCTTCAGTTCTGTTCTTCCTGAGACCATATGCAAGAAAGAGGAAATGGTTTCTTTCTGCCTTATTTGAAAATATGTCCAGAACAATATGTAGGAGTTGGATCTGACTAACAGTTTCTTTATTCTTGCCATAAGGAGTAGTTTTCAGAACTTCAGCATCACTGTCTCATAACATCTAAGATTTTTTCATTTTGATCACATAGTCAGATATTATTCATGTACCTTCTTTGGCTTGCATACAATCTATATTCTTCAAGGATATCTTTAGTACGTACTATAGCATCGCTCTTTGATAGAACCAAGGTACTTTTTTGACTAACTGAAGTTCAGGATTTTGCTTGGAATCTGAAATACTGTCAGGAATGCTATATATCCATCACACAGAAGAGAATATTGCTTCTGGCTGAAAAGAGAAATTTATTGATGAATACTTACTTTTTTTTTTAATTGAGGGTAAGCAAAAATTCATTTGTCATTGGTTTATGCATGAAACTTTTGGTAGAGTTGTATTTGTTCTTAATACAAATGCAAAATTTGCAGCCTGAGAAAATTTAAATTGGACTAAGGTTTTTAGCATGAAAGAAGAGGTCACTTTGCTGTATCAGGCAGGCTGATGTAGAAAGAGCCATGCCTTAACTTGCTGAGTAGTTTTTTTTGGTTGTGTTTTTTTTTGTTGGTGTGGTTTTATGGTTTTGTGGGTTTTTTTTGTTATGGTAGACCATTGCATGGAGATCTTGATGGCGACATTACTTGGCAAATATTTTGGAATCAGCTCAACATGTGACATCACACCCCCTTAAGGTTTTCCACATAAAATACATCCTCCAAAAAAAAAAAAAACCCAACACAAATTGAAGTTAATCTGAAATCTATTATTACATCCTCTAAGGTCTCATTAGGCAGCTCAGTATTCCTCCCTCTTTCCACCATTTTCCAGGCAGCTAGACTAAATGTTGCAGATGATAGTGGTAAATGTTTTATAGTCTTTTTGGGGAAGTGGGGTGGGAGGGAGGGAGGGATATGGAGGAGGGGAAGGGTAGAGAATTTTAATCTCATGTCTATCATGTTTAAAAAAAATAAATTGCAATGACTCTGATGCTTAGTCTTCTGTGCAGCTTTTCATGCAGTGTGAGCATGCGCATCTGATATTTTGCCACTTTTAGCAACTATAGTCTGTTTAGTTCTGTCTCTAAGAGATGAGCGTCTTAGATTTTGAGGAGAAGACAGCAGAGACAAAAACTTCCATTGATCTCAAGTTCTGGTTCCTGATACCACGATGTTTCACAAGAAGAGTTCATAGTATGTGTTTTTTCTGTGTGTGCTTGTGCTTTCCTGCATCTGTATACATTTTTTCAGGGAAGCAAAGGGTTTTTTTCCCCCATGTCCTTAGCTGCAAACCGTGAATATGGCTGTGTACTCATTGGGAAGCATATGTGCTGTCTTTGATAGACATGCAGAAGAGAGGTGGAGTGCAAAGTGCCAACACTGCCAAAATACGTAGATCATGATGTTGCACAGGCGAGGCAAAGGAAGAATTATCTATGCATAATGTGAGTTTAGAATAGGCTTGATGTTCTCACACCCAAATATTTCCATCTGTTCCTAAGCAAAAGGAAACTGAGACAATATTCTCCTATCTTCTGGAGTAGCTATCCAAGGAATAGGAAATGTTCTTTGATATTTTTTTCCTTTGGATGTGTTCAGTTTTACTGCAGATTCAGCGAAGTCACAGTATAAAGTTGCTTTTTTAAAACAGTAAATGACATTAAATGATTAAATTCTTCTGAGAATTGGTATTGATATTGTAACACTGTGCTTAAACAAGCTGTGATGCTTTTAGGTTAAGCTTTAAAATAAAGTTGGATTTGTGGGATTTATGCTAATTCTGATATGAGAACTTTGTCATTCTTGTTTTCAAAGCTTTCTGTAAATTATCCTCTACTCTTTCTTCCTCTCTCTATATTTCTAACAAACACTTACTTTTCCTCATGTCTTTTTCTTCCTCCATCAGAGGCTGCATGCCTGATTTCATATTCTGTTACTTACATACTGTAGTGTATACTGAGCATCTAAAACACACTGGAAGGTTCACCTGTGTAGTTTTGGTTATAACTTTATACATTTGCTTGACTCCCTGTATTCTCTGTAGTGTAACATCCATGTCATCCTGCAGAATCGCTGAAAAATTTGCCAATTGTTTGACCCATCTCACTTGCTGATGGAGATTTAGACATTATTATTTTTTAGAAATAATTGGTCCTATTTTCACAGCTAAACTCTCACCATGTAACTCTGCAAATATTTCACATTTTTAGTGGATGTAGGATAAGAAAGCAGACAGTAATGTTAAATTGTACATACTTCTTAGGATTATGGCAAGAGGTAGCCTTACCTTTCACATTCTTGTTCCAGCAAGTTTGTAAACTCATCACTTTTTTCCATGTATTTGCTGTGCTTCCTCTTCTCTTCCTCTAGTTCATACAGAGTCTGTCTGTGTGATTTTTCTACCATTAGAAGTTGATCCAGCATTCGTCTGTGAGTTTCTTTCTGTTTCTCTACAACTTTATCAAGCTACAAAAAAAAGCAAAGACTCCTGAAGTCTTTTGAAACTTTTGCTTTCTCAGGCTTTCATTATTAAAAAATTCTAAGAGTGACTTAATAATATAAACAGCACTTAATAGCCTAACGGCCAGGTCTTTTGGTATCTGTTTGGAAACGTTTATTTAATTCTGTCAGTCCAATTCTGACAAATTTGAAAAATAAGGTACTGTTTTGCAGCACCCTCAGTTGCCTTCTTTTCCTTCTCCTGCCATGACTGTTCCTCAACAGCTTCTAATTAACAATTACTTTTCCCAGGGCTGTGCTTTCCTCATTGATCACTGTGGTAGAGAACCAGATGTCTTGGCAGAAGAAGCCTCGTCCACTGCTTCACACAGTAGATGACTGGCTTTTGGTTGAATAGAAATAGCTGCCTCACTTTTAGCTGCATAGGGAATAAGAGCATTAAATTGTTTTTGTAAGGTAGACAGGTAGATCAAAAAACAGTTTCCTAGTTTGACAGTAAATGCACGGTAGTGCCAAGAGTGGAAAACAATCCTGTTTCTTGTGCTTACTGTGAGCATGGCTCTGGGTTTCTGGAATAAGTAAGTGCTAAATTTTTTAACACTTAGAAGTATTTCTTTTTAACAGTGCAATTTCCTGTTTTGTTTCTCAAATTGTTCATGTCATTAAGGTCTTTGTCTTACAGATGGTACCTTTATAGCACACTTTGAGCATCAAATTCCCTCCCCTTCCTCAAGTATTTCTGATTGATTTCTAAGCATAGATTCATTAAGGCTGGAAAAGACCTCCAAGACCATCAAGTCCAACTTTTGACTGAACACCACCATGCCAATTAAACCACAGCACTAAGTGCCACGTGAAGTAATTTCTTGAACACTTCCAGGGATGGTGATTCCACCACCTCCCTGGGCATCCCATTCCAATGCTTGACCACCCTTCCAGTGGAAAATTTTCAGTTTTTCTAAATATTATAATATAGTGATATTTTAATTTAAATAATATATTTTAGGTTTTGGTAACCATTTTGAGGTTTTTCTGAACAACAGAGTTATTGGCACAACTGTTTGCTGGGCTTACACTGTTAAACAAAATAACATCCATAAACTTGGAGAAAAGTGTCATTCTGAGGATTCTGTTATAATTTTGAATTCAGTATGTGACCGAATTATGTAAGTGTGTGTATAAGTGATTTTCCTCTTTAGACATTACTAATTGAACTGAAGTTTTGGGGAAGATCACTGGGGGCCATCAGAAGACCTGGGAAGAGTCTGCCTTTGTGAGCAACTTTGTTCCCTGCTCGTTGTCTCCTTCATCAGGTCAGCATAGGAATCTTTATATCCTTTTTGGAAAAAGAGAAATTTTGAGCTCACAGCCCAGTGCCTCCTTTTAACCGCAGTCTATTCTAGTAAGTCAATCTGATTGTAGTGCTTCACTCTGTTAATAGGAAAGAATTCACAAATGGGCAGTGTGGGAAGGAAAGTTGGTTTTGCTTCTCTGATGTTTTCCCCCACAAGGAATTCCATGTGCCACAAGAAACACTGGATCTTCAGATTCTTAGGGTCACTGCTTATTTTGGACAATTTAATTCCAAAGAGTATGATTAATTATCTTTTCCTCATGTTTATTCACAGTTTGGCTAATAGAAATGATGACAGGAAGAGCTGGAATGCCTAAATGAGTTCTGTCAATGAGTGAGGGTATCATCAATTTCTGCATAGGCTTCCAAGTCTCCCCCTGCTTATCTCAGCTTTTTTTTTTTTAAGCTGTGTATATTCTCTCATGTTTCTCCTAAATAATTGTTAACTTTTTGTTGACACTGCTATGAAAAGAAAAAAGTGCTATCAACAAGATTTTGAAGATAGTTTGAGTCCAAAATATTCCAACAAAAAAGTGTACCATTTTGAAAATTTCCTGCACTTTCAACTTAGGACATTAGAGAGAGTCTTTTCTGTTGGAACATGGCTGAGCTCATTTCATGCATGATCAAGAAATAAAAAGAAACCTTTGTTATTTTGTGGTGCTCTTACAGCAGATCATTAAGGTTTTTTTCATCTTGTTCAGTGATAATTTGTACACTTTATAGCAGCAAGGTGACTGCTTTCTGAAATCATAATCCTGAAGAAGGACCTCTCCCGGAAAAACATGTCTTACCTAAGCCCTTGCACATGCAAGCTTTCTCAGTGAGCAAGTGTCGCCTTATACAGCAATCTTTTGGCTGTGTTTTCAATATCTTTTAAAGAGGTTGAAAACTGGATTGCCTTAAAAGGTCAGGTTGAAGAAAACTGTCCATTTTAATTTCTTTACACTCTCCTTTATTTTACCAGAATTGGAAATTTCACAAATTGAAATCTTTTGTTCTGCTACTAAATTACGAGAAGGAGGTTTTATCAACCTTTCCCCTCTCCCCCCATGATTTCGGAGGGGTTTTTTTGGAACAGCTATTGGAACTGCATGTAGTGCCATCACCTGAGTTTCTGATCCTTATCTTTTTGAAGGTCATGCTGTCAGGTAAATTTACACTGTTCTCAGAAAGCAGCGTGCCTCCTGTTATTTGGTAAAGTTCCGATGCAGTTCTGCTTGCAGCTATGACCCTGTCTTGCTTAAATTGATACGAGCTGGACATCAGCTTTGCATGAGTGCTTGCTGGTCGCAGCCCTCAGTGCAAAGTCAGGTGGGAAGAAGGCAAAGGTGTGAACTTGCAACTTCTTTTGGCAGGCAGTCTGTGTGGATGCAGTTAAGAAAGTAAAGATAAGCATTTGTATGGATTGGACCACCCCTTCGAAGGTACATGTAAGAATCTGAGGGGATGTGGAAACTGCTGACATGGGAAAACATGGAAATTTCTGGCTACAAGCTGATCATAAATCGAACGCTCCTGGTTCCAAACATGTAAATGCTTGATGGAGATGAGGATTAATCATCAACTAAGCAACAGTAACCAAGTATAAAATACTGTTGCTTCTGCACTGTTGGGTGTAAAGGAAGTGAGACCTGCCAGCAGGGCTTTATAGCTTTCAGTATATTTTGTTTGCTCTGGAGTATTTGTTGAATGGCTGTAAGAGGTTAGTTGAAGCACTAATCCAAGCAGCATGTATGCAAGAAGAAAGGTAGTAGTTTCAGGTTCTTGTTTTGCAGCTCTCAGTCGGCAGTGCCAGTGCCTTTCACTTCACAGTAGTGCTTTTGTCAGTGTTGAGATTATAACCAGTTTGGATTACAAATTGGTGTTTGGGATGGGTGAGGAGTGTATTCAAGGCAGGAAGTGGAACGAGGAATTCTAAAGTGGGGAAAAGACAGTAGTGTCCTGGGGAGATCTGCTTACTTTGAAGAGAAAGAGAAAAAGTAAATAAGCTGCTGCATTAAAGCAGTTTGCATGTCGCAGTTTTCTCCTTTGCCTGGATTAGCAGATGCATTTAGATTCCTTTTCAAGCATGGTGCCAAATCAGTTCTACCACGAGCATTTGGCTGTTGTGGCTGGGAAAAAGGTGGAGAGTGTGAGCTTGTGATTCCACTTGGGAGACAAGGAAAGAAGTGCTGGGGCTGTCTCCTGATACAGGTGGGTCATAAAGAAGAGTATTGGAGAGACTGCAGATCCTACATCACAGTTAAATGCAAACACCTGAGATCTGCATATAAGAGGTGTAACAGGTGTGGGCATTTGGCCTTGTGACACTTGTGTGTGTTCCTGTGCAGCACCCCTCCCTCCCTGCAGGCCCAAGCAGAGCCTAGCAGAGCCTGGCACTGGGCTGCTGCACTGCTCTGGGGTTTGTTGGGGAACTCTCTTGTGTCGCTCTGCAAGATAAGGGCACCTCCCTGGGGAGCAAATCTGGCTCGCATTTTCCCTGTGGGATCTTGTGGCTGACTCCCATGGATCCAGCAGGGAAGAGAGAGAAGTCGTGTGAACCCCTGCCAGAGTGAGATCCTCACACAGAAGTGGTCTCCAACAGCCCTGGGTTCCTCAAATCACTCTGGCCAAATGCTAAATCTGCCTGTGCAGAAATATCCATTCATATGCACACACACAAATTGACTCAGGCTACACAGTTCTTAGCTAAAAACCACAGAAGGCTAATAAGCAGCAGTATAAATGTCTTCTGCTGAAAATTAAAGTGATAAAATCTTAATTAGTGATTTGTTGTTTTGTTCTTCCTAACCATATGGGCTTTTTGCTAGAGTTAATACTTGAACATGCTGTACAATACAATGGAAAATAAGAGGCATAGCCTTACGTAACTGTGAGTAGTTCAGCAAGCTAAAACTTCACACGCATTTAATAGTTTAAATGCATTTTGCCACTAACTCGTGCCTGAAGTCAAACTAGGATGGTGTATCTCAAATCCATTACATTGGAACTGAACTCTTCATCTTTCTCTTTTTAGACTGTTTTGTGTTTAGCGGTGTTACATGCCTTTATCCAAAGTTCAGGGTAATGTTATTCCTGCTAATAATATTCTCGTGATCATTGTTTATAAGTGTATAATCCTGAGTTTAGGATTACTGGAGCCTATGGGAGCACTTGCCTTTCTCAGCCCTAGCTGAGCCAAATTTCCATGCAGATACGTTGGCCTTCTTTTCCTGAGTGCCACATGATTGTTTCAGGCTCTTCTTGTGACTAAATTATTGGTGTTTGATGGCACTTGTACTTGGAAAGTTTTGCCCAACACTTAGAAGATGTTGTGAAGATACAATCAGATGTACTTTGTTAGAAGGCTGATGAGGATGTTTCTTCCCCCAGGCTGACTGGAACTGGGATTTTAAAAATGGATGAAATTTTTAATTATCCTTGATGGATACAAAACAGGCTTTCCTCTAGTTTCGCTGCTTTTAGAGCAGTTCTCAGAGTGGTAGGAGGTAATTGTTCATCCCATTCCAAACAGTGAGGCACCCAATTTTTTTTTTTATCTTTGGCTGCATTAATGGAAGCTGAGTGGAGTTAGAAACTAGAATCTGCTTTCTGATTATGTGAAAGTTTGAAATGTGGGAAAATGATACCATAAATACTGCAGTGTCTTCATCTTTATGTCTCTTCTGCATCACTTTCTCTGATTTTTTTTTTTTACTCTTTTAAAAAAATTGTTTATTTTGGGAAATGTGGGAAAACAATTCTTACATTATTATTCTGTCTTTACTAGAATGTTGAATACTTTTTGTTTTCTATTCAAGACAAGCAGCAATTGATCTGAAGACAGATTTTTTCACAAATAACTGACTCAGTCTAAATCATGCAAAGATGGAAAACCTTTTCTGGCCTTTGAGTCAGAAGCAAAACCAAAATGAAAGTCTGTTTTCTTTTCTGCCCCTCAAGTGTGAGGGATAACAGTAAGCTTATCTGATATTTGTTAGGTTGCAGAAAGAAATAGCTATATAGCAAGTTTGACTGTAAACCCCCCCAGTTTTTTTAAAAAATAAATCTAAAAATCTCTTCATAGGATAGAGAAACATGTTTTTGGTTTGTCACACTCCTCATAGGTTTTGCAAAGCAAAATGTTTTCTAATATGCATCATTTTTTCACCTATGAATCTTGTTCCCAATGACTAAAGTTGTCCAGTCACCAAATTTTCCCACCATATTCTTAACCAAATCTACCAAGAAACTTAAAGTTTAGAAAATATGAGAGAGTTGTGAGACAACATTAAAGAACTGGAAATCTTATAGTTGCTTTCTGAAATTCATTGTATTTTCACTGGAATTTCAGAAAGATCTGTGTTCAGGGTTACAACGTTAAACTGTCAAGAGTGAGATGCACATGTCGATACAAAGGTACATGGTCCTGATGGCAAAGGTTCCCAGACTTTGTGTCTGCTTTCACCTCTCCTTTGCCTTTCATATATGTTTTAAAAATACAAAAAAACCCCCCCAAACCCTAAATGGATCTCTCACATAATTTAGGGGAATTTTGAAAGTGAAATTGTGGAAGGCCTTCCTGTTATGGCGTCCTTTGGTTTACCAAGACCAAGAAGTAGCAGTAGTCCTTTGAGCCTTTCATTTGGTCTCAGGATGTTTACCTTTGCCTTTTGGAATTGCCAAATCTAGTGGTGTTAGAAATTCTTTCTCTGCCATGAAGTGTAAGAAATAAAAAGTGTGTATAAACTTTATGTATAAAGTAACAGAGTGAATGTACATTTTCAAACTTTTTTGGACTTCTCAAATCATTTCCATTTGTGCTCAAAGTTTCTGTGACATAATGCCACAATGTTTTAAAATAAATTAACCTTCACACTTGAACTTTATCTGTTTCAGATTACAACCAGAGATTTTAACCTTTGAGCTTCCTAAATGAGTGTTGACCTTTTGCCTTACATAATTTTCTCTGAAATGAACTCTATATCCTTAGATATATTTCTGTTCAGAAAACTTGGAAAATGCTTGGTAGGAGAATTTTAATCATAATTTCTGTTTTTATTTTTATGATGTTTATACTGAGCAGCATATTAAAAATATTTATGTGAATTGGAGACAATTATCTGGGATAAAAAAATACATTCCGATGTGAGAGAGTTTTAATATCCAGTGACTTGCATTGCAGGGCAGAAATGAATCAGATAACATTGTTCAGAAAGTATGGTGGCTGCTGCTGCAGTGCAATTAAACTAAAGGTTACTTAGGTGTAATGTGAGAATATTAGATTCCTGCCTGGATGAAGTTTCTAATGCCAGCTCGTTATAGTAACTCCTCAGAGCTAGCAGGTATGGCTGTGACTGCCCCCAAATTAGTGGGAGCTGGGATATGCAAAGGTAGACAGCTCTGTCATTACTGCTGAACGGGCCCCTGGCAGCAGTGACCTTCATGGGACAGAGGGAAGCTTCTGTTCCTATGGGTTGTAAATATGGATAACAGAAAGGGGGAAAGAAAAAGAAGACTGTGTCAAGAATAGAAGGCTGATTACCAGAATCTGAATTAGCCAAAATCATGTCTATCAATGTGTTAAGCCCCCAGCCCACAGCATAAGAGAATCCCAAGATTTGGGTCCCAACTGGACCCTGGACTTTGTTCTGCTGTGACTTACACTCCTGTTAGATTCTAGGTTTAGAGCTCAGTTGCTTTCTTCAATATTTTCTGTTGAATTTAGTGGAAACTATGTATAAATATCAATTACTTGTTCTTACCTCTCCCATAGGCTTTTCATAGACATCTTCTTGCCATTGCTCAGCCTTTGTTTGAATAGCATCTCGCTGGAGTGCCTCTAACACCTTCTTGGGAGTAACAAAGCCGTATTGTGCTTCAAGCAAAGCCAAGTCAATTTTTTCAGCCTTAAGTACTCCTATAACTTCATCTTGGGCCTGCAGAAACATAAAGTAAGGCTTTATCTTGTTAAACTGTGTAAATATATTTACAGGTTAGCTCTCTGCTTCTAAGAACACTGAAAAATATTTTAAATATTCCTGTGTATGTAAAGGACCCAAAACAGTCAGTAATGTGAAGAGAGTTGAAAAGCATGAGGGAAGTTTTGGGTTTTGTGTTTTATTAGTTCAGCAGAGACTCCCAAGATCTTCAGAACCTTCATCAAAGCTTAAATACTGTGTTAATAATGAGATTGTATTGCTATTTCTGGAGCAGTGTGTAGCATTCACAAGGCAAAATTTCAGGGCAAAATTTGACTTGTAGTATTAGAATCTGGCTTTGAATTATTAGTGCAAGATGCTAAGATGCTTCTTGAAGCCTGAAAGTGTTGTACATCCTGTATATTCTGGGTGCAGATGGCTTCTGTACTTTAACCCCACTACAGATGTGTCCATCTCTCGCTTTTTTTCACCACCCTGAATCCTCTGGTGGTGGAGGTTGCCCCTTGCCTCCATTACAGTGCCAGAACTGCATGAACTGTCTCAAACATTCATTTTTGTTGGATGCAATGATGTCAATTAAAAACAAGTATGTGCTAATCCTACAGGAGTAGAATAGGAAGGAAGAAAATCAGAAAGAATCTGTCAGGGAAAGGGTAACACTTTCAGACTGACTCCTTTTTGCTGGAAGACTTCTGTATCCCTGTTTATGACTGTTTAAACAAATTTTAAAATACCAAATAGTCTATTTCTAATCGTTAGCATTGTGGGAAAGAATAGAAGGGTGATCTCTGTGCATCTTGATGTTCTGGAATTTGGAAAGTAGTGACATCTAACTTAGAAACTTAATTATAGTTGGAATGACAGCTTATCTTCAGAGATTTAACTTGGCATTACAGGAGGTGGAAAATTAGGAAAAAAATTACTTCTTGCCTTTTTTATTCATAATGCTTCCTTTGGAATTTCAGACATGATTTTAAATGTTTGTGTTAGGCTCACTGTTTTCTAGTTTCTTATTTCACTCTATTCCAGTTTTAAATCTTAAGAATTGAAGTGTATTTATATATTTATATTACACAATTGTAATTAAGAGTGTGTGTAATATAAATAAACATATAAATATATATTTTAAAACCTGTCTTACTGAGAGGGAAAGAGAACTCCTTTGGAAGAGCGTGTGACATCTGAATTTTAACCTAGATGAAGAAAGGCCAAGTGAGGAGGAGAGGAATGTTTTGCAAACATGGAAATTGTTTTGTTTGCATACTGGAGCAATGTATAGAACTTTGCCTTGGATCTACCCTCAGAGATTGGTACATCTATTAAATACTCATGTTGCATGTGTGTTCTGTTAAGCAGGTATGTATTATTATATAAACATACACACATATGTTAAGAATAGAATGACTCAGGTACTGTTTAGGTAATGAACTCTGAAACCATGTGCTACACCCACTTCTGCCACTTCAGCCAGTTTGCTTTTTCCTCTGCCTGTGATCAGTTTTAAAGTGGCTGTTATTACTTCTGTGCAATAAGCCTGTCACAGAAATATTTTACTTGCTCACTGGAAATCTGGTTCCCACTTCCTGCAATTACGTTTGACCAGGTTAGGCATCATTTACCACTTGACAGCTGGTTCCTTTTCTATATAGAAAAATGCTCGCTCTTCAAAATCCGGTGTCTTGTGGGCTAAGTGGCATGCAACACTCATGCTTCATGTTATGGGCAATAAAATGGCTATTTTGATTTTTCTAGCAAAAGATGTTAAAATACTGGAGCGAGTTACTTCTTGTGATCTAACACATACGAGTTCATAGGGAGTAATGCCCATGACTTCACATGAGAGTGCGGATAAGAAATAATTGAGTAAAAGATCTTAAAAGTCTGTAATATGTTCTCTGTCTCAGTTTTACAGTGATAAATAATTTGTATTCAAAATACATAGAATAGGGCAGCACAACTAGAATGTTTTGTGAGTTCTTGGCTTTAAGAGTTATGTGGGGTATAAAGATCACATTTCCCATCTGATAGCTGTAATAGCTATAATTTTGGTGAGGGATTGTACTTTGCATTTCATATTTGTCCTGTATCCAATTAGGTAAGGTGTTTCTTTAACATAAAAACAGCATGTGTTTGTGGTTGGATGGGGGAATGGGGGCTGGGGGGTGTCATGTCTTTTAATTTGAGATATAAAATAAGACAATACATTACCTGTAATTCACCCTCGAGGACACTAAGAAGAAATAGCAAGTCATCACGAGAGAGATCCTCCCTTTTCTTCAAAGAGCTTCTTTGTTTTTTCTCTGCCTTAGGGCTCCTTGGGATGGTACTGGCTTGGGCTCCATCATCCTTCTCTTTCTGCCGCTTTTGCACATTTCCTCTCCCACTGTAACCAGCCTCTTCCTTATCGTGGTCTTTTGGCCTTGGCTGGCTCAGCTTTGGTCTGGTTGGGCTTTCCGTGCTGTTGCTTCTGGAATGCATGGTTTATATCTCTGAAGCTGCAGGAAGTTGGGGGAAAAAAGTAATTGTTTTAGCTTAAAGAGACTATAAAACTATTACTATAGTTGATGGTGGGTATTCCCTCCAGAATAGTAATTTTCCCTCCCACACGAGGCTATTTGTAATTCAACAAAAGCTGACAACGTTGTGTAAACCATCAGGACTGGGCTGTGGTCCTCTGTGGATGTGTGTAGTGAAGTGAGTTTGTACTGGTCTTATACCATTGTAACAATTCCCTCCTCGACATTTGCAAAGGCAGCATCTTTAGCAGCAGTGCTGGGCACATTACCACACACCACATTTCCCATCTGAGAGGCAGGACCTAGCTCACCTTTCAGGCAGATACTTATTATGATGAGGCAAATGCAGATTTAGAAGTGTTTCACTAGGCAGATCTTCCTGTTCCAATTTAATAGTGTTCGAGCCCTTATTGTATTCTATTTTTCCTTGTCTTTCCAAGGGAGAGCACCAAATGGTCCTCCACTGTGATGAGCGATGCAGTTGCATTATCCATGTTTGTCAAAATGCGGGGATTAGCAAGCGCATCCAGACTGAAAGGAATGAGCACCACTGTAAATGCCCCAACACCACCTCCAAAACCAAACTGCCTTGCCCATCAGGACTTGCCCACCTTTAAAAACTGTGTAGTATAAAACCTTACTATTTCCTAAATGCTGGAGTCCAGCACTCTAGAGGTGTTAGTACCTGGTAAAAGGGAGACTTATCCTAGCTAGGCCCCTTTGAAGTGCCATTGTTGAGGAAACATACTTTAATGCCTTTGCAGATAAATGACTAACACTGTGTAAATATTGATTAAGCTCAGGAACTCTGTTTTGGTTATCACCACTCAGATTAAGGTATGAATGGATTATAGTTCACCTCTATTGGACAACTGTAGCCATGGATACCATCTAGCAAACAAAAGCTTCGTGGTATGATTCAAAGGTGAAATTAAACATGTTCCAAATACAAATAAGGCACAATTCTTCACATTAAACTGTAAAGCCAATTGCTGCAAGGTTATGGCCTGTGATAGGCAGGAAATGATTGTGCAGTTGTTTTTTGGCCTCACAAATCTGTGGTTGATAAAGTTCTTTCAGAGCCTCCTCCCCTGCTCCCTTCCACCAGATTCTGACTCTAAATCCTAAACTCCCTGACTGCACTCCTTAACTGTGGTAATTTTCCACTGAATGCTACAAACACTTCCTTTTGTTGTTTTTCTGCAAGAACAGAGGAGATGGAAGAAGCTTTTGGTTTGTAATGGATGATGACTGATAGTGGGGAGAATTTATCGAAAACATTACAAAAAAAGCAAGTGACATTTTCTATAGTGCTGAAGTCTCTTCTAGTCTGATTTGAAGCACTCATAATAGCTTGCATTTAATAAGAAAAACTTCTTTCTCCAGGCGTCAAAAAAGCAAGGCTTGTTGGATTTGCATGGCAGTGTGCAATGGAACCTTCGTTGTGAAGCATCAGCAGTGTCACCCTGGGATGGAAGCTTGTTATAGTGCATGGAGGAAACCATGAGTTGTTCATAGCAGGATGGCAGTGATGTTAGCAGGTGATGGTTACTTTTTGTTGGCGTTCATCCAGGTCTTTCAGTCAAATGTAGTCTCCCTTTGGTCGTGGTGGTCTGCTTCTTAAGCTTACTCATCTTTTGCACCTTGCTTAGAGTATTATTACTTTGCAAGAAGAGCATTGGTTTCCTTTGAGTGTAAGGTGCTGAAAGGCCGCTTTGGCTTTTGTGTACAGTTAAAGGCTCATGTTTATAAGATCAAATGCAGGAATTTGTAAGCTAAATCAGGTAACCTGAATGTACTCAGAGCCTCTGTGTGTGCTTTTCTGCCACAAGCAGAGGACACTATGAAATGCATAAATCGTCCAAGAAGTCCTTGTGTTTTTCCCTCATGTGTGCCAGTTGCACCAGTGGTCTCAACCAGACATCAAACTACTGTCATACTTGTTGACAGCAAGTGTCAATATCACACTTCTTGTGGGAGGAAAGAGAAAGCAGTAATTAAGGAAGAGTTTTGTACCTTTTCAAGCTTTTTGAGTTGGCTACACCTGGAAATCCTAAACTTGTAAAGACAATAGCTTCAGCAATCCTGCCAAAAAGGACGTGGTCCCCTGCATTTTCTCTTGCACTGTATGCATGCTGTTGGCTTTAAGGCAGCATGCCACACAGTTTTCACAGCTGCAGAGGGATAGCTGTGCCTCCCTTTAAAGCTTGTCATGCCTACGTCCTAATCAGGTGGATCAGTCCTTACCTCACTGGCAAAAGGCAGTTCATCCCTGTGAAGGCCAGCTGACTTGCCAGGTGGGTTACACTCCTGTAGAGATGCTGTCCTTGCAGTCTCACAGAGTGTATTGTTCTGTTCTTGTTGAGAGTTCTTACATACACTTTACCTGTATTCTGTTCTGACATTCCTGAATACCAATGCCTTCTATCAAATCTGCTAATGCAAATATTTATTGAATTTAGTGATTAACATGAATTATTAGAGGTTGAAGTTACATACTGAATGAATGCTTTAAGCACTTTTTTACTGGTACTTGAATATAGCTGACAAGCGTTGTCATAAGCACTCTGGTATTAGTAGCCTGGTTTATTAACATATTCTTTCTCAGTTGATTTACTTAAGCCTTCTTTTTACCTACACATTGACAGGCATTATTATTTGTAGTGTTGTCTGTTTGCATAAGGATGCTAGTACTCATGTGGTTGTCAAAGGAGGTAGGTGTGAATAACAGAAGGGCAATTCATGATTTCAGTTTACCTTACAGTGCAGCTGTTGGTGTAGCGCCAGAGCAGGACCTTAGAAATGGACAAAAATAAACATTCCATCCACCCACCTTGAAATTCCTCACAACCTTCAAATTGTCAGACTCCCTAAAAGTGGCACCATCTAAGGGACTAACCTTCAAAGTGCACCTGGTGTTCTGGACAGAATATCAGCTGCTCTGTCATGCCCTTGCACCATGGCAAAAACCAGAAAAAAAGTATCCATTCTAGTCCAGAGGATCCTGGTTTTCTGCAATGTTATTAAACCCTTGAATGACCATAGTGAGACATTCATGATCGATGATGTGTCATTTGAAACTTTCAGCTTGTGTGTTCTGGTATGGTGGATTATTTTCTGTTTTGAGCAACTCCTTCCATGTTCTTGAAAGTTAATGAAGAGCAACTTTTTTTTTTTTCCCACGAGATAAAAATGTTAATAGACTCATAAAATCTGTGAGTATCAGTTGTCTCAAGGCACCCAAAATAACAAGCCCAGGCTCTCAGTATTAGACTAATGAGCATAAAATTTGCCTTTTTGCACATATGTCTCAACCTGTTTTCACTTACACTGTGTAATGATGGGGTCTGTGTACAAGAAGGCTGTCATGAAAAAAAGAGGTAAGAAGTGTTCCTTCTTGTAACAAAGACTGTAGTTCACAGAGGCTCTGTGATTTCTCCTGAAGGACTGACTCTTGCATCTTGTGGCAAACTTCTGTATAGAAGCTAATTTGAGCCCTGTTTCTCTGTACCACTGAGAAGGATGACAGTATAAGATACCTTAGAAAACAGTAAACCAGAACTACTAAGAGAGCTTTGGTTGGGTGTGAGTGCCTTGCATTTGTGATCATTCATCTGTTTTGGATCAATTGCCAAAGAGCAGGGATTGTTGCCATGTGAAAAGAAGGAAGAATATTGGCCAGTGTTCTCATGCGATCCATTGTGAACGTTTGCTTGCATCAAAAATAAAAGAAGATTGAAAGGGATGATCCAGATCATGAAGTCATATCTACTAAAATCACAGACCACCACGGATGGGCACTTAATATAGATTAGTTTTCCATAATTGTGCTAATTGAAGAGCACAAGTGTGTTCTGCATTTTTGTGCTTTCCTTCACGTTAGGAGGTGTCTGGTTTACTGGAGGTTTTCCACTGGTATCTTGCTTGAAGTCACAATGTGGTGGTTCCCAAACTCATCAGATTCCATGCAGCTTGGTAGGCTGGTTCCAGATTCAAAATGAAGTTAAGGGTGGGTTGCCTAGAAACATGCTGGTAAATCAAGTTAATGCAAGTAATGCACTCAGCAGAGTTTGAATTTATTCTTGGTGTTCATGTTCTTCTTTGTTTTATAGTTTGTTTTCTGTTGTTTTTTAAAGACCTTGCTTATCTCTTAACATGTGTGCAGTCCTTCTGCATATAAAGGAGAAATTTTCCTCTTCTTGGTGATGAACAAGTAATCTGATGGGTTACAATATACTTTCCTTAAGAACCAGATGAATGAATGATCAATTGTTTCTATGATGTTAACTTGGTCTCCACCCTCTCAATCATATTCTGAAGGAGATGAAACTGCGTTTGTCTCTTTGGCAGCAGTGAATAAGCAGGTGGTTCAGAAATCTCTGCACTTTTATGGGAAAGACTGAAATATCCCTCAGAGATTACTTCATCACAGGGTTTTTAGACACATCCCTTTTTCTCCCATTTATTTCCCCTTTAGGGTTTTCTCTTTAGTCAGGATTGACTTATGAGCTAACAAAAATCCCTCGCAGGACCAAATCTTCCTTTAATCCCAGGGTAAGGACACTGAACAGTTGAGAACTTGCTGTTTCTTCCAAAAATTTGTGACTATGCAAGAAATGATGTCTTTCTGGTTTTTAACATCCCTTAAAGGGCAGTGCTTTTGATTTGCTGAAATTGATAGCACTCCTACAACAGACTGACTTTAAAATGAGGTGTGATTGCTCAGCACACCGGTGTAACGGAAGAGTGCAAAGAACATGATGTCTTTTGGAAATCACTACATGTCGTTTGAGGCAAGGAAAAAGGTAAACTCGCCTTAGGTGCTACAAGTCTACAGACTATCTTTTCCCTTCCCTGTGTAGCAAGTTACTTTGAAGCATCATGTTCAGCTTAGTGCCATGCATATACACCTAAGGAGAAACCAGTCTCCTGTCCTTGTTCTTGTGTGGCTGTGTGCCAGGTAGTGTCCAGGCATGGGAAGGTGCTTTTGGCTGGGCCACATCATGTCCTCCACCAGAAAAAGAAGCAAGTTTGTCTTGTTCTTCTTCTGTAGTCCTGGTCTGGCCTGTGGGCTAGCAAATGAGCCATGCTGAACCGTGGAAGAACATGAAGTCTTTTTATTAATTGGAATGCCAGGATCTGTCCATGTCACAGCATCACTGCTGCCTTCTGACAGAATGCATTTAGGACTTTCATTCTTCCCCTCAGTGGAAATACATTGCTTTTTGGTAGATTTATACCACTTCACTGCTTCCAAAGATAACAGCCCTTCTTTTTGGGTAGACTACTTTAGTATTTTCCTCGAAGCTGTTTGCAGTGGCTTCTGTCCAGAGGGATGTTCTGTTGTACCACGACCAGCTATCTTGCTTGGGCTGTGCTGTCAGTAGACTCTGTGCTGTTTTGGTGCATAAGCTGGTCAGTAAGTGAGAAGAGACTCTAATGGATTCTTCACCCAGGGGCTCTAGAATAAGTGTTTCCATCCTGGCAGAGAAACAGCAAGATTCAGCTGTTTCTCTGGGAAAACTGGTGCAGGAGTGCTTACCTGTGTATCCTGATGCATCTGTTGGCAGGCAGGGTTGCAAGAAGTCAAGCAGGAGAAAGAAAATACCTTAGCAGTCTGTTTCCCCTCTTGCAGAATCTTGTCGAATTTTGGTCTCTGAAGGCCTTGGGGATCCTGCAAGAACAGCAATTACTCAAATGGGAAGAAAATGTGGATTCAGCTGAGGATGTGAATACTCCCTGACAGGAAAAGTGCATGAGTGAGAACTGGATGTCGTTTTTGTGCTGGTCGTGGTTTATGTTCATCTGACCACAAGTCAGATTCCTTATCCCTTGGATACAGGGAGCCTCTTCTGGGACAGTAAGAGGCCTTTTGAACTGTGTTAGAGTTGTCCTGTTCCTCTGCTCACAGCAAATATACTGTGAAATTTCCACCATCTGTTGCCTCCTCTTCCCACTTAAAATCCTGTAGAGTTTTGCCTGTATGCAGAGACTGTGGTTAGGTAAGATCTTCCCAGATCAGTTCTGCATGTGTAAGAGCTTACAGTCATCTTTAGAAGGCTGAGTCTGTGTGGGAGATTTTGACCAGGTCCTTTTGAAGAATGTATCTGTGTCACTTGTCCGTCATTTCCTTATTGGTGTGTGAACTTGTGAGCTGATCTTCATTCTCGTAATGTCTCTAACCACAGATATACATATGTAGGCATAGATGTAGATATATACACACATACCCCACAGGATTTTATGCCTGAAAGTAGAGAAAAGAAGCTCTGCCATGTGGCAAGTTATTGGTTTTGTGGCTCTGTGCTCAAGTTAAGCCCTTTCTGTAGATTAAGTGATCTCAGCCCATCTCCTGCTAAGCCTTAGGTGGTGTTTTCCCACGTATTTGAGTTCATCCTGTGGCAGTTTAAAGCACTCCCATTCACAGTGCTCTGCATAAAAGCACAAGCTGCTGACCTTGAACATATTTGAAATTTTCACATGAAGAGTATATGGTTAGGAATGTGTACTCCTATTCAGAGATGTCAAGTCTTGTTCTAGGCAGGGTTCTTGAGATAGTCCACAAAACCGAGCAATCTGGGTAATAGACCTCTTTGTGATGATCCACGAGAAAATCAAGAGTTTGGGCTCCTTGATGCATCACACTGCATTTCTTTGGCAGAACTTGGCATTTGTTTTGAAATCTGAAATGACGGCCTGTGTTTCACAAAGGTGCCAGCTCAGAAATCACTACTTTGAGACATGGACTGATTTTTTTCATTATCTCTGGCCATAATTTGGAACTTCTACTAAACCCTTCTTCTCTCTCCTCCACAGGAATTCAGCTCTTGTAGTTTGTGGTCCAGTATTTTGCTAAGTTGGTGGTAGTCTTGGAAAATTACGGTGTATTTATTACACTATACGTATACAGTTTCTGTAGGTAGACACCATAGATTTGTCTGAGGTCATTTGCCTTCTCAGTGAGGTACTACACATACCAC
Source organism: Xenops minutus (assembly GCA_035221455.1). Taxonomy (NCBI): domain Eukaryota; kingdom Metazoa; phylum Chordata; class Aves; order Passeriformes; family Furnariidae; genus Xenops; species Xenops minutus. The sequence continues at coordinate 16,642,783 of JAWWEE010000001.1, read as the reverse complement.
AGTGCAAGCTAAGGACTCAGTTGTAGTGGGAGAACGACTCTGAAGTTGTATGTGCACTGTAGCTTCACTGCGCTGCTGCAGAGTGATAGCACTAGTATAAACCCATGTATTCATGGGTTAAAAAGGTTGAGGAGGAATAAAAATTAGAAGAGCTAGAATGTCTTTAACTTTCTGCTGCTGGGAAGAGAGGGTAGAGATTAATATGAGGAACTATTTTTTTTCTATCTGTTTCCTTAGGTTTAATTTTAGTTTTTCCTTCTTTTTAAAGTAAAATATTTCATACTTGCTTTATAATGAGACACTAACATAAGAGGCAGAATAAGCTTACCTAGTCTGGTGCAATTTTTACATTTCTGACTTCAGTGATTATCTTTCCCTACACATACACAGTTGCACTTAGCAGCACCATTTCAGTGGTCCCTGTGTTTAGTGTGCTCCTGCCTTTTTGATGGAAGGTAAATTTACTCTGGCAAAGTGCTTGTGACAGTTGCCTTCTGTGCCTTTAAACATGCTGGTGAATGTGGTATAAGGTCATTTTGACAAGTAGCCTATAATCAAAATTGTCTAGAAGGAATCTAATTGAAGAAATACAGTGTTATGATGATATTAGCTATAATAGCTGTGGGCAAAAGGAAAGGAAAAGACAAACGGCATTTCTTGTATTTTAGAGTGTGTGTGTGTGCGTGTGTCCATACACACACATACAACATTTTAAATAATGTGTTTGTGTACCAGGTGTGATGCTGTGTAATGCTCTTGTGCTTGATGCTCATGGCAAATACAAAATAAGTGGTCCTTTATAGGCTTTCATCAAAAGAGTAGTAGAAGTGCACAAAGTTTTGAAGTATCTTGGTTTTGTTTTCAGTGAAAAATCTATGGTTAGTAAGCAAGCGTTATCTAGTATATGTCATCTACTCTAAGTTATTTTGTTATCCCACAGTAATTAGTCCAAGTAACTGAGATCCAAACTCCTTAACCCTTGCAACCATCCCCATTTTCAGTTTGCTCTTCTTTTTCCTCCTTTCTCTTTTGTCTGCTTGGTGTTTGCATGGAGTGCCATACATCTGTGAGTCAGGAAATACACAGCAGAGACCACAGTGAGGACTGGGAGTAAAAATGTACACCTTCAAAGTGCATATATATTAATTTTCTTCAAGGGTATTTTTGACAAGCGTGGATTTGTTGAGACATTTGTGTGGGAGTGTTCAACTCAGCGTTGCTTTTCCCCACACATGAAAATAAACCACAGACTTTTAAATATCCTGAGAAAAGTTTCTTCAAAGAAAGATCAAAAGTCTTTAGTAACGTCTGAGGAAGCTGCGTGGCTGCCTCTCTTGTGAACTCACGTCTATGGAGACCTGGCAAAGACAATCAAGATCATTATTCTATTGATTTGATCATTTGCAGCTTATTCTAAGAGGGGATGCCTTGTTTGGAGAAGAAGGAGGTGGGAGAATCCACAGATGCTCCTGAATTTTATCAAGTCAGGCATGAATAAAATAGCTTTTCCAACCAACTCTGGTTTTTTTCCCATTAGGTTGTTTGGGATACTCTGTTTCAAATTACTGTCTTTAACAGTGAATATTCAGGAGTTTTTTGTAATAGTGAGTTGACTGACGTGTCCTTAATTTTATAGGTTTTATTTCTTTTGTGGCTGTTGAATTTAAGTGAAATATCCTGGTATGGCTTTCAGGCCTTCGGTGAGATTTTATATCAGATTTTTTTTTTGTTTCATTCATTGGTTCTGGTTTGATTTTTATCTTTTTGCATCTCATCAGCACAGAAGACATATGAGCTATGCTTTGAAAGTTTGTGAACTTCTCCCTAATCTGGAATCCCCCACCTTTAGACAGCTTTCGGGAAAATAAATTAATTTTTGTTCTCCCTAAGCCCTTTATTTTCTTTCTTATCTATTTCTTAGTGTCTGTTTCCTTCATGAACTCTGTCTTTTATATTTTGGGTCAATTCTTTGTATGCTGATAGCAGAGAGTTCTTAATTCATAGAAGCTGTTGAGAATTTCTCTTTTGAAGGATTTTACTGGTTTTGTCATGCTGTCACAAAGCATCTGTGAATGCTAGGTAGGACTTCAGGCTTGTGTCTAAACCTAGGATTTCCAGGTAGTTGCTTTGGGGTTTTTTGTTTATTGTTTGTTCAAGCCAAACTTTTTTAACACCATCTCCATCAATGACTATATTCTGTTGCTGTCTAGAAATTGGACAATAATCTCTTGTTGATTTATCTGATCAGAAATGAAATAATTCAATTTTCTCTCTTTTTTTTAGATTTTAGGCTTTTCTTTTAGTTGTGGACTGGATTTTCCTTGTATATCCTATTCTTTATTACATTCTCTGATTTGGTACTTTGGAGAAATTCTGAGGTTTTCTTTGTGTTCTGTAATACAAAACAATACAAACAATAGAAAAGTGTGATTTTGTGTTGTTTTCTTCTTGCTTGCTTTTCTCATTCCTGACAATACCTAAGTATGTAACAGCAGACTAACATTTTTGTCTGACTAGAATAATCTTCATTTGTGCAAAAAATCACCACTGGCATTCTCCTCTTCCAGCTGCAACTACAAAATAGCAACACACACGGCCATGGAACATTCCTCACTCTGCTCCCCATGCCCCCATTCCCCATATTTAATATTCAAGAGAAAAATCTGGATAAATATACTAAATATTTTTTTCCCCAGGAATTTAATGGAAAGAAAATCGCTCTCAGATCTCCAGTCCTCTCACTATAACTTTTCTATGCAGATCAGACCTTATTGTCTCTGGAACAGAGACTTTGGGTTTTGGTGAGAGGAAGGGATGCTGCCATGCAGATGAATAGCATGAGTCCCCTCCTCATCTCTGAGCCAGGAGTACTGACTGGCACTGCCCTCCATCCTGCTCATCCAGCTCCACATGTGCTGCCATTGGGCTCTTGCAATGATTCATGGTGACAACTTGCATGATTTTCACAAGAGTGCCCAAGGGTCACATAGTGATCCAAAGAAATTTTGAAAACAATTTCTAGGCTTTGATGGAAGTGGAAGTCAGGTTATGTTGATCTTTTGAATAAAAATCTTTTTTTGTGACTAGAATCTGGATTTCTGCTTTTTGTTGTTTTGGAGGCTTCTTCTTTTGTTTTCTCTGACTTTTATTAGTCTTTCATTTTCTTCTTATTAATCTTAGTTCTACCTGTTGATGTTGTGACAGCAGAATATTTCTAATTATCTAGTGCGTGTTCATCTCCACACAAATGAACACAAAGGAAATATGAGCTTCCCTGTAGATTCCCAAGTCAGCTTTGTAGTTAGTTTTTAGCTTTTTGAAGATTTTTTCCCATTAAGATTGATTATTGCCTTAATAAGTGAAAGTAAAATTACGACATTGAATGGTGGCTTATATTTTTTATATTGTTCATTTTAATTAGTGACTGTGACTATATGTGGCTGCCAGGAAAATGTAAAAAGCACAGAGTTTTAGAAGTAACTGTACACAGTGAAATTAATTTTTGTATGTGTTCATATTACAGGTCCATATTACTAGCCATGACATTCTTTATTATTTATTATAACGCCTTACAGTGTTGGACCTTTGGCTCCCACAGGAATATGCCCTGCTCTGATGACGCAACTTTGGAAAGTGCAATAAAAATTCACTGTAAACCACAGCTTTCTAATAGGAAGTTTCTTGAAAGCAGTGAAATTAAAATGCCTCCTCACAGTACAATGAAAGTAGACTGGAGATCAAGGATCCAGGTAGACGGACCTCCTCTCAGTCACTAGCTGTGCTTTCTTCTTTTTTAATTCCCTCTTGGAAATTTGATCCCGAGGCCATCATCTATGTTTTGGTGTAGGACAAATAGAGAAATCTCATCTGTTCCTTTCATTGCTGCACAAGGACCCCATAATTTTGCTACATGAGGTTCACATGTTAAGGCAAAAGTTGTTGATTTGTGGCTGCAGCTGTGACTTCATCCTGGTTTTGATTATACTGTAGCTGAGTCCTTGGGGGAAGGGCAAGGCATGCTCCAGAGGTGGCTTAGAGCACATACTGTTGTTTGTTCCTCTCTTTGTTTTTCCACTTGTTCAAATAAAATATATCTGTGGCCAGCTGCTAGCCCAGTGGCTAGTGGGAGTTGAGGGAAGAGATTTTGCAGAAGTAAATGAGAGCATCTAAGAATATTTTACAATGATGTTCAGAGAGGTCCTAATGGAATGCCAAGGTCTGGATGCCTTCTTCTCCATCGCCACCCCTTTAAAGGCATCTCTGAAAAGCCCATTTAAAACACCTGTTTATCCTTTTGGAAGAATGGTACTTAAAATGAAAGCAGAATCTTTGTATTTTCCAGCTTAACTGCTTGGCACCAGTTGTCCTACATTTTGGTGGAGCGTTGTTACGTGTGTGTTGGTACTGAAGAGACTTGTAGAAAGCTTGTCCACCTGCCTCTGGTGGCCAGTGACAAACAGCATTGAAGTGGGCAGAAGCAAGGTGGAACCCGAGGGACACAGTAAGGACCCTTCTGCTGCCTGTGTTCAGCCCTGCAATTCTAGTGAGCACAGTTGGGAAGGGACTGCTCCCTGAGCAGCAGGTGTCATAAATGGGGTCATCTGCCAAAAGAGTCCCCTTGGAGTTACTTTTTTTGGTCTTGTTGGCAATTATATTACGTTCCTACTGGCGTTTCCTTGACAGCTAACGACAAGTCTGCATTTTTTTAAGTGAGTTGAGGGGAGCATGAACAGGTGACTATAAATATTAGCATTTTACATGCAAGTCCTTCCTAGCAAAGCAGTGAATCAGATGCCTGCAGGCACAGACAGGTCAGCTTCCTTAGCTTGCTGCGCAGCAAAATTTCACTAAAATTATTTTATCAGAAGCTGATATTTAGCTCCTGAGAGAGCTGTGCCTCTTTTGCACATAAATAATGCTGATTTTTTAGACATTAAACCAACAGGTTAATGCCACTTCTGAAAATACCTCTGTATCTCATCCTAATTCTGCATTACATATGTACAGACATCTCTCCTATACATACAGTATATACATATATGAAAAAGATGCTTCCTGGTTAAACTTCTGACATGTAAGTTTGTTTAGCATGAAATTGTTTAGTTTGTTTGCTTAGCATGAAAAAATACATAATTCCAAGGCAGACACTCTCCTCTCCTTTGATTTCTGAGTGGTGGTAAAGGAGTCACTTTAATGCACCCCATTGTCACCAAAAACGTCCATAACAAGCACCAAACCACTAAATTCCCTGGGACAGGAGAGAGGAAAGTATATTCATGATAACTGAGAAGTAAAACTGAGTGTTAAGTTTGGTTTTTACAGTTAGAACTGAAGGAAAAAATAAGGAAAAAATGCACATTAAGTAGATTGTTGCTTCTAGCACTGGTATTAATAATGTCATGAATACCATTTTATCTACATGTTCATCATTATTTTCCTTCTTTGCGTGAGCTTAAGACAAACTCTGTAGGGTTATCTTCAGAGCATTTACATAGTGAGATTGTTTTGATCAGAATTTCAGCTTTGTGCAAATTAGAACTGCACAGCTGAAATGTGCCCATCTCTTTAATATTAGTCAGTGATTTCTTTAAAATGTATATGGTTACAGGCAAAATGCTTCACCAGTAAATAGCAGTGCTTCTTGTTTCAGGAAATAGAATTAAATTGGAATAAGTTGCTCTTCTATGAGTAAGTCAAAAGATTTGATTTTTTGCTGCCAATCAACAGAGTGAAGTAAAATTTTCAGTCTTTTCTGGATAAAATGAAAGTAGCCTTTTGCAGATGTATATTCTAGATTTAGTATTGCTTTATTTGAACAATGATACATACAACTTCTTAATGTCCTGCTAGGTCCTAGACAGGGATTTTTAAATGCCACTGACAAAATTGACAAGAGTGATGATTCAGAAACATGACTGTCTTTACCTTACTTCATCTGCATTGCACCTTTCAAAAAGAGGTTGTTGCACTGCATTTCTTTGGGATCTGAACGATGAAAAGCCTTATGGCAAATTCTTGTTCTTGTGTTTTTCATGTATCTGTTAAACTAATGTTATCCCAATCGATACCCTGTATGTTCTGTGATCAACAGAATTTGTCAGAGATGTGGGGTTTTAAGAATCTGGACTAGATACAACTCAGTTTAGCAAGCAGAACTTGATCCTCAATGATTACTATTGTTCAGGGCCCGTAAAAATAGTTTGGAGGCTTAGTCAGAACTGCAGTAATAAATGTAGTGAGCAAGCTTTGAAAAAAATATTAAGAACAGGATCCCGTGAAGCTATACAGGCCACCTGTGCAAGACGTAACCCTGTGGAGATTTAAGGCTGCTTTCCCAAAGGGCTTGTACAATACTTGTAAGAAATAGCTTTGTCGAATTTGCAGCTGCCTAGTTAAGCAGGGACCCTGGTCATCTGTTACCCAGCCTGGCAGGGACAACAAAGGCAGAGTTTTGGCCATTATCTGATGCTGGAGCAGTGGGACTTGCCAGGGCTGCTCTCTGGGGTACTGTGGACCCTTGCCATGCCCCCTGCCCAGCACAGGGCACCTCTGCACCTGCTGACCTTGGTCTTGGGGACATCAGGATGGCCTGAGGGGATGGAGGGACAGAAGGGAGAGAGGAAAGAAGCCCTTGACAAAATGCGCGTATGGCAGTTTTGGGGAATTGGCCACCAGTGGAGTTTCAGCTTTGCCTTGCAGGAGCTATGCATGGAGGTTGAACTGGACAGAGCATCTGGAAGCCTATGGATAACTGTGCCCTATTATGGGGCACAAGTAAGATTCTTACATATTTACAGATACAAAATTATCTACCTTGAAAAATGTCTAAATATACATATATGCAAACTTACTCCACTGTAAGGGAATTGTAAGGGCTGGGACCATGGCACCTGACCAAAAAGGATGATTCCATGTCCAAAATCATCTCTCTTATAAATGTTTGCTTTCAGATATGCAGAGGAGTATGCAGAAAGGTTTTCACACTGGTTTTGCATATGTGCCTAGCCTACCTGGTTCTAGGCAGTGAAGAGGGATAGTGCTGGTTTTCAGAGGGCACTTCCACAGTTCCATGGGTTATTCCTGCTTGGGAGAAGCCCTGCTTTCTCCACAGCAAGAGACTGGTTGGTTAGGTACCTAAGCACTGAGGTATTGAAGCCTCCTTCCTTGCCTGTTGTGCACTTCTCTCTCCTGAAGGAATCAGCCTTGCTTCTCAAAGATCTTGAGCTGCTTGTTCAGTGGAATGTACCACAATGTGTTTTGCTGAAGAATTAGTGTCAGAGTTGTAGCAGGAAAATTATGACATTAGATGGCTTATGAGCTTATTTAATTATGCACTTCTATCTTTAAGAAGTCCAGAGATGGTTATTAGCAACTGGTACTCAGCAAAGAGGGATCCCTCATCATTGGTCAGGGAGTGCTTCAACTCAGTCTCTAGCACTGCTCAGAGGCCAGGGAGCTTTAACACAGCAAGTAAGCTAAACCAGGAGGCATCATTATGTCTTTGTGCAAACATATTTTGGATATTGGATGCAGTTAATTCCCTATCTCTATAAAATGTAGAGTAGAACCAGATTAGCTGTGCTCTTATCTCCTAGAACTAGTAGATCATGACTGTCCAAATGGGGAAAAAAATGTGCAAGAGGCGTGTGATTTAGGACTCACATATCTTAAGCAGTACACGTGGAGTAAATGGACATAAACATTTGCTCATAACGTGATAGTTGGGGACACTCAGTGGATCAGTTTGCCACACAATTGAAACAAAGTGAAGTACTTCATTGTAGAGCACATAGCTAAACCAAAGAGGTCAGTGCCACAGGACAGAGCTGAGGCCAGAGGTGTCAGTGCATTCCATAGGGAGATTCACTGAGAAACACGTTGGTTGTGGTAGTTTAGCAGAATGTTCTGAAGGCAGCTAAAATCCTTAAGTGACTGCTGAGAGCATGCTAGGAAAAGGATCATGCTGTTCATGCTCCCATTGCTTGCTTCATCCAAGCTTCTGCTTTTGGCTACTTTCAGAAACTAGATCAGCCTCTGGCTTTCTTCATGCATTTTTCCTGTAGCACCGGTAAGACTCTGGACTATTGCTCTTAAAGCTAGGTAGTGAAATACGTTTTGTTGCAATCCATTAATTATTTACAGCAGGGAGTCAGTCTCATTTGCCCATGTGATACTTTATATATGAGAAGTTAACTGCTGTCACGAGTCAGAATTTCCATTGAGAATAGTGATTCATCTTTCCATGGGTAGTCAACAGATCTCTCAGTGGGAATGAGATTTTAGCTCATGTCACCATTCTGTAGGAGGAAATACATATGGAGACAGAACATTGTGTTTGGATACATGTGTTTTCTGTTGAATGGGGTTGTCTAAGAACTTTTGTCTCAAGTGTTTTAAGTGGAATTAGTATTTATTTGTCCACAGTTAGCTTCAGAATGGTAGTTGCAGAGGAAAAGTTAGCTCTTATGGAAAAGGTACCCTTCAGGGTAGCCTCTCAAATGCGGTTCAGTCCTGATTAGGAAAACTAGCATTTAGTTGCTATAATTGCTACTGGGGATGGTATTCTAATAAATGTTTTACCTGACATTCATTTCTGCTCTGTTCCTTTCATCTGTCTCATGGAAATTTGCTTTACTTTTCTCTAACTGCTTGTCAGAATGGTCTATTAGAGATGCTACTTACATTGGAAAGGCCTCCTGGGTAAGACCTAACCACATCAGCTCTGCTTTCTGCATTACTGTAACTGTGAATATTTGCAAAGAATAATTAATTGGAAAAGACAATTTTAGGATCTATAAATCCAGCATATCACAAGTTACTTTGCACTTTCGTTGTGTCCCTTGTATTGAATTTTTTATTTTTTCGCTTTGGTTGTCTTTTAATGTTTGGTATACTAACTTAGTAGGGTAATTGGAGTGGAATTTGGAAAAATCTAAAATACAAATGTTTTAAAAAGAGAATAAATATGCTAATGAACAGCATCTGCATGAACTTGGGGGAACAGTGTACGTATTTTCAAGTATTGTATTTCTTGTGAAGAGGTGTCTTTTATAAGGCCAACTCTTTTGAAAGAGCTTTGAAACCCTGTACCATGACAGGATACAAGACTTTGATCTTTCTTTTAAGAACTAAATTTTTGTGCAGTATTTGTCCCAAATTCTGGTCTTCAGGAGTCAGGATGTTGACATACTTAAAAAAATTTTCACAACACAAGCCCAGCTGTGGGAGAATCTCATTTCCAAGCACAGAGTCCTAAGCTTTGTGCAACCACAGGAGTGATGACAGTCAGAGGAGCCCTGTGAGAATGTTTTCAATCGCCTTATCTTTTGGTGCTTCCTGCAGCCCACTGTGGCTTAGGCAATGGTTGTGGTAAGAGGTGGTTAAATTGATGTAAAGACCTAGTTGATTTGACATGTTTTTTTAACCAAGTGTTTATTAGTTGAAATAATCTTGGGTGTTTTTGGCATAATTTATGTTTGAGTGGGAACTTGACTCATTGTCAGAAGTCTGTGTATATTTGAGCATGTTAAGCTGACGTTACCAAATGGAACCGTGGGAGGCTTTTGGCTTGTGTTTATGGAGTGTAAACCAAAGCTCCTACCTTGCTGTCTTAAGAGCCACAAAAATGTTAATAGAAGTCAGAGATGCAAGAAAAAAGTGTATTCCATATAGTCTGTCTACTTGCCAGTACTAGCTTTTTCCTTGGGTTACTTTCCACTATTTTGTTCCATCTAGTTTTAGGTATCACAAGGGATGAGACTTCCTCTGCATTCCTGTGGAAATTATTTTGCAGTCCTCATAAGACTTTGTGAAATTTTCCCCTCATTTGTATTTCCTGGTTCTTACATTTCCAGAGCAGAACCCACACCAAAACTGTCAGGGGTTGCTTTCCTGTTAGCTTTGGCAAAATGATTCAGGCTTCCTTCTTGTCCATGTTTTGTTCAACTGTGTGGACCAGTGAATGTTTGCATGTCTCAAGCTACAAGTGTTTCAGGAGAGGTATCGTGATACCTTCTGCTGAGGGCTCTGTGAATGTTTTACATCAGCCTGCATGTATCACGTGAAGCAGCTCTAGCTGTTGGACTTTCTTTTAGTGTATTTTATTGTGTATCTCTCAGACTGCATTTTCTGCACAAAGTTTGGTGTCTCTTAAATCTTCCTAACTGGTTTCCCTTGTTTTCCTCTCTCTGACCCCTCTCTCCTTTAACACTAAGGTACGTATGCATAAGCCTATGAAAAGGCCAATTATAGGCACTTAAAGCTAGATTGAGATGAAGTCAATGTTTCATCAGTAAGCAAAAAGTAAAATTATTAATGTAAACCACTTTTAAGATTGGCCAGTTTCCCCCCACTTCATCAAAGATAATTTGTCCCTAAAATTTGTTTGTATTCATTTTGGGCACCTAACTGTCCAAACTAATTTGAGCTGTTGTATAAGTCTCCAGTAACACAGTAGCTTTTGCAAGTGTTTCAAACCTGAAAATGTGTCTGATCTGTTATAATTTAATTGGTTCCCTCTATTTTATTTTTTAATAATATATATATAACAGTAAGTATATACTTTAATCATTATAACAAAGTTCATCAGTAGTGCTAGGGCAAGAAACATTCATTTGAATGATATTTGATTTATGAACATTTGTTCATTTGATTCACGAGTCACATGAAGTAATTGGAAATTGCTTACTTTTGCATTTTGTCTTTGTGTTTTGCTTGCTTTGCTGAGCTAAAGTCTTGTGTGTTGACTTGCTTCTCAGCCTTTAGCTTGAGTTACTGTACACAATAAGATGCACAGTGGCAGCTGCTTTTTGAGAAGTTGCCATTTGGAAGGAAGCAGAGAGGGTTGTCCTGCAGACCTGCACGTACATGTATAGTATATATTATATGTGGATACGCCCTACCTCAGGTGGGAACAGAAGCAGCTAAAGGCACACAGAGACTTTTTGCAACACAGAGTCAGTTTTGTGAAAGACTTTTTTCTAATTCCCTTTTTATTTTTGCAAGTTGAGTTTGCAAATGCTTCCTTAGATCTGGTATGTATTCTAAAGCATTACACAGTATGATAACAGATGAGCTAAGTTGCTTGCTGCCAAAACCCAGCAAAGTGTGAGCAGTATGCAGCCTAAGGAGGAAAAATGTCTTCTAAAACTATGCCAATCTTAATATTGTAATTAAATTATGGTTTAAATCACAAAATCATCATTGTATTCTTGAGACACTGACTAGGATCTCTGTACAAAAAGGGAGAGGTTGTGTGCAACACCTGTGAACACATAGTGAAAAAGGAAAGAAGCTGTGGATATCACATCTCACCAGGGTATTTCTGCTGCATGGTCACAGTCTCTCACCAATCTCATAGCTGAGCCTTTTAAAAATGTACTCTGCACTTCTGGTTGCTGTTGTCTGACAGCCTTTTCTGGTGCCTGAATTGAAGAGATTGTGGTGTGGCATCTCCTTGTCTCCTCAAGAGCCCTTACACAGTGTGTCAAAAAGCAGTACAGCAAAGAAACTGGGGTTTGGTGATGTATCTGTAAGTCTATATCAGCCTAAAGCTTTACAAATGGAACTGGTGGCCAATGCAGTGCAGTAAACTGATCAGAAGTAGATTTACACCATGAGTGGTACTTCCTAGTCTCATAGAAAAAAATAATTAAACACATTGACTTTTATACAAGTAAAGCTTGCTTGACAGATATCAGGAGGCTGCATCATTGTGGCTCTGTCTGTCCTCCCACAGCCAATATAACATCGGTACAAATGTTGGCTCATTTAGTGGAAAGATGGACATGATTGATACAGATCAAATTTTTGCTACTGCAAGATTCGCACAAAGAGCTCATGCTAATGATTGTGTGAATGCCACTTCATAAATGAGTTAAAAAGGTTTTTGACAGTCTGCCTGACCTGAGACAGCTAGTTTTAAAACATCAGGAAGTTTTGTGTGTTGGGATGAAAGTTTGTGGTGTCGCTTTATAACTTAAGTTCTGTGCAAACTCAGAGGACTCTTTGCTGCTTATACAGCTTTAGTTCAGCTTTATTGGTCCTATTGGATCAATTATATTTGCTGAGAGTCAGCCAAGTGGATCTCTGTGGGACAATGCTGATAAACCTTACTGTTTCAAACCTGAGTCTCTCTCTGCTGTTTTTGAAGCACAGGGTGTGTCTCTCATGTGCGCATCTCATGTTCTTGTGCCTCTCCATCCCTGTTTCAGCCTGGCTGCTGCAAAGGTGGTGACACTCCTCATTTTCACATCACGGGTCCTCTTCGTGATCTTTCTCATTTTTGCTCACCTAAACAGCTTAGTCTTTTATTTCCCTTGGTTAAGCACTTTGAGACTGCTCAGTGAACTGCATCCTGTGCACCCTGAAAAGTCATTATTCTTCCATTGTTCCTGCAAGACTACATTGTGTGGTGAGGCAGTTCAGGAGTTAAAGGCTTGTGGAGTTTCAGAGAACTGCCGGACAGCTGCTGTAAAGTATCCCTACAATCCTAGCTGACCTCATTCTTGTCAGACAACAGTGATAATATCCAAACACGGGTGCAAGACAGGAAGTGTTTCAAGAAGGTATGTGTTTCATGCAAAGACATCAGAAATGTGCTTTCTCCCAGGGCCACTTACTGTAACATCCACATTAATTTAAACGAAACAGTGAAATTCCAGAATGTGTTTACAGAAACATCATTTCAGTCCAAAAAAACCCCCATTGCTTGTTGCTCTAGTGTGCAAATGGCAAAAGCAGATAAATTAATCGCTGAATGTATTTAATATAATGATATTACTGTCCACATGAACCTACTTTTTAAACATATGGAGGATTCACATACTTTTTTGACAGTTTTGTTTACTATTTTTAAAGAGTATCTTTGACTTGAAAAAGTGGCGTAAGAGTAATACAGAACTACTTAGAATAGATTTTCACATTTACACTCAAAGGCTGATTTGATATCTTAACAAGGTTTTAACTAAAATTAGTTAAAATCAACCAAGTTTGTTAGTAAGCAGAACAAAATCCCATTTTCCTACCCACTGCATTCTAGATTTAGAATTTAAAAGAATTGGATAAATGAAACAATGCCCAGTATGTGTAGGAAGTGTGAGAAAATCTAAATTTTTGCAAAGAAAGAAGGAATGGCTTGGCTTTTGAAAGATCTAACATTTTTTATTAGTCAGTCTACCAAGTTTCTGCAAAAGTGTCATATGTACAGGTTCCTATTATTTTCATTGTACTGAAAAATTCATACATGAGAAACGACATATTTTATTTATGTTTTTCAGTAGCATCCACTTAAAAACATGCAAATAGAAATAATTCTTACCAGTTCAGAGCTCTTCTGCTGATAGTTAGGGATATTTTCCCCTAAACTTTCTCTTCGTTGTCTCCAGAACTGTGTCTTCTGTAGTATGAACCTGCAGTAAAATTCAAAAATAGATGATTAATTTTTTTTTTAGCAAACATAAGTAAATAATTGCCTGAGAGATTTCTTTAGGTTGCAGAGGTCCTCATTTTAGCATTAGCTTGATTAATTTATATAAACATTTTTATTAAAAATTAGGATAGATCCAGTAAAGATTTTGCCATTTAAAAAGTTGCACATGAATGATAGGATTAACAGTAATGAAGTCTAGCAGATGCCTGTAAGAATATTAAAATAAAGTATGGTTAAAGCATTTAACCTCTGATTTTTTGTTTCATTTAAAGACTTGCTTCTTCTGTACTTTTTTCATTATTCTTCTAAAGTTTGAAAAATATTCCTTTATCTTGTGAGTGAGCAAATTCTAGATGTTAGAACTTATGTATATAATTAATTTTATCTTTGGAAATTCCTCAGTTTGTGGAGCTGGGTCACTGCTCTCGAAGGGCCCTTTGCAAAGTGCAGCCCACAGGCAGGGAGCTACAGGCTGTTGAATGGTGTACTAGCAAAGGCTGGTCTGTTTTACAGAGATGTGACCAAGTTGCTCAGGTGAGGGGCAGGAGGAGGTAAAGGCAGGTAAAAAGGACCTGAGTGAAACTGAACTCAGCCCTGCTACTTGCTGAGGAATGAAACAAGTATGATCTGTCTTTTTAGGAGAAGATCCAAGGATGGAACAGAAAAGAAAGGGAAAGAAAATGGGATTATTTGGATGCAGGAAGGCATATTTTTGTTATTTGCTGGTAGCAACTCATTTAATATACACACACAGTTGTTTCAAAGTGAATTATATTTTCTATTTGTCTGCTGTTTCTGGAAGTCATTGCCAAGAGTGAAGAACCGCATAATATATTTCTAGTATTAAACCATGTATTACTGATGGATAATGACAGAGTAGAGGGAGAAGGCACCAGTTAGTCTGGGTTAGCTCATGTGTTCTGGATAACTCTTTCTTGAACTCTTAGATTGCTAAAGTTCTGCTAGGCTGTGTTGGTTTTTTAGTGCTTTTTGGATGTGTAGAATTGTCTCTGTGGCAATGCCAGCTAATTTCAAATACTTCCACAATAATCTTCCTCATACTTTTTCAGGTAATGTGCCATTTGACCCCTTTTCTATTGGCTGGATTAATGTGATCACAAACACCACAAAGGCTGCAATAACACCTCTTAACCAAAGAAGCATGTTTGAGTTTTTAAAACTACAGATGCCCTGCACTGTCACTTCCATTTTACTTATCTTTGTGTTTTAACATTACAGGCACAAAATTTTGTATCTGTTATGGCTTTCTTATTTAAGTTCCAAATTCTCGACAGTGAAGCATGGAATTTAGTCTCTGAAGTCAAAAAGGGCTAACCTTTTGAGAAACTTTCTGTATTTACTGGACAGTTACTGATTCAGACACAGGAGGGAGATAAAACCAGAATCCTGTTTTACTATTTGTTGGTTAAAATAAAAATATTTCTATGAAATGCGGTTTAAATATTAACCTTATGAAATCACACTAGCGATGCAAGATATGAGAAAGTATGTTGATTCATCAGTCTGTTTCCTTGACTTTTTAAGGAGATTTATCATAGGGTATTTAATTAAGTAATTTTCTTGTAATTATGTTAAAAATGTGTTATTTAAGGCGGGGGGGGGGGGGGGTGTTGCTTTTAAAAAAATAAAATTTGTGCGTAAAAAAAAAAATAAAAAAAAATTTTTCCTGATTTTCGGTATAGCACAATAAGATGCTTTCTGGTCCTTAGTCAGGGAAGGAGGTAGTAGTAAAATATCAGATGTGAGTTTGGTGCACCTGTCAAGACCCCAGTGACTCGTCCAGTGTGTTAAATCCTCAAGGAAATGATGGTGGGATCTTGGGGATTTCTTGCTCCAAGCCCACCATGCTGGGACATAGGAAACTTCTTGTATAGCTTTCACATACTGAGATAGTGTAACACTTCTTGACACTTTGTCGTAGTTTTTTATTTAAGAAGCAAATAGCTCTTTATGACTTTGAGTCACTGCTTGAGCAATGGTTTGCAGAAGAGTTTAATTTCGGGGCTTTCTGTTGCTTTTCTGGTGACTGTAGAGAGGTCTGGTCCATGTCTCACCCATATCCAAAATGGGGTGGGTTTTTTTCTGTTCAGTTCATAATTCCTGCCAGTTCTGTGACTGTGACGTTTTGATCTCAATGTATTCTGGCCTTTCTCCCTGATCTTTAGGCATCCAGGTAAAGCATTTACCTCCCCACCAAATGTACAGAGGAATTTAGCACTTGTCTTGGTATTCTGAAAGAAACTAAAACCATGCTGTAGTGACTGTGCCCTTCAGAGGCTCTTCTGTGGTGCACAAGGAACCTCAAGGAATAAAATGTCTACTGCTTAGAAAGCTCTGTTTGAAAATCTGTGGATTTGTTAGTGAAGAGTAGAACTTTAGAATTGATGTGGGTTTTTTTTAAATCCAAAAACCTGAGATTTATGTTCAATTTGGGTTTCAGTGTTTGTGTTACTGAGCTATTTAAGGTGGATAATTGAGATAAGGCCTGGCAGGGATGGGTTAAAGGTATCAATTTTGTGAATGTGTTCTCTGAGTAGCAGTTGTACAAACTCTCTTGACCAGAATTTTCTTACCCAAATTTTACAACCACTTTAAGAAAACCATTTGCACTGCACCAGTTGCAGTTTGGTAGGAGTTGTTTTGCTCTGCTCTGAACTTAGTGCCCTTCTTTCAGAGGGTACAGTTTGATGCTTCTGAGCCTGTTTCTGCTCTGCTCTAAGGGGACAGTGATGCTGCCCAGTTTCAGTAAGGTGCTCTTCTGATAGAGAGGTGAGACCAGAGAGACCCTTCTTTTTAATGATCCCAAGAGAACTTGAATACAAACTGCATGAAGGCCTGCAGTCTCTGAAGGAGATTTAAGGCAATCCTGCTGGGATTTGATTTTGCTTCTGAGTCATTTCAACCTCGTTT
The DNA here is from genome assembly GCA_035221455.1 of Xenops minutus. Classification (NCBI taxonomy): domain Eukaryota; kingdom Metazoa; phylum Chordata; class Aves; order Passeriformes; family Furnariidae; genus Xenops; species Xenops minutus. The sequence goes on along the minus strand of JAWWEE010000001.1, from coordinate 16,626,423 downwards.
TTGACCTATTAATACACCCTTCTCACACTTGCTCTTGCCTTTTCTTACAGTCATTACATTCCTCTGGAGTCTTTGTAGCCATTGTCTGCTTTTTTCTTTGGTTTTGTTTTTCTTCACTAGGGATGGATTTTTTAAGTTGGCAGAAGGTACCGAATTCAATTCCCACCACCAGAATACTGTGCATTTGCATGGGGCATATAATAGGCATGCAAGCTCCACTGCATGTTTCCTTTGGGAAGCTGCAGCTCCCAGGGGAGGAGTCTCCCTGCAGCAGGTGTGCAGCCTGAGTGGGCTGCATGTTCCTCCTCCTTGCCTTTCTACAGCCTGGAGTGACAAAATGCATGTGCATGGTGTGAGTAAATGTTTGAGACCCCTTTTTAGGTGTGGACATGGAAGGAAGCAGTGGCACAAAGGAAGATACAGGAATGGCCTGTAAGGATCCAGATGTGTGCTGTGGGATATTTAAGACTGTGGAAAGCTCTTCTCACCCTTTAGTATGTGTGTAGAAGCGCACACAGGCTCACTCCATGTGACAGATACCTTATGTGTTTGACAGATTTTCTTAGAGCTTTGGCTTTCTGCTGAGTGTGTGTGGGCCATTTGGAACAGACAGCTTCCTCAGAGGGGACAAAGGTCAGTTTAAAATTTTTAGGTGTACTATGTAATGCAAGCTATTGGCAGATTTGGAAGACACTCGAAGACTTTGTCGAGGAAGAGGCCTTTCTTTCCAAGAGAAAGTTTTGGGTGCAGAGTGGGAAGAGGAGTATGTCTGAAATGTGTTTGTTTTGAAAGCCACCATTAGATCAGGTGCAAACTGTGAGCCAGGTTTATACTCCTCAGGGCAGGGGGAGATGGAATCTGTTGTTTATCTGAGTGCAGGTTTTCCCTAGGGTGCTCACATGCACTATAGTATACTCATTAAGATTTTGGCATTGTATCTCTAAATCTCTTCTTTGGTTTCATGTCTTAAATTAAAAAAGACAAGCCAGACACCCCCACTCCTCCCAAAATAAACCAAAGTTGTTAAACTGTCCTTAACACTTTTGCTGAATGAAGCACAAACAGATCTCTCTTACCAACCTACTGTGTTCTGGCAAACCCTGGTTGTCAGTGTGGGCACTCTTGTGAGACATTTTTCACTGTTGCCTGCATACTCTTTAGCTGACCTTCAAAAAAACTGATGAGAAAGGGAATAGTTTTAAGGTAGATTACTACATATTTGAGATATGGGGTTATTAGTGATTTTCTGCATATGATGTTGAACGACTATCAGGAACAAAACAGCTTTTTGTTTCTCTCAAGTTAAGGTTGACTTTAAAGCAAAAAGCCAGGAAAGGGACATGCCATTTACATAAATTGAGCAACTATTCAAAACATCTTGATTTAAATTTTAAGGAGAGACTTAGGCTTGCTGTCATGGCACAACGGAGAAACTTTCCAAACTGGTGTCAGAAGATAAAGGCATTTCCTTTGTTATTTTGCATTCCCTCATATTTTTATATATTGTCTTAACATTGTAGCTATACAGTTGGTTGTATTTTGTACATTACTTTTAATATTGAGAAAAGGATGCTGTTAATGATTAAGAACAAAATGATTAGCTGCTTTTAACTGAGGTGACACATTAAGGTATTGATAACTCATGCCCAGCCATTGTAGTGGGTCAAAGATAAAGGAGATTTCAATTTCTAGGGCTTCACTTTAAGTTGGAAAGTTACAAACCTGTGGCTTAAAGTCATGAAGCTAAGAAATCGATTTGGCAGTTCACAGGATTGATGCTAAGATAAAGGCAGAGGAAAGTGAGGGAAAAGGGAGCGTTCTATGGGAGGAAAGAGAAGAAAGAAAATAGGCAGCGTGCTTAGAAAGAATTGGAAGCAGATGAAGCATTGAGAACCTGAACAAAACCCCATTAACAGTGAGTTTGCCATACACTTAGAGAGACTTCAGCGCACACTTTCTGTGGAAGGTCTGAGAATTGCTACTGTGAAATGATGTTTGAGGACTTAATAACACTGTTGCTCCTACTCCTACCTGCTGCTACCCCTTGCATGTTTTGGTTGATAATTTTCTTTGTTTCAAGAAACTGAGGATAATTTAATTCTGCTTTTAAAGTAATTTACAGGGTTTCTTATTTGCCTAAAGTGAATGGAAGTGATCTGCCCTTCCTTCAAATGACCATTACTTTTTCAAGGTGTTTTAGGTGAAATAGCAACATACAATATTCTAAATTATAGCCACATTTATTGAAGTGACTGCTGTAAATTCTGAGTGAGTAATAATTTTTTTTAAAAAATTTTGAAATTTTCTATTTTTCCTTGCCCCTACATATCCCCTTGTCCTTCCTATATTTAGTGGAGTAGCCAAGATACCTGGCTGAGACATGAGTCCTAACAGTACACTCTGTACTCAAGGTACAACTGACGTTATAAAAGATGTTTAAAAACATCGAACATGGAAATTACGTAACTGTGGTGAAAACTTCAAAAGAAAGCTTGGGGATTTTTTTTCCCCTTCTTTGCTTTGTTTAGGTACATGTTCGGGCTGGCTTTTTATCTGTGGGCTCTTGCAAATCCTTCATATTTGTACTCTAAGTAACTGGTTCATCAGGAACTTTTAACAAAGTATGCAATCTTATGGTGGGAAGATACCTTTTTTTGTTTTTTCTTTTTCTAGTTTCCATGTTTTCTGAGGGTGTGGTTCAAACTAAAATGAAATTTAGGTTGGTCTTTCCTTTTTTGACCTGCCAAAGTGTTTGTTCTGCTAGCAGTGCTCTGCTCCCTGTAAATCAGACATTCTTCTCGGGCTGCGTCAGGTTACTAATGACATGATTAATGCAGGAAGGGTAGAGAAGGGTGACGTAGTGGCTCATGCAAAGTTTACCTGAGAATTATCTGTAGCTCTCTACTGTTTAGTGTCTGTGTGAGTCATGGCCTGAAGCCCTGCCATTCCCTGTTCTTCAGCTGGGCAAGATCACACTTACCTCATTCTATGTATGCATTTCTCCCTTTCCTGCCAGATCTGATTAGAAACACTTTTGTTTTAAATTCTATGTTTATGAAACATTAAATACACTTTTTGCAGATAGCTGACCATAAGGCTAAATGAAAAGTGCCATTAGATATCTGTGATCCAGACAGCTTTAGAAACTTTCTCTCCTTACATGAATTCTGATTTTTTATCAATTAAACTCTTTTTCACATTTATGGATTTAGCAGTGGTAGTGTTATGACATTAGTTAGTTTTGCAGCACTATCATGAGTCAGTTGCCATCTGTCAGTAAGGTCTCCTGTCTCTTCTTGTGTAGTTGTGCAGATAAAAGTTTGCAAAATACAAACAACCAGTTTACGATGCTGTTTCCAGCTTTAGAAACTTCCTTGGGCTGCAGGTACAATGGTTCCCATCAAATTTGGTTCACCTATTGATTCCTTAATGAAATACTTGGGAAATTGAACTTATTGGTCAAGAAAACTTGAGCGTGTTCTCTGATACACTTCGAAGTGTTGGTCATTCCCTTTATTGAGGGCTGTCTGATTGGGCCTCTTGTACCTGAAGAGGGCACTTGTTCTGCTCAATGTGTATGTGTGTCCTTTAACTGTCAGATGCTCTCAAGTCTCTCTTAGGAGACCAGAATGAAGTCAGTGTAGAATTTGCAAGTAATGCTGATTGTTTTTTCAAGATTCCTTTGTTTTTTCTGTCAAACTTGTCACAAAGCCCTTGACGTTCTTCAGGACTTCAGCTTCCCTCAGCTGAAACTGTCGTCTTTTCTCCGTGTGAGCTGCACAGTCTGAATTATCTTGTGCAAAAAGTGCTTAATGTTTAACTGTACAAGAGTATGCTGAAAGCAAGCTATAGTTTTCCAGCCAGCTCATATCTCACAACCTGCCAAAGCCTATATCAGGAACATGATGTGTGGGAAAAAGTTCTAAAATGATAGACAGAAAAATGTCTTGTGGGAAACTTAAAATGCCATGAGACTCATTCTGTTAATAAATAATGTTTTTACAAGCACAGAATCGTCCCCTTTACTTTTTGACATTTTCAGAAACGAAAGCTTGAGACTGTAACATTTGTGTAGAATGTAAACAACCTTGATACTTAGATAAGTGACATTTCTTGCAAATAACATTGCCTTAAAAGAAAAGAATGGTCAAAGTGAAAAATTAGCTTGGAAAAAAGCAAAACCAACCTAGTTTTATAAGGCTCAGCTACTTCTAATAAAGACCATACTGATGCCTGAGATAAAATTTTATATGCACTTTCTAATTACATTTTGCAAACATATCTTAAAAGAAACTAACTCATCCTATGATCTTCTAATCTGAAAAGGTGCACCAGATGAGTAAATTCTTGATGTAAACACATAATTAAAAAAATCTCAAAGTTCCCAGTGTGGAACACATTCTGCATACGTTGTAGTACATGGTAGTGGAGTTAATGATTATAATTACACAGATGCCTGAATGGGGATGGCAAAAGTTCACGTTCAGCTTCATGTTGTCTGTATTTAATTTTACTACTTTTAAAGGAACTGTTTACATAAAAGAGTAACATAGATTTTATTCAGTGAGTCAGTGTTTAGGCAAAAAATAAGCATATTGTTTGACACGTGCCTTTTTGTAAGCTGTGTTTCTAGAATCTGTCTTTCAGTTTGAGCGGTGAAATGGTATTTCTGGCTTTTGTTTTCTTCTGGCTAAATAGCCAGTGCCTTGGCTACAGAACTGATTTTTTACTTTTTGTCTAAACCCCTTTTCTTTTGTGCTTTCAGCTAGAAAATTAACCAAAGCTTAAAAGTTTTGGGATTTTTTTGTGGGTGTTTTTGTTGGTGGTTTTTTGTTTTGTTTTTTTTTTTTCAAAATTGAAAGGCACTGAACGAAATAGAAGTGGAAAAAGAAACTGTTCTATAAAACTTGTACCTTCACTTCTCCCCTAGGTTTGTAAAGCAGGACATTTCCCACTCTTCAGGTCATCAAGCTGAGGTTGCCTCTTGCTGCACAAAGCTACAAACAGCCCTGTGGGGAGAGAGCGAGCTCTGTCTGGCTCCTTGGCTCAGTCAAACTCACAGACCCAGAGGAAGCTCTGATTGAGGAAGGGCCCAGAAGGCAGGAAACAGATGTTGGCAGCAGTGTCCTGGCTCAGGTGGCCAGATAACAAGTGCACTAAGCCAAAAGAGCTAAGTGGGTTAAATGGCCAGAACTATAGCTCATAGACTTATTTATTGGGCTACTTAAAGCTAGACTAAGTAAGGAGTAATGTGACTTTTGCACATGCTTTTCTGTGGTTGGTATTTGTGGTGTGTGGAGCTTCAGTTTGTCTGATAACACCACAGGCCGCCGTGTGTTTCTGTGTGCTGCCTCAAATGCTTTGTAGGGTCATCTTGGTACTTCAGTAGTTTTTATCTTGTATTTCACCAAACACACCAGGCGTAGAGGGATGCAAAAGGCCAATATTAGTCTTACATTTTCAGAAAAAAACCCTATGAAGTCTCCAAAATGGTGAAGATTTAGTATTTTGTTTTTGCAGTGTATACCTTTCTTCCTGTGACCTTTGGTGGTACATCAGTCATGCCAGGACCATAGGAAGCCTGCAGCAAACGGTGTCAGTGGGGTGTTGGCACCTTATCTTCAAGAGAGAGCATGCAGAAATGCTTTTTCAAATCTCCTTTCAGATTTTGCATATTCCTGGTATCCATTCATCAGTTAGTTGAGCAATCTCTTATGACAAGATACCAGAAGGACATGGGGAATGTCAGGGTTAAAAAACCCCCACAAAACAAAACCAAAAAATCAATCACATAAAAAACTCAAAACAACCCCAAACAAACAAAAGACTCCTAAATCCCCCAAATAGAACAATTGGAATTGAACAAAATTATGATCTCAGGGGGTAGGCATGATGCTCCCAGTTTGTGCCATGAAGGCATCACATGTCAGATGGTTCATGCTTGCGATGCAATGGAACAGCAGTGCAGAGCTCTGTGCCTGGAACCTTTCTTTTGGCTCCCTCTGGCTTTTGAGGCAGACCCAGGAAACGCCTCTGTGATGGGATTTCTTGAGTTTCTTTTGAGACTCTACCTCTTCCAGGTGTTTCTCAGAGGTAAAGCCTTTGTTCCTGGTTCATTGGTGGCTAAAACAGTCCCTTGCAGGGTTGCTGCTGGTTGACCTTCCTCCCTGTCTTCTCAGCTACCCCACAACCTGTGGTGTGAGCTCAAGCAGGTAAACAGCCACGGGGGAGTTCAGAGGGTTTCGGAATGCCCTGTCACTGCTTGGTTTATCAGCATGAGAAAAGTGAGTAACTTAACCAACAGAGATCTTCCTGGATCCTTGGTCTAAGTGTTCTCCTGGGAATTGGTGGGTTTATTTGTCTTGTCTTTAGATAGACCTGACTTTCCCTCATCTCCCATAATTTTTGCCACCACCATTTTTCCATTTGAGAAGGTGTTTCCAGAGATAACCTCTTAAATTTCCTGAGCGCAACTCTGTGACATTCTTAATTTGCACATGTTATTTTCTGCTATTTGTCTAGCTTCGGAAATTTCCATTTCCCAAATCCCCTCAGGAGACATAGGAAAAAACTCACTTTGTGAGGGTGGTGGGGCACGGGTGGTGTGTTTGTCTTTTAGATCTCTATAACAAATATTTTCCATTTCTGAACTTGCTAAAATCTCCTTGCAGGTAAATATTGGAATTTGCTGATTGAGGATCTATTTTAGCATTGTATAAAGGTTTTTCTCTTGTAGTGGTTCTCCTAAATGTGTTTAAAAGAAGTCACAAAAGTTAACTCTGCTGCACTATTAAGAAGCTGGTTCAGAGATCAGGAAAGTTTGTGTTCCTAAAAGCCACTTCATCAAAATGGAATACTGGGTCTGGTACTTCTGTCCTTGACCTGTTGTTCTAGGGAAGAAGGACTTTTGTTTTCTGGAAGGTCATTCCCAGTGGTGGGGATGGACCAGCTGAGAAACAGGTTTTGATGATAATAAGTTTCAACAAATTTCATTCAAAAGACTTCCGAGGTAGGAGAAAGAGATCTTGGTGTGAGCTTGTGGACCTACTTAAGTTTATTCAAATCCCCACAGGACACAAGTTCATGGGAAGCCAAACCACATTGGTTTCAGTGTTTGTAGAGCTGCTTGCTCTTTTTTGTGGTAGTTTTTTTAAATCCAATTATGGCTGCCTTTGCTAAGCTTGTGTTGTGTTTCTAGCTTTACTGTGTATGTTCCAGTTGCTAAAATACAAGAAGCCACAAAGGGCAGCAGTGTAATAAACAAGAACAAATAAGGACAGTCTGAAATGTTGTTATTGCAGATAGCTGTCTTAACGTCTGAAATAAAAATTGTTTCTGTTTTTAGTATTTATTTTAGTTACAACTTTCTTACACCACTGTGAACTTCTTTTCTTCCACTGGAGTAAATACAAAAGGACTACTGCTCACTTGCAACTATTTAAGAATTGCAAACAGAAAAAGTAAAAAAATATTTCAGATTTAAGAATGAGTTTTTATGTTAAAAATGATTATTTTAAATGCTAAACATTAGACCTGTTTTCAAGTTTGTATGCATATTTCTCATGCAAAATTTTGGAATTGTCATCTTATGATGAAAGAAGTTCAAGTTTTTTCATCTTTTCTCATTTCTGATTCCCACTGAATTTAATTAAATAATCACCATGATGCTTGTGCTTAATATAAGCATAGTTATTTAAAAGTAACAACTGGGCATTGAAAGCTATGATTATAAAAGCAGTTTAGCCTGGTAGATATCCTTCAAAGTACTCCTGATTATGTGTAAGTGACAGCAGTGTGAGATTGGACCCAGTTTGGATTTGAGTCCTGTACTTAAAATGTACTGAATTTCTGCGGTGCAGCCTCCTCTTTGAAACCTTGAGGATGACCTCTTTGAAACCCATGTCTGCATGTTCCTTACTACAGAATTGCTCCAAATTTCTTTAGATACCCATCACTTCTGGTGAACATTTTATATTCCCTTGTCCCACTGCTTTGAAACAGGTTTCCCAGTGCTAAAGCAGTTTCCTTTATTACTTGTTTGTTTATATTAGTCATGATTTCTTTCTTAAGGTTAATTATTGTTTCAAAGAAATTGCAATTTCCTGTTCTGGTGTAACTTGTTTTCTTTAGATTTGTTCCACAACTGTCATGATGTCTGTAAAATATTGTTCAGGACTTCTTTCTATTTTGAAGGTGCTTTGCTCCGAGGAATCGTTCTTAATTTTTCTTATTTTCTTCTGTCTCTTTTTTTTTTTCCCAATTTTAGGTAAGAATTACTTTTGCAGTGATCTTTGGCTTTTGAGGAATGTCTCCTTTGGTAAAGTATTAATCTCTCTACCTTCCTTTAAAAAAATGGTGTTCTTTTTCTCTGTATGTAAGGAAGGAGGGGGAATTCTTGGCCAAAGCTAGTGCTGTGCCCTTTTAAATACTCTCATATCTTGCTGGAAGAAAGTTTGGAAATTGCATGTAGGTATTTGGATTTTTCTTAGTAGTTTTCTATACATAGGATGATAGTAAAAATGCACAAGCAAGTTATTAACTGTCACCCGCAGTAGTTTGGGGAAGTTTGAAATGTATTTCCCTTTAATGAAGCAGTGTGCTGCTTCAGATCTCTTGTGGAATATCTCCATGTTCACACGCCCTGCGCAAGTACATAACGAAGCTTATGCAGTATAAGTTCTTCATCTATCTATACCCAAGAGGAATTTAAAGCTAGATAGTAAAAAGTAGGTAAGTTAAACACATATTGTAAATGAAATGATGGTTCAACAAAGTAATTAACACAAATTGCAATATGAGTATTCCAGAATTGTTGTTTGTTTGTTTGTTTTTAAAGAAGCCTGATATGTCTTTACTGTGTAATAACGAAGAGGGGGCTGTGCTGTCCTGTGTTTTTCCCTCCACACCCGTTACAAACTGTAGACTTGGAAACTTCCCATTTAAAGGCTGCAATCGCAAGGGAAAAGATCTTTCATTCAGCAGGCCTAGAGACCACTGCTGATTATAAGAGAATTGCTATATTGTGGGGAGTAATGCAACTATAAATATGACTTCCTGTGCAGTAGACATGTTGGCCAGTTACTGAAAGCTTGAAAAAAGAGATCTTGTCTGGTTACAATTCACAATCAACCTATGGAAAGGACTTGGGAACAGCAGTCCATTTCTTTTATCAGGGACACACTGATACTCATAGTACTGCAGTTCTGCTTTTTTGTTCTTTTTCCTATACGTGTACAGTTTTAATTAATCAGCGAGAGGCCCAGGCGTGAGGTAATGCTGGAAATCAACAGTTTGAATCCTGTGATTCTTAGTAGAGAATTAATGGAAACAGAGGTATTGCTATCTTCTTGGTGTAAGTAGTATGTCATTTGGACAGTATCTAAAGGCAGACTCTGGGCTGCTGTGTGCATAATATTCCTTTGGGGTTTCTCTGACTTTAGAAGATCAAAATTAAACAAGAAATAGTGTAATTTATACTGGTAAATAATCCTGATCTTTAAAATTGTCTGGCATCTGTATTGTCACAACTTAGTCAGAAGGACCTTCTGTAGCTCTCTAGTCTGATCCTTTGTATAATGTAAGGCAAAAATCTCTCGCTTATTACTGAAACAGATTTTGTGTGGGTTTCAGCCTCTAATAAAGTCACTGCAAGTTCTGTTGATTTAAATTTCTTTCAAGTCTTAAATATGCTCCTTCCTTGCCATTCTATCTGTAGGGCCATTATGGCTGTTCTCAAATGGACTCTGGAGTTTGAGATGCTTTATTTCAAGAGACAAAGCTTGTAGTTGCCCAGAAGTGAGTGCATGGTGTTTGCCCTCATCTCTCCTGTTCCCCAGGTAACTGGATCCCAGGTGGCAATGAGGAGGAGGTGGAAAGCAGTGTGAGAGTAGGGTAGAGACACTGACACTGGTGGCATAAAGAGTGAGGAAAAGGTATGAAAAACCTGGCATCGGTCACTGCTTCAGAGAGATAAGAAAACATTGATTCTTATACTTGTTTGCTATATATTGCTCTTAACCATGTTCTTATTTTTAGAGTAGCCAGGTGTAGAAGAGATTCAAGCCTTTGTGTGGTGGTTCTCAGTTGATGGAGAAACCTGAGAGGAGGAAAGGAGGGAAACACTTGTGTTCCATCTCCTGCACATGCTCTTGCTTATGCACTTTCTCTCACTCACTGTTGTCTTTTCCTAGCATTCTCTTCTGTTGGTTAAAGAATTACCATTTTTGAGAGTTTGAGGCTTAGCCAAGCTTTAATTACCAATCAAGAGCATTGCATTAGTTTCACTCTGTCAGCTACCTGTCTCCATATGCTTTTTCCACCTCTCTAAACTACTCTGCTATTTACTCCACAAATGATCAGAAACCTGGACATTATGGCATCTGCTCTGGGCCATGTCAGTGTGCAGTGTATGGATATATACTGCACACACAGCACAGACCTGGGCCATATGTATAGCCTTGCTACAATGCAATTTTCCTTTTTGTTTGTTCATTTGTTTGCTTGTTTGTTTTGTTTTCTATATAGACAGCAGTTCAGGGGCAGGGAGGAAAGAAAAATGCACTGTGAAAAAACTAGATTTCACTTCCTTGAGATCACTTTTTGCACTGTTTTTATGGAGTCACTTTATGTCATTTAGTTAGGAAAATAGTTAATAGTCCTACATCTTGAGCACAGATAGAAACACTGCCTTCTTTCATTGAGTTCTGTCCTTTGACTTAAGGGAGCCATGTTCCTACAAACAAGCTGGCTCCTCTGAAAGTTTTCATTGTCACAAAGCTCATAATCTGGGGAAGAAATTGAAGTATCGAGTTCAGATTATTTATTTTGAAATATAAATTTGACTACAAAAAAAGGAAAAAAATAATTAAATATAGATGTAGATTACATCACTTGTTCTGCTATACTTACATTTTCTACAAGGATACCAGTTTACTGCCAAAATATGACTCAAAAGATCAATAGCAAACAATCTGAACAAGTTTACACAAGAGAACTGAAATATTTCATTCTGTAAGCATTGTGCTTTAAAAGCGCACATTGCAAAAATAGATACTTCTTTGGGAAGGCTCCTTTCTTAATTTTCGCTATTGCTTTCAGAAGTATGTCCAAATAGTTACAGGGTTTCTTTTTTTGTTTCTGAGAAATCTGTTGCTGCACACTGAGAATGTAAGGGAATTGGAATGACTGTGGCTCTGAATTAAGTTAACAGAGGTCACTCATAATATTTGTCCACAAACAAAGTCTTAAAATAATAAAAAAAAAAAAATTACAAGTTTGATGTATATTTATTGTAACAAAGATTCAAACGGAGGTCTGAAAGGTACGTTCATTTTTAAGGATATGCTGATCGTGGTGGCTGTGGTTGACAGAGATTCATGTGTCATACCTTTATAAATACTGCTATGCAGTGCATGCAATATTTCATGTGCTTTGATTCCTTTAAAAGCCTCTGGATTTTTTTACCTGAAAATCCATGTGTTAAGAATGTATTTTCAATGTCTGTGCTTGGTTAACATTCTGTAGAAAAAACTATTTGCACAACATAATACTGCATTAATAGACATATCTCTCATTTTTGTATAGTCCTTTTTTGTGGAGAATGTCAAACATTTTGCTTCTCAGTCCTTGTCTTTACAGTTCTTTTAATGCACTGTGTGTTTGTCCATTTGCCAAGTCAAGTGTCAGAAGGGAAAAGGAAGGAGAGCTCCCCAGTTTTTTAATTCGAGATTGAAAAATTACATACAAATCTCTCACACTCTAGGAGGAAAAATATGCAGTTCAGGAATGAATCCTGTCTCTTTTGTTCAGCTCATGCTTTTTATTAAGCTCTTTGGCTCTTGATTTAACATTATCTGCATGTAACTGATAGTCAAAATCTCCACAGTGTTTCCAACAATTCCAGAAGCGTCCTGACCACCTACAGATAGTAATGTTTGATAGCACTGGGGTTTTTTAGGCTGTAAATGTTTGAACATGTCTTAGCTTTTAGATTTGAGAAAAAGCACACATTTTAGAAAAACAACTGAGAAAAGTAGAAATTGGAAAAATTGGAGTAGGTGAGAAAGAAGGGCAACTGAGGTAGTCAGGGCGTTCAGCTCTGTGTTTATTGCTGAATGTTCCTTAATTTTGGCACTTATCTGTTGAGATTGTGAGAACAACCTTAATTATGCTTAGCAGTTTAACCACCACAAAGGTTTGTTCTCCTTTTAAGGAGGACTTGTCAAAATACTATGACAACTAGGCTGATTTTAGACAAACAGACCCTGGCTCTAAAAAGACAGTAAGTCTGCAAGTCAAATGTGGAGGGCAGCCATTGGCACTGGAAGAAGTAAGAAACCACAGATTGTTTTCTCATTGGATGAAGAGCTTGAAGCAAAGTAAAGTTAATTGAAGAATTCCTTGAAAGTGAAGTCAGCCTAAAATAAAAGCTTAGGGGTCTATAATTTACTGAATGTGAAAGAGTTGTAAGCAGTAGTGAACATGAAAGTTTGAAAAAAACATATTTTAGTAAACATTTCTGGCTTGTGTTATGGACTGTCCTGTTTTAATTATTCATCCAAATAATGTAGATTTGCAGTATGATCTCTAATTAGGCACAGTTTGATTTATTGAGCTGGCCCCACATAAACCATGATGTCATGCTGTACTGCTCAAAATTACAGCTCTGCTCTTGCAGTTTAAAGACGATTATTTTTAACTTTGGAATGCTTCAGTTTTGTGCATCTTGGCTTTTAGCTTTGTGAACTTAAGATGTTCTCTGCTCCTCTCCTCCTCCCTCCCCCAGATCAAAGCAATCTGTTGTAATGTAACCAGAACAAAATCCATTGAAATGGACTTCTGAACACTCTTCGTTTTAATTGTTGGTAAATAAGAAGAAAGGCAAGACTCTTCTTGTGGGCTGTCAGGGGAGTTGAGAAATAGGTACAAAAGGTATTGAACTATGTTTTGCCAGGTGTCCAGATGCTGTTGCTGTTGCAGGGCAGAAGTGCTTCATTTATGTCTCCAAGACGTCTTAGTTTTCTTTTGATGCTATAATTGAAGAAAAGGAAAAAAAGGGGGAAAAGGAGGTGGGGAAAAGGAGGGGCAGACTCTGCACTGCCTGTTACTGCAGGTAATAATTATTCACGAGCATGGGAACTCGCATGCACATTAGTTTTTACTCATATGTGTTGGATTTTCTGCTTGTCTCCCATTTGAATAGGAAGATTTGCCTTTAGTTAAACCAAAGTGTCTTCCAAATGCAAAAGGCAGGCTTTTCACAGGAGGCTTTCTGCATTTCCATACAGATGAGGTCTCACTTCTGCAGCAGTGAGCAGCATCCCTTCCTGCCAGCAGCCCTGATCTGGACTTGTGGGCAAAGGGACAATACACAGCAGGGTGTGGAGGAAGGGAGAAATGAAAGTTAGATCACAGGGTAGTCTCTCCTGCCAACCTCATCTAGCATGTTAAGAAGAGACCAAGCATTTCAGGGCAGGGGGAGTCTTTCTGTGGAGTGTTCAAGACTATTTTAGGTTAGGATCCCACAGCCTGACAGCAAACTGGGAAGGAAGGAAGAATAAAGGCATGGAGATGTCACAATTATACTAGAAGCTAGAATTACTTGTAGGTATCAAAAGGTAGGCACTGTGTTTGGAAGGCAGCAGCTGTGACAGACAAAGGCAGAGTCCATTTTCTAACAGAGCAATAAGGAGAATTTCTGAGTAGGAGGGGAAGGTGAAATTGTCTTCCTGTGGATTTTAGAGGGAGGACTCTGAGCTGCTCTTGGTAGTGATTGCAGTGTTTCAGGCTCATGCAGGTTGAGAACAATGCACGTTGAGTCACTGCAAAGCTTTACTTCTCATGAGGAGCCTTGATTACGTAGCAGCTGACTCAGTTTCTATGCTATAGATTACAGCTTAAAAGACTCATAAAAAGCCATGGGATTTCTTAGGGTTTTTTTACAAGGATATTCTCAAATGAGTATCACATTTTTAATATATCAGTTGTTGACTAATGTATTTGGTTGAAATGTGTAACTGCTTTTAGTTGTCCTATAACTATTTTCATTTTAGGTAATGGAGGTTGGAGAGGATGTTGCTTCAGGGGAAAAGGGGAAAAGAGTTCATACTCTCTCAGTACTTTGGTGCCAGTGAATGTAAATGGATGGAAAGTATGTATGAGTTTGCTACCAAATTCTGTGTATAGTGGAAAGGTTTGATGTCTGAGTTCATTTGCTCTTTTTGACCGGGCAAAGTTGCCAACTGAAACTAAATTTAACCATTTAGAATAAAGTGAAAGAATTAATTCTTTAAACATGTGGGTCTGTGGCTTGCAGTCAGTAACAGGGGGCTTGTAATGTCTTGATTGTAACATCTGTCAGCAAGAACGGCCAGCTTTTGGTGATGAGCACACCACCCGTCTTGTTTTGATGAAATGAAGCAAGTGGTAGGTTTTAGTTAATTCTAAGATGCTCATGTTTTGTCATGTGTTAACAACACATATATGTTTGTTTGGGGTTTTAGATAACAATTACAAAACCTGAATATAATATCTTTTCCAGGATGGTAATTAGCAGATAGTTGAAATGGATCTTGCCCTGAGAGCTAAGTGAAGCAGCTGCCATCCACTGTGTGTGTCTGGGCACATCCATGCACGTCCATTGGTTTTGTCCTCATTTTCTTTGACGGATCTGGCAATATACTTGGTACAGAAACAGTCAGGCCTTGAGAAACTTATGACTGACAGCAGATTTATTCTTTTTTTTGTGTATTAAATGAGTAATGTAGGTTTAATTATTTTTTTCTGGCAGCTCTTTTCTTGCTGAAACTGGTCTTGGATCTTAGAGGAACAGCTTGCCTCTGAGAGTGAGAACAGCTTCTCCATCACTTTGTTGTGTCATTAAAACTGGACGTTCACCCACAAGCTGTCTCACAGCTCTGGAGTTAAGGACTGAAATGACACTGTGAGAATCTTATCCTGCAGTATATGCTGAAGTGATCCTAATGACCGGACAAGAGGGTGATGATGACTGTCCTGAAATACTGAGCAGAGAGGTGGGACAGGAACATGCCTGCTGTGATACTTCTGGAATTGCCAGGTTACCAGATAGAAAGTAATGGCACTTTCCAGTTACAATACCTCCAGTAGCTTCCCTTTCCTTTTGCTCTACAATGTAAAGCTATTGAGTGTCACATAAAAAAACCCGTCTCTTCAATAACACGTGTCTGAAATTATTTTCTTGATACTGATGCCAAAAACAACTGGGTTCACAGCATACAAAAGTACTTAAACAGAGAGAACAAGGTGATCAAATCTGGTACGCAGGGAGTCTCATGAGTGCAAAGTCATATGAATGACATGAAGACACAGGGAGGAGCACATCTGTCAGCTGCATAATTTGAACAAGTCCTTGGGCATTGATTAATGGTGTGCTGGTCACATACAAGAATTTACCACACATTTCTTGCAATATTCTTCTACCCCCTCGTTCCCGCTTTCTCAGCTGCAATTGTTCTCTGGCCTGTTTTGGTCGGAACAAGCAGGCTCAACCAAAAAAGCTGAAGGAGCTCATCTGTGCTGATCTGCCTTGGGTGGAAATGATTAGGGAGTGAGCATGCAAGCAGCTTGGCTCGCTTGAGGAGTGTTGACCTGCCCTGTGGCTGTGTGTGGGAAAAGTGGGACATCCTCTGAGCAGAGGTGACTCCTGGCACAGGATGCATGCTCACGACCAGTGCTGGTCTCTGCTCTGCACGTGGGGGCTGTGAAGGCAGGTGCACAGAGCTTATGATCTCACAGCTGCCTCTGAGGTTGCTAACTTGACCACAGTTAGCTTTGGTTTTGATGTTTTGTGAGACTACTTCTGACAGGCATAGTGGAAGGTGTGCTTCTCCTCAAATGCAACTACAGTTTTGCCCAAGTAAAACTTTGGCTCGTTATTGATTATATCTGGAATTCCCGAGGCAGTGGTAAGATGATTCACAGTCATTAATTAAACCTCCACACCATCCTGGGAGGCAGGTTTAGAGAGGAGGAAATGGAGATGGGTAGCCTAAAGGTGCAAAGGGAATCTGCTTCCGAGCTGAAATTAAACTTTGGCTCCAGGCATTGTGCCTCTGGAAATTCCTGCACTACTCAAGTTTCATGTCAACACTGTCCAATTACAGCACTGTAATTTAAAGAAATTTATGAATCTGTATCAGTAGGGGATAACATTTGCATAAACCACATCAATTAACAATAAAAGGACTGCTATTAAATAATTAAGTAATAAAAAGATTCCACCATCAGTAACATGGATATACTGGCTGAGAAAGGCTATCACTTTTTTATATCTGGCTTCTATATATTTGCCTTTGTGAAGTTGGTTTTTTTACAACAGGATAAATTGATCTGTCCACCACAGCCTAGAAGACTGAAGAAATGTGGTGAGTCCAGTTACAACATTTGTTCTTTCATTCATTTTGTAGAAGAATTAGTGGCTATGGAAACTTCCAAAAGACCCTTGTCTGTAGAGATTTGAAAAAAGATAAGGAAGGTCCTTATAAAATGTGGAAGAAGTCATTGTGTTTTATTTTCTTCCCAGAGCTCTCTAGCTGCCTCCTTGCCATGGGTAGGCCTGTCATTTATGTTAGCATTCTGACATGCTTACACTGAATGGCTTTTGCATTCATTGCAGCCCATCTAATCCTTTTAGTAATCTTTGAGAAAAGTCTTTTATGGCATTGATTGTAGTTCTTGTATGAACATTGTTTTTTAAGAACAACAACATCATAAAATAATGGTTTTATTAAAAATTGCAAAAATGCGTAATCCATTCAAAATTATTTTTATATGATTTTAAAATAAAAGTTGGCATTTTTTTAGTAGTGGTTATGCTTTATTACGTATGACTGATTTTAAATGTTGAAGGAACAAGGGAAATCAGAAAAAACAAATTTCCCCTGGTTTTCATTGCAGGCACACGGGTCAAACACCCAGCATGATGTTCTCGGAAGAAACCGTTTCATTTTTCCTAATGTGGACATGCAGTACTAAAGCTTGCTGGTTTATGACTGAGCGGTACTAAAATGCTGTTTATTGTCAGTCTCTTAACATCTGAATCATGTTATTCAATCCAGATTTTCTTTGAAACAACTGTCAGATGTGCAGCTTGGATGAACACTGGGAGAAGCCAGTGGGTGTTAGGCACTCTGATACTTTTCGTTGTTAAGGCTGATCATTCATTTCACACATGGAGAGCAAATGCTTATTTCTGTTGTCTGTTTAGATTTACATGTTAAATGAAGGGTATAGCTGATTTGTTTGTAAGTAAAAAATAATTATGGGGAAAATAGTAGGCTTTTGCTTTGCTTATGCTATGTGTTTGGAAACAATGTTGAGTTGGTTTTATGCACCACCTTTGTAACTGATGAATGTATTTCTTTGCTTGAACAAGCATTTTGCTAGGAAAGTGGCATTTGGTTCTTTGTTCCTTCATCCAAATTTTACCAAGGAGGAGGAAAGAAACCAGCTTTCTGGGTTCCTCTCAGATGGTGACACACTCTCTTTCTGCAAACAAGCATATCTTCATTTCTCATCTGCAAATAAAGTGTCTTATTTTGATTTCTCATGTACAAATCCCAGGCACAGGCTTCTCATTCCATCTGCTGAATCAAGGGTTAGGATGTGCTTTGTTACATCCTGACCTGTCATACATTGTTTTTTCCCTTCTGAATCTCAGCCTTTTATGAAAAGTGCTTCTTTTCCTTTTATCCCTGACTTTACTAAGGTGACTGAATCCTGAAGAACGACCTTAATACCTGGAAATCTAACTTTTAGCTATAGGAATTAAATCTGGTACCAGATACTGCCTCTTTCCAAGAACCGTGTTGTGCCTGCAGTTTGCAAAGTATTTCAATAGCTTTCATATGATCCTGTATGGATGAGCTTCTGATTTATTTTTCTTATTTACAGACCCAGTGTATACTTATACTAAGTAATGACAAATCAAAGAACCATACTAAAGAAATAGAAGTTTAATTTCTGTTTGAAACATGTGCCTAGTCATGATTGTAAAGGTTCTTTTTTCTGCTCTTCAGGGGGTTTTTTGAACTCATGGCTAGAACATCGCATATGCTGTAATACTTTCCATTTGCAGAGCCCTCTGTTTGATGATTGCAAGCTGCTCTGTAAACATTTTTTGGTCTGACAGTCATTTTTCAGAGTCTGGAGCCTTCTCCATTTTTGGTGGGAATGTGACTAAGTGATTTGTTTGGGGTCACCCAGGGTATCAGCTGGAGTGTAGTGGTAACATGGGTCTCTGCATTTTTTGCTTTTTTGATGTCTTTGTTGTATTTTTCTCTACATTGCATAGTGTAGTACAACATACCTAGAAAATAACTAGAAAAAGCTTTTGGGCTGAAAGTACAAAGTCTGGGGAATAATTTCAGGGAGTTTGGAATAAGTAATTATTACTTCCTTTTACATTTTTAAAATAATGACTGTAGAGTATAACAGATAAACTGGGTTACACTGGCAGCCTTACAAAGATACTTCCTTTTAGATTATTTTAGATCATACACAGATACTATATACAGTCTTTCTGATAAAGAGGTGCATTTAATAATGATGCTTTTTCTTCCCTTTTCCCTCTTTAGTTTTGGCAGTTTCTGTGGACCATTATTTGTGTTGTTGCTTTAGTACTTGTGTTTATGAACAATATCATCACTTCCAATAAAATTTTTGTACAGATGTGGTGTTCCCTATCTATTAAATAACTTGAGAATTTCATGTTATTCAATCATGTAATTACAAGGTTTTTTCACATTACTTTTTGGGGGTAGTGAAACTCCTTAAAAAGGATTTCTTCAAGGGTGTTTAGACTATTTTACAAAGAGGAGTTGAATGAAAAATTAGTTCAGTTACCACTGGTATTCAGTAGGGAAGAGAGCAGATGTGATAGTGATTTGGGAGGCAGCTGAGGTAACATCTAGGAACATCTGGTGGAAGTTTCCCTAGCAGCAGAAGTAACTACACAGATGCTAAATGTTTTTTTTTTCCCATATTCTGCTGAAATTTGCTAATGAAGTTTGTATGTTTGTCACTGGAAAGGACACCCATCTCCCCCAGTGTAGACTTATACTGGAATCAGTGAAAGTTTGCCTGTGAAGCTCAAGAGAATGAAAGGAGACTTTGAAAATGCTTTACTTAAAATTGCATCAGTGGAATAAGAAAGCTTTTTGGCCTTTTTTCTGCTGCGTCCACTAATGACTGTATGTAAGACAGTCTGTACTAGCTTGTATTTAAATTCTCTATATTTCACCCCAGGCATTATTTTACTAATCTACAGCCATCTCTGAGCCATTAATGTATATAGAAACAGTTTCGACTTGGCTCTTACCTGCTCTCCGAAAGTTTGAGCTTTTTTTTTTTTGTCATAAATTTTCTCTCCGTGGAAATGTGAACTTTGGTTTGTTTTGGGGGTTTTTTGCATATATGAATGGGTTTTACCAACTGAAAGATTAATTGTTGAGACTGTAAAGGTAACAAACAACTAATTTTACTATCTTGTTTTCCTTCTTACCCACTCCCTCTGCTACCAGGCTGTCTTCTTTTGAGAACTCAACCTCATTAAGCTTATGATAAGAGCTGAGAATGTTACAACACACTGATTTTTTTTTTTCAGTAGCATCTTATCACAAGTATTTGTTGAAGCCTCATCAGCCATCACACCTGTAGAAGTCACATTAACTCATTCCATCAAATCAATAGACCAAGAACAGCCATTCCTATGGGTTTCAAAGCAGCTGCAGAGCTCTCTGGAGTCCCAGCAGCACAATCACCTGTCCCAGCCTAGGTGGTCAGAGCTAATGTAGCCTTGGGTGCACAGATTCTGTTCAGAGTGCTGTGCTGATGGGGAAGAGCAGTGACTGTCTTCAGAGTTTCAAAGTTGCTGTGTTCTCCTTGGCTTAACCTGGCTGTTTCAGTTGGTCATTTCTAATGAAGCCCCCGAAGAGGCTGCTGTGGTTAGAGCAGCCGTAGAGCTCGTTTCCAAGTACTCTCCCCTTTGACTGGCCTGAATGAAAACTATTTGGTGGTGCAAGATAAGCATGGGTGGCATAGAGTGGGATGCCCTCTGGCATGACCATGAAGAATTACCAGAGACCATAATGATGCTGTCATTTGGGAAATCTTGTTTAGTTTTGCCAAGAGTGCATAATTTGAAGCTCATGTCTTCATGTCCCTTGGAAGTTAGGCATGAGTGTAAATTCATTTTAAATAGGCTTGGCCTTCATGAGTCATGGATGTGGCACTTCATAGATTTTGCTTACTATGATGATTGTAATTGGCTGATTGAAATGGCTGACTAGAGCCTCCAGCAGGTGCTTTGTCTGTTTCTGAGTGCTGCAGGGTTTTCCTGCCGGCTGAGTGAAAAGAGGAGATTCTCTTCTATTTACTAAATCATATTTTAGATAAATCAGAGTAGTTATCAAATGTTTTAATTTTTATCCTTGCTATGAAGGTCCATCTAATTCCATTGGGACTAAGGCAGTTCAAAATTCCAAGTTCTTCATCACGTGTTTTGAACGCCATGTAGCTGAGAAATTTGGGCTGCCATGACCTTTCCCCATTTCTCCCAAATGGAGGAAGAATAGGGAGATGAGAAACCCTTATTCTTGATGGTTGCTCTCTGAAAATTGTTATGCTACTTTGCAATAATTATGTCTCATGCATGTATTCTTTGGTGCTTTTGGTTTCTTCCCACTCCTGGTTTCCTACTTCCTACATTTTTCTACTTTGTGTTTTCTGACTACTATTTGCAGTATGTTTTCAAAACTTTAATATGAGGAGTTGCTAATTAAAGGGAAAAAAACTGAACTTTTACATACTTTGGCAAGTTTCACTTGCTGACGACTTTGGCCACATGACCAATTTTGGGAGGGAGAAGAGGGAAGCAACCACCTCCCCCATGAATTCTTAATTATGATAAATGAGTTGCTGTATTATTAGGAACATAACCTAATGGTCATATAGTTAAATATTTACTTGAGTGTTTATTTAGTACAACTTGCTTTCTTTTCAAGCTATAGATTTCTTCATTGCATCCTTTATTCAACTGTT
The DNA here is from genome assembly GCA_035221455.1 of Xenops minutus. Taxonomy (NCBI): domain Eukaryota; kingdom Metazoa; phylum Chordata; class Aves; order Passeriformes; family Furnariidae; genus Xenops; species Xenops minutus. The sequence continues at coordinate 16,605,345 of JAWWEE010000001.1, read as the reverse complement.
TGGTCTTCCTAAAGTCAGAATCTCAGGATCTGTGATGTTAGAGAAACTAGTGTGAGGTCAAAATTTCCATTACATAGCTAGAGAGGAATTTCAAGGAACAATGCCAAAATCACTTAAAAAAATAAATTTACAGGAAAGATGACTCATCAATCAACAATTACTGTTCTAGAAAATAGAATTAGTTGTATATGTTTGGGTACAGAGAGGGGCAAAATGCCCCAGGTCTGACAGGCAGGGTTAGATTAGGGGGATTTGTTTGTTTGTTTCCAGAGATTTTTACCCTGACCTATGCTTCTTTTTCACCCTAAAAGGAGGACCCTAAGGAGCACACAGCTTCATGTTGCAGGAATCGTTTCCTCTCAGAGCTATAACTATCTAGCAAAAAGAAAAGGATTTTCTGGCTTCTTGTCACTTGCACTAATTAGCTAAGCAACTGAAGGACAAGGTCAGCCTCCTCCTGTGTTTAGCTTTTCTTGTAACTTAACATGAAGGCACCTGAGGGACCAAAATGGGGGGACAGACTTCTGCTTTAGTGTGCAGTAACGTGAGTGTGAAAAAGATGTGACAGAAGACATAATAAACAGCAGGCAGGAGTGAAGACCCTTCTGCAAGGGAAATGTGTTGAGCAATAGCAGTGTCTCTAGGGAGTGCAGCAGGGCTGCTGCTGGTGGCTTTTTGTGTCATGCCAGCCCTTCAGTGGGGATGGAACTTCTCTGGTGCTTCTGGTCTTCTCTCTCCCTTGAGCTACACAATCTTGTTGCTGTGTTAACTTTGTATGTGAAGAAAGTAGTGAGTGCTGTGACTTTAAGGAGATGGCACTGGAAATGAATCTGACACATCCAGTGTGTCTTTTTGTAACCCTGCTTGGTTTGTCATCTGAGAAGAGAAGAGGGGAGGAAATGGTGTGTTCCTCTCACAGATGGTAGCCTGGATACTTTGCATGGCTGATGTGTCTCCCTGGCAGAAGACGTAATGGTTCTGTAAAGCTTTCCTCCTGCTCATCAGACACTTCATCAGGATGGGGTCCCAGCTAAAGGTGTGACTTCTGACTGGCTTTTTGGCCTTAGAATGAATTCAGTCAATAATGTAATTATTCGTAAGTAGGAAGCACACTATTGTACCCTGCAATATATGTGTTGTTTTTACAGATTGCCTTTTGCGGTCACCTTCTGTCCTGGAATAATAGTGTGGCAACAGTAGGACATGAGCAACCTTGGCATACATGCTTTTTGAAAAGGGATGTGTACTGCAAACAAAATCTGTCTGTAATGTGTTTTACTGCATTTAAGCTTGATGCTTCTCTGTATTAGAATTCTGAAGATGTTACAGCGTATTTGAACTGACTTCACTTATTGAAGCAGATAATGATTACAAGTGTGCACTCTGCCAGTTTCTTCTGGAGCCTAAACCTGTCTGAGTCGTGGGGACATCCTCTCTCTCAGTATTGATGAGTCCAATGTCACAGGTAAAGGGCAGCACTTCTCAGATTCAGTAAATTTGAAAATACTCGTGAGGAACAGCCGAAATGCTTCTGGATAGAGGATCTGTCATTGAACTGTAGTCGAAGAGTCCTTTCTTGAGGGTTAAGTGGGAGTGCTGAAGAAATCAATGCATTTCTTCATCCCATTCCATTTTTCCTTAGGTTTTGTCCACTCACAGTTTTTCTGTGGGTTTTTTTGTTTGTTTATGTAAATGTTAGGGCAGAGAGTTGAATGATGGGTGACATATTTGAGTGATGGCCACAATACTTGCAGCTTTCAGAACACAATATGAGGCCCATCTTTTGGCTTAGCCTCACCTTTAAGAGAGATAAGGAAAAGGCCCAAAACAGTTTCTCCCACTCTTCCTCAATAAGTATTCCCTTTTATCCTTAGAGGCTGGAGAGCCTAGCAACTATCTCTGTTTTATTTTCCTTAAGATGCTGTGATACCATGGTGATGAGTTATTAATAAAACTCTAGGCAGATGGAGAGAGCTTTTAACTGAGTAACTTCTTGGTTTGGGTTTGTGCGTGGTTTTTTTTTTTCAGTTTCCATGCATCTGAGAATAACCATATATGAACAAATGCTATGATTTGGTCTGTGCAGCAGAGTAGCTGAGCTTTTAGTACAAAAACACAATTTGTCTGCAAGTAAATTAGAGCAGTCTTTTTGCTTAAATGTCAAAATTCCATTGTGTTTATAGGACAGTACTGCATGCACTGCATGCATTATTTTAAATTTTAACTATATGACCATAATGAGTTAGATCTGAGATTTTTTCAGATTTGTTGCATTTCTGCACATATTGTGAGCTATTTCTAAGAGCAGTAACTGTTTCCCATACAGCAGTGCTCTGCTTCAATGGCACTGACTCAAAATTCTGTAAGTCTTTATACTAATGTGTAGTAATCTCTATAACAGTGACACTAATCCCCTCTTCTAATATTCAACTTGAGTTAAAAAATCTGCGAAATGCGAGCTCTAAAGTAGCTTTTGGGAATTAGTACTTTATAAACCCCCCATCAGTCTTCCACACCAATAGAAATGTCTTTATAATAACAGAGCAACAGGGTACTCATGTTTAGGAAAAGCAGTGAAGCTTCAGGCTTTTGCCTTTTTTTCTTTGTTAATGTGTGAACAGCATTAATTGCATAACACGTGCAGCAAGCTATTGGTTACAAGTGGTGTAAAATTGTTGTGTTGTCCTACCCAAATGATGCATCCTGAATCTCCTGAATGTCCAATTTTAGTGTACTGCAGTCCGTTTACACTGTGGTTAAGCTACTGTTAAAGGTTTGAAGTGATAATGTCTTCCATGGCAACCTCGCAAGCTACCTGAAGTTCTCACTTATCAGATGCTGATGGGGGAAAAAGCAGCCATCTCCACGAATGCTGAAAGCTGGACAGAACACTTCTTTTTAATGTTTCATGTGATTTTGTTTATTGAAAGAATAGGCCCTTAAAAGTCTCCCAACTGACTTGACTTGCAAAAAAATTTTGTTTCACATTCTGTGGCCTTGAGGAGGAATTGAACTATGGCCACAAAAAGCCCCAAATAAACAGGCAAGACAAACCGTTTTATGCATTTGTGATATCTGTAACACCCAGTGACTTAGATAATGCTGTGTCCACTTACACTTTATATGCGTTGTCTGTGGGAGGGATTGTCTATGGCCAATATTTTATTTCATAAGGTGCAGCCCTGGTTGGAAGCCTGTCACTGTTGGGGTGGGGTCGCAGGGTGTGTGTTTATTGGGTGGACAGCCTCTAGGTAGTATTGGGCTTACTGTCAATCCCACTGAAAGTTCATGGGATTAAATGTGTAACTCATGAGGGAAATTCTAAAACTGTTATCCATGATAACCATATTTCTCTGCTTTACTCTTTACTCTCCACTGTGATAATCTATGCCTGTTAAATGGAATCCATAATCTGAAAATTGCCTTAAGCATACTATAGAGAGATCAAAGCCCACTGAAGAGCTGAGAACGAAATGTACGTGACCTCTCAGCTGAGGTATTTTTAAGATATAGGTGAAGTGTCAAGAACTGCTGTGACATTTTATTCCGTATGGGGATGTAAGGGATTTTATAAAGCATTCCAGCAGAGTGAGACAACCAACAATCTTTCTGCTGTGTTCGTGAGGTACTTAATTTTTATTTTTTTTTCCTGCCAGGAATACTTCAGAGAGAAACTTTTTTTTGTCATTTTGGGGTGGTTGTTTGGTTTGTTGTCAGGCTTGTTTTTTGTTTTTAGCAAACAAACAAAGAAGCAAAACAAGCTGTTCCATCTATAAAATGCACTATTATTCTCCAAAGAAGCCTTTTTAGTGGAAAGATGTTGGAAAAGGGTCAGTCTTGGTGAAGCAATTGTCAGGGAAGCTAGGAGAAGAAGTGTATTGTATGAACACATTTTGATTTTCTTTGGAGCAATGATGCTCTTATGCTTTTGAGGTTTCACCAACTCACAGGATGAACTGTTCCTGACCTAATAAACCCATCTCCCTTTACCTGTGAGAAGAGTTTTGTCTAGATTTAACCTCAGCTGTGGCCTAGCTGCTTTTGTCTCTGGCTGCACTGTGGAAAAAATGGGAATGAGCCATTATAACATGTAGTTTTCTTGTTGGTGTTAAAGGTTGGACTTCTCATAGGTGTTGTGCTGGGCCCTGTCCACTCTGCCAGGCATCCTGGGGAGTTATGTTTTGTCCTCTGTCCCTTCTTTATTGTAAAGAACCACACTGGCATGTTGTTTTGATCATAAAAAAAAAGGGAAAACATTTCTCTTAGCAGCCAACTAGGTGTAAATTCAGAGGTTTACAGTGCAGTATTGGGCTGTGCAAATACGCTTGGAGTGGTGACAAAGAATATAAGACATGTCAAAAAGGTGCAGACGCATTCAGTGGAACCTAAAGATGCAGCAAGAGGTGAAACAAACGTGAGCTTGGCTTGGGGCAGTGGTGTTTCCTATGGATTTAGGCATAGTATTTTTTTTTATCTTGAGGTGAATTACTTAGGAGTAATGCCAGTCATAAACCTGACAAACCAAAGAACAATTTGGGGAGGTCAGGCATCATACCCAAGAACTAAAGGACTGAGTAGAAAAGAGCGTGTGGCTGAGGAGTTCTTCCCATCATATCTTAACAATGTGAATTTGGTGTACAGGTAGAGGCAGGCTCTCGCTGGAAAAACAGTTTGTGATAAGATTTGGAATATTTTTGCCTACGACTCATTATTTCTCCAGTTTATGAAATGCTTCACCGTATTTGGGATCCTAGACACTTACTGCCTGATAAGGAGAAGTTACTATTTATAATTTGGGATTTTATTACTCAAGCTGTTGTGATGTCTAAGTGCTTCTGTAAGAAGGAATGTAATACGGAAGATAATATAAACTGAAAACTAATTGAGGGAGTTGCAGTAGAGATGGCATTGTGTCTGCTTTGCAGTTTGTATTTTGTTCACTTTAAATTTCTGTTCAATGAACCAGAAAACCATTGACAGTGTGATAGGAGGTGGGTCACTAAAGGCATCCTGTAGAACAAACAATAATGCTAACAAAGTTTCAGTGCTAGTGCAAATGCACAAATGAACTTTTAAGGTAATCAAGGAAGCAGTGCATTCATTAGTTTGACAGAAACACTAGGCAGGTTTAATAAAGGTGTAGTTTGAAGTGTCCTAGACGGATGTTAATTGCATGGATTATGGGGCATGTATACTTTTGTCTCATAGCCATCTCCTCTATCTCATACTAAGCTGAAAGATTGCTTCTCCTAGGGCTGTTGATTTCTTTTACGAAGCGCAGAAGCTGTACTACCTTCATCTTTTACATTGTACTGGCGGCCAGCAAATTCCAAATTCAAACCTTGCTTTAATTTTCACCAGTGTGACATAAAAGGACATTGCACATAAAAGAGCAAGCCATTGCATATGGCTTCTGGTACGAAGAGTATTACAGTAACAGGAATGCCCTGGTCATAAATTTGTGTGAATGGTAACCATGTGTCTCTGAATGCCTCCTGTTTCTCATTCGAGCTAAATGTTGCTCTATCAATACTTGCCAGATATCTTGCTCTCTCATGTCTCTGCAATTCTTTCAAGCCTTTTGATGCCTTGCAGTTTTTGAAGTCATCGTATTATTTTTAAGATCCTTAAATTAGGTCATAACAAAAGTATTTCTATTTATCTAATCCATTTCCTTGTCTTCAGACTGCTTGCTGTACTGAAGCATGTAATAAAGTGAAGAGATTTAAATGGCTTACTTCACTATGAGGAGAAAATGTTATGAAAATCACAAGTTTCCTTTAAAAACTGAAGCCTTTTCAACTGACTGCAGTGTGATGGGAGTGGCTGTGAATTATTAAACTGCCTTGCAGGGGGTAGGATTTGCAGGATGCAGAGCTAGTGAGTCACTATTTCCAATTTTTGGCAAAAAAACTTCCAAAAAACAAAACAACAAAGGAAAAAGGAAACGATTTCTCTAGGTGTAGCTGGTGACTACGGTGACTACTGTGTGTCAAAAGTGGAGTAAGTGTTGGGTCTCATATCAGTTTTCCAGATGCTTTTGTTCGGCTGAGGTTGGAATCCAGTAGCCATCCAGTTGTCACTGCTCACGGGGACAATGGAGGAGAAAGGACACAAATTGTCATTTCTTATTAATCTCATTTCCTGTTGGCCAAAACATGTGCACGCCTCCCTTAATGCTTGTAACTGTCCTCTGGTAGGTGGGGAGGGTCCTGCTTAGGTGAGTGACAGCAAGCAGTAATTAGTAATTCCTTCATTACTTTTGCTCGAGGCTGCAGTCAGGCTGAGAGTAGATGATATATATTCACAGCTTGGAATCCAGGTACAAGCTTTTGAGACACTGCTTTTGTCCTGGAGTGACTGTCCATCTAGCACCACCTATTTAGCCCTGCCTATTTAGCAAACACCTTTTGCTACCAGTTAGGTTGTTCTGGCTCTGTTTTCTAGTTGCATTTGTTCAAAACAATGGGTAGAGCTCCAAAGTAAAGATCTTCTTAGGAGACAGTGAACCAGTGAAACGTTTTGTCTGGATCCTGCTTATTTTGAGATAAGCAGTGCTTTCTCAAACAAAGCCCAACTGTACTCAGCATCTATTAAAAGCACCCACTAGTTTCTTTTTTTTTTTTTTAAAAAAAAGGTCTTCTGGAACCACATAATCTTCTGATATGTCTCAAAACTATTCAACTGCTGGCAGCCAGCATAGAGCCTTTGCCGATCCTAATCTCCAGAACGCAACAGGCATCACTGCCTAGCTATTTTCAGTCAATTCTGCATACTGCACATCTAACACAGGAATAAAACTGTCACTGCCCTGCTTTGCTTTCCAACCCAACTGCTGCAGCAGCCCTGTCCTCCTGGCTTGTTTTGCATCCTTCAGATATTTAGAACAAAATCAGGCACTTGAATCCAAGGTGGGTTTTTTTTAGGGTTGCAATGTTCTTCATGTTAGAGAAGCCTGGCATTTTTGTTGGCAGTCATTTAATTCCTAAATTTCCTGATATTTTAATCAAATAAGCAGCTGCTTCAATAAGATATGTATTATTATTCATAATTCCCATATACCCATCAAGTTTTGAGAGCAAACCTGAATGTGTTCTGGAAGCTTTTGTGGGATTTAATCCCAAAGTTAGTGATCTCACATGGCCTATGCAGTTTTGTATCATCACTTGACTCTGTCTCCCTTCTGCTGTAGTCTGTCCCAAATTTATGTCTCCTGCTTTGCTTTTCTTCCTTCTCCAAACTCTAAACTTTGCCAGTCTTTACTCTTATTTGTGCTTTCATTGCTTGGTGTGGGTTGTCACCGTTCTTCTCACCCCCTAGGAGCAAGCTGACTTCCCTGATGCTGCTGGTGAACTATAGAGCTATAAATTTTTCTTTCACTCTAAAAAATAATAAAATTAAAAAACCCTTAAAAATTTCCTTCTAGAGAACAAGCAAAGAAAGGTCATGATAGTTGGGCTGTGATTTATGCCAGAAGCACAATACCTAGTCCTTTAATTTTATATCATTTGCTCTGACACATAATAGCTGAAGGTATCTCTTTACTATGTGGGCAGGAAAAGAGGAGAAAAGTCTATTGAATTTTTTTTATTGTGCAGGAGAAATCAGTAAAGGAGCAGGAACACAGAGGAGAAATACAAGAGTCCTTGAGCACAAGAAAATTTCTAGCTTACAATACAGTGGACCTGGTCATGAAAGCACAGAAGGCAGGAGGAACTGTTCATTGAGAGATTCTGAGACAAGCAAGGGAAATTTATGTGACAATATGATATATATTAGTAATGTGTATGATATATTTCAAATAGTATGTGATGCATCCAATAAAGTATGAAAAAATTGACGTCTACTATGCAGTAGTAGAAAACAGAATAGCGAGTGGTTGGAAGCTCCCTTCTTTAGGATCTTTCTTATCTCTCCCTGTCCTTCCCTCACACATCAGTGTTTGACAAAAAACAGGGATGGAGAAAGAGAGCAGTGTATTTGGTGGATGTGGTTCCCAAAAGCTGAGTTTGAGCAATGCAGTTGACCTGTCCACATCATCTTCTGCATTTTTGTGAATTCAGGCCTTGTGTTTCTCTAAGAAAATTGTTTTGTTGAATTTGGGTGCAGATTTGGACTCATCTCTTTTTTATATAAAGCCACAGAATAAAGACATTCTGGGATTTATGTTCCATCCTCCTTGTTTGGTTTACATTAGACTTGTTACATCCCTTAAATAGGATTTTATGGGTTTCCTACTCTAACTGCATTTGAGTTCTTTTAAAAGATTTTTTTTTTAAATGTCACACGATAATATTTGAGGCGATATTTTGGCTAATTGTTTAAATCTGCATTTAGACAATTGTTAAAATGAATGCTATTTGTGTTATGTAATATTATAAACCACACATGCCCTATAGTCTCTAATTATGAAACAATTAAAATTACAAAAAGTATACTTCTTGACACCAAATTTTAATGACTTTGTGCTTGAGTTGTATCATAGCAGCTCGGGGGCACGCTATTGGGACATTTTCGTCCCTTGAAAAACTAGTATGAGTGCTTGTGTAGGAGTTGAAAACAAGTAGAATATAAGTCTAAATAATTATAGAGTTAAACTAGAAGGACTGCTCCTGAATTCGTTTGCCACATTTTTAACATGACTATAGCATGTAGCTGTCATGAGGTAAAACAGCATAAAAGTTGACTGGCACTTTTTCAGCCCCCATAACAGAAAAGTGTAGAATATCTGACTTATGTATGGAATAAATCTTTAAAATATTCAGGTTTGGAGACTGAATTCCTATACATGAGGAAATAAGACTCACTGATATACTTTATATTTGCTTATGCCCTACGGTATTCACAGCATAGATTAGCTGGGGTTTTATTCACTTCAACATTCTAATTATATGTTAAAACACAAATAGCTACAGGCTCAAATAATTCCCTTTGTGAACTACTGGGATTTTTCCTTTTTAGATGATGGAAACTGCCTGGAGTCCTGAGACAATGGAAAGATGCAAAACTTCATGTCCAAAATTCACTGAAGAAAGAGTGGAGTGTACCTTTAGGCTGATTATTTCATTCCCTCTTTTTCTCCCTCACAGAACACATGTATCTCAAACCACGGTATGAACATCTATTGAAGTACTGCTCACACTTCTAGTATAGATTTTTTCTTTTTTATTTAGATGCATAGGTTGGACAGGAGTTGTATGACACTGTCCAGCTGTGGTGAAATTGAGGTCATGGTTCTGCCTTCTACCAGCTGTATGACACTGCCCATTTGGAGTCATGATTCATCCTTCCATCAGTTTAGACTTCCAATAGCTCTGAGAATGCCTGTGTGTAATTGCTTAGGGCATGGGCACAGCCTTCATTAAAATGTTGCTCATGCCCAAAAGCCACAGGCAGCCTGACCCATCCCTTCTCTCTGGGCTTCCATGGTATAAACTGCACAAATTATATCTCTATCATGTGGGGGCCTTTAGCTCTCCTGTCTGCATCTAATACTCTTCTCAACTGGATTCGATCTCTTCTCATCTTTGAGGTAGATTGGATCTACCTAAACTACAGGCACAGCAAAAATCAGTACTGGCTGACCATGTTGTTTTAGTTTGTAGCACACAGGGGATGCAAACTGCATTTTATACACAGGTGCCATTTACCCAGATGTAAAGCTCTATGTACTCAATTCCTGATATTTTTAAAGCACTTGGACTTGGTAAAACGTTAGTCAAAGGCTTCATATAATATGGCTATATGCCTTTGTTTGAGTTAACATCCATCCTGAATTTGTTGAAGTAGTTACTGTTAGGTAAAGATTTAGTCTTGTACTTGAGCTGAAGCTGGATGTTTTGAGATAAGCTCCAATGCATGGCTTTCCATGCCCCCAAACCCACTGTGTTTAACATCATGTAGTTACTTTCAGGACTGAGTGAACAGAAAGAATGAATTACTTTGGTACTGAAGTACATTGATCAAGAATTTGTTATGGGACTAATTTGACTTCAAATCACAATCCTATTTGGTTGTATGGATAGATACAATTTTTACCCTAGAAAAAATAGGAGTTGCAGTAACTACAACAAGGATTTTAGGTGGCAGGCCTGAGTTCTAATTTTTTTCTGACAGATAAGAAAATCAGTGAATGCCTTTATAGCTCAGAGTTGCTGTATTACTTGTTTTCAGCAACTCCAGTATCCTTTGCAGCTGAAACTGCTGTTGTCAAGCTTGAAGGCCTGAATCCAAGAGATGTAGTTCTCATATTCTGCCCAACTGGAAGCTGTTTCTTCTTTCAAAAAGATTCATATAGGAATCTTTATTCCCCACAGCATTAAGTTCTCTGCACTCTTACACGATGCCTTTGCTGCTGTGAGAGTCACTGTTACCAGATGGATTGCTAACAAGGTTGAAGGGTTATGAGCTAATAAACTGCTCTGTGTTCATGTAGTCACGGCTGGGCTGCTCCCGTACCTGACCCTCACAGAGCCATTGCAGTGTGTCTAGACATGTCTTTGGACCTGTGTTAGTTGCCTACATGCAGTGGGAGCTCAGCATTCTCCTCTCTTACGCTTGAAACATCTTCAACTTCTGCCTCCTTTCCAACTTCTCTGATTGCATTCATACGAGGACAGAATTCTGTCATTTTATCCTGCATGCTTTCTCAGTATTGCCTGCCAGATAAATAGCATGTGCTTCCTTTTCATGTCTTGTCTTAAGACACTGATGTTGCCTGTTTTAAAGGACTTTAAAGTTTGTCAAGGCTTATACTATAGTGACAGCCATGTTCTTTCACCAAGTTCTTCCTCTTTTCTTCATTGCTTTTCAGTTCCAGGGGAGAGCAATATCCAATTTTCCTTTTTTGCTTTCACTGCCCAGCTTGATGCTAATCTGCCAGCATTTCTTTCTCTGATCTCTTATTGTCTGCCCAGCCTCAGTCTTGCTTCCTTTATTCTGACAGCTGCTCCAGACTCATCTTCTTCTTTTATGTCCTTCTCATATTTGTCTGTGTGTCATCTTTGTTGCTGTCTTTGATGTTTGGAATGGCCATACTGAGATCTCTACTTGAAGGAACTTGCTCTTCTAATGGCCCAGAAGGCACTGAAGAGCCAAATAAAGAAGAGGAATCATCTGGAACCAATGAGTATATGGGCTTGTTATCAGCATATAGTTTTGCTTCTAGGTTTTGTCCCTTTTCCACTCTATGGGACAATGTGCAACTTCTTATGTTTTCTCCTACACCTTGCACACTGTGTATGTGTCTACACTGTCAAAAGTGACCAAGTGCCAGAATGGACTGTGACTTGTAATTAAATGTGTGGTTTTTTGGTTTTTTGGTTTGTTTTTTTTTTTTTTTTTTTTTTTGTTTAAGCAGCTGGTGGATTTTTTTTTTTATTATGTTATAAACTTGTTTTGAAGAACAGACAGACTTGAGCTGTCTTTCTTTCTCCCTTTACAAGATGTAAATATTTTTTCACGAAAACTTTAGGTATTAAATTTTAAAATGGTGCATTTTTAGACCAGTTGTGGTGATTTGCTGCTGGAATTATAGAGGGGGTTCAAAATTATATTTTACAGTGAGTTTAGAATAAGCATTTCTTCACTGTGGTATTTTAAAGAACTGATAGGCAGATTTCTACATGCAATTCAGCTTTTCATAATTATATTGTATTGAATTTAGAGTATTTGGCCAGGAAATGGGATTATGAATAAACTAGAGGAGTAACTGTATAGCTAGCTGCTTTGAAGTAGTGCTCAGTCATTTAATTTCACATGAATTTTTAATAATAAATCAAACCTGTTTATTGTATTAAATTCCACTTGGTGTGGATCCTATACAGACCTATGCGGTCTGTCAGTGACAGAAGGGATTTTGAGACATTAAACTGTTTACTTTCTGAACTTTCATTTGCATTGCACTCCTTTGAATAATTAAATGATCATTTAATAATAATATCTGAGGTTAGGAGTGGAACTTTTCATCTGTGTCTTGTTCTCAGCGCAGCTGAAGTTTCTAAAAGAAAAGACGTAAGATCTGAATACCCTGAACTACCCTAAATACTCAAATTAGTGTACTTTTTCTTGGTGATAAATAGCGCCCTGGAAGGTATCAGTTAATTCAGTCTCAAATCTTTAAGAGGTAGTTTTGACAGAGTTCTGTAAATGTAGAAAGTTCAACAGAGTAACCAGAGAAAGGTTCCTAATGAAATCTTGGCTTTGGTGGGGAAAATGTCTGACTAGTTTAATATAAGCTTGATTACACTGCATTCATGAGGGTTTCTGCTAGTCTGCCCTCATGACATATAAACTTTAAATTAGGCATAGTCAATAAAAGGCCACCTAATACAGTTTCCCTGTAATTGCACCAGCTAGTTAGTCTGTTTTCTAACCATTTTGGAATCTGCATGAGCTGAAAGAAATTGTCTTGTGAAAGATGGTGCTTGTACAGCCTGTAATGATGTGAAGTGACCTGACAGAGACCTCCCACTGTGGCCTCCTTATTTAGTGACCTTCCAGGAGTGATGAGCCAGCAGCCTTTCTCCTAGCAGCTGTTTTCTAAATTTGGTCTGACAAATGGTATCATAAAGGTGGCAGGTGAGGTTAGGAGATCTGATCAGAACATACCAATTTAACAGCAACCAAAAGGTACAAAAGAGTATAAGGAAAAACAATCAAGTGCTGTCTCTTTATCATTGTATCAGTTTTCTTTGCATGGTCCCTTGTGAAAGCCTTTACTGATGGCTTTCAGCTATGTATCATTATAATACCTACAATAAGCATTACATAATAGGAAAAATATGCTGCATTAAGCCATGAAACTGGTGTTAGCCAGTCCTGTGGCCCATATCAAAATGCTCTCACTAGCATTCCCTGTAACAACACTTCCTCAGATGTAATGGACTACGGCATGTCATCAACTAAAAATTCATACATCTACTTTAATGTTTTTTGCATGTCCCCGTTGCAAGTAATGGCTGACTACTCAAGGGAAAGGGAATCCATTTTTTTTTTCTCATTAATAGTTCAGACAATTTTCAAGCATATCCTCTGCCATTGGTGTTTTTGCATGGCTAGATGGGCAAGCACTCTGTGTGTTGGTGCCTCTCAGGCAGTAAGGAAAGGGGAGAAAACACAGTCATAATAAACCCACAAGAATTAATAGAACAACAGGGTAGACAGTAGCACTTAATTGATTTTTACTGTTCTTTCTCATAACAGTTCAATAGATTGCAAGTTGTCTCCTATTAATGGTGGGTTTATAAGAAGGAATTTACAAAATCAGTGCATCTGAGGTGCTTTAACTAGGCTGGCAAATCCTTATTTCAGAAGGACTTTAGATGTTAGAAGCTTTGAAAAAGGTCTCCCTTTAACGTAGAGTGATATGTCAGTATATAGGTGGGCTTGAAATACAAAGATGGCATTGGAAATCTGACCTGCTGCCTGGATGTCTCAGACCTTCAGTCTAGGGTAACTGGTGAATTCAGGTGCTTACCTGAAACAGGGCAGCCCTCCTCCTGCTCAGGGCTTGCTCTGCTCCTGCCAGGCAAAGCCGTGGGAGGGACAGCCCATGGGGCATGTGTGCATGCACAGCAGGGACTGCTGTAAACATTTATGTCTGCTTCAGCCTGCACACTGGTAAGCAGGACATAGCAGAGACCCAGCTACACTCTTGTTTACCCAGTCAGAATGTTTTAAGATATAAATATTTTTATTCTTTTTTTTGGATATTTGTCAACCACATCTTGTGTTCAGTAGGAAATTTGTACTGTAATTTGGCAGCAGTCGTATGTTATGAGGATGGTGCCATGAGAAACAGGATGCCCAGGTCCTGGCTTATTTCAATGATCTTTCTAGGTTTTACTTGCTGTGCTCAATGCCATGGTATTCGAGTGCTTACTCTAAGCTGGAGTGGCAAGTGGGTAGGAACTCCATCTTTTGTTTCTGAAGGATGAAATTTAGAGGCCTTTTGCCTTACACCTGAGAAGACTTTTCCCTGATACAGCAGTTTTGCCTCTTGCCTGAGGTCTGAAGTAGAATTTCTCAGCCACCTTAAAAGTTGTTGGCAAAGTGGCCTTGAAGAAAATGGCATCATGTAATGACAATTACATGTAATGACACAGCATTAATGTGTTGACCTAAAGCTTCAAATCCAAAGGTGGAATATGATGGTGGCTGTGTAAGAAGCAAATTAACAAAGTAGTTTTTTTAAGTGCCTTTGCCCAGGACATACTAAAGAGCCAGATGAGATCTTCCAGGTGCTGCTTTGCTAAGCACAGTTAAAATTTGAGTGGGACTTGTCCCAGAGGGGACAGTGTCATTGGAGGGAAAAATGTAGGGAATGCAGAAGTAAAATCAACTGTGCTATACACGTGAAATCAGATTAGTATTATGATTTTTGTTATGTTAGTGAGAAAATAAAATTAAAAAAGTAAGGGCTGTTCTGGTGAAGAGAAGGAAAACCAGAGAGACTGAAGGCAGAGCAGAAAAGAGCAGAGCACATGGTTAATGGAGCCAAGATTAAAACACTGAAAGAGGGTGCAGAGGTTAGGGAAGGCAGAGAAATACCATGTTTAAGTAAAGAATAATGATAAACCTAATGCTTATACTACACTTGCATGTTTTGGAGAGGGCATCCTGAATGTCATACATCCTACAATAACTTCCTGAACTGTCCAAAGGACAAGCAGAAACTGCTGAAAGTAGTTGTGCCCGTTTGATGAAAGCTTGAGCTTTGGCATCTCTAGGCACTGCGTCATCTAGAAGCAGCTTTCCTTTTTCTACCCAATCTCAAGTACTTCACAGTCAGAATTCCTGTACGGTGATCACAAAGTTGCAAGAAAGCTGCAGATCACACCTGTAGTTCCTGTGTTGGCTGCAGGAGGAATGGGATCTTTCTGTAGACATCAGTTTCACTGACACTAGAACCAAGCTGCTGTCCTACAGTCTGTCCCAGGTCTAGCCCACCTCACCCTGGCTTTGGATTTCAGCCCTTCACAGCTTTCTGATGTTGTGATAGGTTTAAAACTAGCTAAGGTGTCTTAAAAACTGAAGCTTTTACCGTGTTGTAAAATGGTTTCCTTGTCTTTTTTACTTAGTCATTCTTCCTTTTCCTGAGGCCCCTCAGAATTCCCCTTATCTATGTAGCTATGCAGCAAGGAATTCGTCCTTGAAGGTGTCTGTTTTA
>JAWWEE010000001.1:16466710-16590076 GCA_035221455.1 Xenops minutus | reverse complement strand
TGCTTCCCCTCCCGTGGTCTCCGTGTGTGTCTCTCTGGGGCATCTCGGGGGCCGAGAGCGGGGGGGCGAAAAGGGGGAGCGTCTCCCCACAGCTGTCGTATTCTGACTCTTCTGGGTTAACTTGACCTTCCCATAGGAGGAGTCCCAAACCCTCCAAGTCCCTAGGTGCCTCCAAACAGGCTGTAGTCCAGGCCTGCATCCCTTCCCACCTTATCCCACCCTAAGATATGTCCCGAGAAGGGGTGCTAGACCTCTTTGGCTCTTTTTCAGTGGGGAAAAATTAAAAGCCTGAGGGACAGAAAAGCAGCACTTGAATTGGGCTTTTGATTCAAAACCAATTGACTGTTTTTCTATGTGTTCCTGGCTCTGTTGCCTCCTATATAGGATTCTCAGTGATCAGATGTACACGGGCAGCTTTGAAGGTGTGCCTATAAGTATTTGCAAAGAATACAGAAGGTAAGTTGTAATAATCTGATGCCCAGTAGTATTTATGATGGTGGGTGAAACGCGGGAAGAAATTTAAGTTTTATTTCTATCTAGAAATTTATTTCTGTCCTTTTTGTCCTATTTCTGCACACAGAATTTATAAAATTAACCAAATTATAGTGTTTTGCCTTCTTTTTGTGTGTGTGTGTGTGTAAGTTGTGCCTCATCTGTTAATGTACTGGAAAGAACATCAGCACAGCCTAGGTCCCACTCTCCCACAGCTATATGTCATTTGGAAAATACCACCATAACAGGCCATTTCAGCCTCCCAGTGGCTGTCCTTGCCAGTCTGTTGCACAAAATGCTGTTTTTCACCCTTCAGCAGAGATGGAGACGTGTGCTGCAGCACTACAGTAAATAATAGACCACAGTTTATTTTCTTAACCTTTGTCTAGCTGTATTTCAAAACTTACAATTTATCTAGTAACTTCATCAGGAGGTTGGGATGTTTCTAAGGCAGTGTAAGCATAGATACCACATTGCTGAGTTGGTGAGCTGGGAGAGCGTGACTAGTGGGAATGAGAAAATCCACCATGCCTGTAGTTTTAACTCCAAGATTTCCAATGTGAACTTTGTGAACTTACCCTGAAAGCTGCCATCACCTTCCAGGCTCTGTGCTGGGATCTCTCTGACTGAGGGCTCAGCACCCACTCCACTGTGTACTCTTCCAGCCTAACCCTGGTTTTCCTCCCATAGCCTTCTGCCTGCTTCAGCTCAGTTCTTGTGTCCCACAGTGACAGACAGAGAGAGCTGTAGTGCAGGTGTGTAACTGGGGAGAGCTGCTAAATCTTTGAAAAGGAGTAAAGTGTGCACATTTAAAATATAAAAGTGAATGTTCCAGTGGGTGCTACTTTTACTTTTGCCTTTACTTTAGCCCACCAGTGGCTTTGGTAATGTTTCCTTTCTGTTTTTATTTTGGTGGTTCTTTTTCTAATTTGTCTATTAAAGGTTACTACATTCCATGAGTATTTAAAATGAGAACAATCAGCCTGCAAAGGTGGACATGTACACAAACTAGCAGTGGGAGAGTTGGGGTTTTTTGAGTTGGATGTGTGTGTTGGGTTTGAAGTATCCAGACTTCTGGTCTTGGGGACATTTGGGAGGTGATTCTTTCTTCCTCTGTGCATATTCTGTTCAGCAAGTTGACAGTCTGATATTGATTAGGGCTTTTAGATGCAACAGCAGTAAACCTAATAAGAAAATAATGAGTTGGTGTGTATTTGTGCACTGTGCTATTCCCTAATGAATTGTCTGACTGTCAAATACGTTAAGAGCTTAACAACTGAGAGATATTCTTCTTGAGAGGTACTGCTGGAGCCTGGTGGTTTTGCAGCTGAAGAGCAGGCATATAGAACCAGCTTTGCCAGCATAAGAAATTTGTCTGTCTATTCTGCCCATAATCACTAATTAGTTTTACTAAAGTGACACTCAGCAAAATGCAGCTAGCAGTGAGACCAGAAGGGTCTCAAGATGGTTAATGTCAAGGTGAAGAGGAGGAAAGGTGATTTTCCAGTTTGTGCTGCACGTTCCACTTAGTCTTTCTGTGCAGTGAGTAATCCCATGGCCATAGTGAACTGTCAGTAATTTGCCATATTTGGATTCCCAAAACAGAATGCAGTGTTTAGTTCAGCTTTGCATGGCAAACAGTTCCTTATGGAGCTTAATTGCTTTGTTTACATGTAGCTAGTTACTTATCATGTGGCTAGAACAATAGGCTGACCGCCCCGCTTCACCCGTGATCAGAATGAGATAAGACACGGAAAACAGTGAAGCTGCATTTCTTAAACAGACCACAGGTCAGATGTAGCATCCTTGGCAAACCTGCTGCATGGCATACCCTTTGTCGCAGATATACAACTTTGCCAAACGTCCTCACTGTCTGATCTTCAGCTAAAAGCAAGTGATACTTCTTGAGCACTATTTCATGTGCACCAGGCACCTTTCTGAGACCAGACCTGGCAGAGTGCATATGGCGAACGTGAGACCATCACATGAGGCTTTGACCTCACGTTCCCCACAGCTTAACCTGGACTGTGCTGTTTTGCCACAAAGGCAGGGCAGGTACTTGGGGCACCATGAGCCTTGATTTCTCAACCAGCTATGCCTGTCTTGTGGGATGAGGAGCAAAATGGAGTTTGCTCACATTAAGGCAGATCTCTGCCAGTCAGTCATGCCTGCTACTGACAGGAGACCTTTTAACAAGGGTGCTCCAACCATGCCAGAACACTTCTTGTCACACAGTCCTCCAACTACAGCCAGTACCCTGTGACCCAACATGACAGGAGTGCGTGATCCAACATATGCTTTCCTGCCCAGAAGCTGAGAAGTTCATTCTCAGGTCTGCCAGACTAACAGAGACAAAAGAAAATTTTTGCTTGGGACTGCAAAAATCACACCCTGATGGAGTCCCTTGCGTCTTGAGGGAGCATGAGGCTGACGCCAGGTCTCCCTGCATAGCAGAGCTTTTCTGAGCTCTGAGCAGAGAGGACATTCCAGAGATTTTTATCTGTTTGCTTCTTAATTTCACTGCTGGCTTTTCATCTCATAGCATCTGAATTAAAAGTCAGAAAGTTTTTTGAGAAGGACTAATAGTTTGTTCCTCACGTAGTTTCTGTTGGCAAAAGGGAATTCTCCAAAGGAGCAAGGTAGATGTTCTCCATTAATTTGCCTGAAGTAAAGTAAGCTGCAGCCTTGTTGTTAGTAGACACAGGCATACCAGCTGTGTGAGACCTGCAGCCAACCTTGCAAACTGGAGAACAAGTTACTAATATTTCTTATTCTGTGAATCTGTGTGCAAATGGGAATAAGAGGCCATTGAAAATATACACAGAAAGTTTAAGTGCAGGAGAGCACCTGTAAGCAAAAGATCTTCTTTATCTTACTTTTTCCATGATTGAATTGTCATCTGACTGGCAGAGCTCAAATCTTAGGTGCAGTTTACACTTGTCAGTTCCACTTGAGGAGATGTAAATGGAAGCTGATGTCCTTTATGGCAGTGTATCTCCACAGCTGATACTTCTCTCACTGTAGGAGGTTGCACAAGTAATGCAAGGGAGAAATGTTTCTACTTTGTGTATGTTTGTGGCACAGAGAAACCACATCATGCAGATAACTCAACAAGACCCCAATGACAGCTGTATTCTAGAGAATACTTAAAGTTATCAGTGCCTTCCCAAGCCTTTAGACTATGAAAATAAACATTAAAAGTCCACTGAAGATTTGAGCAGTAAGAGCCCTTTCCCTTCCACCACCTCCCAAATAGAATGTGAGCTGCTTCTACAACTGGAGGCCTTCTCAAGAAAGACTGCCACTTGTTTTGAGCTTACAAGCATTTACAGCTACCTTATAAACTGGAAGGTCAGCATATCTGCTCTTGCCTTGTCATTCCTCCACTTGTGTAATGCATCACAAAAAAGAAAACTTCCAGAAATACATCTTTGAGGAGGAATCCACCCCCCCCCCCCCGCCCCCCCGCCACAGATCAGTTATGTTCCTCACAAGAATTCAGCACCTGAGTCAGGGGTTGCCAGAGGCTGACCTGGAAAGCTGCTAAGTATGTGACCCTCAGACATATTTTCAAATTGTGGCTGTTTTGTGTTGTCATGCTGATTGATTTTTTTTTTGTTATGCAGCCCCTAGCCTGATGTCCCACCCATGAAGCTGCCCTCCATGAATGAAACTCTGGGAATCCCCGAGTTACCATCCAAGAAAACCTTTATTTTGGAAGACAGACTGAAAAAGATAATCTGTTTTGTCAAGTGTTACCCCACCTCTGTAAACATACAGTCTCCTTGTCTGGATGATCTCATGCATATATTTGTCAAAGTTCTTGCTTTGCTTTGAGACAGCATTTGCAGCAAAACAGTAATCTATGCAATATATAATAAGTTTTTGTGTGAGATCCAGTACGAGCATCTCATGGTGAAGTCATTCTTAATAGTATTTAACAGCTACCTAGTGTCTGGTTCAGAGAAACTGATCACAACTATGTCTTCCTTTAGGCACTGAAGTGAATGGCACATATGAGCTTGGGTGTTATGTGAATGTAGGGCAAGGAGGACATAGATCATAATTTGTCTCTCACTAAGAACTGTCAGCACATTTTGCCTCCGTTTTTTGACAGTGGATTGCTGATAGACTAATAGCTGCTAAACTGGTGCAAGCTCATCAGCACTCCTTACCAAAGTAACCTTGTCTGGAAACTCTCACCTTGCTCACTGGGAGTAGAGGCAAGGAAAACTGGAAATCCCTGGCTTAAGGAAAAGCATTTAGTACTACAGAAGTTAAGTGAAGATCAACTAACCTGCTGGAGCATCACAGGCTGGAAACCTGAGTGTTCTGGCAGATGCCATGATTTTGGCAACGGAGCAAGTGGCGGTCCTGCAAAGTCGTCATGGTCTTTCTCACGTAGTAGGAAGTGGCATGGCTGCCCTGGATACAAACATCCTAAGAAAGAAGTGATTAGTCAGTGACTCCACAGAAATGAATGATTGGACACAGTTGAGACCATGAATTTGGGAGTGCAAGGTCAGAATATGAGTCCTTTGGAAGGAGTGTCAGTGTTTGCAGCGAAATATGTAATACCTACCTATGATTAAGTCTTACAAAAACCCCCCAAAAATAACAACAAAACCAAGCAAAAAAACCAAACAAACCCCCAAAACAAACAAGCAAACAACAAAAAAAAAACCAATACCAAACCCAGCAGTTTTACAGAGTCATTGTTTTTCAGCTTTCAAAACTCTGGAGAGTTTTTGCTAAAGGGTGGTCTAAAACCCAGGCTTATTGAATATCTGCTCTGCCTCCTGTCACCTTGGAAACAGGGAATGCCTGCTGTGAAAACCATCTGACTCTGGAGGATCCAGAATGGAAGTTAATATGTAAAACACACTTTTCCCTCTTTTTTGTTGCTCAGAGCAATAACACAAAAGTCCACAGAAAGGCATGCATTTCCAGCTATGTGCGCAGTGTAACAAGTGCATTGAGGTGGCTTACGGCAGACAACACGGTATGGTAAATGCTGCACTGGAACTAGGATTACCTGTGTCTCTACAGCTGAAACTAGGGAAAAACCTTACTGTCACACTCCATAGTGCAGAGCATGGACACACAGTTTTAGCTTCTTATTTACCGTAGCCAGCTTATTGTGGGCCGTGCTAAGTGTCTATGTTATATGTCTGTTCTTGCTTGCATCCCTGGGAGATACTGAGATTGTGTAGTGGATATGTTGACAGCAGGGTTTTTTTCCCAATTTCTTTGCTTCTGTTCCGTTCTTCATGCAGCCCACTTAAATTATCTCTTTTTGTACTGTGGAGTCTTACAATTTCTTTCCAAAAATTTTTCTTTTTTTGCTGGGTACATCCATAAAAAACAAGGAGTTCTGCCTTTCAGGTTTGTTCCCTCAAACATCACTCTGTGTCTACCCACTTAAGTCATCTGTCTTTTGTCCCTAGTCTCTCCTAATATCTCTGGGCAGCCAGGAAACTGATCTTTCATCTGTCTAGAACTCTGGAGAATTGCTCAACAGTTGCACAAAACAATTTTTCCTCCTCCTGCAGTGAAGATAGTACCAAGTTAGGAGCGTATAATGGGCCAGGCTTTTCCTATTTGCCAGGGCTGTGAACTGGTGGTCTAAAAACAGAGAGATATTGCTCCGTCTGTTTGGCATGGAGACCTTAGACTCCTTTGCTCCTTCAGGCATTTTAGGGTTTTCACTATCTTACAGGGACGTTATTTTCCAGCTTTCCTGACACTTTACTGTGTGGCCAGGTTGATGTTATGGGCTGTGCAGAGCCAATGAGTACAGTAGCCCTAAAAGATAGAGGAAAGAAATGGAGCCAACACATTTTGTCTGATTTTTTTGCTCCTTTGTCAGAAGCCATTATGGATTTAACAGTTTGTGATAACTAAAATGTTATCCTTCTAATCCTGTGTTTTCACTGAATGTTTCAAGAGAAATGCCAGGATTACCATCTTGGGTTTGATTTGGGGATTATAATCTCAACACTTGTGATTATAATAAAGTAGGATCCTCAACTCTAGTTCACAGCGTGATGTCCTCTTATCCTGGAAATTAAGTTATGCTGAATTAAATGTTAGCATCCGTTTTCTTTCCAAGACACACAGCTTGGTTTTAAAGATAAATGTTTGCCATTTTGGAAAGACAGTGTGCTAGGTTCAAGTTCGCTTAGCTAAACTTTTTTATTGGAATGGCTCATGTATCTTGTTAACATGCAAGAAATTATTAAGCTTTCACTTCCTCCACTCCCATTTCCTGTTTGGATGTTGAAAGGAAGCCCTGATTGCTAATTTGTGATTAGCCAGCAACCCAGAGTGAACTTAATCCTGTGGCCTTGTGTGGTGCTTGCCTGTGCAGCCGCCGCCGCCTCTCTCAAGAGTGGGCTGCTGCATCTCACGTTTCATGGGGAGAGCTGTAAACAATCTGCTCTTCTTTCCGTGAATTCATGGCCTGCCTTCTGAGAACAGAGGTAACGCCTGGCCTGCCAGCACATGAGACAACACCAAAGCCTTGGATGCTGCAGGAGACAAGGGAGATGGGAGCGTGTTTTCCAGTCTTGCTTGCCCAGGAGATGGCACTGTGCAATAGTGGGATTTCTACCTGCAGTGTTTGTCGTGTGACCTGAGCGTGGTTGTTTGAGACGTGACAGATGAGTGAAGTTCTTGAGTCAGTAAGAACAGGGTGACTTGTACATCCTTTACGATGCCTCAGCTCTCTTCTGTGCAAAATGCATTGCACTGTATGTGCCTTAGGCAGGTTGGGTTTAAGTCTGCTCTGCACTCCTGCGTTAGGGAACTGACCTTTGGGCATATTCTAGCGCAGTCAGGATCGGAACTGGGTTTGTGGGTGAAGTTGTTCTGGCTACAAGGGAAGTGGTGGTATCTTTGGAGCACACTTACTTCCAAGGCTTTTGTGCAAGTCCTTTGTGTCCCCCTTGGTAATTCCCAGACTACTGACAAAGCAGCCGAAACAAAGTGATGTATGCATGTAGTATGTGCTAGAAAATTAGGGGGTTTTTAGGAGTCTCTGTGGGATGTCTTTCTGTCCTGCATGTAGCGTGCTGTGCTCCTGTTAGTATGCTCTGGTTTAGTGCTTGTGTAGAAAACACACATGGCTTTTTTAAGGAATCTCTGAACCCACCTGCAAATGCCTGACCTGATTTGTGCTCCCCAACCCAGCTGAGATAAATCTAGAAAATCTTCCAGGTCTTCATCTTTTCTAATGGTCATGAGCTGAGACCATTTTCATTTTTCTCTTCAATAACAGCCTGAGATAGGGAACACGTAGAGATCTGTGGGAAATGATAGTCTTGGAATGGATATACTACTCGACAAAATCTTAGGCAAGCTTATTAACTTTATTTTAGTTCTCAAAAAGGTGAAAAGGGGTAATGCTTTCTTAATGCAGTGGTCTTACAAATATGTTCAAAATATACCTTAAAGCTAGAAATATGATGTGAATGCTAAATAATTTTATTATTATTAATCAGATCTTAAGTGGCCTATACATCTACAGGAAAGGCTTCTTAGCAAACACATATCCTTTGAAATAGCCTGACCCTTTCCACTTTTTCAGAGACATTAATAGTTTCCTGGCTCAGTGTTTTAGGAAATGTTGTCATAGTCTGGAGGAACCAATAAAAACATAAGTCACCTATTTTGTCTGATCATTTTACGCCAGGATATTTGAGGCTGGAAGCTGTGGAGAGGTAGGAGGGGACTAGTCCATTTGTGTGGGTAGAAGATGTAAAAGTTTTAATTCTGTTTTAGTATAACTTTACATATTCAGACTCTAGAACTGTATGAGAAACAGTGTTTTTTGAGTTCATAGGCAGGGACTTAGATAGTTTTAGTAAATATTTAACTCTTTTTTTCCCTTTCCTAAGCTGTTTATTGCTTCAGTGCCTGATGAAAAGGATGTTGTCTTTGGGGTAGAGTATTTTGTGGATTTCAGGCTTACATTGCCCTGTAATAGAGGTAAGAGAGCTCTTAAGAAATAGCAGTGCCTTAAAACAAAGATTGGGAAATGATTATGGCAATATAATTGCTGGGACAATAGCTTGTTGGGTATGGTCAAAGCAAACCATTTCCCACAAGCAGAAAATGGAATTACTGAAATTAAGGAACTACTACTGTATGAAATCTTAGTACAAAGCATCATTACACGACATTGTGAAAAGCAAGCAAGGAGTGTCTCTAACAGGCATCCAGTGACACTCTGCTCTCCATTATAAACACCAGTGTTTACAACGGGCCAAACCCTGCCATCCTCAGGACTTGATTCTCTACTTTCTGAGGCAAAGCCTCCAGGCAGTGTGTTAGAGTCCTGACTGGGGTCTCCTGGTCTGTGGAGAGCAGACATGCATGGCAGTTTTTCCCCTGCTGCTGTGATGTTGTCTGCTGCAAAACTTCACACAGCCCCTCAGGGGCGGGGACATCTACATTACTGTTCATTTATGCTTGTTGCATGGAGCTGGAAAAGACTTTATGACCCCATTTATCCTCTGCCTCTTCCAAGAGCATCCTCCAGAGGCAACTAAGGTTTTTGCCTGTTTTTGGGAACTCGTAATCTGTGTTTTCTGTTCTGTATTCCATCAGCCTTGGAGACCAGTTTAATATTTGTCAGCAGCCTATAGGAACTGAAGGATAACACCTATTTCATCCTGCATAGCTGTCTTTTCAGAAATGAACTGCATCACCAGAAGAGACAACCACCACCACTGCAAGCTGCACCATAATGTACTATGTGGACTCTTCTCCTCCTACTTTTCACCCAAAGTAGAAAAATCAAACATGATTTTGTTCCAGCTTCTGCTATAGCCTCAAACAGAGCTGATGTGCAGCTGTCGTTCCCTGTGAGTTCAAACTCTGTTGAGGCTGAATTTCAGGTTCTGCAAACCCCCATTAAAAATGCTTGAGGATTTCAGAATATTGCAAAAAGAAGGCATGGGTTCCGAGATACCTTGATCAGAGTCCAGTCCAAAGGGAATGTTGCCGCTGATACAGTGCTTTTGTGTTGATGCCCTAAGTTGATGCCACAACAGTGGCTTCCCACTTGTACTTGTCGAGGTATCTTATCGCTTTGTGTGCATGTTTCAGCAGGTCAGGCCTAAACTTCCTGCTGTGAACTGTCCTGTGAGATGCCCCTTTCAAATTCCCTCTGAAGTGGAGCTGGGTCTGTGTGTGGAGGTGTCCCCTGGGTTGTTGCTCAGTCTCAGAGCACAATGTACAGTCACCAGCCAAACTGAGACACATTTCTTTCCCAAGTAGCACCACTGGAGACCTTAAGAAATATGTACATTGAGCGGGTTGTGTAGGTGAAGGGGTGAGTACAGGATTGCTATTGTTGTTGCTCGTTCCCACAACAAATTCAGAGTAGAGTGCCCATGTCAGGTGTTCCTGCCAATTACTCTGGGGCTTCTGAGTAGACAAGTCTCTCCTTCCGACTGCTGTCTGTCATGCTTGGATTTCATCTCAGTCAGTGGGGGGTGTATGCCTCAGGGAAGGAGAGGGCCGTTCTCTCATCCCATTTCTTGGATTGTCAGGTTTTTGGGAAGGGACAGCCCTTTGCAGTTACATCCTTAGTTCAGTCTTTTGCAAATGGGAGCTTTTTGGGTTTTATTGGTGTGCAGTTAAACTGGTGTGAACTGTGCATGTACTGACTTTAAAATAAATGTCTCTCTCTTCCAGCACGGGAATTGTGACCTCAGGAAGAACCACATTTAAAAATAAGGCTGTCCTTTTAATCCTCAGCTTGCACCCAGCTCCCCTCCAGTTTTTGATGATGGCTGGAATGTCATCATTGACTGCAGGTTTCTTCAATAAACAGTGAAACTCTCCAAAACCAGAAACCATCCAGTCCCACCCAAAGAGATTTAGTGAAACTGTAGAGAAGATGAAGGCAAACTATTTCTTACACTGTCTTCATGTTCTTGTGTCCCAGTGTAGCAGTCGTGTGAAAATGTGTGACCTGTCAGGCTGAGAACCCTGCGGTCTTGGGGCTTACAGCAGGTACAGGGGAAAGGTTTTGCCTTCAGACATGTCTGTGCAGGACCTACAACACTTTTGGCTCTGGATAAGAAATAATAATAATAAGGCCAAAACCTCCCTGCCAGCTAGTGAAATGAAAATGCTGTACTTCACAGTTATGTCATTGGAGAATTATATTTCATTAGAGCTGATATTAAAAACCCTGATGTCAGTTGTGAAATGTGACTGACTTCAAATTTGCAAAACACATAGGAAATTTTTTCGTAATGTGTTGTCACTTTAGAAGTCTGGCAGTCCTTTAGATTCACTCATAAGATTTTAAGCTCTCAGAAGGGGAAAGCCCCAAGGCTATTTCCCCTAAGCTTTAAAAGCTCTGCTTTTACTAGCAAATGCCATTTTTATAAAGTATATGCAAGTAATATTCTGCGTGCTTCAAACAGCAGCAGTTAGGACTTTCAGATTGGAGAACTGGATTAAGCAGTCATGAGAAATAAGGTATTCTAGACATTTAAATGAGAGCTTTTTAAAAGTCAGTGAACAGCACAGAGAATAGCAGTCCAAACTATTACTGGTTATTAAATGCAAAAAACCCAAAACCTGTTGTTTTGCCATTTTCCCTTCCCATTTGGTGGCTTGCAGGCTTGTGTTACTGGGGACAACTGTGTGCCCAGCAGTTGTGCCAAGTTGGTTCCAACAGGTCACCGGCCTGCAGGACAGTTTCCCCTTAATCTTGCTTACACAAATTTCTGAAGTGCTTGTAAATCAGATTGTTGTCTTGGTCACAGTAAATACATGAGGGGTGTATGATTAGCTCTTATTTTTGCTTGCTAGACAGTATTTAAATGTTCAGTGTAGTATGTGAGTAAGCTTACATTTGTTACAGTTATATTTATTTAGGAGATGATTTATTGTAAGAGATGGTAAATAATACTTGATTCTAGGCAGGATTTTCTGGTTTGGGTTTTTGCTCAGATGTGGAGAACTTGTGAACATACATACATAGTCATTTGCTAATAGAAAAATATATATTATGGTTAAATAAGCAAATTCAAACTGTTTGTGGCTTGAAGATATGATAATGACTGGATGTGTGTTCCTTTCTGCTTGGATACATCCAGCTTCTCAGTAACTTCCACTTCACACTGTCCTCCCTGTTGAAACCTCCACTAGGCAATAGCCAGTGTCTGCTATATCAACTCAGAAGCTGTTTCAGTGCTGTACCACCAAATAAGACTTTTAAGTGGCAGAGTTCACATTTGGGTTTCCCCCCACAACCCAATTATAATCTCCTTTCTTTGCATTGATTTCTCACCAGATTTTCAGGAGCTTACTATTTTTAGGACTTCTCTCTCTTTTGAAATCACCCAGCAGTAATAAGGTACAATATCTGAGACACAGTTGTAAAACATCATGCAAGATTTTCTTTAGGAAGGAGTCTCCAATCAATCTTCTAAAACCTTTCCTACAGGTCTATCCAATTGTGCATAGCATTTCTTAGAAATTCCCTGCAGTTAATGGTGTTGAAGTGATGAACCTTAGTAAAGTGAAGGCTGTTCAGTGGATAGACAGGGCTGAAATGCCAGTTAATCCCTGGCTGGGCAGATACAGCTGTTTCTTTTTGAATTTGTCAGCCTACTTGTGTGAGCAGGTTGTTGTGTCTTTGCTAAGACAAAGGACTGGAATGCTTGTGTAAGGGCTGGATCAGCCTGTCAGGGTCTGGTTAAGGGAGTTTGTGTTTTTCAGCAGGTTCTGAGGTGAGTGGAAACTGGACAGTTTGGATTAGATTCCCTGAAGGGTGCATCAGTTCAGCTTGTTAGCTTCATGTGCTTGGGGACTGTAAAATCAGGGACAAACCCACCTTTTTTTTCTCCCTCCTTTTTTTTTTCTTTTTTATTTCTTTTCCTTTTTTTGGGTAAAAATAGTAAAGGCATTGAGACACTTTCTGGAAGCAGAAAGCATTCCCAGCTTTTATGGATATGTGGTCAGCCAGCTCTTGCTTGTTCCCTTATAAGCAATATTCTTAACGGGAAGAAGTTGCTACTATTTCAGGTCAGTGTGTGTTTTCTTTTACAGTTGCCATGGCACTGGTAAGACAGATATGTTCTGTAGTTGTGTTTGTCCTGTTATAATATGTGAATTTTATTTTCAGCACTGTATTTGCAGCATAAGAGCATGTGCAGTAATTTTCCATACCTCACCAAAGTTACCCCTGTTGGAATTACTGCACTCTAGTTTTTCTTATTTGTCAGTAGTCTGTTTTACATACCCACCTTTGTGTCTGCTAGAGTCAATGGCTCCCACATACAGCTTTTATATTTTGGGTATCTATAACCTGATGGATACTCAATGTTGGAAACATTATGCCATGGTTGCAATCTTACATAAACCCAAACCTTAGAGCCTAATCTAGCCAATTTTTATACACCTCAATAAACTTGGCTGAGCAACAGCTTTTCTTTTGAGGAGGTGCCCAATATTGATTTAAAGGCTTCAAGTAATGGACAATCTAACAAAGATTAACTATATAAGTTATAGGTAATTTGTGGCTGAGCTCTGTCACTGTTTAAAAATGTAGCTTGCTTGCTTACTTAAAACAAACTTACTTAAAGTGCTGCAAAACTCCAGCAGCAGCAACCATAGCTAAAATCAACCATCTCTCTTTTATTTTCCTTGTATTTTCTCTTCCTATAGTGAAATTTTCAGTGTGCTGATTGAAAACAAATCTCTCAGTAAATCAGCTTTTCCTTTTTACTATGACAGAAATAACTTTACGGAAGTTTGAAGTGTTTTCAAAGTAAATTTCACAATATGTGTTGGCATAACTAGAACTGAGTCAAGCCCAAGACACACCGACAGTGGTGTTGAGCCCTCTTCTCCCCCTGCTACAGGTTCCTGTTGCTTTGATGTTACTTGTCATTTGTTCATTGAGAATCAGATGGTTTTACTGACTGACATAAGCCTGCTTATCACACAGGAAATTGGAGTGAGGTGTCTGAAAGTGTCTTAAGGCTGTCTTACTGTTACCCCTACACGCAGGATTCAGGTGGAATGTATTACTGAAGAAAGCAAGAAGTCTGTAGTAATTTTTTTTGAAGCAGGGTTTTTATGTTGCTGTGTTATGCTTAGCCAGACCAAGTAAAGCAAACCTGTTTTGTCTTTACATCTTTTTGCCTTTTTTTTTTTTATAACTAGTGTGTGGGGTGTTGTTTGGTTTTGTCTGTTTTTTTTTAAAGTAGCTGAAAATGCGGATCAGCTTTGGAGGAGACAGTGAATATCCACTGTTACCCAAACAAATTTATCTGATGCTGAGTCAGCAGAGGGTGAAAGACCAGTTCATCAAGTTTATCAACAGTGGATGTAAGAAAAATTCAAAAGCATTTTCTGGTGTTGCAGAGTGCTGGTTTTGAGAATAACAATTCAGCCCTTTCAGTTACAGCAGTGACAGACCCAGAGTCTGGATTGGGAGTGGCACCACTTACATATCCTTTTCACAGGGTATCTAAAATTTAATCAGGGAGAGGGGGACACAAAACACTCACCTGTGTGTTTTGTTTAAATTTGCTCCTTATTGGATAGTGTTTAGGGGCATCTGAATTAAAAGTAGTTAAAAATGGAACTGCTGTTCTCAGCTGTTTCCTTAACCTTGCTAAGCTGAAGTCATCTCTTAGTAGTCATAGTGGCAAAGAAGTGTGCAATGACCCCTTTATGCTTTGCCAGCCAAAGCTATTTACAGAAGAGGGAGCTCATGTTTCCTGTCACGCCTGTTTGCATTGGTATGCCCTCAAGAGTTGTTTTCTTTCAAGGTATCTTGAGTTGAACAGATGAGACTGCTTTTCTCTATACATGACAAGAGTCAAGTTTCTAAACTTGAAACATTGGTTTTCTTAGTATCAATATGACCAACTATCTATCATTCAAGCTATTAGAAACCTGACTGAGAGTAAGAATTGCCCCAAACTCCACTTACACCGGAGGCAGGTGGGTTGGTATCCTTTCCTTGAATGAGCCATTTCTCATTGCAGATGTAATCTGAACACTATTACCATTGTTTTCATCTTAATTTATATGTAGTTTATAAGCCCGTTTTTGTACTGGGTTAAGAACATGTAGTCTTGGATCATTTTAAATTTTCCAGGATTTGGGGCTTATTAGTGCTGTAAAAGTGGATAACAGCCTTCCTTCAGTTGGTTTTCTGTACTTATTTAATGCTTATTATTTTGAAATTGATACTCATCACTGCCATTTCCTGAGAAACAAGATGGGCTTTCAGTTAACCAGCGTGCTGTTTTTGTTGAGAGGGATCCTTCTTAATTGTCTCTTGTTTTATTTTCTTGGCATGTATGTCTTCATTCCATGATACATATTTATATTATGTGATATAGAAAGCCAAGAACTCAATTAACTTCTTCAAGGGATATGTTATGAACAGACTCTGAGTGTAAATCAATACAATTATGTGTTGTCAATTAAGAGGTTAAATAAGTTCCCAGTGTAAGAAACATAGTGGAAAATTTGCAGACTGTCTGAAGACACTTGGGGCCAAGTCTTTCCAGGAGCCAGAAGTCAGTAAGGTAGCCCACCATGATACAGGTAGACCAGGTATGACACAGCACCTGGGACCTGTGGGGCTTACACAGTTCAATGCTGCAGCTGCTTGTGTGCTTAGGTACGACTCAGTGTCCCCATCTTCCCAAAACTTGCCTTCCCAACCATACCTTAAACAAAAGTCCTTACTTGATCCTAAAGGTATAGATGGAACTTAGGACTGTGATGTAACTTTTTAGCAGAATCTATAGTCAATGGTAGAAGCCAAGAGAGCATCAGAGTGAAAAATGTTTTGGCTCTTTAGCTTAAAAACTAACGTCAGCTCAGCTGAGCTCCCAGATTCACATTTGGCAAAAGACACATTACATAAGCAGCAGTAATTTTCCCCATGCTTGGAAAGAATTGGTCAAAATGCTTTACAGCTCCCCACAAGAGTTCGGGGCTGCTGCGTGCAGTGCTTGGGCAGAAAGCAGAAATACCTTTTGGCAGGACCATGGTCAGCCAGCCCAGCTCTGCATGCCCACCTTGGCCAGGACGGTCTGTCAGCTGTGCTGGCCACCCCTCCTCTGCTTCCAAGTTGATGTGTTGGACTCGCTGGAAGGATCCCACGTGTCAAAGCCAGCTTGGGAGCTCTGGCTTGGGCCAGGCTGAGGGTACCCTTGGTCAGGATGAATGGTAATTGAGGTTTATGGAGTTCTTTGCCTGATAGTAAACTAAAAGTTTAAAAAAATCACTGGTAAATGCTTAATGCTTCCCCTTCTAAAGAGAAGGGGTACTGGAATTTGGAAAATTCACCTTTGCATTTGGCTGGAATGTCTTCTCATGCTTTCTGTAAGGATTCTTTGATCTGATTGCAGTGCCTCTGTTTGTGTTTCTAATATGGATGCCTTTCATTCTTCCTCTAAATTATACCAAATGCTCAATAGGAAGAGCAGATGTTCACCAATTACAAAAAATAAGTTGAAAAGGAAAGAAAAGCTGGGGGCGGAGCACGGCATTTTAGTTGCCAGGTCACTTTTGTGCAGGACAATCTGCTACATTATGTGAGAACAGACAAAGACAGACATGGAAAAACCCCTAGTTCCCTACCCTGGGGTCTTCCCAGGCCATCACAGTGGCCATCAGCCTACCATCTGGCTTCACAAGCCCAGAGGAGCAGAAGGGCACAGTGACTGACAGAAAACTGAACTAAGGGCTCAGAGGGAGGGACACCAGTTTGGAGTAATTTCTAGGACGCTCTCAGGAGAGCCTCAACCCCCAGGTCCAGACCTGAAACACAGCAGGATGAGTCAATGGCAGAACACTTTGAACAGATAGGGAGTTGCTTCTGAAGTGTATAGCACACATGATGGGATGCAAGGGAAGAGCATTTTGGGATTGCACAGGGCTTAATATGGGTTATTTAGGGGAAGAACCAAAGTCAGACAAAGGGAGGCATTTAGGTGATTCATGGAGGAAGAAGTGTGGGAAAATGAAAGGGCTAATGGTATAAAAAGGGCCAGTGGTGTCTAAACATTTTGCTGGTCAGTATACTTGTCCAGCCATGCTGTGTGCCTGACAGGACAGACTGTGCTGTTGTAATTCTATATTCCTTTCTATCTCTTTCCTGGGTGAGGGAGTCTCTCTTCTCTAGTCTGTGCCTAAGTGGGAGGCTTAATATAGCAACTGTGGTGCAGCAGCTGGAGCAAGCAGGGGTCTGTGTACTGCCGTGGGGCTGCATGGCCCGTGTGGCTGGGTGTCAGTACCTGGGGACACCCAGTGAGTGAAACCACATGCCAGTCACTGGGGTGGGACCAGAGGCCAGAGACCTGCGCATCTCTTGTGCAGCTGACTGTTGAAGCAATAGCAAATACTGGGTGAGTAGGTGAAGAAGTTTGAGAGCCAAGTACATATGTGCAGAGCAGTGGAGTCCCAGGCACATCTGGATGTGTGTGTGACAGTCTGTGCCAGCAGCTGGAGTGGGGCAGTACCCTTGGGGCCTTGTTTGTCCAGGTGCCAGCAACTGGGAGGACTGGGATCCAGAAGCAGTTATTGGGCAGACTGAGTGTCTGAGCCTGGCTGCTGCAGGAACCTGTATTGCTCATGTGGGTGGACATGTGGGTGTGTGTAAGTATATGTATACATGCATAATAAGTACATATGTATCCATATGAAAGACATATGTTCTCACTAGCAGAGCTCTTCCTGTTCAGACAAGGAGGGGCTGTGTGTTACCTACTGAGAGCAAGTTTTCAGCCTTGGTACTGGTTGCACATGGGAGTGTGGAGCTGCGTCAGCCTCACTTCTTCTGACAGCATAGGCCTATTCTCCTAATCCTCCTAATGAGAGTCACCTAAAATCATATAAATCATGAACTTACAAGTTGAAATTTGTTAGAAATCAGTAACCATGTATGTTTTTAGAATTTGTACGGTACCAGGTGAGCAGCTGGAGCTTGAGCTAGTGGTGTGGATAGGAGTGAAGGAAGTGCTATGACCAAACTGACTTTTTTGAGCAGACAAGCAGAGACATCCTATTGTACTTCCTTTAAGGCTTTTCATTCCCCTTATGAAAGGATGACCTTTAGCATCCTTTTCATTCCTCCTGTGCCCTTGCATTGTGGCTGTTCCTCATAATGCTGTAATCAGTGTCCAAAATACTTTGATAAGAGGATTAGTAACACTGCATTGTAATTTCCATCTCTTTGTGGACATCATCATACAATTCATCAGAAAACACAAAGAAAATTTCTATAAATTCCAAAGTTTGTTTAAAAAAAAATCTTTGAAAAAATGGTGTTCATTTTGCAGCTGGACGCAACCACCTCTTTCCTTGATCATTATCCAATTTGGCATGTTAGCATTTGCCTACTGGCTAGTTTTTACTCACCACTGGTAATTGCAGTTACTTTCCTTTGAATTTTAAAATCTTGCTCATTTTGATGACCCATATACCACACATTTTTAAAACTAAAAGCAGCTTCCTTGCCCCAGAACAAGTCTTTAGCTTGACTTTTCCTCCATTTGAAAAACTTCTGGCATTTCAATTAGGAAAAAGAAGAAACAGAGTTATGTGGAGAAACTATAGCTAATCACTCAGGTATCACTGCAGGGGAAATCTGAAGAGGCAGAAACAGTCTAAACTGGGATCTGGGCAAGCTAGCAGTGGCAGAAGATGGATGAGTTCCTATCTTTTAGTGAGAATAAATGGCCAAGGCTAAAGTTTTATGACTTTAGCAGAAGACGACACCCTGAAGAACTCTGTGGAGAAGGTACTGTGGAAGAAGGAAGGCTTTCATCATTACTTTAGGAGAAAGAAGCACTAAATCGTCAGCATTTATTTTAATGTCATGAGGTGAATTCATCCATGGTTGCTTGTTGAGAACACATGAGGTGACTAAGTATATGTTATGATAAAATGCATTTTTGGAGGGCTTTGTGCAAGCTCCTCTGTAAGAATGCTTTAGTACAGGTCTGTCTAATACTATTCTATCAGGTGCTGCTGTTAAATTTGGCTCCTGCTTTTGAAGGGTTTTGATGATTGATTGTCTGAAATCTGTGAGCCATGACCTCTGGAATAGTGTCATTTGAAGCCTGTTTTTACATCCATACTAGAACTATTAAATTTGGCAACTGAAGCAGCAGGTGAGATCACATCATTCGACTCAGTGGCCGTGTGAAGACCTTCATCTCATCATACTCATTATAGCATTTGTTTTCCTTCTAGCAATGGAAGCTGGATTTAGAACATAGTTTTTATAGCAATTGAGAAATCCCTCGGGAAGGAGCCCTACAACAGCTTACCTAAGGGGTTAACTCCTTGTTATGTTAGCTCTCATTTAACTCTGATGACTATGTGGGGTTTGGATTAACAAGGTCACAGCTGCTCCCAGCACCTTCTGGTGCATCAAATGGTTGTGAAAGGTCCAAGTGTAGGGTAAGGGCTGATCTAATGGCAGTGCCCACTGCTCCTTAAACCTCCATTGCTTCTTACAGGAATCTAGCCACTAGGGGATTTTGCAAAGAATAATGTGGAATGTATGTACTTTAGTTTGATTTTTACATATGGTTAGTTTGATTTATGTTCTAGTCTTTTCTGGTCATCTTTTCCCAATTTTCCTGCATAATTAGGAATTGACTTGAAACAGTTCCGGACTTATGTGAACAGTGACTGGTTTCATAATTAAACCATGCAGCACATCTGATTGGGGCAAGGTAACTTTTGAGTTTTTTATATTCTACCTGGTGTCCTGCCTTCAGTGTGTTAAGGTATGAAAAATTATAAACCCAGTAGTGGTCATTTGGTTTGTTTGTAGTGTACAATTGATCTTAGTTGTCTCTCCACAAAAGAGAGACAGCTTGACTGACTTTGAAATAAATGATCACAGTTTTCATGGCAAATAATCAAAATCAAGGGATTCTATTTTCTGCTGTAAAAGCCATAGAAAGCAACATAAAATTAAATATTAGCCTCTCTTGGAAGCAAATAACTATTCAAAATCTGCAATAAAATCTAGAATTGTGGTTTTAAGATTATCTAATTTTTGCTTATATTTTGCAGATGCATATAAGGCCTGTTGAGGTACATACAGCTGTGTGCAGGAATTTAGGAACTTGATTAGTTTTCTGTTTGATCTTGTTTTGATGGTTTTGGTTTTGGGGTTTTGGGGTCTGTTTTTTAATAAAACTTGTTAAGTATCAGTATTTTCTCTGAGGAGTTAAGAAATAATGTTCAAGTTATATGTGAAGACATAAAATGTTGCTTTGCATTTATTGGGCAAATGACTTAGCTGTTCAGAGGAAAAACTACTCAACTGCCCACAGAATTTGTGATTTCACCTTCTTTGAGAGTTGTCTGCTGTATGTGATTAATTTTATATGTGATGTATTGTTTTATGATGCTAAAACCTGCTACTAAAATGCCAGGAGAGTGGGAAACTGGAATACTTTGTAAGAAGTACTAAAGGATGTGAAATTTTAATTTTTGAAGGAAATTTTCAACATTAGGGGCTTGTGACTATGTAGCAAAGAGCTTTACCTTAGTATATATATTGAGGAAGTCTAATGTCAGATTCCTTCTGTGTTTTTTAATAGGTAAGTGTCTATAACTAAAAAGTAAATAAAAAATAAAAACTAGAAAGTAAATACAAAATCAGTAGAAGGTGTGACTAAGATCTGGCTTGGGCTGTTTATGGCACTTAGGCTGGATTCTTTTCTCAGTCACACTGGTAAAGCTTCAGACCTTTTGCTGATCACTGGTTGTAATTCGCAGTGGTGAATTACTGCACATAAAAAAAATTCCAAATAGATTTACCATTTCATAAGGAAAGCTTTGGAAACATAGTCTCTGCTGATGCCAAGTCTTGGACCATCCCATCAGAAAAAGAAAGACAAGGCATTGCTTGACATAGTCAGCACGGAGATATGGAGAACTTCGTAGATCAAAACCAGCTTATTAAGCTTCACCCAAGAATTGCTTAAGCATAAGTACAAAATATGTTTCAAATTTGTCTGCTTTCATTTTCTGTGGGTCAGCAGTGAAGTATTAGTTCAGATGCTTCTAGGAAAACACAGCTTTGTTCAGATGCTTCTAGGAAAACACAGCTTTATTTCAGATGTTTGTTGTGAGTTTGGAGTGTCCATTCAGACAGGTCTTTGTGGACAGAAGTAGAGGAAGGTTCTGTCATTGCAGAAATGCTAAAAGGGGGTTCAGCATAAGGATCCTTTCCAACCTAAATGGTTCTGTGATTCTGCAACATCCTGTCAGTGTAATAGCTCAAGCAAGTGGTTAATAATTCATCCCTCTCACTTTTGGCATTAACTAAGAGAATGGAATTGATAGACATGTTAATTATTCTGTTACATTTTTTCCAGAAGTAAAATTCCCAAATTACAGTAATTTCATGGAAATATTGCAGCAATGCTTTTTAATCAGAGATCTTAATGGCAAGAGGATGAAAATTACTATTCGTATTGGGAATGCATGACAGACCACCAAACATCAAGAAATATCCATAATAGGAATTTTTTTTTATAGTCTTTTTAGTTTGAAGCCAAGAGATCTAACAATCCTGTTACACAACATACTTACGCACTTTGCTAAGTTTTGATCATCAGACTCCCCAGGGAGTTTAAAAGAAAGGAAATAAAAAGCCTCTGACACTACTTTTGTTGACCTGCTTCCAACCTGCTAGCATCTCTTGTGATAGTTTTATTGTTTAGGGAACAAAATATAGAAACTGTCTTGCAATGGCATGGGATCCCAGCTATTCTGCAAAAGATAAAAATTCTGATTATTTCATAGGATGTGAATTGCTAGGGCTGGAGGCTGTAAAATTTGCACTTTAGTTTTTGGAACACAGCTTGGGACAGTTGCCAGTGAAATACTTTAAGAAGTGTGTTTTACTTAGGATTGTAAGTGAATCTCACAAGGCTTTAAATAACCTATATGCTGGAGTCACTGTGGTTACATGTGAGAATACTTCGTAATGGTGTGTTCAATCTACTACATGACTGGCAGAGCTTCAGAAATACTGTGCTTTGGAAAATCACATTAAATATTTTCCCATGCTTCAGTTGACTCTTAAAAGTCTTTACTTTTAAGACACAAAAGAAATTACTAGTCACTGTTAGAACATGTAATGGATCTAACTGCTGCATTGCTTCATTTTTCAGATTTATTGTAGGCAGCTATAAGCATACATGTTGGCATTATTTGAAGACTCTGGTTAGGATTCCTTTACACTAACAGAAAAATTCCTTTATAAGTCAAAGGCACAGTACAGATCCTCAGTAGGTGAGCTGAGCTAATAGGGTAGAAGTGTTAGAGAGATGTGAATGGTCACGATCTGCTAAAGTATGGGAAAAGTTGGCAGATTCAAAGTGAGAGACTAAGGAGGAAACAAGGTTTTATACCATGATGGGGTTTATACTTGATTACACAGCAATGCAGAGCAGTACAATTACAGATGACAGACCTTCCTTTACTACTTCTTTGGGTGTTCCTCCCATGTGTTCAGCATCTTTCCTAACAGGATGGCAATTTAGTTCCCTTAGGATATCACTATTTAATCCTGGAGCCTTTTAACTGGATGAACCAACTAAGATGTTGCACTAGGAGAAAGTTTGTGGAATACCACATAACGTGAACTTTTGAAACTTAAACAAGATGATTGCTTACCTGACTCTGAACCGACTTGCCTGCCTGCATGACTTAAAAGTCCTGGCATGGGGATGCAAGATGTTTCCAACCTCCTAGCTAATTTATTTAGGTGCTTCCTTAGGAAAGTAATTTACTGCTTTTGTGTGACAAGCAGGTCAGAGCTGTGTACTGTCTTACACATAATGAGCTATGTCTCTTTGTCACTTCTGAATGAAGGATAGAAAAAACCCAAAACTAACCTTAGCCTATAAGTTTATTTCCCCCAACTCTTATTTCTTCTTGGCTAACAGTGGTGGTGGATCTCTATGGCTGTTGGCAAGGAGTGATCAGAGGGTGTTACTGTGAGGCAGCTGTGAAGATCTCTTCTTTATATGTAAAGGAGAAGCCAAATCAGTCTTCAAACTTCACCCTCTTTTTTCACTGCAAAGGCTCCTTAAAGAGTTGGAGTTCAAAAGTAAAAGTAGACAGAAACAGCCTTGTTACAAATAAAAGTTAGCTATACACAAGATTGTTATAGACTGAATATATTTTTCTTCACTTGTTTTTATGAAATAAATACGCAATCAAGGCTTGGCCTCAAAATTAGCAGTTAAGCAAAACCCATTGAACTACACATCTTTGTCTCTTATAAGACAAACATCAATTTTTCTGTGGTTTTATTTAGAATGTCTTTTTAACTGCTTGCTCTATTTCCTTCCGTAGGATTTTAATTTGTATTGGATTAATCTCTCAGATGGAGGGACTGTCTTACTCCTCTGAATTAAACATAGCATAATGAAAACAAGTTGCTCAGGGCTTATGCACCAAGTAGTAGCTGTATTGATGCTTTGTTCCTACATAATTATACTCACTTTCTTTGCCAGTGGCTGTAGAAAAGTTTAGTCCCATCTATTTAGGTTTTGTCTTTGAGATGTCTCATATTCCTAATGACTTCATAATTTGTAACTCCCCATTCCTCACCCCCATGCCAAAAGAAGTGTAATTTCTGGTCTGGGATGAAACTATTTATTCCAAATGGTTTTACATAGACCCTCAAAATAGCTGAAGGAATTCTTTGGAGAATCAAGAGTAGGACCTCATGAATTTTCTTTAAATCTAAAAATGTGTGCCCGCTTTACAGCAGTTCCTTTTACTGGAGTGTACAAACATAACCAAAAACTGGAGGGAGCTATTGAACCACTCAATAGCTATGCTGAAGTTATTTAAAAAAAAATAAAAAATTCAAACCTGTAAATTATTTTGAGGAAAAACTACAGAACAGAGTATAATCTGCTGGATTATTATATTTAGGTTCTTCATGTTGGATTAATGTTAAAGGCCACCCTGGAAAGCAAGCTGTGAGAGTTCTGTGCTCTGTGCATGGAGAATCCTACTGGTCCCTGACAATATAAGATTACATCATTGGCAGTGTAAGTTCAGCTTGTCATAGGAATTTGTCCTGGTGGGCTGGCTAATCTTTTAAATTTGGTAAGAATCGAACAACTCCACATCTAAAGTTTGTCTGGTAGAGGGAAAACATGTTCTTCATTGTGGTGCTCTGTCTGTTCTCCTTTGATGTGTTTTTGTGCTACCACTGGAGCTGGCTAGCTAGCTGGGCTTCCAAAGGGGAATCCTGTGCATGTCCTTCCTTCTCCACCCATTCTGTGCACAAGCTGCCAAGATGGATTGGTGCTCAGCCTTGCACACCCAGCTGCTCCTCTTATCCTGACAAGGCAGAGCACTTGTGGGACTTGTTGCTCTTTGCTTGATGTTACTTGAGCCTTTCTAATTTACATCACTTCTTTTGTGAATTTTGACCTTTTTTTGCATCGTTGTCTTTGTAATGTTTAATTTCTGCTGCCATGGGGCAGCTCAGTTTCCAGCCTCATGTTCCTCACTTGGCAGAGTTGTAGCCATATGTAAGCTATGAGAGGTCCCTTCCTTGCTGAGAAGATACACCTCGTTGTTTGCTGGGTGAAGAGCATAGCCTGCTTATGTGTGGTATTGGCAGGGTCTGGAGCTCGGGGCCACAGTGCATTGCCAAGAAACAATCCAAAGCTTCCTTCTCAGCTGGCCTTTTCCCTCTGACACGCCAGTGGTCAGACTGAACATCTTCATTCACAAAAGAAAATGCAGGATGATGACACCAGCTGATACTATCTTTGTTGTGTTAGTGTTTCATCACTGTGGTTTGGCCATTGACAGAAAGTAGCTTTGATTCAAAGTGAACCTTAATGACTAAAGAGGGGATCCCCACTGAGGCCAGTTAGAGCCTTGAGAAGGCTCCCTCCTCAGAAGGAGTGAGCAAAATCTGTATTTTCTACCTTAGCAACTCACTGGAAGTGAGTAGGGTGGTTTTTCGAAGCAGATATGATGTTCCCTATAGAGCATCATACATATCTGCACCTGCCTGCATTCCTGAGCCTCCTCACCTTCATCTTTTTGAGGTCCATCTTGTACTTGGTTGGCACCAGTCAGGCAGGGCTTGTGTTCACTGTGACCATTTTGAAGTTTTCGAGAAGAGCTGTGTCAGTGCTTGGAGACCATCCGTGCTGCAGGTGGGACCCTGCCCAGCTCTGCCCCTTTCTCTGTGACTCCCCTGGCCATAGCGCCTGTGCACTGCACGTAGACTGGTCTGTTTGGCACCCTGTTACTGGTGAACCAGTAACAGGCTGTCCTGCAGCCTGTTTTAAATTCCCATCTTTAGTCAGTCTCTTTCAGTGCCCTCAGACAACATCAAACAGCTTGTGGCGGCAGAATTGATTTGGAGGCCCCAAAAGGCATGGTTGTAAGAGTCAAATGTACTGATTTTCTATGCATCTCGGAAATAGGTCCCTTTTACTCAGGAATCCTAGATTCAAATCTGGAACTTCAGAAGCATGCCTCTTTAATCTGGAACTGTTGATTTTTAGGTAACTTCAGCCCAACATCTTAATAGGGTGTTTGTTCTTCTGAATCTGTGTTATACTGTGTGTTAATGCAGTTCAACATCCTGTGGAGGAGCAAGTGTGGATGGATTTCTTCACTTTTGAGACCAGTGACAGGACCTGAGGGAATGGCACGAAGCTGAGACAGGGAGCTTTAGGTTGGATATCAAGAAAAGGTTTCTCACCCAGAGGATGGTTGAGCATGGGAACAGGCTCCCCAGGGGAATGGTCACAGCACCAAGCCTGTCTGAATTCAAGAAGTGTTTGGACATGGAGTGATTCTTGGAGTATGCTGCATAGGGCTAGGAGTTGGACTCAATCATCCTGATGGGACCCTTCTAACTCAACATATTCTATGATTCTGTGAATACTCTGTGTTAATATACATGCAGAAACGCATCATAAACTGAGCTCTTGGCATCTGTGTAACAACGGGTTATAGTTAAGTTTCTGAATGATCTGGTGACAGTTGCTGAGAGCAGTGGGATAATTCTTTGTCACTTTCATTGAAAGTTCTCACAAAAAAATGAGTGCAAGGCTCCCTGCTCCCTACTGGTTTGCAGAGGATGAGGTCTTTGACTGGCTATCCTTTCTGCTAAAACATAAATCTGAAGAGGATGAGACTGTAGTTATATTGACCAGCTCTCTCAGTGCCACATCCCTGATACACAGATGTTTACCCAGATGAAGCATTTCTCCTGGACAAACTTCCTGTAAGAGCATGTCAAGGTCCTTCTCAAATCAGGAAATGAACCTAGTCTATCTTGGTCCCTTATGCTAAAATATTTCCATCTTTGCCTGAAGAATTTCCACACCACTAGTAGAATGTGTTTTCTCACCCACCTCCAAGGGATTTAAGCTGTGGGAGAATACATTACTTTGTATTTCCATCTT
Organism: Xenops minutus; assembly: GCA_035221455.1. Taxonomy (NCBI): domain Eukaryota; kingdom Metazoa; phylum Chordata; class Aves; order Passeriformes; family Furnariidae; genus Xenops; species Xenops minutus. Next base: position 16,564,097 of record JAWWEE010000001.1, on the reverse strand, counting down.
AAAAAGTGCCTCACACATCACTGGCTCAGCTCAGAGCTCAGCTCACATTGGATAGCAAACTGTCATTCATTATTAGTGTGCTTGGGTTGAACTTCTGGTGGGAATTGGGATTCATTCCTTCCATAAATGTAGGTAGCCTCCAGCAGCATCTCTAAATGAACATTTCCAGTCCCACGACCTGCAGAGCACATAACAAGATCCATACCTCTGTTGAGTACTGTTGGAAAGGATGCCAAGTGGGATTTGGTTCTTGCTGCAGCACGGCTCTGCAGTCACTGTGCTGCTGGAGAGCTGGAGAGCCTGTTGTGAGTGAGCTGGGCTGGGGAGGGACATAGTGGTGAGGTCCCTCATAGCGTTAGCATGCAGGTTAAAGTAATTTAGAGAAGAAAGGAACATTCTCCAGAAACTAGAGTCGGTTTTCTTTAGGCATGAACACAACCAACCTTCCTGCCTACTTGCCCATACGATCATACTGGGAGAATTACAGGATTGTACATTTTAGAGAAACAAGTGTGATCCACTGGTTCTTTTAATCACATATCCATAGTGGAGAAAAAGGTCTAAAGATGCTGCTGTCACTCCTGAGTGACTATTTCCACATGCAGCCATGGCATTCTGAGAATTAAGGTGACATATTAAAAGAAATCCTTACTTATGGGATAGTATTTTCTTTTTCTAATTAAAAAAAAACCCCTGAGTTTTCTCTTCTCTGGCATTGGCCATTCTCCCTAATGCTTGGTGATTAACTTCTGTGGGGAATAGACAGTAGGGGGGCTTTTGGATTCTTACCTGAAAATGCATAATTTTGAGCTATTGTGCATCTGGGAGGAAGAAAGTTTCAAATTTTGAGGTCAACTGTATTAACAAACCTCTGAAGATGTATTGTTAGTTCACTGAATGGAAGTCAGATTTGGCTGGTGACAAACGGGTTTCCTTCTGCTAAATATGTTAGCTGATACTTTATTACAGAATGAAGTGCTTTCTTTCCCATTTTTCTTGCAACTGGCAAAGTGTAAAACTTCAGTTTGCTGTTGGCCTCAGAGAAGACTTTACCCTGCTTGCTCCTCAAATTTCTGTATGCAGCTTGTCAGGAGCCTTACGGTTTTGTGGAAAAGTCACTGTTTTTGGGAAGAAGTGGAAAAAATTGCTAGTTTTTATATAGATTCAAAGTAGCAGATATGTGCAGTTGTCTTCGCAAGGATGAAGTTTAATTGTTACATGCTACTAGACTTTAAGATTGTCAAGGGAACATTATCTCACTATAAAAATAATTAAAACCTCCTTTCAGGATAATGCACATGTGGCTAATATAGATGTTGGCCACAGGCATTGCATCTGGGGATTTTATGATTTAAGGTATGTTTTGAGTGCCTGGTGTGATGTCATGTCAGTGGGTATAATTCCATTGACTTAAGTTGAAATTGTTCTGTTCTCCTCTGTGAGATCACAGTTCCTAAAACTGAATTCCTAATATTTTTATCATGTTTCATGCCCATCTGTTAGGACATGAGAACATATAGATAAAACAATTTTTGAGTACTTTGAGTTTTTGGAATGGTGGTTTGAGCTGTGTTTATTTCCCTTATAGGTAGACTTCTAAAGCCAGAGGGCCCAAGCAGTGAGTTGGCCTTGGGATTCCCTGCAGTATGTGTCTATTATCTTGCAGAACCCAAGGCAGATGTTTACATTTTGTATTGTGTGGGCTCAAAGCTAAGAGGTTCTCAGTGCTCTGATGGTGTACCTGTCGCTTGAGATTTTTGTGTCCCATCAGCCTTTTGGTAGAATTCCAGACTTTTATGAATCAATTGTTTCTGGCACTAGAATAGTACCCAGATATCAGTGTAGTACAACTTGACTGCATCAAGACAGTGCCTTTTTATTAGTTGGGTGTGAGAATTTGGCTGCATAAGGTGGAATTGATCAAAAGCTGGTTTTCTTCATCTTTCTATAGTCCTAGAAACATGGCTTTTTGGTACAGAAAAAGATTTCTTTTTACCAAAAACAGATGTCTGCTGTGAAAGACAGAGTAGTTGCATGCCAGTTTTCTAGAATTGTGGTTGATAAGTACATTGAAAAGTATATGCAGCTTTTTGAGTTCTGCTGACACTAAGCACTAAGCATTGCACTTTTAAAATCATTTCTTCCTTAGTTGTTGATTTACCTCTAAGGGAAGAAAACACAAAAATACTGAGCTCAGAGTATTGCCTGAGTATTCAATATTCCTCAGCTGCTCAGAACAACTTGCAACTTACTGGGAGAAAAAAAAATCAGGGGAGATCACTGTAGATCACCTGTTTAACCCAAGCAAAAGTCCTTTCCCTGAAATTATTGCTTTGTGATGTTCTCCTGGCTCAGTATCATTGTTCTGGTTTTACCTGATCTTAAGAGCAGCTAGATGGCAGGGGACCAATACAGGACTTGTATTGTTTCTGTTAAGGATTATCAGTGTGGTTCACATAGTTTTGTCATGGAGTATACGGATCAAGAACAATGCCAGATGCCTTCAGCTATGGGTCCTAATGCTGCATTTTAGGAAGCTGAGGTGCCTGGGGTATACAGTCTAGAGATACTTGTCTTTGAGGCCATCACAGTAGAAAAAAACTGAAAAAATTGGAATAAAAGACTGTGACTTCCTGCAGTGATAAGCATGAAATTCTGGGCCAATCATATGTATCTTCCACACTTTTTTTCTGTATTGTTGATGTTTCTCAAACCTTTTATTTCCCAATTAACTTCCCCTGAATGTCTGCAGCATGTTAGAAAAGAAGGATAAACTTCAGCATTAGAGACTGTTTAAACCACATGCTTTATAGAGTTGATTTCTTCCATGTATTAGAGGGGAAATGCAGGGGTGAGGCTCATCTGCATGAGATGGACCTCAAAGTGGAAAAAAGCTGAAAGGCTTTGACAGCTCACACAGCTTTCTCTCAGCAGAGTGTGCAAGTAGGATGGGGAGATTTTCAGAAGTAGTCATCAGTAGCTTGATTTTCTTCCCACTGAAATGTTGTTTCTTTTGGAGGTTTTTGTTGAGCTTTTTTTTTCTACTGACTTCTATGGGAGTAGATCTGAACCAAGATAATATACTTCTTATTTTTCTGATGCAGTGGCCATACTTCTTGAAGGGCATTGGAGAGCTGCAGCTGTGGTTCTCCCTATACCTTTGCAGGTGTGCATGTGTGCAGCTTTCTTGTGACCTGTTCCTGCTGTGTTCCCTCATGGATCAAAGTACCTCTTTAACCCCAGCATGATTTTTATGTGGGGTTTGTGTTTTAAATTTCTCTGAATAATAAGTGGGTTTAAGTCCTGCTGAACATTGTTTACTTCCTGCCTATGAATGGTAAAACCTCAATGTCTGTTTTTCATATACTGTTTCCAGGAACCTCATGCAATCCTAAATGGTATGCCCTGGGGAACAGCATATGAGGTCAGCCCTGCTGCTTACTTATCTTGGGATTCAGGCCTTCCGCCCTTGTTCTTCAATAGTAACATTCTTGGTTCAAAGCCACTATTGAAAGATGAAGAGCGCATGGAGAACCCATATGGTTCACCTGGGGCTGATGGTGTTGCAGTGGGGGGAAGGTGTTACTTCAGAGGGGCAGCCACCCTGCTCAGGGGCATTTGGTGACTTGTTACACTAGGTAGTGAGGGTGAGGAATTTTTTCCTTTGATGATGATCAGATGGAATTTCAAACCCCTCTGGCAGGTTACATATTAACCTGTATCTTTGTTCTTGATCGATAGCATCTTATCAGAGTTGAAGGATAAGACGTGCAGTACTTTGAAGAGAATAATGGCTGAGCAAACTCTGAGTGAAGAGAGCAGTCAGCCACCCTTTGAAATGATTGCTCATGTTTCTATGCGAGATCTGCCTTTTTTTTATGTTCAGTAACTTCTGAAAATTTTTCTGTTGTGGTCACATCATTGTTCTTATTTATGGCACATCTTAACTGTATTTTAAAAGAACTTGAGCTGATGCCAGCATCACCATGTCTGAGCAATTTTGGTGCAAATTAACTAGCTTTAGGCCTGAGGTCATATGAGAAATGTTGCTTTGGAGACCAAAGTCTTAAATATTATACCAGCAGGAGTTTCCTTAGAGATTTCAAGAGAACTGGGTGAGTAATTCCCTACAGTCAAGTGCAATAGCATTTGTTATCTACTTTATAAATTTTGGGATTAAATATAGTGGGTTTTTGGAACAAGGATATTGGGAATGGGATAGGGGGATGAACATGAGATGGAGGTTAACATTTTGCAGGATGCCGCTTTGACACAATACTGAATAACAGACTGCTTAAATTATATTGTAACTAGGAGAATGTGTTCTGACTACATTTGCAATTAAAAATACTAACTAATTACAAAAACACTGTCTGTTTTTTCAGCTAATACCCATGTTTGTACTCCCCTATTTTTTCTCTTGAATACTTTTCTTACTGCTATTGGCAAATTTCAGATACCAATTGGAAGGAAATAACTGATTTGTTTTAGAAGTGACACCGTGCAGTGTTCAGATAACTGATTCCTTCCATGCTGGCAGACCTATTAGTTTGTTGGCGCATCCATCAAGAACAGTCATGCCTCCAAAAGCTTTTCTCTTTGTAGTGTTTGAAAGACCTGCTCCCAATGTAGATGAGCAAGAAGGAGCCTTGCTTTGAACAGACTCTCATCCACAGCTTCCTCCAACCAGCCAGCTGGTACCAGCCATGGGTACCTCTCAAAGTGCCCATCCTGTCTGGGTGGGCAAGTCAAATGAATTGTTTCCCTGTGCCCTGTTGGCTGCACACATTCCTGTGCCCGTTGCCTCAGGGCATCACCTTGCTCTGGACCTGAGGCCTTTGAACTTCTTTCATTCCCCTCACCCACTGGATGTCTGAGTAGTTTCATGCTGTTAGGTTTTAATCATGCAATATCACAGCAGTTTTTCTGAGCAGTTCTAGTATTATCAACTTACAATATCAATGCCAAATGCTGTAAGTGCATGCTTTGTGGTGTGTTACTAAAATTCTGATTTGTTGGACTATTCATTTCTACTCATATTTTTAAAGCAGAGAAGGTGCAGAGGGGAACAGTAGTCATAAGAAAAAGAATTCATTTTGTGGGGGAGAAAAAATATTGGAAGGAGTGTTGGCTTTTTTAATCCTTTTTCTTTTTTTTCTTTTTTTGAGCTGATTTTTGTCTTTGTTGTCATGGTTTAATGCCAACCAATCACTTGCTCCCCTCACAGCAGAACAGGGGAAAGTCAGAAGAATAAAAGTGAGAAAACTTATGAGTTGAGATAAAGACAGTTTAATAAGTAAAGCAGAAGCCCCACATGCAAGAAAAGCAAAACAAGGACATTATTCACCACTTCCCGTGGGCTGGCAGGTGCTTGGCCATCCCCTGAAGAGCAGGGCTCTGCCACATGTAGTGGTGACTTTGGATGACAAATGCCATCACTCTGAATGTCCCCCTTCCTCCTTCTTCCCCCAGCTTTATATGCAGAGTATGACTCCACGTAGTATGGAATATCCCTTTGGTTATTTGGGGTCAGATGTCCCAACTTCGTCCCCCTCCTAACATCTTGTGCGCCCCCAACCCACTTGCTGGCGGGGCAGTGTGAGAAGCAGAAAAGGCCTCAACTCTGTGCAAGCACTGCTCTGTAGTAAGGAGAACATCCCTGTGTCAACTGTTCCCAGCACAATTCCTAAACACATCCCCATACTAACTACTGTGAAGAAAATTAACCCTGCCCCAGCCAAAACCAGCACAGTTGAGCCTCAGGGAGCTTAAGCACAATTGTTAATTATTTAAAAAAAAAACAGAAAGTCTAACGTGCCATGGAAAAATACCTCAGGATACAGAAAATATTTAACTTGATGTTCCTGCACAGTGTTCAGCATAGTCCAGTTCCCAGTGGAATGTTTTCATCAGCCACACATTGCTATTGCTTTAGCTTTTTAATGTCTTGCACAGTGGAATAAGGTGGAGGCAGCGATGCTGTGTTTGGGTTGACTGTGGCAATGAAAAGCATGTCCTGAACACTTCTAAAGTGTCACTGTTGTGTTGTGGTTGGCTGCCAACAGGTTTGCTCCACACAGGCAGGTAACGTGTAAATGACATCAGCTCCTCTGGTGTTTTCCCCTGAAGCGAATGGCTGAGCTGTTCAGGCAGGCTCAGCTGTGATACCCCTGGCTTCACATTAGCTCTGGTAAGGCACCATTTGGAGATGGTTGATGGACTGCAGTCAGGATCATTGTATAATTTAGGTAGGAATGACAGTCTTTCGCACTCCAAGAAGTGCAAGTGCAATTGAATCCACTTGTTAAGCCAAAATCCCTTTCTGTCTGTGGTGATTCACAGTGGGAGCTGACATGAAATATCAAGGAGGGATTAGTGTGCACAGCACGCTGTGGTTAAGAGCTTGTGCCACTTGGTCAGACCACGACGTGAAACTGTGGTGAGTGTTGAGTTGCTAATGTCTGCTCAGGTTACTCGACTTGGGTTTGTGTGCAAACAGAGCAAGGTGGCTGATTGGCAGGCTTGCTTCAGAGCCAGGGATTTTAGAGCACTGCTGAAGAATGGGCCTCAAATACCATTGCTTCCAGTCCCTGGCTAACAGGAGCAGCTACAGTAAAGCCTTACTGAAGAGGGGGAACTGGTCTGGATTTAAATTGATGTTTTAAAAATATTTTGCTGCTTTTTTCTTTCATATAGATTCCCATGTCCTGATGAGCTAACAAGGCTCTCTGGTGCTAAGGGAAGTTCAAGCATGTTGTTGAGCTTCCCGCTCAGGAGTCTCATGTTGCTGTGCAGGAGTCCATGCATGGAGGAGGGCTGGTTTGTTTTTAGAAGATGATGTTGCAGCCTGTGCATTTCTCTATGCCAAACTTCAGCCTTTTCAAGTTCTCGATATTACTAGGGAGAAGTGTTCCCTCATCTTCTTGCCTCACATCACTGTCTTTCTGGCCCACTCTATCTGACATCAGGGATCTGACTTTTGTAGGAGTTCCCTGTGGCCCATGTTCACTGCCAGTATCATAACCCAGCCCTGGCAGAACAACTTTGCTGGGATGGTTTTCCCATTGCTTCCTGTGAAAGAGGCACACTGTGCCCTTTTTGGTGGTGGCAGACAAGCCTGAAGTCCATCATGGCAAGAAATGCATGTTCATCCCAAATTCCTATAGTAAGACATCACTATGAACGTGGGGAGTGTGAAAGCAACAGAAAACCAGGGGAGAAAGACTCAACTGAGGTCCTTGCCTGATTGTCTATTCCAAGTTTCACAGCTGTGTAGGAACTGTTGTATTTTGGTTCCTTCTCTAGACTTCAGGCACCAGACGTTTGTCCCTGTTGCAGGTCACAGCCACAGGTGAAGGCAAGCAAATCAGACTGTGCTTAAGGAACCAGAACAAAACAGTGCAGGAGGTTACAGTGTGAATGGTCTGCTCCTAAAGGTTTTTCTTATGGTGGAATCTTTGTGGAGGGAAGGATGCAATTGTGCTCGTGCATTATCGTTGGATATCTGAACTCCCCCTCCCTGTTGCTGGCTCTCAAATACTTTGTTATTGCCAATTCACTGACCTCTCCTGTGCTGATTGCGCAAGACCAGGTTGAAGGTCTGTCATGTTATCACCTGGGAAACTAGAAAATAAATTGAATAAATCCCATTGAAGTATTTATAGATAGAGATTGAGTCATGGAGGGTTGGAGTAGAGATATATTTGATGCAAACAGAAAACTTTGTTACTTCTTTTTAAAAAAAAAGAATAAGAATTTTATCAGTGTTGGTAATTTCTATCTGTGAAAAACAATATTCAGAGTTTCATGGGGGGAAGAAAGGAAGCTATTTGTAGAGTGGAGAGAGGATGGTGGTATTAAGTAGCAAGATTTGATGCAGTTGGGGTAGGTGGATGGAGTTGTAGGGAGTCCACAGCTCTCCTGCTGCTCAAGGGAAGGTTCAAGGGAAAGTGTGTCGAAGCTCAGTTCTCCCTAACTGGTGACACCCTTTGGATAGTGTAGCCGTGTATCTGAGTCCTCTGCAGTGTGCTGCCTCTCTTGTTGAGTGCCACATTCTTGGTGGACAACATAAGATGTGCCTGACCAGGTCTGAACTCCTTAAGAGTGTGCATGCTGTGCTCTGTCACAACTGTTTGAGCCTGGAAATTCGTATGTCCTTTTGTATTGAGGCTACATCCTCATACAGTAAACTGCTGTGGGAAATAGTTTCCCCTTGCATTATTATGCCAATGGGGAAGTTTTATGTCTCATGATAAGGTTTGTTCAAGCACTGTCTTCCTGCTGTAGTTTTTGCTGGCTGAAAGGTCACTGCCTGCTTCCCACAATTGCCTGCAGATCTCCCAGGTGAGCAGCTTTGCTCTGTGACTGCCTTAGATTATCATGAGCAGGGTTAGTGGTAAACAGCATGATTAATGGGCCATTACCAGGATGGTTTGTTGCAGCTGAACTGGGCACAAACAACTAAGGGGTAGAACTTGAACAGGAGTGATAATGAGGGTCAGTCTTTCCCTTTCCCCTCTTTTTCAAGCAGCCACAGCCAGTGCTGATTGGGAACGTCTGATCAAAATATTGATAATAGATACCTGACCTTGAGAAAGTAAACTTAGCTGCCTCAGAGCAGATATGGTGGTTCTACCCTGGTTGCTTATTTCAGAATGGGTGCTGTTCTGTTTTTGAATGTACACACACGCAAAGTGTCTGAAAAGACAAGCTTAGAAACAAACAGGATCCCTTGCCACACCCTGTCACTGACTATTTTTTGCTTAATATGGAAAATACAAAATCTGCTTTTATAAAGATCCTTGCCGTGCTAGCAAATGTGTGTCACCCATCAGTTTGCTCCCTCCTGTTCCAGTGCTGGGAAAGACTTCTTAAAAGAAAGAATGGAATAAATCATTCAAATGACTATGATTTGCAGTGCCTGCCTGGCCAGATGAGTGGTTTTCTGAGTGCTGGGGTTGAACATGTCTACTTTCCTATAAATTTGTGTCCAGTGGTTGACTGTGAGGCTCAGTGGAAACTTTTCCCATGGTTGAGGAATTTGCTGGGATTGTCCACTCTCTCTGGGATCACATATACCAGCCTTACCTTTTGCAAAGATAATTATAGAATCGCCTTCCTGCCTGTTCTCACAAAACTTGTAAGAACTTGCAGGAATTTGCTTTCTCTAGCCTTTTGTCAAACCTTGGCTCAGTAGCTGTGGGCCGAGACAAAAACTGTTGGGATCAACACCCAGACATAGACATACACACAGAGGTGTTGTGGTTGCCATATATAAATCCTGCTTCCCTAAGAATCAAAGCAAAGGGGATGTGCAGTGGGAACCACTGTCAGCTCAGTGTGGAGCAAGGAGTCACTGACAGTGTCCTGAGAAACAAGGATCTTGCACATGCAAAGCAGGGAGTAGGAGTACAGTAGCTTCTCTTTCCCTGCCTGTTTGAGTTTCCCTGCCTATGTGCCACTAACATTATAGGGGATGCTTAATGGCTTTCTTTTCCTTTTTTGAGTATCACTTATAACTCAAACTTATGCTTGTGGAGTTCAGCGGACACTTGGTGAAGCAACCTTACGAGTAGTAAGGTGCATGGTGGATTTGCACTGTTTAATCACAAAGGCTTTTCATAAATAAGAGAAATATGTTAATATTTCTAGTAACTAGTACATGGTAACTGCAAGCATAAAGGCATGGGATTTTAAATGAACAATGGTTACTCAAAAGAATGTTTCCCACTCTGTTGGTAATTCACTCAGTGAAAATAATGAGCAGATACGTGTAACACTTCACAGGTGTGGGAAAAGTGTAGTTCAGTTTTGCATATTCACCATTTGAAAAGTAAGAAGATTTAGAGACAGATACGATAAATAAGCAAAAAAGCCACACGTGGGCTTTTAGATGTTCTACCACATCAGTGAGTTTGGCATACTGTTCCTGGCACTGCCAGTAACTTGGCATGTGATTTGAGAAAAATCATCTTGCCATTCTGTGCTCTGGCATATCTGTTTGCATTAAAGATGGGCTGTCCTCTGAAATCTCACTCCACTTATATAGAAGTTGAGGGGTTTTTCTGATAAGGTCTAAATACAGAAGGTGCTGGCAAAAATACTGTATTTTGTAGTTTTATGCTGTATCTTGAGTGTTCTGGATTTTCTTAGTCTTAATCTCAACCTTAAACTCGAAACAAAGAACTAAGGATTTAATGTTTAGGATTTTAATGCATGGTGTAGGTGAGTTGGGGCACCAAACAAGCTTTTCAAATATAAATTTCTCAGGTTTACCTGAGAAAGGGGGGGAAGAGTCAGGCAAGTGCAATGTTGTTTCTCAGAAACAGCCTGTCAGACACAATGGCTGGTGTCACACTGTTAAGAAACAACATCTCAGAGTCTGAAACAGAGCTTGAGTTTACAGGAAGGCCTTAGATGGCGTTCACCTTCTGCTTTCCTGATGCTATTCAGGTGTATGGCAGTTACAGGATGAGAGGCTTATGGCCATGGCGATAAATTACTGTACTATTTACTGATAGAGTCACCTCTGTTTGTTCAAATGAACCATAAAGGGAGACTATATAATCATGTTAGCAACTGCTCTAGCTGAGAGCAAGTAATAGTGTCCCTTCCCATATCTTCGGCTGCTCTAAAGTTCTTGTGAGAAATTCCACTTCTCAGGCTAAAATTTCCCACATGTACCAGCATTTATTTATTTTTGGCTGTTCTGAGAATAGAAAGTTTCAGTCACACTTCAATAATGAGAGAAGAATGAAATGAGATTTTCTTTGTCCCCAGAAATGTTGGTTTTAAACATCCTTTCAGCTGCATGGATGAAACTGTAAAATTGGGATGTGACAGTGGTGCTTCAGAATTCTCCAGGGGCCTTCAAGTTTGACTTCATGGCTTTTTGTGGCTGATACGGAGCTGATGAAGCAGACTTTTCCAGTTCATTTTTTTCTGAAGCACACAACTAAGGAAAGATTTAGTACAGAAGCATCTGTAACTAATTTAGCAGAGTAGCCCAATGAAGTACATTGCTGCAAATTGCTACAGAGACCTGGCATGGTTGGTGGCGAGGCTGGAGAAGAATCTTTTGCACAGCTGTCAAAATCAGAAGAAGGTACCTCAGTCTCTTGTACTCTTGTTGAACTGAAGCAGAGGAAGCACTTTTCTAGAGTTGTCCCGTGGTCTGAAATGGCAAGTAACTTTTCAAGGGTGAGGTCTTATTTCTTCTTTCTCTTTTCAAGTTCCTTGATCAAGGGAAGATATTAGTGGAACAGAGTATTTTGCCAACCATGTTTAATGCTGACATGACAACTGAGTCCTCAGTGCTTTCCTCAAGCCCCACAGAGTCCAAGTGGGCAATTGAAATGATTGTCTAGTAAAAGTTCTGTTCAGATCAGTGAGCAGAGGAGAGTGCAGAGTTAAGTGATATCTGAAGAGAAGTGTGAGGATTGTTTTTTGTTTTAATTTTACTCTTAAGCTCTTTCCAAGAAAAGATATGACCACCATTTCTGCTCTAACTTTCCTTCTTTTATCTCATTTTTTCCCATCTGCCAGCCCATGTTTGAGTGGTGGGATATGACCCCTCTTGCATTACCCTTGTCTCATTTCATAGTTCTCTCTCATAGTCCTCATATGGCTTTCTATTTCCTTCCTTAATTTTTGTCTTGATGTTTAAAAAAACCCCAGAATTCTTTGATGGCTCCACATGGGCAGAAAAATGTCTGGAGGATCACATCATTCAGTCTACACAATGCTTGGATCTCAGCCATTCTTTGAGTTCATTGCTTACATGACCTCTAAATATTTATTTTTGAAATGGGTTTATAAATTGCTGTGATTGATTAAAAGACTCCCGATAAATGTGTATTCTTTTAAACACATGCATAATGGTGGTTGGTTTTAATGAAACAAAATAACAAAAAAAGCAAATATCTTGTTTAATTTTATGTGAAGAATCAGATCTAAACAAAATTAAATGTTATTTTATTCTTCAAATCTTGTGACTGGTATCTGAACAGCCAATACTTATTCAGAATGACTGTAACCTTGGCAGCAGCTCAGAACTCGTTTATCAACATTTCTAACATGAGAGATGTGACCATAATTTTCTTTCAACAGCCAAGTTTTGGGGGGTTAATTTTGTTTTGGTTTTTAGTGTAGTCCCCTTGTGCTTTTGCTTGGACAAATACTGTGCCTAATGTGATTAAAATCAAACCCTCTTATGACTGTGTATTTAAATTGCTTTGTCCTGTATAAACAGGCAGATCCTGGCTCCAAATCTCTATATTATGTGAAACATTAGACTATTAAGACCATTGGTTAATTGGAAATCAGATAATGGGAACTAATTGTCATTGCCTTGTGAGGAAGACTTAAGTGAAAATATCTAAATTGAAATCCACAGAAGACTGTAAAGGTCAAACCCAGACATGACTGTGGAGAAGCTTGTAGGCTATAGCTAATTTGATGAGATATAAATGCTTGTCTGGTCTTCCTTTGCTATGATGCTAAACAGTCAAAACACCCTCATACGTACTTGCCAGGTAAGTATATATAAGTAGGTTTGCCTTGTGGAATTTGAGTATGGATGTGTAATACATTTCAGCCTTCCACTTGGAAATCTTTATTTTTTTCAAGTCCTTCATACTGGAGTTTATGCTACCAACCTTAACCAGCTTGTTGCAAGAGGCATAAAGAGCCCTGTCAAACAGCTCTGAGGCAGTCACAGATTTATGACAGATTTTTATTTGCCATGCCTGAAGTTATGTGGTAAATATGACAACATAAAAAGTGCAATAATTGAGGAGTTAAGTGGCTTAATCTAGTAGCCTTGCTTTCTAAACAGTACCTGGGAGTACAGATGACTTGCTTTGCCAAAAACAAGCTTTAGAAAAAGTGACAACAATATCTTGTTTTGACAGTGTAAATGGGTGAGGGTAATACTACTCAGCCATAGTGTTTCGTTATAATTACCAATTTAAAAAATACAGTAAAACTCGGGAACATGTTGTTATAATAACATGATCCAAATTCAGCTTTCGTCAGAGAGCCCGACTGCACAGAATGAGCATGATCCTTGAAGTTAATGCTCACTGACCACACGGTGCCTCCACACACAAAGGCAATAACATTGGTATTATGGGGCATTTCTGTTGCTTTAATCACCACTTACTGTGGTCTTATTGGTAGTCAGTCATTACTTCTAGAGATTAATGACACAAATCTGGATTTATTAGTGCTGTAAACCTATGGGAAACAGTGAGTTGAATTAGTGTCTTTTCCATAATAACAAATAGTGTGTTTTTACTAGGCCCAAACATGGTGTGTCAATTTCTACAATAAAAATGACTGTATGGGAGCCATTTAGGATTGCTTGAATGATCTTTCGTCACCTGGCTGTAACATTTCAAACTGTAGAACACTTTCCTGCTTGCTAGCAAAGTCTCAGTTCCTGATTTAGGGGTTCAAAAACTGTTTGGAAATAATTTTGCCCCAGAATGAAATGCTTTTATTTAAAAATAGTGCTGCCTCACATGTAATGTTGATGCAGTAGAGACCCCTGAGTTCCTTGAGAAGAAAGGATATGCAAGATATGTGTGTTTTAACGTGACTATTCATAAACCAACTCACTGCTGAACTGTAGCCTGAAATGCAACTGGTCAAAGAAAAAAGTTTCTGGTGCAAAATTGGCTACAGTACAATGTGTTGTTCAGTTTTTAAGGAGTAAATCTACCTGTCGAGCCATGTATTTGTATTGTACCAGTCTATGCCGTGTCTACACATCCATTAAAACATCTCTGTGATTGTGGGAGACTTTGAAATCTCTGTAAGTCAGTAAAAATCCATTTCTTCCCAGTTTTTTGTGTAATTTGCCATCCAGTTCATTGTGATCACTTCTAAGAAGGGGTGGTGAATTTGAGTCCACTACCCCTTACGAACCAGTTCTTAAATTCAAGGTAAAAAATTGTACCTCAATTTGGTTATGTTTCAGTAGGAATTAACTTCTTTATTTACAACACTAGCAACTATGTAGTATCTCTTGGCTGTAATTCTCCACAGCTGATAATGAAAAAGGACCACAGAAATTGTTTAACCTTTAAACCATGATCATGAAGGACCCTCTGAGAGGTACATTATAGGGAGTTGTTGAGTACAGTAATTTTCTTTAGTGTCCATTCCTCTGCTCTGGGAGTTCTGCTGCCCTATCTTCAACTGGCTGCATAATCTGGGCATCTCCTACTGTTGGTCTGATAAAGACAGTCCTTGTGCAACCCATCCCAAAAAGCTCACATGGGATGGGCTGTTGGGGCAGGTCTTTGTGCAAGAGAAAGTAGCACAGTTACCTTGTAAGCAGAAGATAAAGAGAAGTCTATTGCACCTGGGCATGCAGAGAGATGGAGTGGGGTATGAAACCCGGGCAGTCACTTTGATAGTGCTTAGGGGAAAGGAAAGAAGAAGAATTCTGAATCCTGCAAAGTTTTAAGAGATATTTCTTCTTGATCCATGCACACATTCTGTCCATTTACTTGGGCTGAGCTGGAGACAGCTGGTATTCTTCCAGACACTGAGGAAGCTGGGCGTCAGCACTGTCTGCTTCAGATAAGATTAATAATGTATAGCTTCATGGGGAATGGAGCCTAATCTGTTGGGATGCCACGGCAAGCATTCCTAGTGAGGAGGAGCAGCTGCCTGCTTTGGGCCTCCCGAGAGGAGCGAGATGAGCCATCTGAGACAGACTGAGATTGACTCCTGTTTGCTTCTGAAGGCAAGTTCCTCACACCTTGTAGTTGACTGTGTTGAATGCAGCAGGCAGATCTATGGACTTGTGATCATACCCGAGTCCCAACTCTGTACACTTCAAAACTCTCTTTGAAAAATGACCCCATAATTGAACACAGGGATACAGAAGAAGGAACTTTGTTTCCCCCTTGTATAGCAGAGTACAAGGGTACTGTGAGCTTCCTGAAGTAGTCTTGTCTGACAAACCAGAACAGTGGCAGTTTTTTGAATTAAATTATTCTGCAGTCACTTCTGCTTCCCATTTTCAATTTGGAAGTTAAGAAGAGGATTGTTTGATCTCTTGAAAGCTTTCTGTGTTGCAGACAGGTTGGAGACTTCACCTACGTCTTTTACATCTTATTTATTACTGTCCTAGTGAGTCTGGTCTGTGCAACGAAGCCATGATCTTTCTCTTCCTCAAATGGTGGAGACAAAAATGATTCTTCTCCACAAAATTTCTGCCAATCTTAACTGGTGTTAAAAAAGGGCAGAAACCGTCTAAGCCTATCCAAAAATGCCTTGCTTTTTCTGGGTTGTTTTCCCTCCCAATGCCCTGTATTTTTCTCTGTATTTAGTCGCTCTTACAAGCCATCAGAATGGCCGAACGGGTTTTCCCAGGAACATGCAGGAGGCAGCTGCTGCATGTCTAGGCAGCTTGAAGACTCTTGTGCATGAGGTTTGCCTCCCTATCCCTTCAAGGTTTACTTGGTGGGCATGCTTGTGATGTTGTTTCAACTGCATGGCCTCCACCCCAAATTAGTGCTCAAACAATTTCAGGAGGAGAAATACGGATTCCCTACTTTTAGAAAAAACAAACTAAACCCAGTAAAACCAACGTTTGCACTAAGGCAGCTTTTTTTTTGTCACTTTCCTCAGGAGTTCTCATGACAGATATAGCTTGGAGTCATGAGCATCTTTGTTGCTCCAGCACAGGATCATAAAGCATTGGTGACTGCACTGGTACACTGGTGCTCTTACTGGTTCAGGTCTGAAGAACTGAAAACAGAACAATCCTCTGCCTGGAAGAAGCTCTCCATCCCCATTTTCAGAAATATTGCTGCCTTCCTCCCCGCATGCAGTGACTTCAGGGTGTAGGTGGTGGGTGACTTTTAACACAGCCAAGGGTTTACCTGCAATGTGGGTGTTTTTTTAGGGTAAACCTCCTGCCAGAGTCTGCTTCCTGGGCCTGTAACCTTAAGGGAAGCTGCAAAAATCTGACTTCTGTAAGGATCACCTAGGCTGGAGGATGGCATGCTTTAGGTTCCCAACTTCCTTTAATTTATCTCCACTTTCTTAATGACTTCCATGTAGAAAAATCTTGGGGCATTAATTGTTCTTGATATTTCTGGGGGACTCAGCCAGAGTGTTTTTCAGAGCCATGGAGTGATAAGGCTTTGTAGGCTCAAGTTCTTTTGGGCTCCCTTCAGCAGTCCTGACTAGGATCTGCCCAAGCTTGCAATTTTGAAGCAGCTTTTAGGGTCAAGCCCAGGTAAAGTGCACCACGTTATTTACTTTTCCACATCCTTGGATGCAATTAAAAGATAAGACGTGAGTGAAGAATGGAAAATTAGAAGGGGAATTCTAGATCACTGGAGGCTGCAGCATGTGAGTGCTGGTACTTTCACACACTGCTGGTGCAGGGTTCCCACTCCTGGTGCTTAACCTGAGGCAGGGAGAGCAGTAGCAGCTGTTCCTTTCCTTCTGGCTCAAACACAGTGTAAGTGGCAGTGTACCCAGTGGTGTTAAATACATCACTTAAGCTTTCTGAAACCTGAGCTAAATACTTGGTTGTTTGCCCAGTGTGGAAAAGAAAAAAAGAATTAAAAATTATGAAGGCTTGCAAATCTGTGCAGAGACTGCCTCTCCAAATCAAAAAGTCAGGTTTTGTGCCCTGTTCTGTATTAATAACCTGATGCTTTTTCCTTTTCGATGTTTCCAGTCCAAACCCTCCAGTCATTGGTTTCACAGTTACTGCTGAGCATGAATGACTGGTTTCAAGCCTGGAATAATCTTACGTGCTCTAGAGAATGCCATTGCCTTTACCCAATTCTGTGGTTATTTACTGTAACAAATTAGTCCTGCAATAGTTGTGGTAATGGCAGCTGTAAAACAGAGTATCTGTGGTACTGTTAGGTTAGCAGAAGCTAACAGAAAACAGTGATTGCTGAACTAGATGCTTTGCCAGAGATGTGAGCATAGATAGGTCTGTACTTTTCCTATTCTCAAAGGAAATCCATTATTATTCTCTTAAATCACGTTTGCTTCATTGCTCCTGCACAGAAGTGAGATACACTTCTGTGTAGAGAACAGTTTCACCCTGAAAAACTAATCTAATTCATATTTTATATTAATTAGGTTGGGTTTTGGCAGCTTTAGGGATACACTGGGGTAAGGGACAATGGGAATTTACTTGTCTTTCTTGCCCACAGCCTTTTCATTGCCTGTCTTCTCATCAGGTTTAGGTAACAGCAGTGGACAGCTGGCAGAGTTGAGCTGCATTTGGCCCAGTGGTGTAGCCATGAGCGGCTTGGTACCTCTTAGTAGGGGTGGATGCTGCTGGGACCAAGGGTGTGACAGTGCCTCTAACAGGAATCAAGGAACCTTGACTGTCCAGACACTGAGCAGGTGGTGCAGCAGCTCACCCTGTTGAGAAGGGGAGATGGTTGGGTTTTGTGGAAAACAAAGCATTCTCAACATGACCCCATGGAGAAGTGTACTGGCTCAGAACTAGAGCTCCACATCTGCAGCCTTCATCCCCTTTCCTGCCACCACTGCCACTAACTCCAGTGGTGGGCACTGCCCTTCTCCTGGGTTTAGCTCTTTCAGCTTCAACACTGCCTTCAGGGTTTTTTTCCTGGTCCTTTCACGCTGTCTGGATCTTTTTCTGGTTATTACATACCTCGTGGAGGAAGATTTGGTATCTATTGCTGCAGCTGTACAGGAACAGTGTACAGCCACCTCTGCAGATCAAATTTAACTGATTTTGGGGACTGCAGCATCTCATTAGAACCAGGAAGAGTCTTGGGCGGTTTAACATTTTCATTTCCAAACAGTAGCAAAACACTGGTGAATTCACAATGTAGAGAAGGATGCTCAGAAAATTTTATGTGCTTTATGAATTTAAAGATATAAATTATATCACCTCTGCTGGGTCTTATGGTACATTAGCTCAAAACTGGCTTATTTTGGAATCTGGTTCTTCGTTTGCCACATTTCTCTGCATGTTTTGTCAGACCTTAAGCATGACTCATTTAAGCCTGGATTATACAGAAAATGTAGACATTGCACCATATGTTGAACCCTGAATGTCCTGCTTTTCTCTTGTCATTGACAAGGTATGTGTTCATCCTATATTGGATGATATATTATTGTGCTAGCTCACCACTGAGCTTTTTATCCAAATGCTACTGTGCCTTGTCTTTATTATAATACAGACTTTCTTTGAATTAAAATGTTTTATTGATATGAAAAAACTCCTTTTTTAATTAGGAAATTCTTTGGGCTTTTAATTAATACAAGTATTGAAGAAGTATTTAGTTTCTGAGGCTACATTTCGCGTTCCACAGCCGTATGATTTTAGTGATATATAGTTGAAATGTCAATTGAAAGCCTCTATAATAAAAATAGAAAAGAAATTAGATTACCTCTGAGACTTAAAAGAGCTGTTGAAGAATTTATTAGAACAATGTTAAAATATCCTCCAAAACAAGTCATGCTAGTCTGCAAATTGATGTGTGTTATCTGGGGATTCAGAGTGCTGTACTACTCTGATTAATTAAAACGTAGTCAGCTGAAACCACCACTATAATCAAAATTGTTCCCCAGGGTTTTACCTTCATTACACTGCTGGTGTAGCCTTCTAGTCCTGACCACTACTGAGCTAAGTAATTAGTTCAGTTTAAAAAAAAAATATAAACAAAAGGATAAAATTACCTTGACAGTACTTAGATTTGTTTGGGGATTTTTTTTATTGCTGGTCTGAGCTCTGTTTGATATTACTAATTGTATATAGCCATTCTTCCTGCTCCTAAAGGCAAACAGTGAGAGAAAAACTATCTGTGATTTGAGGATTATACTGTTTTCCATATCGTAAGACTTGGAATGTTTTGCAGTTGCTGTTTTCTGTAACTTTGGCTGAGATGCCGATCTCCCCTCCGCAGATGTGCTGCCTATCTCGTCCCTGCTGTGCTGTGGGCAATGTTCTGCTACAGCAGGGCTTCCTTATCGGCAGTTCTGCAGTAAATCAAGGAGAGGGGGATCACGTTTCCCAACAGGGTCTCGAATGAAGAATTCACATCATGTGAATTCGTACAGGATAGCAGAGGACATCTGCCTTACGAGGCTGTCTCCGGAGTTCAGGCTTCAGGAACTAGATAAAGCACTGCTTCTGTCTCTCCCATACTGTATGTGTTCAGACATTGCCTTTACAGAGTCTGTCATCGGTTTGTCCTTGGGCTGGATGTGGTAGTGAAACACTTGGGATAAGGCTCATCCTTACCATTCGCTTGTGTCATGTCAGGGCACTCTCCCAGAAGCTGCTGAATAGCAAAGACATGACAAAGAAGCCTTTGACTGTGGCCGTCAATACTGGGATCTGGAGAACTGTAACTCAAAATTAAAAGGGATCCTACTCAGTTATGTCCCTCTGATAGAACGAGCCCCAGGTTTGGTTTTTATCTTAATGGTCTGAATGCAACTGATTTGGATTCTCAAAGATGTTTCTTTAATACACGGATGCTTTTTCAAGGATTAAAGAAAGGAATTTCACATCCTTTCTTGTCAGAATATAATAAACAACTATTACATTCTACTATAGCACTTCTTCCAGAATCCCATAGCACTTAATGTTTGTTATTTAGGCTCCAAAACACCCCATTAAGGGATATTTCTACCGCTTCCCCCTCCCGCCCCATTAGGACAAACTGAGATGGAAGAAGTGCTAGTAATTTGCTAAAAGCAATCCCGATCAGATGTAGAAATACCTACTCCCAAGCTCTTTAGGATTACAGAGCATACACGTGCACCTGACTTCCATCCAAATGAATCCTCTAGGATTCCCTCCGGACCATGTGCTGTGGGCATGTACACAAAGGAAACACAGTGTATCAACTCACACATGTAGTACATCAGCAGCAATGGTAAACCGTAATATTAACTGCTTAGTACCTGTCATAGCTTTGCACTTTTAATAATAAAAATGTCTTCAATATTAACAGCTCTATTTAAGTGACATGTCACAGAAAAGGACAATAGGGAAGAGTCTAGCTGTGCCTTCTGTAGGGATCACTCCATACCCTGCATTGTTTGATGAAGCCTAGCATTTCTTCCTTTTGTTTCAGTGGCAAGGAGCAAAACTTAATGGGAAACCCACCTTGCACATTTACGATAGGGCAATGTAAAATGGAGGAATATCTCTGTTCTGAAAGAGATTTGTGAGATTCTTTGCCCACGTAAGGAGACAATCTTTGGGAAGACTGAATAAACCTATAATTAGAGTACATGTTGTGCACCTCAGACAGCTGGAGGTCAGACGAAAGTTGGCGAGAGGGAACAAAGACTCTGGTTTCCCCCCTTCAAGAGTCTCAAGTTGCAAAAGAGTTGAGAGGTCATATAATTTCATCCTCTGGGTATCTACTTATCTGTATCAAGAACCTCCATCACAGCCTGAGTGATCTCACCTTCTGTGTGGGTCAGTGCTGGTCAGTGGGTGAATGTACAGCAGGGAATGTGCAACCCATTGGCTTGGCTGTGTGAGATAAACCACACAGCAACATCATCTGCTCAAGCACCTGAGTCCTGATGCATCATTTCAACCCTTCATTTTTCTCTTATACTGAGAAGACGATATAAAATGCCTATTTTTCCATGTACTTTGCACATGATTTTAAAATAATCTCTTTAGGGAGAGTATCTCAAACATTTGATATTCATTTGGGGATTCTTTTACTTTCTTTTTCTCTTTCAGTCTTATATTCATCTGTAATGTTATTAGTGGTTAGAAAATTGCATTGCTAATACAACCATGTTGTAAATACTTAATTTTAAATATTTTTTAGTGTTACTTGCATGCTAAAGATTGGACACTGTTCTCCAGTTTAAGTGAATGCCTGCAGATGAGACTGATATACTAAAAATCTGGTTATGAGTGAAAAATGGAAAAGTTCACCTCCAAGGATTTCTTTTAACAGGACTATGATTAATTTTATATGAAATTGTAATTTATGGTATTGCAGCTGTGCATATGTTCTTTCACTCTGATGTTTGAGACAAAAGAATTCAGTGCTGTTGGATTACTTCTTGTGGCAGTTTCACATCAGTAGTGGTCACTGTGAATGTGCTGTGGTTGAAAGAATTTGGGCTAATGTCATGGCAGATACAAAATTTGTGTTAGTTTTATATAATCCTAGTTTTAACTGTTTCTTCCTGCATGACTCAATGCCACATTGTATAGGTGGTATTTGCCTTGGAAATAAAGTTAACCGCATTCATCTTCAGTTGAAATGTGCTGATTCAATCTAGCCTTGCATATAATCCCTTTCCTTGGCAGATGTCACAGAGCAGCAGAAAGCCATGTGAATACACCCTTCATAGGGAAACTGCTTCAGCAAAGCACAGCCTTTGCTGTGCTGGTGCTTTCCCAGACTCCCAGCTCCCACTGAGCTCTCCTGAGGGAGCAAGGCTCTTTCTGTGAGCATGCTGTGTGCACCTCCATTACTCCCCAAGCTATCACTGAGCTTGGAGCTAAGAACAGCTCTGTGAAAATTAGAGGAACAACCCATGCAGGTGGCCAGCTGTACATCCTCAATTTTTAAGTACTTTTGAAAGAATATTTTCAAGTATAGGTAATGACTCCTGGGTCTACACATGCTGTTTCATAGCCCTGCACACTGTTCTATAGCATCTCAGGTAAACTGCTTCCTGTTGTTTAGTTTCATCCTCATCATCATTTTTAGGCTCATCACAGTTGCTCTCCATTTCATCTACCCAAAGTCCATATAAAATGAGTACATTTTTCAAAGGAGATGCTTCATTTTAGCATAAAATACTATGATTTGGTGTTAAGGGATAGAGAGTAGATCTCTGGCTGCTGCAACTTTGTCATTGGCCTCTACACAACTGTGTACATATGTGCATGCATTTGTGTGACTGCAGGAGAGAGAAGCAGATGTGACCAGGGCAAGCAGCTGCATCTGTGATGTCCTCAATTACACTGGTGGCTGGGGTCAAGGCAGGCTGCTCCTTCTGCCCTCCCCTCCCCTGCTCTGGGAAGACCCACAGACCTTATCTCACATGAATGGGTTGTGTATTGATCCTGAATAATCAACAAAGCAGGACTGAGACTCGTGGAATTGTACTGAGTGGGGCCACAAAGGTGTCTGGGTGAGAAGGAGGACACCGAGTGTAGCTGACAGTGGTCTGCCTGCAGTTTGCATGAGTTTGGAGCTGGCAATTGCAACTGCAAAGCAATGTGGTACTGCAGGCCTGTAGAGCACCTAGATGTTCTGGTAGCTTTCTTGTTCTGTGCCTTATTGTGTGTAGATGAGCATGAAACTTTATTGTGCTCTGAGTAGACAAGAGTCAATTTGCTACAGTTAAAAGTAATATTTTGTAATGCAAAAAGTGAAAAGTCTCCAACCAGTGATGGAGATCTTTCTGTTAGTCCCAGCAGCATATCAGGCTGAAAGAAAATGCAGACAATGAGGCTATTCCTCACCTCAGAGCAGTTTTCTGCAACAAGATGTCACTACCACTGGTGCACAGAGAGGCAGGGCACCTATGGGAAAGCTATGTTGTTGGGTTTTTTCCTTCCTATTTTTAAGAGACGGATTTGTGAAAGCAGGTCAGGCAAAGCTTGGGGCTGTGTGGCTGGTTCTGAGTATGAACTTTGATTTTCTTCCCTGTCCTTGTTACCAGTAAGTCTTAGGGGAAAATACTGTTTAGCAGAATGACTATAATTATTTAATTAACTGTTTAACTATAGCTTTGTGCTTTTTCTGTGCCTATAAGTATCTTTCTTCCTATACAGCATGTATTGGTGTATTGTCCTCCATCCCTTCCTGAAAACTATATTCAAAAGTCATGGCAATAGTCACTAAAGGTTTGGAAAGAAAAAATCAGTGCAGGTGTCGAGGCAGAGCTCCTTCAGCAGTTGTAGCATCCTGTTTTCATACCAAATACTCTGTTCCTCCCTCAAGCAGGTATACACACAGAACTGTACCCAAGTACTCCCAGACTGACACTCCTGGTGCCACCTTTACCTTTCTCACACTCTTCCAATCCCTTTTTGGTGTCCCTGCCTGGATATTGGCTGTAGTACCAGATGATGGTGACTGGAAATGAGTCTTGGGTCCTACTGCTTGACTACAGAGCCGTGTGCTAACAGTGCTGTAGCATCTGACAGGGCCTCTTCCTAAAGGTACTTGTTTCAGTAGGAGGTGAGGTATGCTTTGACTCCCCTCAAAATCCCAACTTGTTTCTGTCAGTTCAGTTTGGCAGGGAGGGAGGAAAATCCCCAGGTTGGTTGTTGTTTGGCTGCACCCGAAGAAAGCCCCCAAGCTGGAACATAAATAGAGTGAGTGAGTAGTATTAGGGATCTGACTGCTCGTGGGACTTATCCCCCTGGCGCTGTTTGGATTTAGCCATCTGGCTGTGGCCCTCCTTACACCTGTCAGCTGAGGGGGACAGTGCCAAAGCCAGGAGTATGTGAATGTCCCCTTGGAGCTTTGCCTGGCCAGCTGGCAGCATACATCATCAGCCAAGCCTTCTCTTCCTCCTCCTCCACAACCTTGGACATGTTCAATATGTATGGCCATGCCCTCCCACCACAAGTGAGGAAAGTGGGTTTCAGCCCCATCAGCCCCTTAAGAGAAACAAAGAGTTTCAGTCTTTCTTATACTAGAGGACAAAAAAAAACATAATTTCTTCCTTTTTATTTTATTTTGTTTTAATTTTTTCCCTTTCCCTGATGCTCTCTGCTAAGATGGACATATCCTACCCACTGGAGATCACACCTTAGCAAGATGAAGCTAACTCATTCTTCTGGAGGTTATAATGGAGAGGAGAGAATAGGAAGAGGAGGATCCTACCAAGTAGGATCAGCCCCAACCAGAGAGACATTAGAAGCAAACTGAGGTTTGTTTACATTAGAATATGATGAGAGCCTGTTAACGCAGATGTGCTTCTTTCTAACTTCTTCTAGTAATGCCACACTTATATTGTCACTGAAGTGATACTGACGTTTTCCAATGCTGTCATCCTCTCATCCCCATGTCAACAAACCTCCTACCAGTCTGGGTGACAGACATATTTCAGGCTCAGCTTCTCTGGGGAAGGTGTGATGACCCTCCCTTCAAAAGAAGCCAGTCCCTGTCTGTCACTGTGATGCAGCAGTGCTCCTGTCCATCTGCCAGGACGGTCTTTGTGAATACTGTTAGTAACTTCAGTCACACTCATACTGCCTTTTTTTTAAGCCAACCCTGCACTCCTGATGTCTTTAACATTGATAAAGGAGTAATATTTTCCTAGATGCAAATGGAGAAGAGGTACCATGAAGTGTCACAAAAACTAAGTTGATTCATTAAGCAGTAACTTTAGGCAAAACCTGAGCATTTAAAAATTTATAAAGACACTTTTCCTCTTTTCTATCTGTGTGTAACAAGTGTTTATAAAAGATTGTTGCTAATCTTGGACTGCATTAGTTGCTTTTATACTGTAAAGCCTTTTACTTGCTGATGAACTTGATGAATGCATTTGAAGGACTTCAGTAACCCTCCTGTAACAGGCTCATCTTCACGTTCTTGCAGTATAAACCTTCTGGACAAATCTGAATTATCACATGCCACACAGCCCAAGTTGGCTGAATGGCATGCTGCCATAATTATCATTTGTTAAAGAGTCTGTAGACTGCTAGGAAGAAATTTTGTGTAAAATGGATGGTGTTTATGACATCCTTCAAATAAAGTTAACACTCAAGACTCCAAGCATAAATTACTAAGCAAAATCGGAAGCAAAGCATGATGAGATGATCTTATACAGAGTTGAAAGGAACCCAAATAGAAGTTTCTTCCGCAGGTAAGACTTTTGCCAACTTGCAATTTTTTACTTTTACAGCTTGATGCATGGCATTGTTTAACCAGCAGCTATATTAAGGAAAGACAACCTGAAATATGTACAGGAATTCACCCAGTCATCATGGCTTAGCTGAACTCCCAGTGACTTGGTGACCTCTCTTGCCCTTTGCTTTCTTTTAACCCAGAATCCGTCTGCCTTTCTTCAGTTGCTTCTTCTAAGACTTCTATGTAGTGATCATGTTCTGAAGAACTTTTTGGTGCTGTCGCATCGTTTGGACCTTTGGATCAAGTGGACCTTTCTACCCAATTTTTTCAGGTTGCCACTCCTGGCTGTTTGCTATGGTCATGTTGCATTAGAAAGTGTGTGTGTGCCAGTGCTAAATCCATGGCTCCAGAGTGTCTTTACATGATAATAATCTCATGATGTTGGAGTCCACACCACTGTATCATGGTGTCCATGTGACCTGAAGTGTGTTAGGATCTCCTTACAGGCAGGTATGCCACGATGTACTCTGTCCAGGTCTGTATTCCCTTTTGAATCTCAACAGTTTAAAATGGTGCTGAGGAAAACTGTTGAGCCATATGTGTTTTAAAAGGAGAAGGAATGCTGAACCAATGTATAGCATACAGTGGAAAGGAGACCAATATGATCTGTAATACTGCCTGTACTCTGGAGCTGAGCAAGTTCTTTAGAACTGTAAAGGGATTTGAGCATGTGTTCATTTATTAATTATAATTTTTGTACTTATATCTGTGCTCTTTGCAGCAAGCCCTATATTGCAAACCTGATTCAGTGCTTGCTCATATTGTACACAGTAATGTGGATAAAACATCACTCAGCACATGTGAATGCATGCCTGTATATGTAATCATCATGCATAAAGTCACACGTGGTTTTCTCTTATTTTCATAATGATACATTCTATTGGCATGTCTGTGTACTTTTTACATTCTTTTAAACAGGTGAAATCAGATAATTTATATTCTATTGCACATGCTGATATCCTTTTATTTTCCTATTTCCTATAGGCAGAGGTAATGAAAACTGATATTTTGAAACTGAGAATTTCATTATCCAAAAATATCCTTAATGCTGACATGCATAACTGGTCTAGCAGAAAAAGCATATCTGATCCAAGTCATCATCAATTACTCTGTAATTAAAATGACAGTACAAAAATGAGGCAACCTTACCTTAGCTCAGGAGAGTCTTTTTGCTCTATCCCAGGCAGTCTCCTCTCCTTGTTCAACTGAAAAGGGAAGATCCACTTAAATAAAAAAAAAATAAATACTAGAAGAGTTAGGGATTTAAGGAGTTCTCATCTGAACTGCCGATCCACTTGTTTTCAGCGAATTGCAAAAAACCTCAATCCAGCAGTAGCTCAGAGGGACTTTCCTCTCCTCATGTGTTCTGTGGGCTGAGAATCTGCAAGAATAAACCTGAGACGGTGCTGCAAGAGAGAGACAGCGGGGGGGACCTTGGCACGGAGTTGGACCAAACTCTAAATATAGCCCAACCCACTTTCTGTGCAATTCTCTTCATACTCTGAAGGCAGACGACCTTGTCAGAAAACTGACCTCTCAGTATGTCACTCTCTTAGTACAGAGGATCTAAGGGACCAAGACTGCAGTGTAAAAGGACAGAAAAGCAATCAACCATCTGCATGCAGCAAATGAATGTAGGTATGAGCTCTTATTTTCATGGTAGTTAGAACTGATTGACTCATAATGTGCTTTATTTGATCGTTTAGGCAAATGAGTCGCATGTCAGTTTGCGAAAGGCCTGTACAGATGAGAGACTGCATTGTAATTTGTTAGTCTTAAATAGAGAGCACTGACAGAGATGACAAGCCTGATGCCTTTCTTCCTCTAAAAAACCTTAATGCATCAGAGTGTGCAGTATTTCCCTAAAAGCTTCTGACTATAACAAATTATCTTTCCTTTCACTTGCTCTTATAGCAAGCAGGACTTTTTGTAAACGTGAGTTAAATCCACAAATGTATGTTCTAGTACTGTATAAATGTGAGATGCTAGGACAGCTTGGAAGGGCATCAGAACATGCAGTGTCAGAGACCAAACTGCACAGAAATGTGTAATATATGCTGAGGAGGATGCAAAAGAGTAAGTGGCGTAGAAACATAACCCTTGTGCCTTAGAGAGGGAACTGGTTTTCAATAGATGTTTTATAATCTGGGGAATTTGCCACTCTAACTCTATGTGGCAACATGTCAGGGTATTTTGTTCTTAACCTGAAGGAGAGTTTAACTTGATATGTGTTAACCTGATACTCTGTCAAACGGGGACCTGATACTGCTATGTCATATGAAAGCTTCTAAATAAAAAAGCTGCAGATATCAGAGCAGCTCAAAATGTCAGCTCTCATGTTCTGTGTAAAGATGGGTAGGAGAGTTGGGATAAAAGATTGTTTGCAGTATTGTTCTTTGGTGGGATGTGTTTTTTGGTGGAGACATATATCTGAGTGTATGCTACACTATATGCATGCATGAAGTGTTCAATATTCTGAGAAAACTTGACTGAGAACATCAGGACTGTGATAACTGCATACTATACATGTATATATGTCTGCAAAAATGTCCATGAGCCAAAAAGGCGGGAATGGTACCGGTAGTCAGTAAAGTAGCAATGTGTACCTATGAACAATAATTTGTGCTGTTTTAAGTTTTTGTTAAGTATGCTATATATCTTTTTTAATTGCAGCCTACTATTTTTGGCAACTTCCACTGTGTAATTTTATCGTGATCTATAGACTTGAAGTCCACAGGATCAGCCAGGCTTTCTGTGCTACCCTCACAGCAAGAACTACAGCTGTGAGCCACAGCTGCTTCCCAATACAGAGAACAGTAGAAAATATGAATCACTGGCAGTATTTAGGGAGACATCACATCTGGACTACATTCCTGGCTAGAACTTGCTCATAGTCAGACCTAGGCTAGAGCCCACCCATTAAGTAGCTTTTTGGATTTCTCCAGGTTCCTCTTTCCTCACAGTTTACCTGTTTCTTCCACATTAACAAGAAAAAAAATCTTTGTTAGAAGCAAATATTATAACAAATGAAGGATGCTGGTGTTTGATTTTGAAGGGAGAACCTGAAAAACTAACAAGTCCACCTCCAGACAGATGTATATTGAGTTACATACTAGCACTGTGTAAGTAGTGAAATTCTGAATGTATGGGTCACCAACATCATTAAACACCAATAACCCTGTACTTTCTGTGTTCTGGGGTGGTGCCCTCATGAGATCCAGACCAACCCTATCAATTCCAACTCCGCAGTGCCACTGCCACTTCTGCCCCCTCTCTCTAGTCCTAGGATATTGAAATCACCACAGATCCCTTTATTCAGACCAAGAAGGAGAGGAGGATAAGGGAGGGAATATACACTCTTCCCCAGCATGAGGAGTATACTTTTCACCCTCTTCTTCACCAACTTTTCACCCTCACCAACTTTTCATCCTCCGCAGGAAATACCTGGAGCAGCTTCCACATGTGATAGATCTGTAGTTCTTAGAAAAAGAAGGAATCACAGTGCTTGCTGTGTCCTAAAGCACAGGAATAGTCATACTTGTCCAGGAACTGGGACATGCACTTCTCCCATGGGAATACTGTGGAGAAAAGATGGGGTTTTTGCTCATACAAATAATACACTGGTTGGCTTAGGGTAAGGAGTGTTAGTCTTTGAGGAGGCTTTTACAGAACGATGCAATTTGTGTGTACAGGGCTCTAAATGTTGCGTGACCAACCCCAGTGATGTGAACATTCTGAAAGAAGGGGAAAAGGCTTTAAGAGCTGTTGTATATGTTGGTCAAGATGGATGAAAACGTGTTTTTCCAGTCCACACCACGAAGTGGGAAATGCAGTAGAGGGTCAGGTCCTGGTTTGTGCCTAGCTTTTCCTGGGCTCTTAACTTGTGTTGTCCTTATTATGCTGGATGGTCTTTCTGCTTCTTTGTAGTCAGTTTTTCTCTTTAACTGCGAGCTTTCTTTGATAGCATTTCCTCTGCAATAAATTGGGTCTCATTTTTCCAGAGCCCAGTCTGTTTCCTCCCTCAGATGCCTCTGTTGGGGTTGAGATCTATTTCAAGCCATACTTGTGGGATTCTCCCTCAATACAATTACACATTCTGTAAATAGTATGTGTGAACCGATTTTTCTTTTGATTAACCCCAAATTCCTAGACACTTGTAGTTGTTTAAAGATCCCACAGAGCATTTACAAGGTGAGATTGCGAACCATAATGTCTCTGCCTGCTTCCAGCGTGGTCAGATGTATCCTGGCTTGCCCTATTTATCTGCTTTTCAGAGCTGGATAGTGTTCTGTTACAAGCATAAACTGTTGTACTGTATTGTTGGCATCCTTTTGAATGGTTCCTGGACTGACTGTATTGTATGTAATGCCTGGCATCTATCAAGAAGAGAAGCTCTTTTTACAATGTTAACCTTTAGAATGTTCATCCAATAGATTTGTAAACACCCAAAACCCCATGCTTCTTACAAACAAAACAGTCTCCCTCTTCCCTATCTCTCTAGAAATATACTTTTAAACTTAATTTTGAGAGGTAAGGAGATTATTGGAAGTTCCAGCATAAAATATAGTTTTTGAAAGAACAATAGAAAAAGAGTAGACTGAAGCAATTTGTGGATGTCATCTCAGCCTTCGCTCATGATATCATTGGCAAAGGACATTAGACCAAACAACAGAACTGATTTGCACCCCATGCTGAAGAATTATTGTATCTTCAGGCTCTGGTTGCTCTTGTCTGACAAGCCTGTAATGAAGAAATTAAATTGGATACCAAACAGTAAAAGGGCCTGTCATGTTCCTGACATGGCATATCTTTGTGTTTGCCCTTTACATAGCATGGGTTTTAAAACTACAGTGACTAAATGAATGTTGAGTTCTCACTGCCTTGGTGATGCCATTATTCATTGCGGAGTAGTAGGATATCAAATTCAACCCTTGTCATGCAGGTAAAAAAGTTATTTTTATTAGAAGTGGCCTACTATTTTATGTCTGAACAGTCACATTTTGTGATTTTTCTACCATGTTTCTGTCTTACAGGCAAAATATAAAAATGAAAAAGTCAAATTATGAATAGGGCTAGGTAGGTTGTAGATATACCACAAGCTGGGCCTAACCTTGATCGTAAAAAGTTTATTCTTCTGTAGTTACATGTGTACAACAGAATTTCTTCTAGTCTTATTTTCTGATATGGCCTTTATTTTGTCTTTTAGTTCACTCACAGTCATCAAGTCAAGATGTGTCAAAAATTAGTTTGGAAGTACCTATTTTGCATATTAAAGGAAAAATGTTAAAAATAAGGGAAAAAGGAGAGGTAGTTCTTAGAAATGTATTGTGGGAGATCCTTTGCGTCGCAGATAGTTATGTCTGTGAGATAAAATATGTTTGTCATATCAGAGCATAGTGAAAATTATTGATATTATTCCATTAAGACCTGTTCTTTTTTGCTTGAATGGGCAGTGATTTTAATTTCTTCAGTGTAAGGAAGAGGAACCTAATCTGAATATGCTGTCACCAGATTTTTGAGACAAAAAGAATAGTTTGTGGTGGATGTGCCTTTTGAACTGCCCAGGGAAGGAGTTTGCATTTTTAGAAGAATATTGTCTTTGCCTTTGTAGTACAATTATTACAAATACTTAGAAATTATTAGAGGGAATTCCTATAGACTGTACAAGAAATTCTGGCTTGGCACAGGCTTAAGCCAGATAGAGTGTGAAGAAGCCTATGCCATCTGAATGTTACCTAATAGGACAAAATTGAAGCTGTTTTGATTCTTTGATAGGATTGTATGTGTTTCTGCTTAGTTGCTTTTTGTGTGCCCTTCAGTGTACTTTAAATTACCTTTTTTCAAATACTTTAGCAGGTAAAGTCTGCAGTTCAAGGCATTCTTACAGATATGAGAACTTACTGGTGTGCTGGAGTAGGTCCGTTCTGGAAAAAGAGTCTTAGTTCATAGAGATAGCAAAGGAAAACAGTGCTGGGACCATGGGGGACTGTGGATGGTTTGGGACAGTGGAGCACTGGCACCACTTGTAATTCCCATGGAGATTACTCAAGCCCAGACAGAGGCAGCTCTGTTCTCTGCTGCAGCAGGCTGATAGTCCACAAGGGGAGGGCAACTAACTGGTAATAGCCTGCAACAGAGCTTTATGCCCAGCTTCTTGCTTCCTAGTGACAATTACAGATACCAGTTCATTCACAGCATTCCCTATTTAGTTCCAAATGGTCAAGATACCCAGACATTTTGAATGAATGAAGACACTTCATTTGATTCATTACACTGATTTGCAAAAGCTAAAATGCAAAACTTGCATTGAAGGTTTCCATTCAGTTGTAATATTATGTCTTTTGATGCAATTAAATATTAATTTTTCATTTCTTGTATGTGTTCTTGTACTGGTTCCTAAGACTAAATCTTGTTTTACTATACTGTTTTGAACTATTTAGCTAATCCTTATTCAAGAAGGTAAGATATTTTGCTTGGTTTGTTCTTTTCTGTAATCTGTCATTTAGATTTCTCAGTTGTGCTGCTGCATATGATGCACACCTGTGATGGGAAGAATTATTTATTTTTCTGGGGTGCCAGGGGACCCTTTCTAACTTAGTCAGAGCAATTTGAGAAATGAAAAGGGTACTGACACTGTTGTAGCTATTTTTGATGCAATGGTTATGTGGTGATCTTCCCCAAGGACAGATTACTTCATGTCTAACATTTTTAGCTCATTGGCTACCAATTTCTAAAGTATTGTCATGGTAAATAGTCAGCAACTGGTCTGAAGAACCGAATTAATAATAAAATTTGCATTCTTAGCCATTGCATTTGGCTGGTCTGGAAGTCCCCAGAAGAGCATCACAGCTATTGCTTGGCGAGTTGGCTTTACACTATGGGCTCCAGGGTATCTGAGCTATTATTAGGCTTCTCAACAGGAAAATTCAAAGCTGCCCATTGCCTATGGAGAGGGAACTTGGAGAGGATTGTACTGGTAGACATGAAAGAGAACCTTCTTTTGGGGTTATCTGTGCTGGTCACACACAGCTGAGTAATTTGGGATTTGTCCAGGAGGCACTTTGAGCCACTGCTTACCTATTGCTGCTGAGAACCACTGCCTCCCACACCTCCTTCTCCCACTGC
Source organism: Xenops minutus (assembly GCA_035221455.1). NCBI lineage: Eukaryota > Metazoa > Chordata > Aves > Passeriformes > Furnariidae > Xenops > Xenops minutus. The sequence continues at coordinate 16,532,088 of JAWWEE010000001.1, read as the reverse complement.
TGTGCAGAACCTTTTGTCAGGGAAGTAGCTGAGTTTGGAATACTTTGTAATATTAATCCTTTTGTGTTAGTTAACCAGCCCACCAGCCAGGCCTGTTTCGTTTAAAAGACCTCACCTGTTTGATGCTGGTGGCAGGACCTGCCTGAGCTTCATGTTTTCTGCTGCCTTGAGGAGTGGTACCACAATGGTGTGTTAAAATACTGTCCTCTACACCTTTAGCCCCATTACTGTCATCAGCACAACCGTGCTGGTAATAGGAGCAAGGATGAACAGAGACTTGGGAGCCAGTTTTGCTGACAGCTGTTACATTGTACAGAAAATTAATTGTCCTTGCACTGTGTGTACCTGGTGGGACGTGCAGGAATGATGCAATGAAAAAATTTCTAAGTAGTGCATTGGCGTTAAGATTATTTAATCTGATTCACTGAAGATTGAGGTCAGGTTTTAGTAGCAAAACTATGAGAATAATGTGGAGGTCTCAGACTTCAATTTTTTTTCCTCTGGCCTCGTCTATTCCCCTCTCTTCCTTTCCTCCCAAAGAAAAATGGCAATTAAGAAAAGACTCAAGACATTCCCAACACTCCTGGCATTTTAATAAGCATCAAATCTATTTCAACCTACTGAATCTAAAGCTGGGAGCCCTGAGAAGTATTTTTCTCACACACTGCTGAACACAGATCAGTCTGTTTAATCAACCAATAAATAAAAATATTGCCTGCAAAGCAGCCTGAAATGAATCCATCATGGCACACCCAAACTGAGTGAACTGTGCCCACCTACAGAGTAATGACAAGCACATACTTTCCTGTGATGTATCTGAAACTAGAAACAGAGCATAAGAAATACAAAACCTGTTTCCACAGTGTTACAGGGCTTTTTGTTAAAAATCAGAAAACACAGGCTTTATTTTAAAATCTGGTTTCAGATATGAGGCAAATTTAGGAGAGTCAGAGGAGGATGGAAGTTGGGAGGAGAAAAAGACGGAGGCAGGTCAATAATAAATTTTGTACAAACTTTGTTTTCATGTAATTGTAGTTTAGTACTGATATGTAGCCCTGATGGGAGCATAGGGAAGAAAGCAAGAATTTCTGTTCAAATCCAGACATTTCTGACCCAGAATATGTCCCTGATTGCGGGCAATGCCAAATACATCAAATAAAAGTTGAGAGATTCTTCCCTACAAATTTTGTCACAGAGATTAATATAAAGGTAAGATATGAATTTGTCCTATACTGGTCTGTGTCACTGGGAGCCTTCTGGATACTGAATAGATGCCTGATCTCACTTAACTTCCAGATTAAAAAAGAAACAACAAAACAATCAAACAAACCCCCACTTATCTTTGGGTATGTATGCAAAATAATATTTTTCTGTACCCAGCTTTCTTTTTAATTACATTTTCATTGTTTCAACATTATGAGGAGTTTTAAGCACCTTGCCTCCCTTCTATCTCAAAAAAATCCCTTTGTTCACTTCATATTCTCTTCCTGTAGTGAGCTTCCCATCACTGCCATAATTTCTGTGAGCTACCTTTATCTATATTTCAGTTGAACCACAAATTGTATTTTCCTGAGAATTTTAAGATAGTTTTCAGGTGTAACTTCTTATTTATTTGGGGACATTTGGAGGTGTCCTGCCTAGAAGAACTTCACTTTTTCAGTCACGCTTAGTTCTTACAGAAATTAATTTGTGTTGTGGTCATGATAACTCCTTTATTAATAACTTCGGAATAGAAATCTGACATATGAAGGTCAGAAATCTCACAAATGTTGAGTCAGCTGCACAAATGCAAATTTTTATGTACTAGCTGTTTTGTATGAATAGAATTGCATTCACATCAAAGCACATGTCATTACATCCTATATCATTAAGGTCTAGTCTGCCTTTAAAAATACTAGTATAAATAACCAAGGAAATATGCATTCTTTGTGAATATATTAGTTAATAAAGGTGATTATTAAAGGGAATCTGTTAAATTATCTAAATACCTGTGTGCTTTTATATGTGAATGTGTATAAACATGCTGATGTGTATTTATTAATATAGGTGTGTATATGTATATGATTGGTATACATATTGATAGACATATATGCATATATTAATATTAAATTTAAAAGAAGTTAGAAACCATTGCACTGAATTATTGTAAATAGTGATCTGTATAATAAATGAGAAAGTCTTATTCCTCTGTGTGTGCGTGTTAAGCAAAATGGCTTTTTACATTTTTGCATGGTTCAAAATAAATATAAATACTTAATAACTGGGAAGGGTGTCAGTATGTGCCATACCGCTGATGTAATACCAAAGCAAAACACGTGAAGGGTTGTGGAATTCCCCTTTATTTTTCTGTATCTAGAGCATCACATGACGGTTCTGATGCCTTTGATGACCTTGTGATTGCACCAGGTCCGTCCATCACAGGAAAGCAGATGCAAAGGATTGATGTGCTGAACAACATCAGCCCTTCAAGCACTCTTTTCTCTCAGTGCCTGCCTGCTCATTTGCACCTCAAGTGAGATGAAAGTCAATGTTGTGCTAATCAATTTGCTTCTGCATTTCTACCAGCTTATTATTGAGGAAGGGTTTGTGCTTTCTCCTCTTCTGGCAGAGAGGAGTCTCCTGGGAAGCTTGATACCTCGAAGCAGAGCAAACAGTGCTGGTCTGTTACAGACGTGTTTGTGATCTGAGAGCTTCTGCATTTATTTGCATCAAGTTATGATTTATTCTGTGAATAATTCCACTGACATTAGGGTAACTATTTGCAGAGAAAGGTGCACTGTTTAACGTGAGTGTGGTTGGTGGAGTCTGGCCTGTGGTACTTTGATGCCCTCAGCAAAATGCTCCTGTCATCATGGGAGCTGACACGGTGTCACAAAAACTCACAGCTTGAAACTAGCTTCTCTCTTGACTGGGGTGTGGGTGGGTTTTTCTGGAACAGATAAGAAGTTCTGTTGTATGAAATAAACTCAGGTACTGCAAGAAAGATGCTCAAATTAGAACTGTTTTCACTGATGCTTTTTTCACTGAGCCTTAGTCTGTACCCTCTTCTCTCACTTCTTGCTGAAAGCAGAGGACATTGCATCATGAAGTGCCATCCAAAACTCAGATGGGCAGTGAACAGGTGGTACATTGTTTGTCAGGCTATTTCAGAGCATGGAAACCATTTGTCCAGTTTTAGGTTGCTATTGCTAGCAGTGTGTCTTTTAGTTGTGAGAAAGAGAAGAGGTTATTTAAAACTTAGGCAACTCCTGTTTGCCTTTCAGAGCATGCCAAGTGGGATTTAAGAAGGAATGCTTACAGATCACAGGCAGCTTCCCCTGAATCTTTCTCATGGAATACTCATTTATTTCCAATGTGAAACATTGGAAAGAGCTTGCACAGCAATTCAATTCAGTGAGACATGCACGGATATACTCTGGAATGGGTATTTGGGGCTCAAGCACAGTGAGCAAGAGAGATGAAGAGGCGATTCTGATTTCTTTATTGTATTCATTTATATAAGTTCTTCACAGCCTGCTTTGATGTAGTGTGTCCAGGACCCCAGGGGTGTGGAGCTGGTGTGTATTAAAGCTGGTCACCCATCCAAGGATCTCTGGAGTCAGGGCAGATGAGGCAAAAGACTGTGAAGGGCCCTTAAATATAAAAGCTGCCTGACTGAAATACAGCACGATAAATTTGGCAGCAGAAGGGTGATACAGAGGGAAACAAGCCCATGGTAATGCCCAGTGGTAGCACTGAGTTACCAAGACACCTTTTAAACTTTCTGAAGTAAGTTGAATGATGTGATTTTTCAGCGTCTTCTAATGAAGTATTATATCTGAGATTCCAAAGGGACTGGAGGATGTAAGTGGTCAGTGACCTTGCAAGGGAAGGAGCTCTTGTTGTGCCAGGAGCACTTGGATATCCTCAGGAGAACAGAAAGCTATTTGACCTCACAAACCTTCAGCTTTCTCTCTTCCCCAGTTCACCTGCTGCCATATGCTGGCTGTATAGGACTAGCCATATATATCCACATGGGCTCAAGCACTTGTGTGGCCACAGTCCATTCAGCTGCCACTTTGATGGCTGTGCCTGCAAAGAGCCTGAAGCATATCACTGAAGCTGAGCTGCAGCATTCACTCACTGCACACATTTCTGCATCTGCTCTGGATCTGCAAAGTGAGGACTTTTCTTGGTGGATTCCTGTTTAGGATTTCAGAATATGTCTTCATCCTATGTTGAGTTGCAAACAAATGCTGTCATTCCTTTCATGGCATTCATTTTGGTCTTAATTAAGTTCATTAATATGTTTATCTAACCTGTTCACTTTGGAGTCTCTTAGTTGTACTGAACAGAAAACAAATTCCCTTCTCAGTTGCTGCTCTTGTGCTTTGCCAATAGCATAATCTGTATCAAGTAAGATTTCATGACAAATGGCATCCAACCTGCTAACACATTTATTGATTTTCTTCACTTGCTATCTTTCAACTTTGCAATAGAATCATGAAATGTTAATGGTTGGAAGGGATCTTAAAGATCATCTAGTCTCCACACCCCCTGCCGTGGGCAGGGACCTCCCACTAGACCATGTTGCTCATGGCTTTTTCCAACCTGAATACTGCCAGGGCTGGAGCATCCACAGCCTCCCTGGGCAACCTGTTCCAGTGTCTCACCACCCTCACAGTAACAAATTTCTTCGTAATATCTAGCCTAAATTTGCCCTCTTTCAGTTTGTACCCCTATTGAAGCTGTAAATTTGCAACTTTGGAATACAGGAGATTACAATAATGAGTAAGTACCTGTTGGATAGAAATATTCCAGATACAAAAGTTTAATTAATTCAGTTTGATGCTTCTGGCAATGATCAGGGAGGTAATTCAGTCCCCGGCAGAAATGTCTTGTTTGAATACTTCTCAAGCACTAGTGTAACAGTATTGGAAGTAGCTATTGCTGTGCATGTATCTTTTCCCCCAAGTCTCTCCGTAGATAAAAAAGATGAAATAGACAATGAGTAAAGACTTCTGAATTTAAATATTTTTCTTTCAAAATGTAAGCCTATTTTAGTCTTGTGGATGTTCTGCTTAAACTTTGAGACTGGTGCTTTTGTCTAATTATTGCTGAAGTAAGCAACACAAATTAAAGTGTATTAGCAGGAAAGGTGTGCATATATTTTTATACACTAGAACATTATACCAACCTTGTAATTTTTTCCTAATTGGTGTCAGTAAGGCATTTGGGAGCTTGGGGTAGGGGTTTTGTGTGTTTTTGTATGTGCTTGTTTGGATTTTTACTTTTTTCCTTCACCTGCAAGACTTGGTTTAATAAGAGGAGATGGCTTATTTTAAAAGAAGTGTCAGCAAACTTAGCAAGAAAGATATATTTTTACAGTGATCCCAGGGACCAGATTGCCATTAGTCTTCAATACCAGTGCTAATGCTTGTTTTGGGGTTTAATGAAATAGGTCTGCAATTATATGTGGTGAATGCAGGACTACAGCTCCAAGATTATGTGCCACTTGTTCTGAAATAGTGTGATGTCATGTGACTTAAGATGCAATTTATCAAAACCATCTTTCATTGTTCCCCGTTTAGCGTAGTTCAGCGGAGGTGTTGGAAAGATGAGGTATTTCCACCTCTGATCCTGCAGCTGGCACCCACTGTGCAGCACTCCAGAAAGAAAAGAAATGCATTGCCTGCCAGATGTAACGCTGTGAAGATGAGGGGAAGCTTGGGACTTTTCTTAAAATAAATTTCAAATACTAGTGTTATAGAAAGGATAAAAAAATCTTTACAGCTGTATTTACTGCCAATCTTGAGATTGTATTATTGTGGCAACCTTTCAGCTGAAGGTTTTTTCCCTTTTGTCTGAATGCAGAAACAGACAGATTTGGAAAACAGTAACAAAAATTCTTCCTTTTTTTTCATTAGATCCTTCAGATGATGAAGCTATTGAGAAAGCAAGTCATAACAGGACAGCAGCACATCAAGACTCAGATTCCAAACCTGCTGTGAAAAAGAAAAGAAAGCAGGTTTGTAAATTTAGCAGTTGTTTAGAGCTCAAAGATGATAATCCATAGGGAAGCATAATCTGCTGTTTTTCAGTAAAGGGACACTTCTCTTCACTCTTTATCTGATCTGTTCATGTAATAAGATTATTTTTAAACATTCTGCCTTATTTAGATGTGATCACATTCAAGTACATTTCTATAATAACCTCACTTTTGTTTTGTATGAGTTGAAATTGCCAGGCCTGTCCCCTGCAAAGTGACTGTCTAGTGATAAAAGCCTGGATGGTGCTGCCAAGTGTCCTTCCCTAGAATATTTTCCCTTTCCCTGCACACACAAAGTCTGGAAAGCTGTATTTATGTGTTGTACAGCTTCTCTGCCCAAGCATGTCTGCTGTGCAAGATTCAAGTCAGAAAGAATTTAGGTCTACATGGATTGATGTTTTCTTACCCTTGCACTGCTAAAAGCTTCCTTTAATGACAGTAGGAACTGTGTTGTTCAGCATTACATGGAGCATGCCAAAGAAGAGGCAGCATCGAGCAAAAAAAGTCATCTAGAGGTCAGCTGACTTTAAGAAGTTTCTTGGTTGAAGGTAAATTTCTTCTGCCTGCCCAATATGATACAGGACAATTGACTGAGTGGCTCAGAGAGCTAAAATTGTATTGGAAGTTATGTCTCCTTGACGTTATAGATATTAATTTTGACCTCTAGATCAAGAGTAAATTCACTCTGTAATGCCTAGGCAATTGCCCAAGTGAAAACCATTTGCAGGGACGTTCTTTTTTTGTAACAGAGAAGTGTAAACAACGTGGTAGTAATTACTATGCTTTTGGGTGCCTTTCCAAGGAGACCAAAGGTGAAGTGTTCAAAGTATCCGAACTAGTTCAATGTTTTGATTAGGAAAGAGAACCAGGCAATGCAGGAGAAAGCTGTATTGCCTTTGTACATGCTCTACCAGGGGGTCAGATGCTGAGGACTTCAGCTTGGTGAGAATTCTTGTGGAGCCAGTTTTTATCCATATTTTCACTTAAGCATTTAGAAGTAAGTCGGTCTGGGGGAGTTGCGTGACTTTTTATGAGAACATTAGAAAGGATAGCCAACACAAGGTACTTGCCAAAGTGGCCTGGGACTGCTCAGAACACCTGCCACAGCTCTTTCTGTCATATAAAGAATATCAGTCTGCATTTTGGAATCAGGTAATTTCATGTTCAGGCACAGAACTACAAGAGGGAAATGCTTTATGGCAGCTTAAAGTCATTGATGTGTTATCATATTTTAAAGCAAAACACTTTCAAATTTAGAGGTATTTATGGAAAGGTAGCAGTTCTGTAGTCCTGGTGCATGTAACATAACCCATTTTCCTCATCACTGCCTTATTCACAGGCTGGAAGCTGTTCTAGAGTGGATTTGGCACCTTAAAGCCAGTCACGAGACAACCGAATAGGATTATGAACTTTTATGTTCCTGGTCTGCAGGCTGTCCTTGGCCTTAAAATGAAATGAGTAATTTGTCTCCAGTTTGAATGATGCATTGATGTGTTTACTTTGTCACATACTCCAAAAGTCAGAGTATATGGCTGACCTAGAATGTAAACTTCCACACACGTGCAAGAATGTTTTCAATCTACATTTGAATTTCCAGTAACTTTGGCAACATGTGAAGAAAAAAAATATGTTAGAAACATAATACAGGAAATATTTTATGTTCTGCCTCTGATTAACAAACAAGGAATTTATGACATCTTAGTTCATAAATCAGTGGTCTCAGCACAAATTTCCTGTTTTCTGCATTTTAAGAATTTCCATGTAAAAATAGCATAAAAACACAGAGCACAAGGGAGCCATGTCAAAAAGCAGTTGGTTGTCTGCTCTGTGTCTTGCATAAGAAAAGCATGCAAATGACCTTTTCTTAAGGGTGGCATGCAAAGAGCTATTGCATGAGTAGGTAGGCAATGAATGTTTGGATAAGGGTCAGAAGTTCAGTCTAAATCAGATGCTGACATATTTTGGACTGCAGATCATCAAAGACATATAAGTTTACAGCCATTCACCACCGTGAAGTTTATCTTTTTCTTATGCCATTATTTTTAATGTCTGAATAAAGTGGACTTATTATTGCTGGGCTAATAATATACTATATCTAAATATATATATATGCAGTGTAAAGGAGGTAATTTTGAGTCTTAACATGCTTCTCTAAGGAAGCAAGGCTTTGACTACAAGCCTGCTGTGTACTTGTGTTGCCTGCTGTGTGCCTCTGTTGCTGTTGAAAGGAAGAGTTACATACTGCCTTCAAAAAGAAGCCATGACATTTGGAGATACTTTTAAACATCTGAATGAAGGTATAGCAAGGAGCAAATTTTCTCCTAGAGAAATTTTTTCAGCTCTTTTGCAGGTTTCATTCTTTTCTCCTGCAGATACCATTTGGGAGTGTTTTACAGAGTTATGTAAAACATCACAATGGATATGAAGGGACAAATGGGCCCAGAGTGAATGAGTGACATTTTTCAATATACCAAAAGAGTGGTAGCACTGCTAGGATAGGGAACCATCATACTCTGCTGGAGGACAGAGATTCAGGTGGGCCCCTCTCTGAATTTTTGCTTGCTTATTAGTATCCCATGACTAAATCAATCCAAAGGCTTGTTCTCTGCATAAAATATGTTGTTGAACATAGAATTTATGATTAAAACACCTGGCAAGTGGCCTTTGAGTATCTATGGACAGCTGGGATGCATAAGGGTAGAGGAGAGGGTAGCTCCATTTCAGTCTCAATGTCTGGGAATGCTAATGGTAGAGATAGGAATGAAGAAACATACAATGGTGTTTTAAAAGCACTTGAATCAGAGTCAGGACAGAGATTTTTAAAATAGAAACAAACCAAAAATAAAACCAAAAAGCTTTTGTTAACCTTGGAGTAATTTTGTTGGTTGAAGTGAGTTTCCACTTGCAGTCATTCCCTTGATTTCTAGTGAAGATAGTATCTGTTTATACCTGAGAAAATCACAGTGACAGATCTCTGCTACTGAGGCAAGAAACAGTCCCTATCACAACTTCTCATGAGTATTGATCCAGGAAGGGCTACATTCCACACAGAGTTTCAGAGTGCTTTGCTGGCTCTAGTCAGTCTCCAGCCAAGTCTTCTCTGGTAGCTCCCATATTTCATTCCTCAGCCAGTTTCAGCATCACTCCTATACAATACTACAGCCTTGGAAGTGCAGTGACTGTGGTTGCATCATGGCACAGAAAGCAGGAGCAAGAAATAGGTCATTTGTTTGTGTTGGCCATGGTGGTTACTTGGGGAGAAGAAGGGGAAAGTAGTCATAATATGAGCAATTAAACTTCAAAACCTGCTTCTGATAAAGATATGAAAATGGGCTTGGAAAGACACAAATGTGCTGGGTAGGGTCATATAATACCAGCTGTCATGAAGTGTCCTCCTGTTCAGGGAGCGGGGCAGTGCAAGGAGGGCTCAAAAGGCCCAGATACTCTGGCCCTCTTGAAGCTGCCCTCACAGGAGGACAAATCCTATCCTTGGATCATGTGAACAGCGACTCTGGTACAAATGCACCAATTCAGCCTGCTTAGTCAGGCACAAAAGAGGGTTAATGATAGCAGCACATGTTGGATTATTCTGAAATTCACCATGTATTTTTCTTGTGTGGATTTGACCCTGCTTGCTATGAGGAGACAAAGCAAGAATGGGGCAGGACCAAATTTGAAACATGTTTTCCTAAATTTTGCATTACAAGTCTAAAAGGAAATCCAGAGCATGATTGTTTCCAACTAATCTCACCCAGTTCCGTGCTATCTTTCACTGTCTGGATGCTCATTTTAGACAGAGTTATTTTAGAACACTACTGGCAAAGTTTAGAAAAACTATCACACACAATAATAGAGATTAAAAATATAAAGTTTATATTTTGTTCATGTTTTCCTTATGCTGTTTTTTTTCTAAAGTATCAAAACCTGCTTTTCACCATTTTATGGAATTACAACTATACCCTGAATGTTTCAACTTTCTGTTCTTTTATTCCTCTCTTGGTTACAACAGCAATCTCAATTTCAAAATTACTTCATATACGTGTAACTGTAAGAATTTGATCCCTTCCACAGGTGGAAAAGTTTAGTTTTATTTGTTTTTCCCTAACCCAACATTATAGTTTCTGTATCCCCTCCTACCTCTTTTTTCTTACCTTTTTTTTTTTTTAATTATGATTTTTAATGTGCTTTGCAGCCCACAGAGTGTTTTCTAAGTCAGCCTGAAGAAAAACAAGAGACCACCACCATAAAGGCAAAGAAGAGAAAGAAGGTAGGAATGTCCTTGAGTGTGTTTGGGGACTGGGCAGTGGGTGTATGTGCTGTGAAGTTCATAACTGAGACAACCCCATGATGATGAGAAGTATTACCATCATAATGTTGCACCTTTTTTCAGAGAAGAATAGAAATTCCTGATTTTTAGACCTCACTCAAAATACCTATCCCCAGCCTGAAGTTTGGCATTGTGTCTCTACTCCACTCAAGGGTTGTGTCTGCCTGCACCCCACTTGCAAGCGTTGGTGCACTAGGGAAGTGTGACTGTGGCAAAGGAAGGTGACATTTCAGTCGCTGCAGAATCTGACCCATTTCAGCTGTGTGGTTGGGCTCCAGCTGCTGTTACATCTCTTGAGCCAAGAACTATCCTTGTTCGCTCTTCTCATAAGTATAAAAATAAATACTCTGTATTGTCCCTCTGGCCATGCTCCATCCTCACCCACAAGAACAAACATGCTCCGCAGCCTAAATGGAGATTATGTGGCACCAGGCAAGTTAATTGTCTTTCGGGGCAGACTGTAAATAGTTGGCTCCCTCACAAGACTGAGAGGTGGCCTTTTTGTGTCATGTCAGGCCTCTTAATCATCTAGGGAATGGGAAGAAGGAAGAGTGGGATTTTGCTTTAAATCTGGCTCTGGCAGAAGTGACCACAGTACTGACTCCTCTGCTGCCAGAGCGAGGGCATCCCATGGCAGAGGGTGGTGATCTGACCAAACAGAAAGACCCCGTCCTCAGGCAAACAACAGGTACTTAGTTACACCTTTGGGTTCACTGGGGCCAGGCCAGTAAATTGGCATACACAGCCTGTCAAAAAATCCCATTAGGAAACATTTATTAGGTTGATCTATGGGTTCCAAACAGAATACTCTCTCCAAAAATAAGGAAAAGGGCAGAAAGCCCCTTTGCTTTTAAGCATCTGGAATGAATTGAAAGACAAATAATAAAACTGTCTGCATGAGGAACATTTCCCCACAGCTCTTCTTGAAGGAAGAGAGGTTGCTCAGATGTCCTTGCTCTTGCTCTTACAGAATTTCTCATTAGTATCAGGCTTCTCCCCTTCAGAGGGCCATAATTTTCCTGAAGGAACCAAGTGGCCCAGTGAATGATGTAATGGTCCTATGGAACAGTGTGTTACACTGAATTACCAAGTAAAATCAGCCTGATAGTTCTGTCTTGCTGCCTGCTAAAGCAGAGGTTCACAAATGTGGGCCACCTAAGAGGCAGGTTTGGGACAGGGGCTGGAGAAAAGCATTTGTGGTTGATAGGAGGAAAAACAATGAGCTGTCTGTGCTGCAGGTGGCCTCTGGTTATTCTTTGGGAAGACGTTGCGTGGCAGAAAAATACAACAGGGGTAAATTAGGGTAAATCTTGAGAAGGAATGCTACAGATTCAAGCACTGCAGAAACCTGCTGAACAGCCAGATAGCCTCTGGAAAGTGTTCCGGGGACTGCAGAGGGCTTTGTGCCAGGACAAGGGTACACCGAGAAGACGGCATGAGCACTTCATTTCCACATGTCCCACTGTCAAAGATTCAGCTGGGATCTTGCAAACACACAGGTGGCTTTTAGCTAAGGTGAAACAGGCAGTGGCCAAAGTGGCACATGGCTGGAAGAGGCAGCTGCTTACTTTGCCTTTGCCAAAATGGCCCTTCCCTGTTCAGCCTTCTGCCCCTTATGCTGCCATTACAGGAGCATTTGGGGTGTATTGGGCAAGAAGGAGAGACAGAGTGGTAGGGAATGGAAAAGAGGAGGGAGTGGGAGATGAGATGGAGTGAGGAAAGGAGAAGGTCTGTCCTCTATGTTAGAATTCCTGCCATAGCTCTCTTAAAATTTCCACTGATCTTTGCTGCCCCAGACCTTAGCCTGCCAAACTAAAGGTACCCACCATCCCTCCAAAGCTGCCAAAAATGCTTCCAGGTCCAGTTCATCCCTGTGAAATCTCACTTTCTGTTACTAATATGTAACCCATTGCTCTGTCCTAACCACACTCTTCTGCTCCTTTTCACTTCTAGGCTTGCCATGCCACATGTCCTCATGATGTCGAGTTCAGTTTAGCTTACACAGCTGAGAAACCTTAAGCTGGCCTTTCAAAATTTAATCACATCTCAGCGAGAACATGAGAGGCTTCACATTCTTGTCATTCTCTCCAGACTGCTTCTGTCCTTGAAACTGCTGTTTTCTTAAATGCTGACTGATCATTCAGATAACGGGAACCTTGGGCTATTCTACCCCCATGATCCATTTAATGATGGGAAAATTACCACAAAATTACAACAACTTTCACTTCACTGAGAATTCAAGACCTGCTATTTGCTAACATTCCTAAGGTGTGAAACACAATCATTATGAACTCATATTCAGGCTCTAAAAATTATTAGTTTAATTTAAAAATTACATAATTTGGAATAACAAAGCAGCTGATGAATTTTTTCTGCTTGACTTCTCGTTTTGTGATTAGCTTTTAACTCATTTTCATCATCCTAGTTTGATATTCTGTGAATAAAGCTAATAATTCCTTCCAAAACAGATAGATAGTTACCCTGTTTTAATCAAAATATAACCAAGTGTTATGGAATCACCTGATTCCTGTTGTTAAGCTTGAAGAATAATAAATTAAACTAATTATGGAAAAAAGAAATAAATTTCAAACTGATTTTTAAGTGTAGCAATAGCAAAACTAAAAAAACCCAGCGTTGAGTGGCATTTCAGGTGAGTGTACAAGACTTTCTGTGTTCAGGCTTACAGACCGTCTCATCAAAGTATCTCAGCTTGCATCTGAAGTCTGCATTCCACTAAAGACAAAGGGAATCTTCTCCCATTATAAGATGGTTTTCCACTTAAGCTGTAATTAAAAAAATATAACTGTATAAAGTTATGGAGGAACGTGTATTTACAGTGTTGTAAAGCTAGACAAAGAGCAGAAACTATACAAATACCATACTTAACCCATTTTACTTGTTTTTTTAGAAGAAAATTTCTGATATTCTGCAAAAATCTGCTCCAAAACCTGGTGTCCCTGCAGACCTACAAAATCTGCTCAGTCAGCATTTTGCTGGAAACCGTTCAGTGATTGAAATAGAAGAATTGAAGCTGTCAGGTAACTTATCCTAAATTTAATATACACATAATGTTTCTTTCATGATGCTATTATGTTCTTTTTCTTCAGAAGAAAAAAGATTTTGGGGGCAGGTCTGGAGTTGTACTTCTTAATGGAAATATTTTCTTACACTATATATTAATTTGCCATTTACATTGAAATGTTAGTTTCTTTGGAAAAAATGTGAAGTTTCTTGGGGTTACAGAAATGAAACATTGTTTAAATGTGTCCTTTTATTGTAAAATATTCATTTCTGGAGCTCACTTTCTAATGGATATTGTATGATTCCTAATAGTAGCTTCCAAGATGCTAAGAGAGTGGAAATCTATTTTATTTCTGGGATTATCTGAGTCAATCCAGATGCATAATGGGAGAGCTGACAGGATTAGACAAAGAAATAATGAGACAGCATTCTAACATGGTTATGAGATGTCAAACACAGTGGTTTTTCAGGAAGTGGCAAGAATTGAGATGATGATTTTGGTCCACCTGTGAAGTGACCAAGTTCTAACCATGACGAGGATCCTCTTTATTCCCTGTGTTCTGCCTCCAGTTAAAAGCCAGTGATAGAAAAGGCAAAAAGCAGGGTAGAGAGGGATTAGCTGTTGTCAGCTGGAGGTTATATTAGAGATGATGGCACCCCTGAGCTTCTCTGCCTCTTACTCTGCAGATAGAGGCACTGTCCATTATTTCCTGGTAGTGCTCATGAAGAGCAAACTGCCTGGTAACCAATCTGCATCCAGCTTTGGTACTTCTTGAGCTGTTAGTGACCTATGCCCAATGTGGAAGCCATCTACCCCAGCAGTGCCTTTTCTTTTAATGCTTAAACCTGTCTTCTTAGATAGATATGCTCTTCCTTAACACCCATGATTCTAGGTTGGCACTCCTTTATTTCTATGGGGTAGGTTCAGCTTTCTTGTGGACTCAAGAAAACCTGGAGAACTTCCATACATTGCTTTGAAAATCTTGTGTTAAGTATTTTTGGATCTATAAGGCTTTTAGAAAATAATAAATTGCTTTGGTTTCTTTCTTATTAAAAGAGTCCTTTGGGCTAGTGAAGTGACCCATATCCAACTTAGATCTTGGGTTGGATGGAGATATTTTTTCTTAATTTTTGTGCTGGGACTTGAAGGCTTAGAGTGCCAAGGAGTTTGCAAACTTGTACAGTTGTCAAGTGATTCACGTCAAAGCACTGAGCAAATAACACGCAATTGTTTTGGAGTTGTGTGTTCTTGTTAGCTGACAAAGAGCAGAAAATCAGGTTTGTAGTCAGCATGGTCTCTTGCTGCAGTCTGGAGCTGTGTGTTTCTTCCCCTCTTTTTGAAAGTTTCATTTAAAATTGTAAATACTCCAGTGTTGCTGGACTGTCGATAAAAGTCAGTGACTGCAGCTTTGTCCTTGAGAAACCACCTCTTGAATTGTTTAGTCATTAATGAGACAATGTATTCAGAAGAGCAGCCCCTGCCCTTCCCCACCAGCATCAAGTGCATCTTTTAAACATGATTTTTAAAGTAATCACCTGCTGATCCTTCAGTTGCACAGATTCATTTCCTTTGGAGCTCAAGTCCCAGTAAATATCAATCTCTGGATTTAATAGGGATCAGTGCAAAATAAAAGTTTTTAGCAAGACAACACCCATTAAATGAAAGCTATAATAATAGAGTGGCTATGCTCAAGAAAGTGCACAGACAGGACTTCAGCCAGGCATGAGCTACAAACCACATTTGTCACACTGTTCTAATGAAATCCAGTGTTCATGGATCAAAGCTGTCAGCATTAGCACAGTGCACCATCCATATGAACATGAATAACCTCTTTAAGGAAATCTTCCTAATTTATTTTGTTAAAATGTATCGGCAACATCCATGGACAGACACCCTGAGGTGCTGTGCTTTGTGCAAAAAGATGAAAAATATGTGGGTCCTTGAAGACAGAATTGTTAATACTTTGCAGGAGTAGGTTGTTCCATCAGGCAAAGAACCCTTTACATCAATGGCAAGTTTCCAGGCCATCTAATTTTAATCACCTTTTTAAGAACTTAGACTTTTCTGTATGGACAGAAAGGACCTTCCAAAGAACCTGTTAGGATCTTGTCTTTCTTCATTGCCTTTATGTGAAGCTTGAAGTTAAATGGCATGTCTTCCATGGAGTGCTTTTAAAAGACTTTAACACAGTGTCCAGGCAAAAGGAAGTCAGCAGGAAATGAAGACAAAGCCATTAAATTCAGTGTAGGTGTTGCCATGAGGGTTGAAATAATTAGGTAAATTACCACAATATGAAAGGCCAGAAAGTGGAGCGAATGTACTGACAGATTACAGGTAAGTTCTTGCATTTACACAGTATGAATGGTTTGGGGGATGTACCGATGTATTTCATCGTAGGGACGTTGGAGGAGCACTCCAGCACTGTTAGGCTTTTGTCTAAGCCTTTTGATTCTTTGTGTCAAAGACACATGAAAACATTTTAAAGTATGTGACCCTGGATTCATGGTTTCATGATGAGAGAAAAGAGAGGACTTGAAATTGAATTGAGAGATGTTACCTTCATAGATTTAGCCAATATGAAGTTTCTTCTACACGAGGTGTACATAAATTTTTGCTTCAGAAATAGTAATTTATTGATGATGGATTTTACACAGTTGGTTTTTCATCACTGTGACTAGTGGTTATGCTGCAAACATATTCTCCCTTTGTTGTTAAAATACATCAACAAAAATATTTTTTCCTTTATGTTTTCAGATTCCTGTTTTTTGCCAGCCAATGATCTCACCCACAGTTTTTCTTCATACCTGAAGGAAAGTGAGTTAAAATGTTGATCTGGGTGAGATGAAAGTTTTATGAAAAATGCTATTATGGCAATATTATGACTTTTTTTATCTGTAGCCCTAAATATTATTATGAAATATTGATCACTTTAAGATGTTAGTATTTTATTTTAAGACAGGTCTTGTTTTTCTGGCTCTTCTTTACTCTTTTTTTTTTTTTTTTTAATCAAAATGTTCTAGGGTTTCTTTTAATTACTAGGGATTATTTGTCAGTAATTTATTGTGAGTTCTTAAGTAGGTGTATGTATTGTCTTACAGTAAAAATCCTGCAGCTGTCTGTTGACATGAAGCAAGAGAATTTTTATATAAATATAAATGATCAGTCAGCATTTACCAGAACTTCTGGTCTGGTAAATGTTTCTTTTCAGTTGCTTTTCCCTGATACAAATTGCCCTATGTGGCAAATGAAGACAGTGAGCTTTTAACCTTACAAACTATTGATTATTAATGCTTATCTAATTTGCTAAGTTATGTGATATTTCAGTATGTTATTTGTTTTGGGCATTTCATTTTCCAGTTTCTCAGCCGTGACTAAATGTAAAAGGGTTGCCAAAGATCCAGACCTCGTAGGAGTCAGCATGTGTGTTCTCGCTGCTGGCTGCCATTCCCCATGCACTCTAGTAATTCAAAATTGTGGCATGTAGCACTTTCTCTGTGTGTACAAGGGCTTTTTCATTGCAGTCTGTCCTAAGTGGGCAAAACTCCGTAGAAACCACAAGGAGAAGAAGTCGGTGGTGATGCTGGTTATCTGCAGTTCTGCCCTTCGCTCCTTGGAACTCATCAAGTACGTCGATAGCAAATGTTATGTTGAGGTTGGCAGTCAGTCAGAGGTTTTGTCTTGGAACCACAGGCATAAAGGCAAAACTGGGACACTGTCCTCTGCTAGCCAATAAATTCACTGACTCAAATTGATGCAATATCCCTTCCTTCTTTAGACTCTGGGAGTGTGGTATTCGCTTTTAGACTAAAGTAACACTCAGTACTTCAGTTGCCTGGAAATGTTAGTTTTGTTAAAAACCAAAAATAAAGTATAGCAAATTTGAGGGAAGCATACAGAATGTTATACTTGGGAACAGAGAAAATGCAAAAAGCATCATGATCTACCACTAGAACTCATGACTTTGCACCAAAGACAGTGAGGGCATGGCATTCCAGGGCCTCCAGCTCTGTGTCAGTGTTCTCAGCTGGCTCAGGCTGGGAAAACTGCTGTGCAGAGGTGACAATTTACAGTGTTCCCTCTCTTTGTCTTTTTTCCCTTCTCTATCCTCTCCCTTCTCATTCCAGAAGTCTCGATGACTTCAGTGAATTCATGTAGACCTCACAAATTTCATGGCTGTCTTCTGTGTCTTGATCACATTTCCTGTGGTTACCTGTCAGTACAAAATGAGATGGAGAGTTGGGAAGTTTGACTCCATGATGCACATAGAAGCATAGACAAGGCAGATGTTGTGCTTAGTCCCTGCATGCAGAAACTAGCACCTGAGACTTAGGTGGTTTGTGTGTATCCTTGCATACGAACCTTTAGCTTTGCAAATGGAAAATTCAGTGCACTGCAAAAAACATGCAGAGAAAGCTGTCCTAAATGATATTCAGTAAATACTGGATATTGTTTCCTGCTTGATTGATACATAACACAGCATTGTTCCTGTGTGCCAAAGTGCAATGTCAGAAAAACAAGTCAGGGTTTCCAGAAAGTGAGTTTTGGTTAATTGGAATTTGGGCAATCTCTGCAATAAAGATTGTGGCAGCCTAAGTTTTTTTAGCAGCCTTGCTGCAGGAAGACTGTAAAATGTAGCTTGGTCTATACACACATCCTTCCTTATATGCACACACACACATATTCATTCACGCCTGTATCTTAGTAACTGAGTTTTTTTTTTTTAATTAGGACTTGGTGATTAATCAACTTTGAACTAAGTTAGCTGTGAAAGAACAGGCCATTATTATTAAATATTACCTGAAAAGCTGTCTAAACAATATTGCCCCCTACTGATATCTTCTATTGTGCCTGTCCAGTTGTTGCTCACTGTTGATAAGTAGCAAACAAGCGTGTACATAGTGTTCAGAGTACAAACAGGGTTCACTGGGGGCCTGTGTCTCAAACATATTGAGAAATGCCAGTTAGTTTTGCCTTCCTCATGTGTGGTCTTAATCCCAGCCCTGATTCTTGCATTTCATTGTTCATATTTTTATTGCTAGGTCAATGACAGCATTTAAAGGAGACTGCAGAGTCCTCAAGTTGTTTGCAAAGCACATAAAGGTAGGGAATTTAATAGAGCAAGTAAGCAACTAAATAGTGTCATTTTCTGTTAAAATCATGTGGCAGTAGTGCCTTTCATGTAGTGTTCATATAAAGTTCCTTCCTTTAGAAAATGCTTCCTTTGGTAACCCATTGCTGCAGCATGAGGAAGCCAGCCAAACACCATCTAACTCTGGTGCAATCCTGTGCAAAATGTAGATGTTTATGAAGATGTTTTAAAGATGTTCCACATTCCCATAAAGTGTTTATTCAAATGCCTTTTGTCTGTTGAAATAGAAGGCTTGCACACTTAGGTCTGTGGAAACAAACTACCAGCACCCACATTTGGATTCTGGCAATTGAATGCCTGGATACCCAATATCCATCCGTGTTAGAAAGCACAAAAAATGCGGATGTTGGAAGTAAGGAGTGAACACTTGGCCTTTGATATGAATGCTGTCAAACACAAAAATGTCACTTTCTTTATTTCACCTTTTGCCAGTACTTTTATCTTGGAGGATTTCAGAGTTTAATTCAAGTTTGTCAGTTTTCCAGAGAGTTTGTTTAAATGCTGAAGGAATCTTACTGTTCTCACCTCCAAAAATAGTTGGTGCAATAGCAGATTTTCAAAGTTGAAAATGATTGAACTTCTAGAGAAGTGTGACACCCAGCTGGCTTGTTATATTACTTAAACTTTCTTTCAGATATAACAGTTTGACAGTTTGAAAGACGAATAGGATTTGTTACTTGATGGTGTTCTAGAAAGAGATACTATGAGATCTTGAATATATTTCCAAGTCTTTGAGAAGGAATTTTAAAACAATTGTGGGTTTACTGTGTTTTTTCTTTCTCTCTTCAAATTAGATAAAGGAACAGATGAATATGTTGGAGAAAGGTGTATTCCACATTGGAGTTGGAACTCCTGGGAGAGTAAAAGCGCTAGTGGAGCAAGGTAGGAGAACAAGGAGGGTTTCCTCCCTGGGTATCTTATATTTGGTTTAATGAAAAGTGAGACTTCAGCTGTTTCTGAAGTGCTTAGGTTGACGTGAATCTGTAGATTTGGTTACTAAACTGTACAGTTCTGTTTCTCCACTGGTACTGTGTCAGTCAAAATAAGGTCAAGACTCTTAGTTGTTTTTAAGCTGGCATAAGTCAGTATTAGCAGAGAAAGGCAGAGTAATCCTTCCTCACCCCTGCCAGTCAGTGCTCACTTATTCCCCCTTCCTGCTTCTTGTATGAGCCCAAGAGAGTGCTTGGCAGCTCACAGTGAACTGACCCCAATTAAAACAAAACCAGCATGCACACGAAATCAGGTAATGAGCAGGCAGAGGTGGGGAACTTCCTCTTTTGGCAGGAACACTGATTTATGCTGACTTGAAAGTGATTGCAAAACCATAGTGTAAGATTTAAAGCTCCAGGAAACCAAACACTGCAAGTGAATCAAAAGGAAATAATGGCAGAAGTCACTGTATCATATGTCACTCTGATCTCAGTGTAAACTTCTGTGAGAGGTGGATGAAAGATTTGCTTGCTGATTTGATCTTATTTCTCATTTAGCTGTAATAAAATTAATTTTTCTTTATAAATTTCCTTTTCTCTTTCCAAATTTCGAGTACTTTTACTTAGTTAGTAGAAAGTATGTACAGAAAGAAAAACAAAGAACAAAATTACAAGATGACAAGGCGATTCCTTCCATTCCTCTTTCTAAACACTGCCTTGCTCTGACTGTGGTCTCTTGGTCAGGGACTGGCTGTGCATTGGGACTCTATTGCTCCTTCCAAAGGAGTACAGGAGAAACATCATTTTGTTGTTTCCTGTGTGATCCACCAAGGTTAAATTGTTGGTGCTCAGCTCATCAGCACATTGCCATGAGGGTGCTGAGACGCTGGAACAGGTTGCCCAGAGAAGCTGTGGATGGCCCATCCCTGGCTGTGTTCAAGGCCAGGTTGATGGGCCTTTGAGGACCCTGGTCTAGTGCAAGGTGTCCCTGCCCTTGGCAAAGGAATTGGAACTAGATAATCCTCAAGGTTCTTTCCAACCCAAAGCATTCTGATTCTGTGTTAGGTGGAGGCAGCTTGTGTATGGCATGGACACAAGATGTGTCATCATATCCTAAGGTCTAGTTCTTTTTTGACACTTAGGGTTCTAGTGCCAGGTCACTAAGAGAATGGAGAGGAATCAAAACTGGTGGGCATCATGTAGAAGACCAGGGAAAAAAAGAAGAGAACAACGGGAAGACAAGTTCAGAAAGGACCTTATATATCTCACCACTATTTATTTGAAGGATAAAGGAATTCTTCAGCAGCACTACTGACCTGACTGACATTCATACAGCACCCAGTCCTGTAAATGGCTGCACACTGTCAGTTCCCATTAATGTGAATTTTCAGGCTAGGGTCCTTGTAACTTACCAGTTGCAACATCAGCTGTGGAAATTCAACTCCTGTGGTTTTATCAAGAGGAAGCTTGAGGAATTATTTTCTGGCAGGATGTTAAGCTCTTGACAAGCCTGGCAACAGTAGTTGTTCTGCTTTTGTGTTTATCTTCCAAAAAGCATGGGATTATGTGGCTAAGGGAGTTTGCAGTGTCAGTGCATTAGTTTTTCAACCAGCAAATGTAGTACTTAAGTGTTCAAAGACTAGTTTCCTTGGAAACAGACGGCAAAAGATGTAAAAGCCAAAAATCATTTTGATAAGCACATGTCTTATTATCTTGGTAGTAAAATTTATGTTGCCTTTTTAGATGGCCTGTGCTTGAGCTCCACAAAATATATGATTCTGGATTGGAACTGGAGAGATCAGAAGCTAAGGAGAATGATGGACATCCCTGAGGTATTGTATAAGCACCAATATATATTATATTCTGGGTATGCATTACTTTTGATTTTAGTTCTCATATCTTGGTCAGTGAAGTTTTCTTTCTGTAAAGTTGTCTTCAGTGGTACAAACACACAAAGAAGGCAGCATTAACTGTTAAATATGTGCTCTCAGGTGTCAAAATTACCTCCTGAGAAAGACTTTTTTCCTTTATCGTTGCCAGTCAGAGCTGTGACTTCTACAGTTATGCTGTGAATTTTCCCTGATGCTAGATAGTTGTTCAACCTGTTCCTAGGAAATTCTCCCAGTAAGAGGACTTTGTACAAAGTCCTAGACCTCAGTAAATTGGAGGCTGGGCCAACCGTATGAAGTTTAACAAGGGAAAGTGCCAGATTCTTCATCTGGGGTGGGACAACCCTGGTTGTTCATACAGACTGGGGAATGAGGTGCTGGAAAGCAGTGCCATGGAAAGGGACCTGGGGATGCTGATTGATGGCACATTGAGTGTGAGTCAGCAGTGCCCTGGCAGCCAGGGGGGCCAACCCTGTCCTGGGGGGCATCAGAGTGGTTGGGCACTGGAAGAGGCTCTCCAGGGAAGTGGTCACAGCACCAGACCTGACAGAGTTCAAGAAGTGTTTGGACAACACTGTCAGGCACATGGTGTCTCCTGTGCAGGGCCAGGAGTTGCACTTGATGATCTTTGTGGGCCCTTTCCAACTCAGAATATTCTGTGATTCTGTGAGAAGTTTCATCAAAAACTAGATAAAACTTTGGGCAAGCATTTATTTTTCTCCGTCTGAGAGTAAGATAACTTCTTGTGAGTCAATCTACAGACAACTAACTTGTTTTATGCTTTTTTTCTTTTTATTGCGGTGTGGGTTTTTTGTTTGTTTTTCACAAGAGATAATATGCAAATATGTTTAGAGCCATCCATCATTTGTAAAGTCCTTTTAGGCTGATTCCCAATTCTTTTCAATTGTGTAATCCAACTTTTATATTTATTGCTATGACAAGGTATGTTTACTGTATGCTGTGGGGCATCACCTGGTATCTGGCCAGATGAAGAGGCAGATTCCCTCATTGGTGGTTGTTACTAAGCTCCAGTTTCCTGCACAGTGTTTTCACTTTCTTGCACATTAGAGCAGGCCTATATGCAGAATCTCCAAGGAAGAGGATTTTTTTTGCATATGGACATTAAGCTGAAGTGAAACAAATTATCAGCCATTAATCCATCTATGTACTTGTCTGTGTATCTGAATGTGCTGCATTTTACAGTCACACGTATACAAAGATAGATGTTTCTAATAATCTCAAATAAAGTGCCCCATACATTGCAGAAATAAGGTATAAAAAACCCCCAAACCTGGCTTTGCTTTTTGGAGGCAAGGAGGCTCCCTCTTGTGGTAAACAGGCAAGGCTTTTTTGTGTGTTGTTGACACATACCTCTAAATTTTTGGAAGAACAGAAAACAAGTTCACAGACACAGCAGTACAAAAGGTGCTGATTGCAGTGGGATGGATTTTTCTAAGTCAACTGAAGTAAATATACATACAGTAGAACATAAGAGACCCAACTCAAAAAAATAAGATTATAGTTTCATTCTAGTCTATTCCAAACCTGAACTATCGCCTTCAGCTCATTCTAGCATCACCCATTTATGTGTGTCTGTCAAGGAATATAGGCCAAAAATTGTGACTCCAAGTGTGTTTTATTAAGGCAAAATCTTAAGACTATCTTAGCATAAAAAGTTAAGGCTTCATTCAAGTTAAACCCAAGTAAGTAGGAATGTTACACCTTCATATACATACGTTATAGATATTTATGTGTGGTTGCAGAATATTGAATATGTAATTACATAAAAGTCTTTAAACCTGCACTTGACTCAGGTAACACAACATACAGAAAGTTTTTCGACATCATGAGCTATCTAAGTGGAGTGTCTTGCAGCTATTTGTCCCACTGCAGACAGCAGGCAGATTCCTGAAAGTTACTTATTAGGAATGTCAGCAATGAAAGTTAAGCAAATAATGTTTTGGTGATAAGGCATCTTAACAAAACAAAGAAACCAATGGGATGTTCTAGCAACTTGTACACTTGAAATGTGGAATACAGTCTTAGTCAGTTTCTCTAATGGGATAAAAATTGTCAGATACATGCTATGGCTGTGTTTTCCCAGAGAGGAAATATAGTACCAAACACATAATTTGGAGAATTGGCAGTTTGATGTACTAATGTCTCTCATCCTGTGTTAGTTGTGGAGGGAAAATTGTACATTTAGAATTAGAAACTAAGCATACAGGCCTATTTTCAGTGCAAACCTCAATTGTCAGTAATTTCTTGGCATATTTAAAATGCCACGTTGCTAAATTTTGTTGCAATTACACCAGAAAACAAGAACAGCTGGGAGCACCTGCCCACTCTACATGCTGGTTTTGTGCTCACCTAGAGAATTATGTACACAGTGGTATATTCTGATAAACAGATGAATTTAAACACACATGAATCTTTGCACATGACAGTTCTGTATCCCATCACGTCCATATAATGGATAGTGCCCTGATCCACTGCTCTATGAGTTGCCTCAGGGTCTCATTAGTTAATGCTGTTGGATTTTTTGTTCCCTATTTTTGTGTCTCCTGCTTCCTTCATCCCAAGCAATGGAGAGAGGGAGATAAAAAGAAAGTTTTCAAAGAAACCACAGGAGGGGTGAATGAATTTATCAGCCTTTGTCTTGGCACACTGGAGTTGTAGTAAAGCATAAAGTCTAAATATAAAAATTGATTGTATACTTTTTGATCTCACCAAAGGACAAGCTTCCTGCTTTGAAAGCTTTGTGTACAGAGGTTGATCTGTGCTCTCTCAATTCCTCAAATTACTTGTTCATAAGATTCAAATGGAGTTTTTTCCCAACAAAAAACAATATTGTATTGTTTGCAAACAATACACAGACCAAGCCTTCAGTAAATTTGAAAATATGGAAAGTTGAAGTTTCAGGCTTCATGAAAGGAAACAGGCTTGTGAGAAATGAAAAAGGAAATGGAAAAGGTTTGTGAAAGAAAGACAACTGTTTTCACCTTCATGTAGCACATCCTGTGTGGAATAGGGATTGGTCAGGCTTTCTTACCTCATTTATTCCTGTGCAAAGTGGAGGCACAGAAGGGTATAACCCTGAGAGAAAACTTTAAGTAAGTTGTTTGTAAGTGGTAAGAAGGAGCTATAAGGAAACTCTGGTCTAACCATAATGATAAAGAATCTTGTGTTCCCTTTGAAATATGTAGTCAATATTTACTCTGTAATACATTTGTCTTTTATCTGTAGATAAGCAAAAAGCTACAGCCATATCTGTGTTGTAAGCCAAAGGACTTTGCATGCAGCACATGCAGACCTGACCTTCACACTCACCTTCATTCAGGTGTCTCAGACACGGACAATGCTGTGCCTGTGGTACTGCCCTTGACCTACTTGACACAGGCTGTCACTCTAAAGCTCCTGGAAGGACCTCTGGCTGATGTATTATCAATTCCTTACCAATGGCAGCTTTCCTGTAGCCATGTTACTTGGAACTTTGGGAGCTGTAGTTGTGTTTCAAGGTTGGAGAGCAAATGCTGGATATTTTAGAAAATGGAAACATTCTGGAGGACCTTGTATAGGAACTTCTTTGATTTCTAGTCTTGTACCTGAGTAAATAAGGAATAGTGTCATTATCAGTAACTTTCTGTGCTTTCTTTGTCTTTGTTTTCTTTAGATAAAGAAAGAAACAATTGACCTACTGGAAATGAGTATTATAAAGCTGTGCAGAGAGGGGTCTATGAAGCTGGGACTTTTTTAATGAGTTTACCAACAAGGAAGTAATTTGCAGCTGCATTTTACTATTATTCTGTCTGTAACTGGCAAGTGATGAACTGGTGAAGAAATCAAGAATTTTGACTTTTCAGAGGTCTGTCAATACAGCAAAAATGCACATTGCAACTTTTTTTGAGTTTTCTTTTAATAATAAAATGGAAGTTTTGCTTGTAGTTCGTGTGATTTTTATTGCAAGGAAGAATGTCATACAGAAATTAAAATTATTGCTTTCACCTGCTAGATTTACTACTATCTGTCATTTTCAAGACTTTGAAAATCAGCAAACCTGTGTGAAAGTCTTTGTACAACTCCATTTTCTATTGTATTCTTCTACTATCCCAAAGGAGACATGTATTTCTCCTGTGACAGTGGTCGTCTAGTTCTTGCCCTGGAGGGTCCTTGAAAAAAGTTGTATGAATTTCAAAAATATATTTTTCACCTATCTGTTCTGAAGCTGGTCAAATGCCATTTTTTGCTTTTACATGATAAATTTTCTGTGTATTATAGTGATATTTTATTTTGGTTAAACTGTTGAAATGTGCAAAAAATATTCTTCTGTTTGTCCATTGAAATTAAAAGGAGATGATCTCTGGGTGATTCCTCTGTTATTGTGGATAGTAGGGAATGGATGGATTCTTTTTTCAGAGAACAAGATGAACAGAGGCGAGGAAATCATCAGTATCTTGGAAAGCCATTGATCCAAATCAGATATTTTGAAAATTAGTTTTTCATCTGTAATAAAGGACACATAACCTTTTTACAACTTTTAATTTCATCTCAGTCAATAGCAATGAATGTAATAGGTTAAGAAAATTGATTTGGTCTTCCAAAGCAATGTTTTCTGTCTAGTGCTGTCTCAGCACCTGCAGTTCTCCCCAATGAAATCCAGTGCATTTGGAGTAGAACTCCTTTCATTGTATGCCTTGCCTGTTAGCTGGGCAGCTGTGGAGGGAAAGGGAGAAGAAACAATGCACCTGAAATTACATAGAAATTCCAGTATAGCCAACAAATGGGTAAGACATAACAAATCCTACTGAGATGTGGGGCACGAAAAATATATTTAAGCTTTTCCAGGAGGCACGAACTGGACACCCTGCTCAAAGTTCACAATGATATGATTGGTACAAGCTGATCACTGGGGATCCAGACACAAAAAACGAGGAAGAGAGAGATGTAGTTAATAAGTAATTCCCAGCCATAATGCAGGTTTGAACAAACAATACAGTCTCCCAACAGTAAAGAGAGTATCTCAGCTTCAACACTCCAGCACAAGTATATTATTCCTTCCTCTCATCAAGAAGAAAATGAAAAACAAGACAGATGTTCTTCCACAAGAAGGAGAAGCCCGTCCTTCCAAATGCCCGGATAACAGTGCATTCAAACAGCAGAGGTTACCAGCTTGGAAGCCCCAGCTTGACATTGTGACTGTGCTCTCCAGCTTCTTTCTCATAGGGACCTTCTGTCTGATCATGGGAGTCATCCTTATACTGTCTGCAAACAGTGTCAGAGAGTTCCAGGTTTGTTTGGGGGTGCTGTTCTTACACATTCTGTAAACTAGAAACTGGGCTAGGTTTGGAGGGAAAAGGCTTTGAATTTTTGCTTCTGAATAAAGATGATAGCAATGGCTTCATGCCCTGGACGTATGTCCAATAGTTAGTATTTCTGTGAAAATCTTGAGAGGAGGTCAGTCACCAATAAAATCCAAGCACTGGGTGGTAATGTCTGAAATATGGGTGGAAATTACTGCTACTAGCTGGTAATAGCTGAAATGGTGCAATTATTTCCTGGGGTTTTGAAGGGAAATAAACAAATCCCTTTGATAGTGTTTGGTACTAGAAGAATATACAGGTTTGCCAGGGCAAAATGTTAAAATACAGGGAGCCCTACTGTTTAAATCCCTCCTGGAGGCAAGGTTGTTTATACCTGTGGTGGTGTTCCTAGGCTCCTGGTTGGGGCCAGCACGCAGCACTACATCCAGGCTGCTCAGCAGGGGTGGGCTGTGATGCATGTGGGGATTTGTCAAGCATTACTTGGTCAGCCAGGAGTGCAGAAGGTGCAGAAGTGTTCTTCACTCAGCACCCCTTTGCCGAGGAGCAGATGTGAAGGTTCTGCAACAGTAATCAAAAGGCTCTAAACCAGCTTTAAACTAGGGATAAATTCTGTGAATGTTCATTGAGGCCAAGGCCTCATTCTCTACCTCTTCATTTTCAACATTGCTTTTGGCAGTGCAGAGCCACTTAGAAGAAAACTGCTCTGAGAAGTCTTGGAGCTGAGACACTAATCTTTTCCTATGCACTTGTCCTTTATTATAATACCTCTACTTGTGCACTTCCAACAGATAGATTATTCAGATAAATGCTCAGATTGTTCAAAATTCCGTGAAAATTCCTCTAACTGGAATAAGGAATGCCACTGTTCTGTTAATTTCACGCTAAAGGAAGATATATTGGTAAGTAGATGCAAGAAGCAACTCAAGTTGCTTAGTGCCACCTGTTACTTATATCCCTATATGATAAAATACACTAATTCTGTTCTGTAGAGCTCCTCACTAAATTTTCTTTGTACTTTTCCAAAGCACAAAATACTCCAAATTTTAATGGTGTTGCCTTTGTTGTTCATTTTGGTATTTGTTAAAAATGAGCAAGACCAGACTACCTCTGTCCTTGTCTGGGAGACATCCAAGGAGAAGATGAGGGTGGAGGAAAGGGAATTTGATTGTGGAGGTGACTTCTCTCTGTATCTCTCTCTGAGTCAGTAGCAACCCTTTGCCCTTGGCCTGGGCTTGGTTGTTACTGCACTGCTGAGCTCTCAAGAAGGAAATCTGAAGCTCTGACCACTTTACATAAGTAAACCCCTGTAGTCTTTTTTACAAGGGTTATTCTGTTAATCCCCAGGGTCCTTGAAATAATTCAAGTCCAGCAATGTGATTCTGCAGTTTTATTTGGAAAAAGGATCCTTCATTTCCTGTCCTAACTTCCCAGGTCATGTTGTTGAGACGGTTAAAATGCTTCATGTTCTGCCAAAGAGATCTTGTACTTAGTACTGCATAAATGATCCCTTAATTTAAATTATAAAGTCACTTTAGGATCTTCAGTATTGAAGAGGCTGTTAAAATACTTTGTAACTCTTCAGATTATAGTGATGTTTGAAATGAGAAGTTAATGTAACTGAATCATTGGGGGGAGGGGGGGGAGGTTATAGTTGAATAATTATCTTTCATGCTTGATTTGGCTGCCTAGCATTCTCCTTTTAATTTGAAGGGGTTTGTGCACCTTCTTTTGTGGAAAATGAGTGTCTGTGAAATTATTCATTGCAAGTTCATGGCCATCCATGCCATCTTGAGCAAAATAATTATCAAGCATTTTTATTTTATATTTCATTTGGTAATTTATGTTTAATTTTGTGCCAAAATACTTAAACTTTCACTTAGGGTAAAGGCTAGATTCTAGCCCATGTCTGCTGAGTTGCTTAGAGTGTAGTTACCAGCACTTAAATACAAACTGAGTACTGTCTTCCCCTCTCTTTTTTAGCAAGTAATAGGATTTCTCATTGTCTTCATGAACGCACCTTGTTGATTTATCTTTGAATTCTAGGGTGATGTTTTTATGTACTATGGTCTGCAGAACTTCTACCAAAACCATCGCCGATATGTGATATCCAGAAGTGACGCACAATTGTTGGGTCGGAACGTAAATGTAAGTTTTCTATTTATGTTATGAGATCACCAGCAGGTGCATCTTTTACCACATGGAGAGCTAACTAGCCATAGCTGAAAGTGTGTTTAGATGGCTCTAGGGAATGATAAAGTAGATTTTCAGTTCTTGGTCTCTGCTTTCATGATTGCTAGAGCCATTATGTCTAATAGGTTAATAAGAGATGGAGATTGAGGGAATAAATAAAAGCTGTCAGTCCACCGTTGCAGTTCCCAAACCTGCACCTTGTAGGAATGCTGATCAAAAATGCATTGTCTTTTTCAAATAATTTTTTCTTTCTCATGTTTTCAGTCTTAGCCAGAAATGTTTTAAGCTGTGCTTTTATTATATGGTTAGACAGCTAAGTTATTTTAAGTCTTTCAGTTTGCCAGCTGATTTTGGAAGCAGACGAGGAGGAAAAGGTTTATGGTGAAATAAATGAGCATGTAGCATTCTAATGCAATTTAGAGCTCTAAAGAGGGAGCTAGACAGTGTCATCTATAGCAGACCTCCTTAAGAAAATTGGAGAATGCAGTCACGGCATTCAGGTTTTTTTACTTACAAATCTAAAACATATTTTCTCTGGCTTAAAAGTAGCATTTCTTAATATACACACAATCCACATGCTGTCCTTTCAGTATATATGGTGGTTGTGCCATAATAATCTATTGTTGCTATAAAATGCTTATTGTAATATTCAAGACATGTTCCTCATACATCTGCTTCCCCAAGTGTCCTGTCAGCTTGTTTGCATCCAGATGCAACTGCTTTTGAGTTTGCTGTCAATCAGATAAGCAGCTCATTGGAGTTACTTGAAAATGTTTCTCTGTTGAAACCTGAAGCTTTATAGTTTCCCATGAACTGGGATAGGAGAGGTGTGATAAATTTGAGATGGACTTTTGTTTTCAGTTCTTACATCAAGATTTCCCCATGCTGAACTGCAGTAATGTGGCAAAGCATATCTGCTGTTCTCCAGCACTAAAGCAGTCCAGGTCAAAATTAAAAACAAGGAAAAATAAGATAGGTAAGTCAAGTCTTCACTAGAACATTTTCAGTTTCAGCCACGTTACAATAGCAGATTCCCAAATCCATTTTTGTAGTCTGGAGCTGGCAAGTCTGCAGCAGAATTTGGTGAAGACCTTAAGTTTACATACTGTGATATGGCAGGTGTTCCTCAGCTACAGACCCATTCATCTGGATGTTTCTCTAATGGGACCAAAAGGTACTGGAGGCTTAATTGATCAGTGGCTGTTCAGAAGAATGAATGGGAGGACAGCAGCAAATTAAAAGAAAGCGCCAGGTCTGTGCCTGATTGTTCTGTGACCTTGACTGCAGATACAGAGGAGCTACTGCGCGCCCTTCACCACCTACCGCAACGGGACCCCCATGGCGCCGTGCGGGGCCATTGCCAACAGCATGTTCAATGGTATGTTGGCCCCTTCCACACCCACCGTACCAATTTCCTCTTGACACTATTCCATTACCCCAGTCCGGTGAGCCCTGATATTTCAAGGTCTCTGTGTTTCTGCCAGAAGGGTTTGTTTGGCGGTGCTGCTCTGGTGAATACGGGGCTCTGCTTCCTACTGTTTTAGTAACTTGCATCTCGTTTTGAAAACAAGGGAGACTTTTCATTTTTTGAGGCCCTCTTCAATGTGAATATACAACAGGACTGAGGAATTGCGTCCCTGTTGAAATAAGGCACAATGATACAACAGATTTAATGTACTTCCTTGTTAAAAAGTACATTCTAGTACAGGGATGGGGGAACGCAGACTGTGCCTTCCCACAGTGGTGGTGTTAGAAGGAGGTGACATATTCTCCACATTGGTTTGGACCTTTGGACCTATGGGGTTTCACTTTGGTCTTTGAATGCTGGAAGCATATATAGTTTTAATTTGATCCCATGTTTGATCTTCTTTGTAGTAACCTAGTAGGCATAATCTGTCTGAGTTTAGATTTCAGAATGTATTTATTGGGAAAGAAAGGAGGCAAAAAACCTTTTCTCCCCTACTCCATCTTTTCTGTCTGCCAATCTCTGTCCCCTCGTCCCCCCACCTTTTTTTAACCAGTTCCACACAGCAGGTTTTGGCAAGGCAGCAGCTGTTTTCAAGCAGCTGAGCCACCCACACCAGAAGACTTGTGAAGGCCAGCTGCATTCGGTCACTTTTAGATCCATTTGATTTTCACCTGCCTGTGCAGCCCCTGCTGCCCTGGAAGCCTGATGTGCTGGCTTGGGCTCAGCCCTAGGCCAGCAGAGCTACCTGTGTGCAGCCCACTGTGCTCTGGAGCTCTGGCCACAGGACAGAATGCTGTGATTTCAAAATGCTGAGGGTGAACGACTCAGTATCTGCCTTTGCATCTGTCCTTAGTGCACAGTGTGGTGAAAAGGTCCATCTGCTGGTGATGTGGGGGAAGGAGGAGATCTCTGAGTCCCCCCTCTGGTAGCTCATTTCTGACCCTCTCCTGTGAGAGAGGGTGCTTCCCTTTTGCTTTTGGCAGTTCAGCTGGTTGTCTTAACTGCTCTCTGATTTTGTTTTATAAAATGAGGAAGGTGGCCAGATTCCTGCCACGGGAAAGATTTTTATCCCCAGGTAGCATGTGAGGGAGCAGTCAGGACAAGCATTTGAGCAGGCAGAGAGCTCAGAGAATTACAACTCCTGTAAATGAACTAGTGACAACAGTGGGGAGGTGGTGGGGCACAGAATGATCACTTCCTCAGAAGAGTGTGGCTGAGCCTTAAGGAGTGTTAACACAGGTTTTGTAGCAGCATAAAAGAAGGTACATTTTCATTGATGACATGCAGCTGAGTTGTGTTTTTCATGTCTCTTCAAAAGCAGCCCCTTCCCATCTATATCATCTCACTATCCCTGCCCATCATGCTGTTGGCTGCCGGGGTGTTTACAGAGATGTTAAGGAGACCTCTATTGCTTTTGTCTTTTGTTAAAATAATCTAAGTAGGAAAATACAATGGATAAACAAGTACTCTTCACCCACTGAAACAGGATGGCATGGTTAAGCACAATTTAAACTAAATGTCTTTTGACTGAACAAAGTGTTCATGCCCAAGTTGGTAGACAAGCTGGCTGCAATTGGCATAAAACTAAAGCAAAATTTTCTCCAGAGGGCTGTGGATTCCGATTCCTTTGATTGTGCTTTCACCTCTCCCCTATTCCCTGAAAGCACACATTATATATAGCAAAGCAGTCAGTCGAGGACAACTGTCAAAGAAATGCTAAGGAAACTAACTAGGAGAGTAATCTCTATAACCAGCTAGAGAGTTCCAAAAGTGATTTGCAAAGAAGGTAGTCCCATGGGAGCTGATGGACAGGAGATACATGCCCGTGTTTCTACATGGGCATTGTTTCTTCAAGAGGATTATGGTAGGAGTATGTTCAGCCTAAAACTTCAGAAGTTCTAAGGCTCTGGAACCTTAATTCTTCTTTTGGAGTGTACAGTGTTCTGTATACAGTCCTGAAGATACCTTTCCCAGGACTTTTTTTGTTTCCTATTCACTTGAAAGTTGCTTCCATGTGACATTTTTTTGTTAGTCATGCTGGCAATTAGAATGACTGTCTTTTACTCATAGGTGTGGTTTATTGTATTCCCTGCAGATACTATTGATCTTTTTTACAATCGTAACTCGTCTGTGATTCAAGTACCACTGCTGAAGACAGGAAACAGTTGGTGGACAGATAAAAATGTGAAATTTCGCAATCCTGAATCATATAATCTCTCTTCTGCATTTGCAGGTAAGAATGGTTCTGCTGGTATTCCTTATTTTGCAGTGGCTTCCCTCCCTCCCTGCTCACGTGTCTCCCGTTCTGAGAAAAATCCCTCTGGGGAGAAATAGCTCCCAAAGCAGATTGGAGAAGCAGCTTTAGAGAGCAGAAGACACAGCCAAAATATCACCTTTTCATTTTTTTTCAACGAGGGACTATAGAAATTAGGAGAAAATGGGCTCGGAGGACTGAAGTTTGCCCACATCAACATCCTTCTGTATAGCTTCTTGTAATGCTTAATCTGGCCCGAGAAAGCAAGGATGCAGTTGCTTTGGTTATTTTTCCTATTGGAAACACCTATAAAGGAGAATTGCATGTCACATCTTTCCTATGCAGATTCTTAGGCAGTTGTTGGACAAGCAAGGCTGCCTTCATCACCAGTTCTTTCAGACCTGTTTTCTTAGGGCTGTTTCCTTGTTGTGGTTGATCTATATTGAAGTGGGACTGAAAGCTCCCTGTTCTGGTTCGGGGCAGTGCTGTGCTGGATGCAAAATGCAAGAGTGAATTAGCTAAGTGGTTTACATGAGACAGACTCTAAGTATCACAGCCTGTGCCATTACACTGCAAAAAAGTGCCTTTCCGGTTGTAGAGGAATAAATTAATGTATAAAAATGAAGGCAAGCTCCTCACCCTAGAGAGCACATTGCTTTTTGAAGAGGCAAGAGTCCAGAATAAACAGTATTTTCATGTGTGCAAGTCACTTTGTTTTTCCTGTGCTTGAAGTTTCTCATGTATAGCAGCCTCTGGGTACTGCTAAACTGTTTATTCATGTTTGAGGGGAGTGGAGATGTTTGGGTGAAAACTGTTACCCAGCATATCTAATTTCTGAATATTGGACAGTGTCTTGTGTCTCTTCCATATCTCATACTCTGTGTTGGTTGTGATAGGCCCAGAATTTAGTCAGCAGCCACTCTTTTTACTGACAGTATGTCTTTCCTCTTTCTCACTTTTTCATCAGGGACAGCAAGACCTCCCTACTGGCAGAAACCAGTGTATTTGTTAGATGAGGAAGATGAAAGGAACAATGGTTATGTAAATGATGACTTCATCATCTGGATGCGAGTGTCAGCCTTTTCCACGTTCAGGAATCTTTACCGCCGTGTCAGACGGGTCAGGCACTTTGCAGACGGGCTGCCAGCAGGGAATTACACTTTCCGGATTTCCTACAGTATCCTTTCATATTGTCTAAGGCTGTTGCATGATTACAATGAGAAGGAAGTGGGTAGGATTTGTGTAGTAAACTGGCGACGAAACTGTGCAGAACACCCCAAACTGAATCCTGTGAAGAATGAGGCAGTCCGTGATAATGGATTCTTTTTAACCCGTGCAGATGGTCTTGAGACTTGTTACTCAAACTGACTTTGGTTCTGACTGCTGGGGGGCTGCTTTTGGCTCGTAACACTACATGGGTGCATTACACAAAGGGTAACACTGAGGAGTGGGAACCTAAAGGGATGGCTGAAGATGCTGTTTCACCTGAAATACTTCATAATGGCCTAACCAGATGTTTGGACCCCCTGACTGGGGTGCACAACATGCAGAGGTGTCCCTGATGCTGAGGGCAGCACAGGATGCCTGTGTCCTGTGTCAGCAGAGCCCTCTCGTGGATTTGGGCCATGTGCTGACTGACAGGAGCTTTTGTGCTGGTGCAAAAGCCCTCTCACGCCCAGCAGCAGGAACTTTGCTGACTCAAACACTCCTGTGGTCAGCAGAAATTATGTCAGGATGACTGTAAATTTCTCTGCTATGGTTTTAAGTGTTATGTCACAGTTCTATTCTGAAAGCTTCCATGAGAGAAATGAAAGGTAATAACATTCTGGGGTAGGGCTGAGCACTTATCCTCACTGAGACTGTGTGGGCTATCATGATAAGCTGTCCAAAAGGCACCTTTTCAACTAAATTTTCATAGCAAATTAATGCAATAGAAGTTACATAAATTATGAATCTGAAATTTGCAATGTTTTAAAAAAGAAAGTATTTCCATGTGCACTCACAGACTGCATCTAAACTGAATTTCTTACCATCAGCTGCTACTGGGTCTTTGGACCCAGAATAGCAGAGACATCACAGATCAATTAAAGGAATTTTAGCAGCAAATGAAGCCCTCCAAACTCTATGCCTTGGAAAGGTTCTGAGCATTTAACCACTACTTTCTCTTCTCCTGGAAATAATATGCTCTTTGTTAATAAAATCTTAACATCCTTCTCTCAGACTTCCCTGTTGCCAGGTTCAAGGGGAGGAAGCACGTGATTCTTTCAACCGTGGTGTGGAGCGGAGGAAACAACCCCTTCCTGGGAATTGCCTACGTGGTTTCTGGCACAGCAGCAATCCTGGCAGGTTTTGTCATAACTGCCATCCACTTGAAGCTCAGAAAAAAGAAGACATATTTTCAGAGGCAATAAGGTCCCCTGGCTTTCTGAACAAAAGCAAAGGTGTGCTGTGAATGAAGAATGTTCTTTCCCCTGAGCTCTGGACCTGTCTCAGTATTGGGTTTGGTGAATGTCAGCAAGCTGAGGAGCAGTGCTATTCCATCATCTGAAACCACATTTACCTGAGGCAGGATTCTTACTAATATATGTGTGCTCCTAAATCTGTTTCCCAGGAAACTTGTAGTGAGATGAGCTTCAAACAACAGGTAGCATAATGGATTAGAATGGCAATGGCAAGGAAATTATATGGTGCTAATGTGTGGCCAGAAGTAAGGGTCCATATTAATTTCTTTCTCAGCTCAGAATTCAGACATTTCTCTTGACTTAAATGGAGCTTTGAATGAGTAAAAAGTGAGGACTTGATCCAACAAAAAGTCTGAGCAGGTAGAACCTACTGTTAAAATCTGTTTGGGAGCCACGTGCATGTGCGGAATGGCTTAGGTTTTATACACCTTTTTCAGCTGTCCTGAAAAAGCAACCAATTTAGCACAGCATATTCATTGATACTGAATTTATGATTGAATTGAGCTTGATACTCAATTTCTGATTGAATACAAGGCATTTATTAGGAGTTTGGTGTTTGTTTAAATCAAATTTATTGTTTTATCTAGGTACTGAGAACTGAAGGGCATCAAAACTGATTTACAATTTTTTAAACTATGGTTTAATAGAAAGCTTAAATTAAAGCCTCTTTTAATTCTAAATATTTTATCAGAAGCACCTACATAATATAACTATTGGGCCACAATTACATTCCTACCTATCCCCCCTTCCATGTGAAAGTTCACATGCCATAGAATGGTGATTTATTGTCAATAGAAAACAGAGCATCAGAACATCTGTCAGTTTTGAGAAAGTAAGCACTGCGGCTCATGAATAGGCTTGTCAATTTTCATGTTTCATGTTCAGAATTTTACACATTTAGGAGTTACTCCTAGCCTCTCACCAACTGAAGGATCAGCACTGAAGAATTTAGGTCAAGCATACCATGGTACACCCGAGTTTTGTAAAATAATTTTTCTGTTGCAAAAATGCAAACGGAATAAAACAATTTCTTTGATAAATATTTAGTGTGACTTGTCTCCTCCTAAAAAAACGTCACACTCCAAGGAGCATCAGTGGTCTATGCTGACCTGGGCAAAGATATTCCTGTCTGCTTTTCCTGGTCAGGGCCAGTCACCTCCATCAGGAAACTGTAGAAAGAGTGTCC
Organism: Xenops minutus; assembly: GCA_035221455.1. Classification (NCBI taxonomy): domain Eukaryota; kingdom Metazoa; phylum Chordata; class Aves; order Passeriformes; family Furnariidae; genus Xenops; species Xenops minutus. The sequence goes on along the minus strand of JAWWEE010000001.1, from coordinate 16,495,863 downwards.
CTGTATTTCAGCCCTGGGGTCTGAATCTGTCAAACGCTTCCATCAGAACCTGTCAGTAGCTGGTGAGAGCCTTACCCCTCACTGGGCGGGACAAGACAGAGCATGAAGCAGGATGTTCAGCAGTGCTTAAGCTTATTAGTCTAAATCACTTTTAACAATGAGTCAGGCTCCTAAACCTTTTAAGTCCTATTGAAAATGTAATCCCATGCAGCTCTCTGGAAAGCCCTGATGGGAGTTCCTACCAAAGCTGAACTTACGTTTTCTGTCTCCTAACAGACCACAGGAGCTTCTTTATCTTTCTGGGTTTTTTTCTATTTTTATTTCTTTTAAATCCTCTGAAAAACTGACTTCCAGGAAGTGATATAGGTGGTTAAGTCACCATGCAATTGTCACTTATTTCTTCATGAAGTATCTGGTAAAAATGTTGGTAAAAGGAGACTGAATAATGAGGTGTGTATTTCAATGAATCCGTGTCTGCCAGGAAAAAGAAATAAAAGTTACCTAGAAAACACAATCTCCCAAGTACTGTTTGCCCATTGTCTCCCAGAGGTCTGTACAAGAACCACTTCTCTTGAAACACACATTGTCTTCAAACCACTCCTCAGGGAAAACCTGGCTTCAAACCAGTCTTTCTGTTTTTCCATAAGTTGTCTAAGTCTTCATTTATAAACCCAGAATCTCATTTTTCATCTTACCACGGCTTTAAACACATCTTATGTCCTCCTTGTGACCTCTGAACAGTGTCCTTGGAAGCTGCTGCTTGAGCTCCAACCATTGCTGTTGTTAACTCCGAGGAGCTCTGCATTGTCTGTCTTCTTTGGGACTGTGCTGCCCACACCAGAGCAACAGGAATGGCAGTTTTGATTAATTACTCCCAGCAGATGGCACATGCCATGCTTGAAAGGGTGGAAAATAAGTTTTAGCAAGCTCCTTACACTGCCTTTTGTGCCAGTGCTGCAGCTATGCTGTTGGTCTGCCCTTGGTGCCAGAGTTTGCACAAATGTGCCTTTTCAAGTAAATTTTGTAGATGTGTTCCTCAGTGCCCACACTGGGAATACTCCTCTATGAAATGTTTATTGAATTTTTTTATGCCTAATTCCCTTTAGTGCAGGGGCTGGAACAGAAGGGAGAGCCTTGGCTGAAGGACAGGCCTAACATAACAGCAAGATGGTAAAAGCCATCATTAACTGCTCCTCGTTGTGGCATGTCACCTGCTTTGTCAGCTGCTGATACCAGGAGGAGGCATGATCCCAGGCAAATACCCAGAGTGATCTTGAGTTCATTTATTAAGGCTATAAGGAGATTGTTAGGTCAGTGTGGTCTGGGAAAGCAACACTGAGATTTGGAGAGCAGAGGTGTGAAGAAACAGGAGATGTTGCACTGAGGTACAAATTGCTTACAAAATACCCGGAGTGTCATGATGGGTACTGTGTCTTTGGCACAGCACTGTTTTTGCCTTGCACATTTGATTTTAGGAATTGAGATTAATGCTTTGGTAAAACCTTATCAAATTTGAATTTTAATTAGCTTAGCTGTCCAACATGCTTCTCCCAATAGTAAGTGGGCTGTTTTCTTTGAGAGATCAGTGCATGTAGACTTGGCAACTCAGTGCAAAGATGTCCAAGTTTAGGATTGCTGAAGGACATAAGAGCTGTGCCTGAAGAGTGTAAGTCCCCAGCACCACTGTGAGTGCTACATCACTAAATCATAAAAGGCTTATTGCCATTATTTGTAACATCTTGGCACATCAAAATTATTTAGTTCCTTTGTTACTGCTACTTAAACTTTTCTCTTGCATCATTGCTGTATATTCAGTTTCTGAGCTAATGAAACTTTGCTATTTCCTTCACTCTTAACAAAAGGAAGATGCATGTCAGAAATGGGGTTGAAGTTTGGTGGACTGAAATTAATAATATCATAGGTGCTCAAGGTACTAGATAGGGCATTTTTTTCTTTTCTCCATCTTTTTTTCTAGAACAGATAAATAAAGGAGGACATTATTTATTCCTTTTTTTTTCTTTTCTTTTGGGAAATGGATATTTAGTAAATGGAAAACTGGACAACGGATTCCTGTTAGCAGATGTAATCTAAATTTATATGAGCTAAAATAGGTGAGCTAAATGGAATGTAAGTTTATGGGTGTTTTTAATGATTTTGAAGATTGACAGGTACACATGGGAGCATCCCATCTTCTGGAGTTCTGGAGTTCAGTTTTTAAAAGTGGCAAAAAGGGGAAGGTGACAAGATCCCATTATTACAAAAAACTAACATGCAATTTAAATCTCATTTCTAAATTACAGGAAGGTATAGGAGAGAATTGTATTTTAATGTCAGAAACTGTTTTAGTAGTTTTGGATGCCAGCTCCTTGTAGGGTTAAATTTCACTAATGGATATAATTCTACATTCTTAGAGAGATAAAAGTGAATCAGATGTTGCAGGATATTTTAGTAGCACCAAGACTTTTTCAGGCTTTAGTCTCATGTTGGACATACTCATGTCCAGTATTTGTCTGCCATGGTTAGTTTTTCTGTTTCTAATCGCAGATATTTGCTTATCTCATCTAAAAATAAAGTCACGAGTCTTTCATGTGAAAGAGATTAGCATGACCACAGCTATAAAATCTGGAAATGTTAGTTACATGCTGCATCTATTTTATAGTAACAGCTGTGTTGCATGGAGATTTTTAGTATTAGTATTTGGGTTGTGTATTTTAGTGATGCATTGCAGTGTAAAAGCTTTCTTTCTTTCCTCTGAGAAATTTAACTGATACAGGAGTAAAGTCAAAGTTCAAGGAAGAGGAGAGGGCTTTGGAAGTTTGGATAATATAGATTGCATATCAATTTGCGTTTGAGTTTAGATCTTTAACAGGAAAGAATTTGCTTGTCACATGATAGAAAGGTGCTTGTCCTCCTTGGTTGGGAGCAGGAGGGCACGAGACAGCTGATTTGACAAAAACCTGTAACCACACAAGGAGGGGACTGGCAAAAGGAGGGGAAAGTGCTTTATTTGCTCTTGGGTATGGAGGCACAGAAATTTGGCTGAGATGCTTAAGATGGTAGTGTACCGTGACGTGTGATCTGGAAAGCTCATATGGTTTCGGGGAGCAGCCAAGCTAAGTAAAACATTTTCTGTTTTCAGTGCCCTCTGAACTACAGTGCATAGTGTTTTAGTGAAGTGTTTTGACTGGATTCTCTGGAATTGCATTATTCTCTACAATTCCAAGAACAGTTTTGGTATGAGCTGGGTGTGCCTTGGGCAGTTGCCTTTCCTTTGGTGGCCTCTTGTTTCCAAAAGAGGGATTGTGGAGCAATTTTTATTCACTCTGGGTCCTGGTTTTTCCTCAGGTTATGGGAAGACAGGCAGAGGAAGAGTGGGACTTGTTTTGCTTTTGCTCACATTCATGAGTGTGTGAAAAACGTTTTCTCCCTTTCACCGTAGAGCTGCCTAGGAGAGGAAAAGGACAATCAGGCTGAGTCTGGTCCAGTGCAAGCAGAGGCAATATTTAGATGAAATCAAATGGTAATTGCCATAGGTAAAGATACCAATATAGCTCATACCCCAGAAAGTCTGTACTTCAGAGACCTCTAACCAAAATATCTGTGTTTCTCCTGAGTACATACTGTATACCCTGTGGACAAACATACAGCATGAAACAAGATGAAAAAAGGCCATTTGGTTGTAATCCTACTCAATTACAGCTGTTGTCACTTTGCATTAAAGTGCCTAAAGTGATCCCTTTCAAACTGAAACAATTAAAAAAGCTTATGAAAAAATGAGGTTTTCTATTGTGTCAAACCAAGCTACACAAAGTTATTTGCCCTTTTCCCCATAACGATTCCTGTCTGTAATGAGAAACTGTTCCATTAACAGCTCTGTTAACCCAGTTATAATAGTAGAGGATTCAGGGATTAAGATTAGGTTAAAAGTTCTTGAGATTTTTCAGGTAACTTTTATGAATCCCTGGGCTTTCTCTAAACTCTGTTATTAATGACAGCGAATATGGAAATAGTGAATAAAGAAAAGTGTCCAAAAAACTGGAATGGTTGAAAATAAAAAGGAAAAAAGTATCTGCCCATAGCCCCAGTGGTCATAAGGAGTTACTGAGTGGAGAGAGGGTGCAGAACCACTGTCCTGCCTCTGAGGTAAAACGTGGCATTTCTTTGATAGTGCAGAGACTTCACAACAGCTCAGGACAACAATGTGACATCTGCAGTTAATAATGCTCCTCCGCGCCGTGGGTGTGCCGAGCAATCTGCCATGGTGGCAGAGGACAAGGGGAGCGTGTCCCCAGCGCTGCGCGGAAGGAGCCAGGGCAAGGCGCTGGTGCTGCTTCATCCTGGTGGGTGGCAGGGTGTGCCTCCCTGCTGTGCTGGGAATTCAGTGACAGTCCCAGCATGGGCTGCCTTTTGCTGGCCTGCGTGGTGCCATCCAAATGTGGGACATCCAGAAACTGAAATTAAAATCACTAAAACTAGTAAAAGAATAATCAACGATGCATCATATACACCTTATACCAGTGCTTATAGTCAAATTAACGTGTTTTAAGCCTGTTGTTGACATGAGACCCAGCCGTGATGGAGGAGGCTTCACACACTGTCATTTCTGGCTTTGCAGTTAATAATAAAAAAGGCATTGATCCTGAAAGAAGTTGATGAGCTAAGAAGTAAAGCTATGGATGAGATTCTATCTCTGCATATTTTTGTTACTGATAAAATGAATTAAATGCAAGAGCTGCTTAACAGATGTATAAACTGTAATTCTGCCAATGTGGTTTAGCTTGAGGAATTTATCATTCAGATTTCTAAGTTCCTAACTTCACCTCAGGCAACCACTGAAAAGCCAAGTTTGAACTAAAAAGGTTAAGAGTTGCTTTTCAAATGGAGGTAAGAAAATAAGGCAGACCACAAGCCTGCTAGGCATTTTCATATTTTTTGCTTTTTTGGGGGTTTTGATTCCAATGGAGTATCTCACACAGTGTAAGTAAATGGGCTACATTTTTTAATTTGGGATTTGCCCCAAAACTCACTTTTTTGTCAGCAATTCTGGTATCTACCTAAGAGGTGAAAGTGATCATGTCATAAGAAATAAATGAAGCATGAAGGTGTGAATTGTAATTTTAAGTGTTCTCAGATGTTGAAAGATTATTTTCTGTAATTACTTCAGGTTGATAATGCTGAGTTCTGGGGCAAAATGTTTTCTCCTCCTACAGTGGGGGCTGTTAAAGTTTCAGGAACATACCAGAATTAGTTGTCCCTGTATTGGATCCCGGGTGCAAGAGGTGGAGCAGTGGCTCTTAAGCAAGGAGGCTTCTACAGAGGTCCCCTGAGATGGGGATTTGTAACATCATCTGCACTTTCTCTTGGTCAGTAATGATTTCATAAAGCTCCTGACAACCATAACATCATCGACAAGATGGCAGGTTTTCCTCAGCCAAACATCACTCTAAAGTTATTTGGCGGGGGGGGGGGGCGGGGGACAAAGGCAGGCAGAGCATGATTTCCTCAGAAACTGATGGAAAAGGCAAGTCTAACAATAGCACTCCCACGGGAAAACAGCTTCCTTGTACCCCTCCCTATTTGTACCAACAAATTAATTCATCACTGGAGGCAGTTGTTAAACTGTCACTTATGAAAGGTGATTCAACTGGTACATACTGGGCCCCAGTCATTTGAACTCCTGGGCACCTCTGGCTGACTGATAAATCAGAGAAGTCACTGGGGTGGAGACTGACAGAAAAACAAGCCTCTCAAATGCACAGATCTGTAGTAAGGAAAAAGATCAGCTGTCCCAACAAGAGATTTGCTCTACCAATATATTTTAGAGTCCCTTGGTGCCCAAATTCTGCTGGGATAGCAGAAAGCAATAGCATCATCTGCAGCTGGGAGTAAGGGAGGATATCTTTAATAAACTTATTAGAGGGCTTGGTATCATGACTTATGGAAATATTCTTGGATTTAATGCAAACTTAGTCATACACATGCCTTTTTAATAAAAAGTCAAATTTGGAAATACAAGTTTTGAAAATAGGGATGTGGTTGTGTCTCCAGCTCTCTTTGAGGTCCACTCGGAACTTACTCTTGCAGGCAGCTTTATTAGCATTGGATGTCATGTGGCTGTCTCATTATTGTGTGAGTTTAAAATATGATACAAAGAAAATAAAATTTTTGAGATAGTGAATAATGGCTTCAGTCTCTTGATCCTGACAGATTTAGTATCTTGTCACTGTTTGGACTGGGAATGCTGCCAGTGGAAGTCTAGTTTAATGAGAGAAGTTTGGTTTAATAATCAGCATTCGTTTTGGTTTGTTTGCTTTATGCAAACCAGTTCTTTGTGTGTATGGTTTCATCTTCCTCCACTGTATTGGGAAAAATGCTATAAAATATGTAGAGAAGCATAAATTATTTTTATTTTGCTGTGCAAACATAACTGAAATATCATTGGCTGTAATCTGCTGTTAGGAACTGGAATTGTGTTAGGACGTTTTTTTTTTTTTGCTTTACATCAAAGTACTGGAATTTGACCCCATTTAATTTTGGGAAACAAAGGTAACTGTCAAAGTAACACTGTATTGTGGCTAAAAAAAAAAAAAAAATAAAAAAAATCCCTTTGGAAGTAACAGCAGAGCTTACTTGGAGCCAGTTGAGTGTCCAGGCCCTGCTGAACATTCCCTGGGCAGGTTCTGAAACGTAATTATTCCAGCAGGACCTTGCAGACCTTACCCCATCCGAGCCTGTGTAGAAGCTGTCCTAGCTGCAAATTGGGACCTAACATTACAATGGAGATCTGGCTGCTGCTGAGAATGTCCCCATCAGAAGTGTCTCTTGTGAATGAGACAAAGGAGGGGGGAATTGCCTTTTGAGTGTGTTCTACCTGAAGTTTGTCCATTTTGGAAAGCTGCTTTTCAGCACTGATTAATGAACTATTTGTGTCTGAATCTCTAAAATAATTTTTTGTCTTAATAATTTAGGATAGTAGGATTTATCCAGCAGGATCAGATACTATACATTGATTGTAGTGTGTGCTTATGTATATGGTGCATATTGTGCCAGGTACAGAGACAGATACTGACAGGATGCCGAGTAATTCTTTGAGGACATAGCATAATGTGTTTTTACCCATTTATCTGAAGGAAGATGACTTCTTAGGATTACAGCTAGAATGTTCTTTTGTAGGCTGAGAATGAGAAACCCTGTTCTGTCACTTTTTTACACTAATGAGGTTTTTGGGCTTTGTTGTTGAATGAAGCTGCATCTGGGAAATCTCTTTAAGCTAAAAAACATGCAAGTTTTATTGAAAAATGCAAGTTTTTGCTTGCAATGATTCAGACTTCTAGGGCAGAAGGGGATGTCAGACTAAGTTACCATTTAACATAAATGGCTTAGGAACTTCCTTTGGGATTTAATTTTTTTGTTTTGATTTTTTGTTCCAAACTTGTCATTGTAAGACCTGAAGAAAAAAAGCAGAGTCTTTTTGTCTCAGTTTTTGGAAAATGTTCTAATCTTTGTTCTGCAACTGCAATCCTGAATGAATTCAAAGTATATTCTATCATAGCTGTTTTACATACACTTGCGTGTGTGTGTTACAGTGCTGCTTTTTCTGATATAGACTATTATTTTGTGTTCACAGAAGGAGCTAAAACAAATCTTGAATCCCAGCAAGATTCCTGTGAATCAGGAATTTTCACTGCTGTGTCATGAGACTGAACAATACATCACATACCAGTAAAAGACAGGTGCTGTTTCCTGTCTGAATGTGCTCCTCTTTAAGGTACAGTTACCTACTAGACTGCAGTGGATGTAAATTACACATTCCTGTTTTGGTTCCCATGCAAATTCTGGAGCTTTGTGATGGGATCCTTTGTGAGGTGGAGCTTTGAAATAGATTTCCCTGGACCTCGATTTATGGTGACACCCTAAAGAATAGAGACTTCTCCATTTCCAAAAAAAACCACTAGAGCACCTTAAAAAGGAGAAGAAAAGTTAAGGCAAAACAAATAAAGTCATCATAAATCCCCTGTTCTTGTGGTGTGGGTGTCAACTTTGTGTCAGCACGGGTCAGGCTTCAGTTTGTTTTCTAGGTTTGGTTTCAGTGCTGCCTGCCTGGATTTTGCAACCTCTTTCCTGCTGCTCATGCTGTGGTGGTGCCTCCCTGCTCCTCTCCCAGTCTCCCATCTGTACAACACCCTGTCTTAGCCTGAAGGGTAGAATTCGAAATGTAGGTATCAGTAAATAATTGTAAAAAACCTTTGGTCTTAGTTTATTTTCTGGTCAGTTTCTTTTTAATGTATTTTGTAAGACCATCCACGCTGATTTTCAAATCTTTTACTTGTACTGAGTCTTCCAGTGGTGTTTGCCCAATTATCATCTTTCCCTTAAATTGGTAGAGCAGAGGTGACTGTTAAAAGGTTCTGTCCCTTTGAAGTGTGAAGGAGTACAAAGTATCACTGGCCTTTTTAGTTTACTTGCATCAGGCTGTTAATTACTTTCTTTATTGCCTCTTAGAGGTATGTGTGAAATTTATGTGCCTTTTGATCTCAAACTACAAAACACACTATCTGAAAGGTCCTCATCATTTAAAATTCTCTCTGCTCTGTTCTCCTTGTAGCCATTCCTCATTTGCTGCTAATAACTGCTATGAAAGTCTCTTTTTCTTGTCTTTTTAGTTCATAAAAAGCTTTCCATGACTTTGGCAGCTAAGGAATGTTACCTAACTGTTGGAACACGGTTTACCTTTTAAACTATTCCATCTAATTGGATATTACAAACCTCCACTGAAAACAGGACTGCAAAATTGTGCAGTCTTTGACAGGTCAGGGAGTGCAAGTCGCTTTCCAAACCCATTGTGTTTGGACATTTGTTGCACAGCATGTTTTTTTCCTGCCTGCCCCCACCTGCTCCTTTCCAAAGCAGATTCGTGAGAAGCCTTGACAAAGGCTGCACTTTTAAACTTTGCTGGCAGTGGTGGAAATCCTTGATGACTAAGTTTTTACAAATCTTGTTTATTATTGTTATACGTTCGAGAAACTGAGGCTTTCTATGCAGTCTGTTGGCCAAATTTGAAAAAGCAGGTGCAGAAAGTGGTTCATTACTAACTGTGGAAGCACCAATAAGCCTCAGAGGTAGTAGCAGTCATGCTGCTTGGACATCCTGCTTTCCATGTCAGACACTGAAAGCCTGACCATTCTTCCTTACAAGAGCTTTAGCTTAACTTCATTACCCAATCCTACATTCTAGTAATGTCTCCTAATAATGACAGCACATAAACATGCCAGTGGCAAGGCCTACTCCAGGGGTGGGTAAAGTGACAAAGACTGTTGTGAGTCTACTGTAATTTGACCATATAGTTGTTGGTGTGCTCACTCTAGTTAAGGTCAACATGCAGACAGTACAATCAGAAGCTGTTCTAGTTTTCTTCTATTTAAATATGAATGCAGGTAGGATCCTTTCTTCCAATTTCATGTGCAATGCTGTCATTACATGTGCAAAAAATTGGATTCTTTTCCTTTTGCAAGGCAGCAGAGACAGCTGTTGGTATGAACTTCTCGCTATGATGAAAACTAACACCAGTTTCAAGTTTTATATTCCTTCTGTAGTTCAGGATTTTTACTAATCATGTGGTTTCATAAAAGTGATAGTTGTGCATCTCTTGAAGCTGAACCACAGTGTATCTGATTATGTTATCAACAATTGTTTTAAGACTTACCTAAGGAACAGTCAACTTCAAAAGCTGGCTGGCAGTGGACCATCACGTGCAGTAAAATTCCTTGGTGCTAATCTCCTCACAGGATGGTATCACCCATTTTAATTATGTGCATTTCTGGGACTTTTAAGAGACATCTGAAGTGCCTGGTAGAGCAACAGGAGTTCCTTACAGCTTGCAGTGAGACACTGTGAACTCATGCTGCCAAAAAGGCTTTACTGCAAGTGTATGGTTTGTTTTCATCCATACAAAACAGAAACAGCACAAATGTTGAACACTTATGGATGAATGAAAAATTTCATTCATTTATATGAAAATCTTTTTCAAGAACTTTTCTTCCCCTCAATCACCCAAGATGCAGAAGACCTTTAACAGGAAGCTGAGAGAGACCAAGCTGAAATAGCAGCATTTCAGGTAAGTTGTGTTTCACACCAAGTGTATGGTTAGCAAGATGCATAGACAGGTAAGGAAGCAGCAAATGTTCTGCCATCCCCTGATGGCTGTCACACGTGACAGCCCCTGCAGAACACTGGTCAGCTGAAGCAGGGATGCTCACCGGTGTGCTTGCATTCATTTTCTGCTTGTAATGTTACAAGGATGTTTCAGTTTGATGTGCAAAGGACTAAGCCATTTACAATCCAATTCTAATTTTGTACTTGCAAAAGAAGAGTAATTATGACTGACTTCTCTAGGCACTCCAGTGCCAGTAAAATTAGTACAAAATAAGGGGAAAAAGCAAAAGCAGCATCAGCCTTTTTCAATAATTGCAAAATAGCCATGGTCTAATTGAAGACCAAACTCGCAGCTCCCCTACCAGTGCAAAGGTGATGTGCTAACTGTGAGGCAGGGACCAGGCCCTGCTGTGCATGGTTGCTGCATATCCCTCCTGCCAGGAAACTCTTGGAGGCAGGGCATGACCCCTGCCTTGGGGTGTGGTAACTCACACATAACCCTGGCATTTCCAAACTACAAATGAATTAGACATACAGTAGGTGTTAACTGCAAACATACTGAGTGATATGTATGTACAATTTATTTAAAATACTTTTTACCATACATATAAAAACCCCTCACTATTTATACAGTCTAAGTTCTAGCAACATATACAAATACTGAGCAACTACAATACATGCTGAGGTAAGAACATACATTCTGGGAGAATACTCAAGCCAAACAAGACTGAAATACACTTTATATCCATACCTTTATATCCATACGTCTTCACATGTAAGAGAGACCCATGAAATGTACCTTTGCTTTATTGTACACAGGTGAATTTCTAGTATTACAAGTGTCATGCAATTTACATTTGGAAATCAATGTTAAACACTTTGTAGCATACATTTTAAACCCAACTGTTACATATTCAAACTTATCTTCTTAGCCCTACCTAGCAGGTAACATGTTTGAAGTCTGAGGCAGGGAGCAAAGCTTAGGATCAAATTCTTTCAGGAAATTCTTAAAAACGTCTATTCCTGTAGCAGCTAATGCTGCTCAGATAATGAAGCTGCATTATGGTTGCTTAAAAAACAACCCACTGTAGAGAAACTGTTTAATTCTTACACCACCTTAGCCTACAGCTATCCACGGTTGTACCACACCTGGCCTGCAGTAAAAATTTAATCCAGCTGTGTTACTTTTAATAACTTAAACATATCCATTTATTTTTATGGTAGATTATTTTTTCTAAGCCAAAGCTTCTTAACTTGGCTGGACTTATGCAGTTAAGATGACTTTTCTAATTTTGTAATTGGCCCTAGATATTATTTTGTTTTGGGATTGTAATTAAACTCAGGTTTATCTTTCAGGCTGGCCTTTCAGAATTCAGCAGTTGGCACTGAACTTTCAGTCTGGGGTTAGTAATTAATGTCTGATCTCTGGGTATTAGACTTTAGACCCAAAAATAGTAAACTACTGTAAACCCAAGAATAGGAATGTCCTGGTTACAGTGGCCAGGACTGTGTATTCTACACCCACTATGTCATTTTTCATGAACTGTTAATAATGGATTGTTGGCAGCAGCTGCCCAGGGCACACCTGACCCCTCAGGCTACAAGCTGGGTGCTTAGAGAACTCTGTGAGATAGGAAAGTTTTTCTTCTCTTCAGACCAATGACTCAGCCATGATAACTCCTCTCTGGGGAAGCGTTAGCACCTTCACACTCAGCCTGAAGTGTCATGTCTGCTAATGGGCCATCAAGGATTCCAAAAATATCCCATGACTCACACAGTAAATCACCCATTGTAAAACTCCTTGCCCTGGGGAAGGTACTGGGCATTCCCATCTGAACCTGAGCATATATAATCTTGGGGTCTGGGGACTTCTGCTATAACTCAAGGGATCCAGGAGGACCAGGACCTCAACAGGACTGACTGCCACTCTTGACCAGACTGTGACCATCATCCTCACCAACAGGTTTATTCTTTCCTTTTACTTTGTACTCAGGGGGCCACGTGGTGCTCAGCACAGGGGCTGTTCGTGCCCCACGGTGCTCGGTTGGATATCTGTGTTTTTGTGGGTCAAGTGAATTTTTTCTCTGTATCATTGTATTTATTGTAATCTTTTGATTAAATTGTAATTCTGACTTGTGATCTCTTTTTGAGTTGGGTTCATTTCTCCTACCAGTTTACCTTTAAACCCGCACACCGAACATTAACAAAGGTTAGCAATCAGAATTGCAGCTGGGCCATTAACAACCATTTAGAAGATGGGTGAGGACTGACAAAGGGTACAGGAGTCCAGGAATTTGAAGACTGGAAAAAGGACATCAAACCTTGGACCTTCAAAAGCAAAGAGACTGATATTTGAAGATTTTGGACTGTTTTACCACAAGCGTACACATGTACACAGTACACATGGGAGAAAAAAGCAAAGAAGTCAGAAGACATCTGTCCACTGCTTTTGCTGCCATAGGCATACCAAAGAAAATAAAAACAGACAACAGGCCAGCGTACATCTCACAAGTAAAAAAGAATTTTTTAGCCTGAGGGGAATTCAACATGTCACCAGAATCTCACACTCCCCCACAGGTCAGGCTATCGTTGAAAGAGCACAGAAAACCTTAAAAGCAATGCTACTAAAACAAAAAAGGGGGACTATAGGGTTAACCCCTCAAGAACAATTAAATAAGGCATTATATGTGTTAAATTTTTTGAACAGATTGGAAGGAGGCTTGCCACCTCTGCAAAGACACTGGACCTTCCAGCAATCCAGAAATGTCCAAATCAAAAGTACTGTATAAAGATTTAATAACTGGAAATTGGGTGGGTCCTTTCCCTCTAATAACCTGGGGGAAGGGCCACGTTTGTGTTTCCACAGATACTTCTCCGAAATGGGTACCACTGGGATGGGTCAAGTTATCAAAAGAACCATCATCACAGCAACAATCTTTGGAATGACGATGGCGATACCCTTACCATCATGGGTAATTAATACAAGGACAACTTTGGACAACTTTGGCAAGATCAACTGGTACAGACTCTTTATGCTTATCAGAATCAGATCCCGAAAACCCTTTTAAGTCTTGTTTAACTGGAATCCCTTGGCTGGCAAAAGAATGGTATGAGTTTATGTTACAGTTTACCCCGACGTTCAAATCTGAACAAAGGTAGGGCAGTTTTTGGCCTATTCAGAAGACTGTTCAGAGCATACCCTAGGAAACAACCCTTGAAACAAGGAGGTCCAGGAAGGGTGGATGTGCTTGAAGCAGGAAGTTATGAGTGCACAGGTACAGGCTATACCAGTGTGTCAAAAGACTAGCCAGTGGGGAAAACGACCAGCTTGGTTCAACAGGGAGATTCGGGGATAAAAAGAGAGTTTACCAACTGTGGAAAAAAGAGCTGGCTACTTATGAAGAATTTAGGAAGAGAGCAAGATCATGCAGAAAGAAAATCAGGAAAAGAAAAGTGCAATTTGAAGTTAATTTGGCCACTTCTTTTAGGGATAACAAAAAGTCCTATAAATACATTAATAACTATAGGAGTACGAAATTACACTAAATGGGAGGGAGACCACGAGATGACTTGGCGAGACTGAGGATCCTGCATAATAGACAGTTTACTGCCGTATATTGAGTTGTTACAGGTGTCCCAGTTTATGCATTCATTGTTGTAAAGCTAAATAGCATTGCTGCATGCTACCCAAAATGGAGTTTGGTGCTATCCCAGCTCCCTGATTGGACAGATTCTGACACAGTGGAGCTTCTCTCTTATATGGTTATCTCCACCCTCATTCACCCCTTATGGTTATAATCCTTCCCTGTTTTTCCTTTTCTGTGAGAGGATTTGCATGCTCCTCCCGGAATCCCACCCCCTTTCTAGAAAGTTCCATGCCACCCCTATATAAGCCAGCACCATTTTAATAAATGTGCTATTCCATCATTCCACCATACCCCAGCCTGGAGTGTGCCTTCTCCTTCTTATCCTCCAAGGGTCTTGTCAAATGACACCCAAACTGGGGCTCGACTGAGGACCCCTGGTATCCAGAGGATCAGCCTATCCCTAGGGAAAGCTGGCAGACAGCCTTGAGGTGAGTGTCTCCGGCTCCAACAACCCCCCCAGCGGAAACGGGGAGTGAGAATTCAATTGCCTCCGTCTGGAATGAAGGTGAGCCGCTGGGAAGAGACTTTCTCTCCTAAACCCCCCCAAGCCCATCCCCATAAGACCGATTTATTCTTTAAAGTTAACAATGGGGAGCCTTTGCTCTAAATCTGATGGAAACACATGTGGATAAATGGAACTACCAGATATGGAAGAAAAATATGGAGAAATATCAAGACTGGAAAGCAAAGACAGCTAGAGCCATACACCCTCTTTGAAGCCTGTAGTGAATATTTAAAGAAACAAATCTATCTGTAATGTAGCTGTTTGGTTAAATAAGGAGCTCAGTATTGTAAAGTCATAGTGAGGTTTTAATTTTTAAATGTCCCATGTGTTCCAACCCTCTATTAGTGGTTTGTACTCCAGCTGTTTATTGGCTATTGTTTGGTGCATTGCACCTTTACTTTTTATGGTGGTCCCCTCCTATATACCTCCTTATACGGTTTTTGCCCTTCCTACTTTTTCCTTATATGTTTTTACTCTGCCCATGTTCCTCCCTGCTTCCAGAACCTTTCCCTTGAACTCTATATAAGTGCCCCTCTCCTCTCAAAAAAGTGCCATTCTTGTTTCACCTTTTAAAGCATGTGCCGGTCCTTCCTTTCCCATCAAAGGATCGCGGCAAACACAAACGTTTAAAATGCTTTATCCATGTCCACGAGCACTCCTTGGAAATTGCTAAAGGTTTTATCAAAACTGATTATGAAGCAAAGATATCCCTTTGCACCCCATTAAATCTTGAAGATTGGGACAGTCTAGGGCTTTTCATTTGGGACGCTGCTGAAAATAGGGCGAACACAGAAGCTGCTAAAGCCCTTATGGTTTGGACAGTGGTATATAACATCTTAAAGAGATCCCGGGAAAGTTCAGGACCACAGAAGTCGGACAGCACCAATCGCTGCTTGGCGCGGGTGTGGAGGCTGGGAGCAGACAGTGCCGGTGGCGGCGCGAGGATGGTGCTGAGACCAGACAGTGCCCTTCCCAAGTCACACCGAGAGCCAATATGGTGCCCGGACCTTGTGGCCTTGCCCTCCCACTCTCCTGGGACAAAATGGTGTCCTTGTCTCTTCTGGTTTTCCAGCCCTCCCTGCTTCTGGCTCCTCAGGGATGGGGGGAGTAAAGACGCTGAGTTTCCGGGGGGGGAGGCGCAGTCAGCCTCAGGCCGAGGCACGTCAACATCTGGTCCAAGATGGTGGCGCCCACGTCACCTTGCCAGCAGCCTTCCCGGGAGATCAACAGGCTGGCTCCAGCCACCCTCTACCCAATTCAAGGTGGGCAGTCACAAGGAAACAAGCAGAGGCAGAGTGGGATCTTGAATTTTTGAGCAATTATTGAGTATTATGACCCTAACCAACCTCCAGTCTGGGAGCCTATCCATTAGCCAGTAATGAAAAATATCCGAAAAGCAGTAGAATACTATGGACTGAGTGCTCCTTTTACTGTGAGTCTAACTGAATTTTTCTTGGAACAATTAGGATGTTCCCCCAGGTTCCTTAAAATGGTCATCCTGCTACACAAGGATCAGCATGGCCAAGTCAGATATGGCGATGCACTCTCTGAGCCCTTTCCAATAACCAGTGGTGTGAAATAAGGTTGTGTTCTCGCACCAACCCTATTCACAATATTCTTCAGCATGATGCTCCAAAGGGCCACGGCAGACCTCGATGAAGAAAACGGCATCTACATCCGATATCGTACCGATGGAAGCCTTTTCAATCTAAGGCGACTGAAGGCCCACACTAAGACCATGAATCACCTTGTCCGTGAGCTGCTTTTTGCTGATGATGCCGCCCTGGTTGCTCACACAGAAGCAGCTCTGCAGCACTTAATATCCTGCTTAACATCCTGAAATAAATACGTAAATAAGCAATAAATGCCCCTGCCAAACCCCTGTAAGAACATCAGTGGGTGATAATAGGTGTGTGGAATTCTGCGGCGAATGATGAATCAAAGGTGGGAGGGCAGACATGGGAACACTATTTGCAGCACAGTAAGGACAACAGCTTATTCCTCAAACCGCAATGGACAGCTCCCAACATGACCATTAGTACCACTTGCACAATTGCTGTTGTGCCACAAGTAGATGAGCTGGCAGCAACTGGTAAAATGATCATTCACCGCAGCAACTGACAAGCACAAGCGAAGATGGATTCCCACCTCCACCACTTGCCACTTGAAGGTTGCTTTGTGCAAGTCAGAGCTTCTCAGAGACTTGCACTTTCTTGTGTGTGCTCTCCCTCCCTCACCTCTCTGTTCTCGGAAACAAAAAAACCATGAGGTGTTTGCGTGAGTTGGCAGGTTGCCTAGCCATCCTTGTCAAAATGGCTTGGCAAATTTGAGTTGAGCACTGAATGTTTACACAGGGACTGCTTCTACTTAATGAGCTGCTTGATACTCATGGCATGCAATTTCTCTGCACTCAGGGCTTAACTGAAGGACCACATTCTGTATTTTGATAACAGTAAATTACCAACAGACCCCACATGCAACACTAACATTTAAAAAATTTGGAACATTGATATTCACGGTGAATAAAACCCATGTGGTTTTAATTGAGGGAATGAGCAAAAGGGAGGTGAACTGCACTGAGGAACATCCTTGTGTCATGGGCTGATTCATTGCGAGATCTTACTTGCTCTGAAACTACAATTATCCCATCGATTCCTGGTCTCAGCTTCATTTTTAGTGAAACTCAGTAAACATTGCTCACTTGGTCCCACACTGAGGCAGGCTGACATTGCAAGTCAGTTTTTTCCTTTTGCCCACAGGAGCACTATGCTGCAGCTTGTGAATCAGTGATCCAGTCCCAAATACTGTGACACTGATACATCTCTCAGACAACAGGTTGTTGAAGGTGAAAAAAGATGCCCCTGATGCTTCTTCATTGCTCACCTTTTCTTTCCTTCTCCTTCCCACATTCTCATTCCAATCTGATTTGATTTCTCTTGGGAGCTGGGATCTGCTCCTGGGAGCTTTGCTGGAGGCACAGACAGCAAACCAGCATGGTACAGTGAACAATGGACTTAGTTATTACCTTCTCTGCTTTAACACATCGCTTAGATTGTTTAAAAAACTTACATGCCATCCTTGCAGCTACCTCTGATACAGAACTCAGCTCCAGAATAGGCTACCCCTGGCCCTCACCACTGCTGGGCAGGTCTCCTAGTGCAAGAAGACCACTACAGTGTGGCTTGGCATCTGCCTTGGGGTCCAGACCAGGAGACAAGGAGCTACCAGAGCATTAAGCCCCACATCGCCATTATCCCTGCATGACTGGGACTCACACAGATGCAGAACAGCAACACTGTTGAGAGGCCTGCAGGCCAGGTATCATATAACCCTGTGCCTTGGCAAGTGGCTGGGTATGGGGAATAGGTTCTCACCAAGAAACATGCTTACAACCAACCACTCTCCAAATTTTCCCAGCAGGGCAGCAAAGCTTCTCGAGGAGATCTCCCTCACCCGCTTCAGAGGTAAAATGCTTAATGAGCTGAAGCTGCTTAAAGCTGCTGCTCAGCAGGCACACACCAGGTAGCTCCCAACAACACAGGCCAGAGCATCCGTGGTAGCTGAAATGCCTTGCACCAGCGAGGTGGAGGAGAGTGGCTTTTCCACTAGCACCATTATGGCTGAATGACGACAGTGACTGGATTCCAGATGGAAAGCTCTGGACTGCGTGCTTTGGTATTTGATCAGCTCAACCCTCTGTACCTGCTCTGCTGAATGGCCTGATCCTGCATCAGTGCTCTAACAAGTGCATCAAAATCCATCACATTGCTGGTATTGGTTAGCACCAGGCAGCATTATGGAGCATTTTACTGCTTCAGGCTAAACACTTTAACAGGCTCAAATGGTTTGTGAAACTGCACATTTTTACTGTGAAACAGTACTTTTTTAATGCAGTGTCTTGTTAGTCAACATGGTCTTTAAATATGTTAGAGATTGGACAGCTTGTTGCAAACAGCAGACCATCCTGATTTTTAAGCCACAGCATAAATTTGTCAGGATAACTTATAAAACTGGTCTGCCTTTCAGCATAGGAAAAAAATATCACTATGAATGGTTCCTGCTGCAATGCCAAGAGTCATACCAAGCAAGAGAAGAACCTACTCAAGAAAGTCTGGAAACCATTTTAACTAGGAATCAAATAGGGTGTCTTTTCTTAATGGAGCTCTACACTACCTTAGCAAAAGTGATGTGACTTCACCAATTTTAAGTGTATATAAAAGCCTAATATAACAGTATTTTCAGAGCTGGGAAAAGACATTTTTAAAGCTGTCTTGAAAATGTTAAATAGAACATACTTGTAGCAATTACTCTGTAACATTTTTTATCTTATTTCCTCTGGAATAGATATATTCCTACATCCAGATCACACAGGGAAAACACAGAAGAGCCCTAAGGCTTCCACAAGATAGCCTTGAGCAGGTGCATTAAACTTGCAACCTGCCAAAGTGGTGCACCCAGCTTAGAACTGGCAGCTGGATGAATTGATTTCTAGGTAGTAATCTGTGCCCAATCACCACCTTCCAGGGGGAGGGCAGGAAGGACAAAGCTCATCAGCTTCCCTGGTAGGAGCAAGGCAGTGGAAACCCAGATGTGCTGTAAGCACATGCACCAAGAGCTGACTATTTCAAGATGGTGGAGCTGGAGCAGGTACAGCAGCCAGGTGCTCTGCACAGGGAGCAGGCTGCACACAGCAGTTTCACGGCCCCACCATTGCTGCCTGAACGGAAGGCTGGCTGACTCCCTGTGTGTTCAGACCACCCACCAGCTCAGGCAGTGGTGGAAAAGCCAACTGCCACAGCAGGTTTTCATTTCATTGCTGAGTTGGGCAGCTAAGGCTTCCTCTACACAGAGCAGACATAGCCCACATCCAGGACTCAATTCACTTCACTATTTTAGGTATCTGCTTTAAGAGCACGTAGATCCCATCCTTCTCCTCTAGCCAGAGAAGGAGCTTTGACTACTTCAGATACAGATAGTGAGTTACTAAAACTGATCCCACTCTGGATATCATTAATCTCCCTGGCTTTAGGCACACAAAATATGCTAGTAAACTCATGGTCAAGCCCAAGCTACCAGGACAGAGATGACACTTTCCACGTAAAGGAGCTTGGTTTTGAATTTACCTTGAGTAAAAAGTAAAATAAGGAAGTGCAAGGCTGTGCAACCTCATTGGTTGCCTTGGGGTGGTGTGCATGACTGCAGGCATTGCTATGATCTCTAGCCCTGTTGTCCTCTGCCATCCAAGTTCCTTGGGCATCGGTTTGCCAAAATTTTGCTGTCACACAGCCCACAGCTCACATTTAGTAAAAATGTGAGCTTAGAAAACACGTGCCTCCCTACTCCTCCCTTCCAAAAAGCAGTTGTTGAAAGAAAGGAATAGTACCAAAGAGGTGTGATTAAAATTTAAAATCTGATCTCATGGATATGCTCAGTTGCTTCTGTTTCTGTGTCCCAGCAGTCAGCACTTTTTTTTTTTTTTTATGGACAAGATAAACCTTGTTATAATGAAAAAAGAGAAACATTCAAAAAACCCAACATAATTTCCACAAACACACTCTACCAAAATTCCACTACAAATTCAAAATTTTAATCTTAATGACCCTTTTTACAAAGAGATTTTATAGGTTGAGTGTACATAGTCACAAAAGCAACAAACTAAGAGATATTCTCCATAGCCATGTTTAAAAATTAAAAACTCTGAAAAGCCACATGACTTGATCTCATGTAAATCTTTCCAAAACACAGGCAGTAAAATTTTAAATGTTTAAATTACTTTTGCATGTAGTGGACTGCCAGTTATCATGAGTATGAGCTAAATTTCAATCACTACAGCAATTTCTCTGGTAAGAGCATGGAGCTTAAACATTATTTTAAAGTGCTCATTAGAAACCCAACATTTCAATTACAATTAAGAAATGTTAAAAGATATTACATTCCTTACATATCAAGTCTGAAAGTACAGTATGTACACAATCTACAGTCTTGTCTTTACAAATAGGAAATAATTTATCTGTGTATATCACACATGACTAGTAGCTGAAGGGAAGCTGAAAGCCTATATTGATTTGGCCAGAACAAGTTAAAAAAAAAAAACCCTGAACAGTCATCCCCCACATACAGCTATCAGAATTCTGTATCCCAAGCACTGCCATTTTGGCCAATCTCCTTGACTAATTCTCTTTACACCCACTCAGGAAGCATCTGCCAGTATGTTGCCAGCAAAAAATTACAGCGTCTCTCTTGTAATGGAAGTGCTTGGGTCTCTAGAACTGGCAAGGTTGCTGTTAAAAGAGAAAACGTAACTAAACAGAAGAACTGTGCCTTGTGATGTATTAGTTTGCAGAGAGAGAACTCTGAACTACACAGACTGTCATACAGTAAAAATCTGAACATTTTTTATTTTAGTTTTTGAACTAACTGTAGTGCTTATTAAAAAGACAAAACTGATTAAGAGGCATCTGTGACAAATTTAAAAAGCCTACATCGGCTTTCTTATAAACCTCTAACCAGTTCCTTTCAATCCAGAGATGCAGAATGTTTGCTAGCCAAGTCTCTTGTCCTGACAGCAATCAATCAAACTTCTCGATCCACTAGCGGTCTTCTGTGATTTTGACTTACAGTTTTGCAGCATGTGGTATTACCCTGTGCACAGGTTAAGCCTGTTTCACAAAGGACTATTACGAGGTACTGAAATGTTAGCATTGTGCATCATTTTAATCCCCATAGCGCACATGCTTTTCAACAATCCCCTTCAAAGTACAACGTGACAAATTTTCAAAAATACAAACAACCCAAAACACAAAACCTAAGAGCGTTCATTAAAGTACAATAAAAAAAAATTACCTTCCTCTCAGTGCTTTTAATTTCTCAACTGCCAGAGGGCAACATTTTGTCTTTTCAGACTTTGCAACTCAACTTCTGTCATTTTCAGACCAACACAAGAGTATACCCACTCACATACAGTAACATGATTACAGTAAAATCAAAAGCCACAAAATAAAATAATGGTGAACATCCCATAAGCAGAAGTTTAACTTTTGGTAAACATTTCTCCTAGGCTAAAGGCAGAAATTCGCTATACAAAATCATGTTAACATCTGCAGTAACAAGCCTTGTTTAGCTTAGCCCCAGCTTAGTGTGTGGTCAGCATGAACTACGCAATTTCTTAAAAGAACAGGTAGAAGATTGTAAAGCTGTATTTCTTTTCTACTTGTACTCATTAGCAGATTCTTCCCTTGCAAAACAACATTCACGTGAAAAAATTTACTGTGGCACTCAGTTGAAGGCAAACACATGTGTACGGGCAACAGAAGGTGTCAAGGTGACAAACGATTAAATGGACTGCTTTCTTCTCCACCTGCAGCAAGCTTGAGCGTTGTTAGCTTACGAGGGGGGTGCTGAGGACTCTTACGAAGGTTGTCGTCCATCTGCAGAGAAATAATGAGAGCCGGATCTGGCAAACAGTAGAATACAGATTATACCATTAGTCTTATTTGTCAGGGCTGCCATCATTAATGCTGGTCTGGGATATTTTAACCATATTACTTCAGGACCAGCAAAAACTGGTGCTTTGGTTTCTTTCCACTCCCAAATGCATGCTTCTGTTAGAGCTGTTATTCATTCCATTACATATGGTGCATCAAACCTGGGGCAAATGCGTGTGCTTCTGATCAAGTCACTTTGTCAAGATTATTAAAGGAAGCAACACTGTTACCTGTTCCTAACAGGTAAAATTTTGTACAATACTCAAATGCTACTAGAACTTGGATCAAAAGTCAAACTGCTAATAACAATGGATGCTTTTGTATGTTCAGCACCATACCAGTAAAAATCTTTTCAAACCAGAAATGTTCTGGAGGCACTTAGTGAATTTGTATTAGCTACAGATTTCAAAAAGTACTTAATAGAGAACTTGTGATAAGAGCTTTTTCAAGACAGGTTAAAATTAATCTATGAATAGAATCAATTTACATTTTCATAGGAAAGCAATCTAATGCCCTATGTGTAATGTGGCCTCAAAAAGTTTAGTTAGTACAGAACAAAAGACAGCACAGGGATGATCTGTAGAGGCTGTGTAGTCCATCCTATTTCCTCAAGGCAGGATCATTTACTTCAATCATGCCTGACAAATCTCTGTGTAATCCATTGTTTAAATGTTCACAGCGACACTTCAATGCCAGAAAGAGGATCAATACCTAATGCTAGAGAAGTTGATCATAGTTAATGATCTATTTCATACACTGGTCTTTTTCAGGAAGAAATGCCTTCTATCCTTCCAGTTAAAGGGTTCTGTCTACATGAAAAGACTAATTCTTCACAAGTATTTTTCACATAAGTTGTATAGCTTTTGGTAGGTGCTGAGTGACAGCCTTAGAAACAAAGAACATAAGAAATCAAAGCTAGATGTAGAAAAATCAGGAGAAAGAGGGACTACAGGTTAGTAACTACTGCATGCAGCTGGAAGCAAGGAAAGCTGGTGATCAGTCTTGATTTCCAGGACCATTTCTGAGTTTTCATCAACATATTTGCCTCCTCCTTTGTTGAATGTACACTTGAGGAAAGATACCATTCCTCTGTTGGTATACACACCTGCAAGGCAATATTCTTTTGGTTGTATTAAAAATACTTTTTCAGGTACCAGGCTTCATTAATTACTCCTTCCAAATGACGTAATATTCTTTCTGTCCCTCTACAGAATGTAAATCATTAGAAAAGAAGTAATTGAAGTCCATGTACAGTTGCATTTGCCATGCAAGAATATCTGTGAGCAAGTAACCACAAAAAAGTAGAATAATTACAGACTGAAGCAAAAGTAACCTTTTCAATCAAGTTGGATTCCTTATTTACAAGCTGTGTGAGTTTCTGCAGATTAGCATCTGCTGTATCCTGTCCAGCCGGAGAATGGCCTGGAGAGTGAAGGTAGAAAGATGAAGAGTGAAAAGGTATTTACAAAAGCTATTAAATCCTTAAAAAATAAACCCACACTGGAGAGAAAGTTCATGCAGTATTTTTATGCAAAGAAGAATTTAAGTGGAAAAGCCATTCTATGTGAGAAAAACAGAGCACTAAGCGTGAGCCGCAATATCTTAACAATGCTTGACAGAATCTAAAATTATTAAGCCTTGCATTCAATTTTCAATCCCTTATGCTGAACTTTAGAATTTTCTCCATTGTATTTCCCACAGAAACTCTAGTATAAACTATATAAAATCTAATCTGCCTTAGTTCACAGATGGAATCCTGGAGCACTAATCCAAACAGGAGTATACATGACAAAAAGGGGAAAAGAAACAGAGCTTACCTGAGACACTTAACCTGAAGTAACAAGTTAAAATATCATCACAGAATCGACACAGATTTGGAAGCTGTTTCAAGTGCTCTTGTAATTGTACCCTGGGGAAGCACACTTTATAAACTGGTGCAAGGAAACCAAACACAAAGGCATCCAAGGTGGTAGGCCTAAAAAGAGTGACACAAGAAAATATCAAAGTGACTGTGGTAAGACAGTTAAGACTTCTACAACTTAACAGTTTTCTGTGTATGTCAAACACAACTCAAGACAGAACAAATTCAGCTCCTCTGTGATTTCCTCTTTGCTTATCAACCTGGTAAATGCTTTGTAGCAACTATCTACTCATTTCAGCACCTCTGAACTAGAGAGGTGCTGTCAAGCTGAAACAGTGACTTCAGCATTAAAATAGTCATGCTGTCATGTACACTTATAAACAAGCCACTCTAAAATGCACTTCTGGCACCAAAAAAGCCAAGTTTTATGCCAGGGGACCAGGACCCACTCTTATGGAGTAGTCCAACTTCAGCAGCTAAAAGAATAGATCATCCATTTTAGGACCTGCTTGTGCTATGTTCTTGGCACTATTCATTTCCTGCTCTGCACACATACCATAAGAAATGGAGTGTTCCTGGCCCTATGTGGGGAGTAGTAACACCTCAGGCCTAAAGCCCTTTTTGTACATACAAGGACAGGAGGTGACTGTGGCTAGAGAAGAGTTCTCTAGCGCACCTCACATTTTCTTAGCAGCTCTGGGCAGCATCTGCCTCTCTGTGGAAAAACACTGAATAGGGGAGACACCACATTGCTCAGTCCCAAGAGCTCATTTGTGCCCTGTTTGCTCATTCAGATTTATTTGAAAAGCAGAGTGTGAGACATGACACTACTGTTCATGACTTTTAACATTGTCAGGTAAAAAAAACAGTTCAGCTGTTCACAGAGTCAAGTGGTACCTGTTTCATTAGTAATTTACAAAAAAAAAAGAAAAAAAATAATCACACTCACGTATCTCCAAAGAAAAACGGCGATGTTCCCAATCTCTTTGACAGGAGATTTAGGCACTCCTTGGCATCTCTGTATATCTGATGAGACACAAGACTGTCTAAGAGCCTTAGGTGTAGCAAGGCTGATATGCATAGCACTGTTCTTCATTCAACAGTGTGCTAGACTGCTTCAGTTTTTCTCTTTGACAGAACTAACTTACAAATTCTTTACAACATAACACATACCTGTGCCTCCACTTCAGTGAGACTGTAGAGTGGAGGCCCTCCCTTGGTCAGCAAGATCCTGTTCAGTGCTTCCCTGGACATCTTTCCAGGCAGATACAAACTCAGTGGGAAGGCAATCCTTGAGGCAAACCACGGCTTTGTCACGCTGCAGTAATTTTCAGCCTCAATCCAGAAAGTGTGCAGCTGTATCAACACAAGGAAAAATATAACTGAAAGTTCAATGAGAATAGTAGACATTTTGTAAACTCGATGTGTAAGACCTCTGTCAGAGAAACGGAAGAACCAGGAATTATTCTAATTTAAGACAATCGGGCTCCATAAAGTTATATACTAATCCTTTGAGTGCAGGAGTATGTAATTAAGGCAATAGCTACCTTCCAAATAAAGAAAAACACCAAAGATATTACAAAGATCTATATACATCTGTATAAAATTACATACGTACCATGTAGACACATAAACACACACACACACACCGTATATTGAAAACATATTGCAAAAAAGGTTGTGGACATACAGGAACAGGCTTGAACTTTTGAAAATTTTGTTTTGAAATTACATATAAATCTTAAAATAAAAGCTACTGTGAAAGGATGAATTTGAAACCAGGGTCAGATGAAGAGGCTAGCTGATGATATCATCCGGTCAGAGCATTTTTTCTTGTACAAACTGAAGCCAAAGTCATTGAAGGGATTCAATGTCTGTGGATTTGGTGAGGGCACATGGCCAAGTGTTATTTAGAACTAAAAAACTGAACTACTGATGGGCATTTTAATTTATCAGAAGTTGTAACAGAATAGTTCAAAAGGCTTCCAGTTGTGTGGCTCACATCAGACATACCATATCTTAATCAAAGCTTTTTCAAGAGAATCAAATGAAACAAAGAATGGCCAAAATAAGGTGTTTTCAGGATACTGTTTCCCAAAAACTAAAAGAAAAAAAATTCTAAAACTCCTAAGTGTCCTTTTAAAAAGTCTTTCATAAATTTACTATTACATTCCACAAACACACACTATTTTCCTTTTCAGAAATTGCTAGGCAGTATTTCCACAAATTAGACTAAAGCAAATACATTCCAGCCAGAACTGTGGCTAAGAGACTTCAGCACCTCTCACAGTGGGCACCTGGTTTTGCCTTTATTTCGAAATATTACACTACATCCCATTATATTACCAAATATTTATCAATATTTACCAGAGCTGGAAGCAGTTTCTCTTCAAGTAGTGCAATATATGCCAGTGTATCAGCTCCTTGTTTTGCCGACAATTCATAATCTGCATTATATTTCTATGAATTAAAAAAACAAACAAACAAAAAACCCTCACCTAAAACAAAAGCTTAAAAATAGTCTTACACAGAACTTTCCAAAAACATGATCATGCAAAGTTATTTCAGACTTAACAGCTATGAAGTCAGCAAATATAAAAACACTTTCTGGGACAGAAAGCATGCACTCACTAGAATGTCCTTCCTTCTTCAGGCCAGCTATGTCAAATCTTGTTGCATCTCCCTTTTCCACTCTCTCATTCTTAGACCTTTGGGCCCTCCTATTCCCAAAAGAACTCTTTTGTCTTATTCCCATTTGTTCAAATAGAATACCAAATTCAATTCAAATGAATACAAAACTTCTGAATTTCAAAACAACTATCTGAAATCCCATCTCAAATGCAGTTTTCGGATTCTCTTTTCTTCCCCCCAAAGATTTAAAGTTTCACCACAGCATTCATCTGATCATCTGATTAGGCAGGACCTACATTTCTAATGTAAAAGCAGAACAGTGGTCTAGAGGACCACCTCAGAAATGAAAAGATGATCCCATGGTTTATTAGACATCTTTATATCTTGTGAAAAGAAGAAATCGCATGGCTTTATTCTTTGGAAATAAAACATTAAGATATCTACAAAAGGAAAGTAAGAGGCAATAACATGATGTGCACCAAAAAATGCCTGCAGACATTCTTACGTTACAAGCTACAGAAAAACTACAAAGACTAAAAACAATGCTGTAAGGATTATCTTTGAAAAAGAGCACTGGGAAATGACTACCCATTTATGCAGTTAAACCTCGGCTATGATATCCTACCTCTCACACGTCATAATGACATTAAAAGTGTTACAATAACAAGCAGGGTGCTCAGGAACAAACTGCTAAGTTAAGGGACAGTTTGTTGTCCTTTTCAATGAACATTTTTTCATGCCTATTTTTAATCTTTCACACAACTAACAATCGACCTTTCAAACAGCCACTTATTATCCATCATTTTGCCATTCTCATGCATGTATGAAAAACAGAAAAGTACTGGTCTGAACTGAATTCCAGGATTTTGAAAGCCTGTATCAATGTATACCAGAGACCTGCTGAGTCACTAGCAGGCAAAGAAAACACATCTTTATGAAAGAGACCTACCTGCTTTCTTAAGAAGTTTAGTATTTTTGCTGGCTGAGAAATAACATTATCTTCTGATATCAGGACTGGTATATCTCCTAGAAGGCATAAATAACACAGTAAACAATTTACATAAATGGGTCCTAACATTAACTAGAAAGCAATCAGGCACTTCATATACTTTGTTTTCTCCATACCATGCTCTGATCTTCCTGACATGTAAACATAAAGTTTTACATAGCATGGAAGTTCCACCAAGGTCAGAAATACACAAGTCTACTGTGGCCTTCACTAATAACAAAACATCAAGAATGGCAGCATCGAATCAGACGGAAGCCAGTGTTTTCTGCTAGATAACCAGTACTTCGAGAACCAGGCTATTTGTATGGATTTCACATGTTCAACTTAAGACAAAATTCCAACTCAGTCCAAATGCTCTCTCAGTTCCTTCCCCTCTGAGCCTCTTCTTTCCACTCGTTTTTTCCCTGCCCGTCCCCTCCAAATCCACTTTAACCACCTGTTTTCTGTAGCCTTGGTACAACCACTGCCCAAGCTACCACACCATAAGCATTAACTATTCAAGAACTAAGCATTTCCCTTCTGCCAGAAGTTTACTGAAAGCCTTTACTCATGAGATCACAGGATCAAAGTCTGCAACAGGGGCTATCTTACAGCACATTCCCAACATAACTGCCTCAATGAGCCCAACAGCACAGCACTGCTAACTACTATTAAAATATTATCACCAGCACTATTTGGACGGGATTTTACGTATTTTGGTTATGAGGAAAGCCACCAAACTTCTAGCAAGTACACTCAGCTATCTCTTGGTATTTTCTCCTAACAGAAAACATCACATTGAAAAGCAAGAGCCAAAGGGCTCTCACTGTGAGCTCACGTTCCACTTTGAACTGCACCAGCCCATTAAATTATGTATAATTAAAGAGCTATTTCCATATATGAGTCTAGTTACTACCATTATAAACACGCAAAGTAAAAAAAGCTTTAAAATTTGTTTTCACTATACCATCAATTTTGACTGCCTGACAGAAACAGCTATGTACTTGGTACTACTGCTTTGTTGACTCTCTGCTGCTTCACCCATATACTTTTTAGTAAATCTGAAGCACTTTATTTGTCTTCCATTATTTCAATCCCACAAATTCATCACACTTGATGCTGTGAAGTCATTTAACTGGGGCAGGCTGCACTCATAAACACAGACCCAATGTAAATGCAGAAACTGGAACCTGCATTTATAACGCGGCTGTGATTAACAGAATAAGGCTACAAAGATGGTACCTTTTGGAGCTTTCCAGGAGCTACTTATAGTATTCACTGTCAGGGGAGCACCAGAAAATTTGGCATAAGCCTGCAATAAAGATTGGGAGAGAGCGGGGTTAAATGCTGTCCTTGAATGTAAGAAAAGCACTTCGAAAGTTGTTCCACACATCCTCGGGCACTGAGGAGGACCGGCTAGCAGCAGGTGCGGGGGGAGGCACCGCGGCTTTGGGGAGGTTCCTTGCTCCAGGGCGGCTCCAGGGAATGCCGTGCCCAGGCCCCGCGGCCCCGGGGAAGGGCTCGGCCCCCCCCCGGGAAGGACAGCAGCACCCCGGGGAAACGTTCGGCCCCTCCGGGAAGGGCTCTGGTCCCCGGAGAAAGGCTCGTCCCCCAGGGCAGGGCTCTGCCCCCGGGGGGGCGGCAGCGCTGCCCGCGGCTGCCGTGGGGAAGGAGCCGGGCCGCGCCTCCCGCCCCCGGCCTCTCCCGGGGAAGGAGCCCCGCGGGCGGCCGTGCCGGCGGCAGGCGAGCCCCGGGGCGCCGCCGGCCCCTCGCTCGGTGCCCCCCGGGGCGGGCAGCGGCCGCGGCCCGTTACCATGACGGTGAGAGACTCCGGGTGCACGGACGGCAGCCCCCAGCCGCCGCCCCAGCACCGCAGCTCCAGCCG
>JAWWEE010000001.1:16298681-16466610 GCA_035221455.1 Xenops minutus | reverse complement strand
CGGGGGGGGTCCCGGCGGGGGGACGCGGGGACAGAGCCCGAGGCCGCCGCCGCCAACTCCGCGCCGGCGGGAGGGGGGGCGCGCAGAGAAGGAGGCCGCGGCCGCAGCTGGGTTTGGCCCCGCTCGGCTCCCGTGGACTAAGGGCCGCGCGGGCGCCGCGTCCCCATTGGGCACCGGAGCAGGAGCTTCGCCGCGATTGGCCGTCCTCCCCGCGCCGGCCCCGCCCACCGCTCTGACCGGCGCGGCACCGCCCCGCGGGGGAGCGGGGCGGGGGGCGGGGCCAGGCGGCGGGACCCGGCGTGGATTGGTCGGTGCGTTGCCGTGGCGATGGGAGCCGTGCGCGCTGATTGGGCGGGCCGTGTCTCCGTGGTGGCGGGGCAGATTCCGGGCGCGGGTCAGGCGAGGGGAGCGCGGCGGGGGGGCCGGGACAGACCCCGGCGGGGACAGTCCTTGGATCGGGGCACCCCCGGTATCGGGACACCCCAGGGCCGGGACACCTCCGGGCCGGGACATTCCCTGGACCGGGACACTCCTTGGATCGGGACACCGCCCGGGCAGGGACACTCCCTGGGCCGGGACACCCCCAAACCGGGACATCCCCCGGCCGGGCCCCGCCGCCGCCATGCCCGCATCCCGCTCCTCCGCACGGCCCGCGGGAGCAGCCGCGGCGCTGAGGAACAAAGGGACGGGCAGCGTTCCCCGAAGGCATCCCTGTTCCCGAAGGCATCCCTGTTCCTGCTGGGCTGAGGGCCCCCGTTTCCGAAATGGGATCGTGTGGAAGTCTCCTGCTCTTCTCGGCTTCATGCCTCCCCACCCCTTTAATTTTCATTTTTATCTTTTTAATTGGCTCGGTGAATGGCCCGCTGCCATGGAGACATCGCAGCGTGGCTCAAAATAGCTAACGAGGCAGAACTGGGAAGGGGAGTGTGGCCGGTAGGGAATGGGGGAGGATTCGAATAGGAGCGATTTTGGGCGGTGATGCGCGAGATGGCCCCGGGAGAGCGGGGAGCCAGGACAGCAGGGATGAGGGGCTGCAGCCATCCAGGCCTGGAACGGGAATGCGCCAGGGCAGGAAACACGGCCTCCTGTGTCATCCAATTCTTCAAAAAGCCCTCCGGGCACGTGCAAACGCATGCAAAACACAGAGGGTTTGGGTCTGAGGGTTTGGGTTTTGTTTGTTTACTTGGTTTTGGTTTTGCTTTTTCGACAGTAAAACAAAGGAATCGGGGGACAAAGGCATTGTGTGCAGTATGTCTTGAAGATAAGGGCTCACGCTGCAGAGATAATGGCTGATTCCCTTTCTGTCAGTGAGGATCCTCCTGTGCACTCCTGACACTGGACTCCCAAGGCAGCTGAGGGGCAGTAAGGAGTGTCCAATTAATAATATTTGTAATAGGTTGTCATGAAAAAAATGGTGCCTGACTATCCCAGCAAATGTCTTCTGTTTTATGTAGCCTTCACTGCTCTATCTAATCCTCACAGTATTCCATTGTTAGTTTACAAAGTGTCTTGAAAAAGGTTAATGTGGACTCTAACTAGTGCCTAGACTGGAAGAACTATCCTACTTCATAGCTTTAACATAAAACTAGATTGACAGCTGTGATACTCATTTATGCCTCTCAAATCTTTTACATAAACTTCACTGATAAGAGTTCCTGAACTGATCCTTCAATAATCTAATCCTTCAATAAAGTTAAGTAAATGCAGCAGAGGATAAATTTTACTCCATGGAGAAAAATAAATGTTGTAATTATATACTTTAAAAATGGGTCATGCTAGGATATATTCGAGCTTTTGATGCACCATTGTCCCACAGTCCACCAAAAACAGTTCTGCTAGAAGGAACATCTTAAGGGACCTGGATGTTAAAAAGATGTTTAATTATCTGATATTTCTTTCTTTCATTTAGAGGAAAGTGTTTTATTTTCTCTAAGAATTTCCTCTCCAATGAAATTAAAATATAAGAACTTCTGCCTGGTAATCTAGATGGTTTAATAAATAAAAATACTTTACAAGTATTTTCTGCTGTGTTTACTACCTTTCTTTATGTAGTGGTTTTTTTTCTCTTCAGCTTGCCTTTTAAAATTTCTTAAATATATTTCTTTCCTCGTTGCTGTGTAATAGGCTGGATTCCTTTTCTCTTTGTGCTTCCTTTTTAAGCTTCCTTCTCTCTTGCTTTCCTCGTTGACTTTTTTTCCTTGTGTGTAGTTTTTTCTCTCCTAGACTGGATGTAGATTAGGATGAGGTTTTTACTGGGTGTAACGTGAACATAGCATCCATGTAGACATAGAGGAACACTACAGCTCAGTGTTAGCAGGTCACAGAAAGCACAGGCTTTTTTTTTGCTAATTTTTGTGGTGTGTGCCACAAACACCATGGCAGCCTGTCCTTCTCTATTATCAACTAGCACTCTCAATCCAGAGCCCAGGGAAGCTGAAGGACATTCTCCTCAGTTTCTGCATGTTCCTTCGAAAGCTTGTCATCCATAGTATTACTGGAGGAATTTGTGCTGTTTCCACTGGCAAGGGTGACAGTAGGATTTTAATTGTACTGTACCACAGGTGGACATAATACCATTGAGCAGTGGTTAGTGATTTATGGGTTCATGTTTTTAGACTCCTAACAATCAGCTCCTTATCACGAACTGTTTCTGTGTTCAAGGGCCAGTGATGTGTTCCCTCAGTACCACATAATGTAAATGAAAGAGAAAAGCAGTCAGCTCTTCAAGAACTGTTTGGACAATGCTCTCAGGCACAGGATGTGATTCTTGGGGATGGTCCTGTGTGGGTACAGGAGTTGGACTGTGATGATCCTTGTTAGTTCCTTCCAACTCAGCATATTCTGTGATTCTGTGAGTTGAATAGAAAATGGCAGTGCTGGGCTTCCAGGTGCTCGGGCCATGAAGGTATAGAAAGGTTCCAGCCACAGACTGAGAAGCCAGGCTGAACTTTCAGTGGAATGCTGTGAAGTACGGATTAGGTTGGGAGATCCTCCTGCTTCGTCCATAATTCTTCAAAGCACTGTTTGTATAGAGAGCAGGAACAGGAGCACTTACCTGTCCAGAGCTGCTATTTCTGTCATTTTTCTCTGATGTGCAGGGTAGAGCTGACAATGCAAAGACAGTCCCCCAAGTCCACATAGCCTTGAAGCACACACCACCGCTACACGTGTCTGTTGGCAGTTTGTTCCTTACCTGGAAGAAAAGCATGAAGGCAGAGGGTGGCAAGAGTGACTTGCCAGTTAGCATGTCGTTAGCATGCAGGGTTTTCTTCTAGTAACACCCTGTGCCCAGCTCAGATGACACGTTTTCAGCTGGCCCAGCTTTCAAGGTCTGTTGCTCTCTTGGTTTTTGCTCTCATTGTGCTCTTGCACGTGGCTTATTTAGTGTTCTTTCCTACCATGCTTTTCACAGTGATGGTTTCCTGTCCCCTCCCTTCTTAGGAAGCTGTTCACTCTTTCTTTAGCTTTTTCTCTTTACAGACTGTCGTTTCACATCTGAGGAACCTGCTGTTCCAAGCAGTCCTTCCTTCTACTGTTAAAAACAGACCCCTGCCAAATTTCATTGTCCTTAAAAGGTGAGTATCTGCACTTCTGTGTAATGTAAAGGCACCTGAAATAATATCAGTGGGTAATGATTCATCTTGTAAATACTTCTCAAGCACCCAGCAGCCTTTTATCAATTTAGGCTCCTCTTGGAAAACAGGTCTATTATGTACAATTGGAAAGCAAACTAAGGAGAGCTAAAAGCACATTGGGAATAGGAATACAACACATTCCTAAGGAATGTTGCACTAGCACTGATGTAAACTGTCCCATAATTATTCATGGGACATTTACATTTGAAGTCCTCTGGTAAAACTGTATTTGAATGGAGAACATAAGCAGAAATGGTGCTGACAGTCTTTTCAACGTGGTAAAATGCCTTTTCCTGTAACAGCTGGCATTCTGTAATTCTGTGATCTAGGCAATGTAGTCACTCTTAAAATGAATCCTGACTATGAAATTGAATAGGGAACACAAGCTAAGGTTTGGCTAAGAATAATTTGTTATGTAATTAGTATAATGATAAGAATATATCAAAACCTGTACTCTATCAAGCCTGGTAAGCACAGGGATTCTTTTCATGTTTCTTTTCCAACCTACTGGTTTCAACTGCTTGTATCTTTCAGAATTTTTCAGATTTTTCATTTGTTTGAAAGCAGCTGTTTTATTTCTAGAAAGTCTATTGGGGAGAGAGGTTTTTTTGATCAGACTGCATTTACAATAGTGACAGCACTTCAGAAAATAAAATGGATAGCTCAGACATGTACTGATTTTGGAGAAAGTCCTTGATAAATTGGAGATGCAAAAAAGAAAAACAGAAATAAAAAAGATTTGGCAAGTCAAACTGTATTTTTAGGTGGTAACAGGCTTCAGAATATGAGGATGTAGAGTTCTTTGATCAGAATTGCTTTTAGTGGGAAATCCTTTCTTCTGTCACTGTTCCCTTCAAGGTAAAAGATAATGTTCTCAGCAGAAGCAGTGAAAAAGGCAGACTTCAAAATACTGCATATGACTCATATAATTCTTTCACAGTTACAGAATAGTAACTTCTGGATATTTGAGATCTAAAATAGTCATCTTGCATGGTGTGCTGTCGTGTAAAACCAGATATTCCATTTTATTTTCTACTCAATTTTACTGCCATTTGGAGCATATACTGACTCAGTTATTTAGGCTGGTGTGGAGAAAATAATTGTTCAAAACCAAGAAATAATGGCTTTTAGCTACTTAGCAGTGGCCTATCATACATCTGAAGTTACCATTTTCAAATACTTCTTCAAGCTTTTGCTCTACATGTATTTGTACATCAAAATTAAATACATTTATCTTGAAGCCATTCAGAACTGTTGGTTCCCGTGGAAAAATAGTACTTTCTTTCTGGATTAAATTAGTATAGCAAGTATCTGTCAAGTCTCTTCACAGAATTTTCATTGTTTTGTAGTGGGAAACTTTTAAAACAAGTAAATGGTTTGAAAATTTGGACGTTATCATTACTTTTGTAACTGAGAACTGGATTATTCAGGTATGATCTGATTATTTAGATAGTAACTTGCTACTTCCTGTTACAGAGTATTCCCTATGCAGCACATCTCAACTGGTGAAGCCAGTTTAACAAGCAAAGGAAAATGGTTGTACTTTTCTTGTGGACTTGCTGTACCTTTGCAGGAATCATTAAGGTTTAATTCTTAGGACAGGTGAGTTCACTGCTGGTAGCAACATTTCAGCTTATTTTCTCGGAAGAGGCTGCCCATAAAAGCTGCTGTTCTAAATCTTCTAACGTCATCACCTTGTTAACATGGCTTTTTATTGAATTAAATCTCTAGCGTAGTGGGAAAACAACAGCAGATGACACCATGTACCAGTGACACCAGCAGCTGAGTAGATGGCATGCTGCTGGCAGGGACAGCTCGCCTTAGGACTGCTACTACTGATGCTTTGAGATTCTAGGTTGATGCAAGAGCTGTACAGAAAGCCAGTTTCACATTTTGTGCAGCTGCTTGACAGGTGTTACTGCAACGCAAGAAATCCAATTGTATGCTGAATTCAGGTATGACAATATAAGAAAACTGCTGTGTCAAGGGAGCATTAATAGTGGAACTGCTTCTTTTTTATGGTCTTGCACAAATTCTCAACATAGAAACTGGGGAGCAGAATAGATTACCCCTGCTTTTAACGATTTTTATAGTCATGCGAAGTTGTTGCTTACAAAACCTTGGAATGCTACTTTAGCAATAAAAATAGCAGTACCAAGTCTTTATGGTGTCTCCTAGTCTTCACTTAAATGTTATTACTCATTCCAGAAAATCAAAACACTGTTGTTAAAATCCTTTCAGTATCTTTAAAAGTGTCAAGGTTTGATGAAGACTGTGTTCACCACAATGCAATAGAATTAGTAATCTCATTCCACTATTTTGGTTCATTTTCCAAAATAAAGCTTTTTAGGTTTGATTTTGGATTTGCAAGCTTCTTTCAATTATTATTTCTTTCCCAGTTTTACTGCTCTTAGACTACACTAATTCAATGTCTCCCTCTAACCATACTAAGATATATATAAAATAGTGAGAACCTTCCTGTTAGGAGTAATGGCAAGACCTCAGTCCCTGCAAGTTTGTAGACAATTGAAAAGTTAATTTTTTTCCTTTGAAGAGTCTATCTTCTGGCATTCTTACACCCCTGTATCTGAAGTATTGTAGAAGAAAAGCTATATTAAAAAAAAATCTTCAGACTACCATAAGAAAGTCAACTACATGTCAGACAACTAAGGAAAATAATCCTTATTATACTGCAAGTATAATATGTATCTTTAAAGTACAGGAACAAGTTAAAATGAGAGACCCAAGTCTCTCTTGTGTGAATTTATGCATAATTACAAAAAAATATGCAGCTTTTCATTGCACATGAAAAAAATCCAACCCTTGCAGCAGAGAATTTCATTTAAAGGTTTTAACTGCTTGCTATGTTAAAGCAATTAGCTAAGAAGCACTGAATGGAAATGGCAATATTGAAAAAAATGTTAATAAAAATTTAGGATTTTGATTAATTTAGCTACTTTCAGAGGCCAAGTTTGCCACTTTTCTGACCATCAAAAAAATTGTGGTTATTCTCCCAGTCTGTGAAAAATGGGGATTTGCATAATCTGGATTCCAGTATCCCATGCTGGTGAACAACATTGATTATGGTCCTTGTTAGAAGTATCAGAAAACAAAAATGGGAATTCTGAGGGCTGTGTACCAATTACCAAGAACCTAGTGAGTCAGTTCTCCAGTCACAATATTCTTATTTTCAGAGCTTTTATACTACTATTTGACAACATAGTGTTTTCTGTCTTAATGCTTTTCCTTCTGATCCTGTCTTCTGTTGCAACTTCTTATATTGTACACTGAGGTTTGTGGCCTTTACTGAAATTACAGGAAAAATAAACCAGGGGTCAGAAAAAGATGTTAAAAAAACATTTGGGAAAACCAAACCAAAAGAAAGGACATGTTAGTAAAACCAAGGGGAAAAAATCATTGGTATTGTACTGCTTAGATTAGGATTATCTTGGACATGAGGAAAAGATGTCTGGACTTTTGACCCAGAGGGTGGCTGGTCACTCAAACAGGCTGCCCAGGGAAGTGGTCGCAATACCAAGCCTGTGAGAATACAAGAGGTGTCTGGATGATGCTCTTAGTCATGATTTAGGTAGTCCTGTGAATGGCAGGGAGATGAACTTGATGATCCTTATGGGTCCATTCCAATTTGATGATTCCATCTTTGACAGAGAAAGATCACTCCAGTACAGAGAACTGAATTACAGAACCTTTGTAAGTTACTTCAAACTTTATTCTGTATTTCAGTTAAATCCAGCACACCAGTCACAGGAGATCAATGACAAGTGCTGAACAATACACCTCATTAAGGTAACTGTGTGAAACACTGGCCACTGTCTGTAAGTGATCTATTCAGCTGCTGGATCTACCTGTTTTAATTAAACCCATTTCCTGGTGTTCTGAAGCAAGTTCTAGCCTCTCTATTTAATCAATACTTCCTCAATATAAATTCTAATTGTTCTTTCTTTCTTTGCTTTCTGTTTAGGCATGTTGCACGTGGAGGGATACTATATAAAATCAAATTAAGTTATATACATTATCACCCATGTGATTCCTGTAATAAATTGTTCCCCTTTGTTTCATGCATTTAGGTGATATAGACCCGTGGAATTATTCAGACTTTCATCCAGTAGTGCAGTTTCAGTATTTTATTTTGAAAGTCTTTTAATAGCTACTTTAAAACAAGAGAACAAATTAAATGTAAAGTGTTCTTTATTAAATAACTCAAAAGATAAAGCAAATTGTGCGGTTAAGAAAGACAACAACATGGCCAAAGGATTTTTACAGCAGAAAACGAATTGCGGCAAATGAGCGTTTCAGTCTAGCAGCCAAACTATCCTCGTTTTTATGGAGCTAATTTCGGTCTTCAAATTGTGACTTGTTTTTTAAAAGATACGCTGCTAGAAATTCAATAGGATTTGGCGGTCTGCAATGAAAAAAAAGTAAATCAGAAGCAATTACGTTTTGTTATATGAAATTAGGTAGCTGAAGAACTAATCACTGTCCCTTAAAAGCAACATCTCCCAAACACTTAAAAGCATTGATTTAGGGATGACCAACTACCTAGAGTCACTCTAAATTTCCAGATTATGTCTAATGAGCAAGTTTTTAAAAAGGGGTCTTAGTCAATCTTGGTTCAGTGTTCCTAAATTGTTACAGTTACATACCTAAAACTAGGGTATAGTCTATAAGCATAAATACTGTATGTACATGATTGGATGTGACATGAATTTGCTTATTTCTTTAATTCATGCTATATAAAGTAAAACCGAATCTGTCAGTGCTTTTTTGCTTCATTTTCTTAAAGAGGTTATTGTGTAGCTTTGTGCATTAGAGTTGTTTTCATAGTTTCTGGCAACCGAAATAAACACAACAAACCTTCAAATTTGAGAAGTGCTGTAACTTACAAGCAATTAATAATACACACTTTTGATCACTGGCCTTAGTCTGGAAATTTTTTGAACAAAGCTCCTCCAGACACAGCGCATGAATCCTGCTAATCTGGATTTTGTCCACAGAATGACAAAATTATTCCACACTGGGTCAGAACAAAGGTCTGGCACTGAGCAAATATGCCTGTAAAGAGCATAAAAAATGGAAGAAATGTACAGAGATATTTTTATGGACCATCCTTTTGGCTCCCAAGCATGGACCAATTTCTGAGCTAGCACCCTTAATAGTCCTGGGCGGATTCCTCTACAGCTTTGACCAATTGCCTCTTGAGCACAAATAAAGCCTTAATGACCTCAACCTAAGGCAAAAGAATTATATAGCCTAATTATGTGACCTGTGAAGGATTGTCTCCTTCAGTTTGTTATAAATTTGCTACCTGCTTTTCTTAGTTTGATTACTGCATCAGAGGAGAAAACAGTCCATCCCAATTCATGATCTCCGTGCTGTTATAATTTAACAGATTCCTGATATATTTCCCCAGAGAAGTCTATCTTTTCTAGACATTTATTCAGTCACTCTGTATACAGATCACATTCCATACTTCTGATCACTTTTTATTTTTTCACATCCTACCAAAATACAGGGGAATTGGCATTACACATAATATTAAATATCAAGAACATTTTAAATTTAAAGTGATATTATGCTTGTTTTTTACCCCTTCAATTTTTAAGTCCTACAATTCAGAATTTATTTTTTATTAGAGAAATGCACTGACATATACATGTAACACTTTAAAGATATTTTTTCATAAGGATAATTGTCAACTCGGAATCTAACATTTTGTCACTAGCGTTTGTCACTGCTCTCCTAGGTCTACAATTTTCTGTTTATTTGGATTCAATATTTTACTTTTTGTCAGTTTCAATATTTCATAGCAGTCTTGACAGTTCCTGTGCAATTATTTATAATTCATTAACTTTTAAAACAACCCTACAGAAACCAAAACACAAAACCCCCTAACCTATTCTGTAAAGCTCAGTTTCATTAACAAATTCTGTCAGCCATTTCTTCAAATTGTTATAAATTATCCGTTCCATGATTCTAGTATTGAGCTTATTGCACATGAAAATTCACTATTTACTTCTATCCTCTGTCTTGTATCTTCTAATCAGTTCTCCTTCCATATAAAGACTTTTCACCGGAACTAACTCTTTAAAAGCTTTTAGTGAATGGCTGTGTGAGAAACATTTCAGAAATTTAAACAGACTGTATCATCTGCATTCCTCATTACATCTGCTTGCTGACTCCTTCAATAAACTTGTAAGACACTTACACCACCTGACAAAAAAATTGCGTTGACTCCTCTCAAATATGTAATTGATCCCTATGGCTCACTATCCTGGATAATTTCTGGTGAATTCCAGCCATAGTCATCAGATGTACTGGGCTGTTCCCTGAATACTTCTATATTCCTTAGAAAAAGAACTTGGCATCTATTAGTTACTTTCCAATTCAATTTTGATCAGAAGATTATACAGCAGAGCTGATAGCTCAGCTTTCTCACTCCTGAGGGGTTATTATGCTCCAATGAACAGCCAGTTTGACCTGCCAGTTTGATACTGTTAGGTTTTATACCTATACATTCCCCAGTCTCTTCTATCAGTGGCCCAGTTTCATTCATGTGATGAGTCCCCATAAAAAAATCTCCTTCCAAAGAGAAATTTAAATAAAAAACAAATAAAAAAATGTAAGGAAAAGTTTGCCTTTAACACGAAGTATCCAGAGTGTAAGTGTAAGGTGTGCACCTCAGGCTGTGTTTTACATTGAGTGTGCAACAGAACTCCCACAGATACCAGCTGATGATCTGCACACTGCTCAGGTGTAAACACAGAGTGGACCTTCCTATGTGCCTAATTTTGCCTAATTAACTGTCTATACCCTGCAGTTCAAATTCACAACTCCTTTTGAAGTTAAGACACTGCTGATGGTTGTTCTGACTGCAGGCGCCATGGTGCCATTACAGTCATCTATATCAGCTTTTGACTGTTGTTTCAGTGAAATTGAGTGATGGTTACAAGCAGTACTACTTGCCACTAGCAAGGATGCACCAAAAGGCTCAAAATTAATTTCGCTATGATGAACAGCTGTTTGCTGCTGTTGAAGGATACGCTTCTACATTGACTGCTAAAAAATTTGGGGCACCTCAACAGCATAATTACTCAGAGAATAAACTATCCGTTTGCTTCTTGCTGTGTTGACAGGGCAGGGTCAGCCTCACTTTGGAGAAACCATTTTCATCTCTGTGCATATCAGGCCTGATCTATTCTTGCTTTCTTTCAAATGGCAAGCAGAACTCTTTACAGGTCCACACTACAAGAATCTTCAGAACTAGAACAACTTCTTGGCTTGCTTTTATACGGTGATTTACAGTGATAAAATCTATTGAAAAAATAACCTCATTTTCCCTCCAAAACTTTTGCGGTAGCACACCTCATTGGAGATCACAAATTAAATAACTCTTAGCATGCCATATGCACCTAATAGGCATGATAAGCACCTAAGTGAGGAACACATCCTGCGCAGTCAATCACAGTAATTCATAAGTTCACAAACCTGTTGTAATGATGTTCTTACAACTAGCAGAATTATGTGTGTGTGCAAAACCTGAAAGGTGACGTACCGCTCAAGTTTGAGACCTAGATTTTCCTAAGAACAGAAGGAGCATTGAAACATCTTACCTCTCTTTTGCAAGAACAGCAAGTCCCTGTAGCAAGATAGGTACAACTGTCTGATCCAAGTAGGCACGTGTGGGTAATGACTGAAGATCCACCTTCTGTTTTGATGTCTTCTCTGCGTTTAGTTTTTCATTTTCTACTATCCTCTAAAGTAAAAAAGAAAAAGTGGATCAACATTGGTAATAGCAGCCACATCTACTGTGATAGTACAAAATACCCATCTCTCTGCAATTCACTGGCAATAACTTCTTTACATCTTTTAAGAAAATTTAACTGCATACTTTTCCTTGCATTAAAACCTAATCCAGAGCTTTCTGTTAAATTCTTGTATCTTGGGGAAATGTTATGAAGTTGAGTTTTCTAAAACAGAAGACATCCAATCTGTATAATTTTATTTCTGCTTTTGCATTCACAGATTTGAATTCTACACCAGTAAGACAGGAATGACTGCTAACAAGAGGAGTCTCAATTATGTGGCTCCTGTTTGCATGAGCTCCTAACACAAAGTGCTAAAAGCCCAAGAAATTCAGGTGAAGTCTGACAAAGGGGACTCTGCTGAAGTTGAGTACTTTGAGACTGTGCTCTATTAAAGTACAGATGGACACTTTAAAGAAAACATATGTAAAATGGTTCCCATGTGCTTTTTGGTCAAAAAATTATACCCTACCACTGCCAGTAAGCCAAATGTATTCAAGGCAACGTACATGAATCTACTGATAAAAAACCAATGTAACCAACATGGTTCTGTGGTGGAAGCTGAGGCATACAGACGAGCAGTTATGAGGGAGACAAGTCATGAAAGATGCTTAAAAATAGTTTCTGCAAAAGCTTAGCAAGGAGTAGGAGCTTATAATGGAGGGAGACTCAAGGCTTTTAAGAAGGAATAGACAATAAATGCTGTAGAGTCAGGAGGTGATTTTTCCGCTCTACTCTGCGCTGGTGCAGCCTCACCTGGAATACTGTGTACAGTTTTGGGCACCAGAATATGAGAAAGATTTCAAGCTATTAAAGAGTGTCCAAAAGAGGGCAACAAAGATGGTGAAGGGCCTTGAGGGTAAGACATACAAGGAGCGGCTGAGGTCCCTTGGTCTGTTCAGCCTGGAGGAAGACTGAAGGGAGATGTCATTGCAGTCTACAGCTTCCTCACAAGGGAAAGCAGAGGGGCAGACACCTCCTCTCTGGTGAATGGCATGATGCTGTGACAGGTGAGGGTTAGACTGGATTTTAGGAAAATGCTTTTCACCCAGAGGGTGGCTGAGCTCCCCAGGGAAGTGATCACAGCCTCAAGAGTGACAGTTCAACAAGTGTTTGGGCAATGCCCTCAGGCACGTGGTGCAAGTCTTGAGGCTGTCCTGTGCAGGATCAGGAGTTGGACTTCAATGATTCTTTTGGGTCTCTTCCAACTCATAATATCCTGTGATTCTATTGCTCTAATCCACACTGTTACCAACAGCAAGAGAATGGACTGTATCTACTCCTTCTTAGCACAAGTAAAGATAACTTGGATTATTCTGATGCAATATTTCAATTGACAAGAATATTGAAAAGAATCTTTCCCTTTGATACTTCCATAGAATTACCATCAACTCATTCTCTTCCCCTCCCTATAATAAAAGTTCAGATGGCTTTTTCGTGGCAGAATAGAGTATATATCTCATATATATATATATATATATAGATATAGATATTTATAGAATAGATAGTGATCATAGGATCCTTGAAAAAACAACATCTCATTAAAAGGTGGATTATTTCCTTCAGAAACATTTAGTATAATGGACACAATACAACAGAAAATATATTTACAGCCATTTATGCAAGGGACAGGTATGTCTTGGCTCAATTTCTATCTAACTTTCTTGGGAACACTACATTTGCTGAAGTTAAGCTCAAGACTCAACATTTTCCCCCTTCATCAGGAATGTGACTTCCACTGTACTTTACAGCAACATCTTTGTTACCTCTACATTTTCAGTGAGGCCATATTCGGAATGTGGATTTTCTGGAACCTGTAAAACAAGATATGGTCAGTGAAACAAAAATGCTCCTTTTGTTCATGTAGGATTATGCACATAAAACACTTCCTGCAGTACCTGTGGCTGTCCCTCCATAATCTGTTCTCCCTCCATGATCTGAGACGTGGAGTTTGCTGGACGTGCAGGATAATCTTGGAAAGCAATAGACACACCGGTCAGCAAGCTGAGATGAAGCCCAGTTAAGTGACGTTGCATCACTTGGTTACTAATGGTTGCTACGGCACAGTTACTGGAGAGCAGAGGGAGTTGCTCTGGGCTCCCCCCCGCGCCAAGCTTGAACGCGTTTACTCGCACGCAGGACCGAGAAGCGCCTTAGGGTTCGGGTCCGGTCCGGGATCAGAAAACACAGCATTCACCCCCGCGGGGAAACGGCGACACCCCTTACCCTCCGCCTGTGGGTCTGTCGGTGCCTGCCACCCCACCGCCCCCGCAGCGCCCCAGACCCGCCGTGGGCCGGGCCGGGCCGGGCCGGGATGCGGCCCCGCCGCGACACGTGCGGGCACCGCGCCCGGCCCTGCCC
This sequence comes from Xenops minutus, assembly GCA_035221455.1. Taxonomy (NCBI): domain Eukaryota; kingdom Metazoa; phylum Chordata; class Aves; order Passeriformes; family Furnariidae; genus Xenops; species Xenops minutus. The sequence continues at coordinate 16,452,791 of JAWWEE010000001.1, read as the reverse complement.
CCCGTGCGGCGCAAAGGCGGCCCCGCCGCGCGGCGCTCACCGGCGGGATGTGGTATGTCGGCACGGCGGGATGTGGTATGTCGGCACGGCGGGATGATGTCGCGACACAGGAGGCTCCACTCCGCCCCGCCCCGCCCCGCGCCGCCCGCGGCCGTGTCCGGCGGCTCTGACGTCAGCGAAGCGGCCGCACCGCCCCGCCCCTCCTCCCCGGCGCAGTGCGCGTGCGCGGGGCGGGAGCGCGGGAAGGGCGGCGCTCCCGGGAGTGCCGGTGGGACAGGGTGTTTGCCTTCCTAACGTGAGGAACGCGGGCAGGGCGGCGCTCCCGGGAGTCCCGGTGGGACAGGGTGTTTGCCTTCCTAACGTGAGGAACGCGGGCAGGGCGGCGCTCCCGGGAGTGCCGGTGGGACAGGGTGTTTGCCTTCCTAACTTGAGGAACGCGGGCGCGGGCGCGGTTTGGGCTATAGAAACGTGCTCGTGGCCAGCGCGGGTTGATGTCTGAGCAGGTCGCTGTGGAGTTCACCAACAATAACTTTGCCGGGGCGCGTTTGGGAGTGCGAGTGGGGATTTGTGAGCGGAATGACCTCCCGGAGCTGGGCAGAGTGCCGCTGGCACGGCGGTGACTGTCGGCCCTCAACACCAAGGCAGCTGCGCGGCCTTCTCCAGGTGTCGGCTGTGTCCGTCCTGCCCCGAGTGGAACCTGCCGGGAAATGGAAGAAGCTGCTCCTTTTGGAGCTGCTGCGCTGTTACAAGTTGTGCCAGAGTTTGAGCATCTGTGCCGGGTTTCTCTGTTTTCATTAGGAGGGAAGTTTGAGGAAGAACTGCTTTGCATGGAGGGTGACAGCTCTCTGCGCCAGGCTGCCCAGGGAGGGAGGTCGTGAAGTCTCTCTCTCTGGAGACATTCCCAAGCCACCTGTGTCACCTGCTCTTGGTGACCCTGTCTTGGCAGTGGGTTGGACTAGATCACCTCCAGAGGTCCCTTCCAACCCTGCTTCTGTGATACTGTGAATTCTTTGCCTGGTAACATGGTTTGTCCTAGAGGTTTAAAAACGCCTTAATATTTATGTTCGACTTGACAAAGGAGTTATTCCTCTAGTCAGGTTTTTTTTCTTTTTAAGAAAATAAACCTTTTTTGTTGTTATTTTGCAAAATAGGGCGTTTTTCTGTCTTTTTGCTGCACTGCTGACAGCACATATGAATGTTACCTGATGCTCTTGAAATAATGGAAAATGGCATGTTTTCAGTAGATTCTGCTCTGCATCTAACAATGGTAATGATTAAGTGTGTGTACATCAGTGAACTTGAAACAGTGTTTACTGACCATGGTACCGGTGTGATAAGCAGGCTTAAAAACTGGCATCCTCAGTCGCAGATTTTATACTCATGTATCTGGAATTATACCAGAACTGCTTGCTGTCTTTGTGTCAATTTTAGTACCCAGTGCTGGCAAACTTAGCTGATGTTGAGGAGGCGAGGTGAAAACACAGAAGGCAAAACAATGAGGTTGTTTCCTAAAACTTAAAACAGTAATACAAATTCCTAATGTGAAGAGGTATAACCTTTTCAGTCGGTTTTGAGGCTCTTTCTTAATTTTTCATCAGGTTCTAGCAATGACATTTTAGAGAATTGCATTTTGAATACCTGAAGAATCTTTGTACCCCTAGCCCCATTTCCACATTTACATATTCTCTATTATATTCAGTTTTTGCAATGATACCATGTCGGGAGTGAGAAGAGGTTTCCTACCTCTACCTTTTGTGCAATGGTAAGTTATGGTGTCAGGGTATTTGCACCTTTCTAATTCCTATGACTGTAGGGCTTGTCTGCTCCAGTTCCAAAACCTTTAGCTGAGATACCAGATTGAGGACTCATGAAATACAAGAGGTACAATCTTCAGAGTGAAGTCAAATCAGGTGGATGAGCTCATCTAACTGTTGCCCACTCCAAAAAATGAGGTTTCACTTCTTTTTCCACCCCTTGTTGATGTCCATCAGAACCCTTGCTGAGCCAGGACATCTCACTAAGCCAGTCACTGCTCTGATGTGGTTTAAGGTTTGGGGGGGGTTGGTGTTTTGTTTGTTTGTTTGTTTTTCAAACGAGCATTACTCTTATGCCAGATTATTAATTGCAATAGCTCACAGACAACTCCAAAGACTGCTAGAGCCAGCTTAATATAGGAGGGTCACGAAATTCAACTTGCAGATCACTAAAATATTAAATAGCCACAATAGTGATTCGATTCTGTAGGTTTTCACTAAAAAACATTATCACTTTCTCGCAATTCCTTACTGGTGTCTACTTCTGAAGCTGTGTTTTGGTTTAATATGTTATTCCCCTACCAGGTGCACTCCTTTATTACCATGATACAGTAACATGACTTACAAAGGTGTTCTAAATTTTTTAAAAAGTAAAAATAACTGAATAGATTGACCAGTCAGGATTGATTGAGATACATTGTCTTCTATTGTCATTCAATCTGTCCTTGTTAATAAATGTATTTCTTCACTAGCTTTTCTATTTTTCTCAGGAATGGGATGATACTTTAGATCGTAGTGAGACAATAAAGATAAAAGTTCAATAATCTGTTGTCACGGGGCTTATTTCATTTCACATTTTTGAATACTTAGTATTAACTCTGCTTGAAGCTTCTGGAATTTCTTTGATACTCCAAAATTTGTCAAGCCTTTATATTGGGAAGCAAGATTTATTTTTTGTTTTAAGGTCAGTTAAGTATAAAAAAAACCCAAAACTATTCTGAACTTTCTTCAGTCATGAGTGGACTGGAAAATACTTGGTTAATATTTTCATAATAGGAGTATATCATCCTTCTTACCAAGTACAGGGGAAAAATACCTGGTGTACATTGCTGCATTTTCAGGTTAGAGACAGGTTCACTATCTAGTAATGGTTCTATGTCATGAAGAGTTATATGTTTACATGTTATTTTATATATTGGTAAAAATCTGTATTTTATACAGTAAGAAAACAAACAGTTCTGTCGTGAAAACACTCCACTCAGTCATGTAAGAAAATCAATGCACATTAGCAAGGAGAACTAGAAGTACCTGTATGGAGCATAAGCAAACAAAGAAAAAAACACAGTAGTTTTATAGTCATTTTGGAAAAACAAATAATCATAATAAATAAAACATGTCAGACAGTCGTGATGTCAGTTTGGCATGTCCTTTTTCTTAACATACCACACCCACCTCAATTTCTTGCTATAAACTGGGGAAACCTGCTTGTGCACTGAATAATCTGTCTACAGTTTTGAGACTGCCTAGGCTACTGCATGCATTTCAGAGGTGTAGCAGAGAAATGATCCGTCATAATTAACAGTAGTATCCCAGTGTTTTATTTGTAGAACAGAGAGAGCATCACAAAGCAAAACAACGGCAAAAAAGATCAACTGACTTGCGGAAAAAGACCCCACAACCAGGTAGTTGTAGAGAAGGTACATTTATTCAGCGCTGGGTGCATGGGAGATTGGTCCACCAAAAACATGCACACCCGTCTATGCTTACAGGCCTGTTTATATACAGTTAAAACATGCATATTTATTATTTCTTTGTACATATGCACTATTTTCTTAGAAAAGGCAGGGTTATTCTAATTAGTTCCAAGAAGTGATTTCTATCTTCTCCACCCCACGCTCCTCCCATCTGAGTTTGCGCATTGGTTTCCATTTTTCCTGGGCCGGGGTCTTAGGGGGTCTTGGGGATGAAGATCGTGGGTCTTCCTCGCTGTGACCTTTTCAACTTGGCTTAAAAAGTAACTTAAACCAGTTTTGTTGGCAACTCGAACTGGTCTAATTAGCCAACTTCTACAATTATCTTATTTTTTGACATATTTCCTGATTTATCTTAGTTTTAGAAGCTTCAAGGCCAGGTACTGATAGCAACTATAACATACTCCCTGTAGCTAATAATTATGGCCTCAACCATGCAGTCTGGCTTTGCTACTTTAGCAAAGGCCTCTACAATTATTTCTATTAACCCTCTCAGTGTTAGTTCCCTATTGATACCTTATATCAGGTGTAAGGCCAGATGCACCGAATAATGCTGAATTTTCAGTTAAATCTTCCAGACCCCTTGCTGGTGAATTGGTGTCCAACACTTGGGTCAGGCCACACTAGTTAGCTGTTCTTTTTTTCATTGTTAGGGTTTGGTTTTTTTCTCCAGGGTGCAGGCATAGTCCTTTTGCTAAGACAATTTACCTAAACAGATTTCCTCTTATGGCAACAACTGAGTATATTGATGACATATTTATTCTTTTTTCTCACATGGGTATGTGGAAGAGATGAACAACAAACTTTGAGTCCAAAATATCTATTTCACAATTCTTTGCGATGGAGGGTAAAGGACGATATCCTCCCATGTCCTATAATAAAACCATGCCTTTTATTTCTCACTCTCAGCCCCTTTCCCTTCGGCCTCACGCTGCCCCTGGGGCGGTTCTGACGGTGGAATCGCAACCTGTGAGGCTGACACCGAGCCTGCGAGCGCCAGCAGCCGCGCCCTCCCACACCAGCCTTCAGCGGCCCTGCTGCACCGAGGGGCTTTGTTATTAAATCAATAACCCCAGGGTGAGGGCACCGCACGCCCTGCAGGCCCCGGCCGAGCGGGAGTGGGCTCCGCCTGCCCCTCATGGGGCGGGGACAGGGGCGGGGACGGGGGCGGCCGCCATGGCGGGGGGCGGGGACAGGGGCGGCCGCCGTTGGGTGCGCACGCGCGCGCGGCGCGGGCCGGCATGGCGGCTCCCGGCATGGCGGCGGTGCCGGAGGGGGCGGCGGTGCGCATGGCGGCGGCTCCCGGGCTGCCCACGCCGCGGTACCGCCACCTGGGCCCGCGGGGCCCGTTCCGCGATGTGTACGAGCCGGCCGAGGACACCTTCCTGCTGCTGGACGCGCTGGAGCAGGACGCGGGCCGCCTGCGGGAGGCTCGGTAGGGCGGGGCCAGCACGGCACGGGCCCCAGAAGGGGGTGAAGCTGACGGGGGATTGCTGTCCCCCAGGGACTGGGCGCCACAGTGTCAGAGGGGTCTTAAAGTGTAATTAGTATCCAAGGGAGCGCTGGGAAGGTGGTGAAGGGCCTAGAGGGGCCATGCGTGGAGCGGCTGGGGTCACTGGGGTTGAGGGCGGATGCGATAGGAGCCGGCAGCTCCCTCGTGAGGGGAGGGGGGACGGGCACTGAGCAGGGTGGGTACCAGTGACGAGACCCGAGGAAACAGCCTGAAGCTGTGTCGGGGGAGGTTCAGGTTGGGTGTCAGGAAAAGGCTCTTCTTTCCCCAGAGGGTGGCGGGGCACTGAACAGGCTCCCCAGGGCAGTGGTCACAGCCCCAAGTCTGCCAGAGCTCAGGAAGGGTTTGGACAACACTCAGGCACATGATGTGACTTTTGGGGTGTCCTGCACAGGACCAGGACTTGGACTTTGATGATCCTTGTGAGTCCCTTCCAGCTCAGGATGGTCTATGATTGTATGCATTTGAATCCTGCTCTCTTTGAGTGGCTTCACAGTGATCTTCCATAATCTCTGCTGGAGTTCAGTCTTGCTGCAATAACTATAATAAATACTATAGAAATGTAGCTTGTGCTGTTAAGATTGCATAGTTAATGGAAACTTTCATGTTAGACACAGGAGAAACGTATGTGTTTCCTAAAGTGATTTGTGATCACCAGGAATCATCCATATGGGCACCTGTAGGCCTGGCAGGCATTATGGGAGAGGTGATATAATGTGAGCATCGAGGGCCATGTGACCAGCAAATACAGGAGATGGACCTGATGATCCCTGTGGCTCCCTTCCAACTCAGGATATTATAGGATTCTGTACTTTAGCATGTTTGGGAGGACAGCATGTTTCATAACACTGTCTTCACTAATTTTGTGTCTCTACCAGTGCTCTTATATGTTACAAATAAAAGTCATCCAGGGTTTTCTCTCGTTAGAATTGAGATCTGCCTTGAAATAGGATGTGGATCTGGTGTGGTTTCAACATTTGTAGCTTCTTCCATTCTTGGATCCAGTGCACTGTACATGTAAGTATAACAGCATTTAAACTGTTGCGTGCAATAATAAAGAGTGCTTAACCCTCACATATACGTTTCTCATGTTTCTTTTTAAAAAACTATTCACAAATAAATATTAGCTCAATTCTACAAATAAGGAAATCAAAGCAAAGAAAGCCTGTTGAGCATTTCTGAGATTTGGACCAAGGGCAAAGGGGGATGCACCACCACAGAGCCTGAACTATTTACTTCAGGTTGTAGAATGTGTAGAATGTTAATAATTCTGTGACTAGAATTCCATTTTCCCATATTTTAGACAAATTGCTAAGCCTACACTTGTGCTTGCTGGGTTAAATCTTAAATTTGAGCCACTGACTAGTCACCTTGTGGTCTGATGAGATTAGTTACCTGGATGTTGGCAGTAACTGGATTAGAGACTTGTATGAATATATATATTTATGGAGAGGTAGTGCTGAAGTGGAAATCCTGTATTTCAGCTCTCAGACGATTAAAACTTCCAGTGTAGCACTCAATGGTTTGGCTGCTAATACACTGTGTCTATTTTACTGGCTATTTTTTGCTATTTACTTGCAGAGTAAAGGATGCTGAAATGGATATTTTCATTGAGAGTACCTAAGTTAGCATGTGGTTCATAGGGATAAACTTCGAGGTATGGTAGTCTATAACTCATACTTTGTAATATTTTGCTTTTAGATGTACAGATATCAACCCCATGGCAGCTTACTGTACACAGGAGACAGCTCTGCTTAACAATGTTCACCTTCAGCCAGTCATTACTGACTTGGTAAGATAGATATTTCAAAAATACCTTCTTTATAGCTTCTGTAATTTCTTAATACTTATTAGAGATCACGGAATCACACAATAATTAGGGAATACGTCCAGATGGGTTTTGAATGTCTCCAGAAAGGGAAGATCCATGACTTTGCTGGGCTGCCTGTTCCAGTGCTCTGTCACCCTCAATACAAAGTTCTTCCTCATGTTGAAGTGGAACTTTTAGTTTATGGTCATTACTCCTTGGTTTGTTGCTGGGCACTACTGAAAAGAGTCTGGCACCATCCTCTTGACACCCGTCTTTCAGATATTTATGTGTATTAATGAAATCCCCTTTCTGTCTTTTCTGCAGACTAAGCAGGCCCAGCTCCTGCAGTCTCTCCTCCTAAAGGAGATGCTTCAGATCTGCAATCATATTTGCAGCCCTGATATTGAAAAGTAACTAAAAAGTACTAAAAATAACAAACCTAGAACAAACTTTCTTTTAAAAAGCATGAATGGGGAAAAAGAAAACCAAAATGCCAAAATTGTTTCTGAAGGAAGAGAAAACCAAATTACTCAAGCTTTGAAAATCAAAATTAATCTCCAAAAATTCATTGAATTCACTTAAGAAATAAATTCTGTACATATAGTTTGGAAAAATGCTGGACAAGGAATTCTGAAATAACTTGACATTATCATACCCCTTCCTCTAAATCTATGCAGTTCTTAGTTCGCAGCCTTTTCTGATTTAATTAAAAGTAACAACATACACAGGTCCCAGTTTCTTACAAAATTTGATATGGGGAATACCTAATTTTCTCATCTCTTTAGCCCTGAATATATTTGTTAATAAAAGATGATGTACATAGGCAACAATAAAGGGGATTTAAAATGGATGAACTGCTCACACTTGAGAACTGAACTGCAGTTGTCACAGATTGGTCATTTTGGCTAACAAACGTTAACCGATGATAAATTCAACATTTTTTTATATCTGACTTAAATTCTGAACTGACCAAGAATAAAGTACTACTCTTGTGTCCACATATGTGTCTATTGCTTTTCTACAACTATGCATAACATAATGTTAAGACTATTGAAATTGTTCTGCTCTTTGTGGGTACCTCTTCTTGATGCTTGTGGCTGTTCGACCCTGGCCAAATGCCAGGTACTCAGGCCCACAGAAAAGGGGAGAGGGGAAAAAAGCCCAAAAAACTACAAAAATTGGAATAACAACATCAAAGCAATATATATATATATGTATATATATATTTATACTTATACACCTAGAAAGTAAAAGTTAGTGTTCCTGAGTCAGAATGAAATGTTTGGAATATTCAGCACTCTATTTTTACAAAATATTTGCATTTTTCACATTTCCAAAAAACAAACCCCAGTAAAGAATCATCATCTTCATCTACAGGTCAAAGGATTGTCTCCAAGATTAAATGGGAAGGTTGATCTACTGCTGTTTAATCCACCATATGTGGTAACACCTTCTGAAGAGGTAAGAAAAATTTGAAATACACAATAAAAATGGTATTTCTTCTGTCAGAGGAGAGATGGCAAATCAAAAAGACCCCGCTATGAAAACTGCAAGGGTTTTTTGAAATAGTAAAGGATGTTGTAGGACCAGCACTGACTTAGTGAAAATGCTGAAGTTCCCCATGAAGACTACATGGGGAATAAGGATTCGTAGTTGCTGCTTCTCAATGCCTACTTCCTCCATCAAGTATAAACCATGTAGGACTTCTGTTCGGCATGCTAAGGACTTTTTATAGAAGACTTTCAGTGGAAAATACATTTGTTCCCCGCAGAATAAAAACTCTCTGCTGCTGCAGACTCCTACTCTCAGAATTTGCCCCATGAACACTGAAGGGGTTTTCTGACCACCTTCCACTTGGTAAACAAACTCATAAAACATTAGAAGAAAATACATACAAATTATGTGACAATGTAGCTCTTTTAATTCAGTTTAAGAATAAAACTTGAAACAAAATAGTGTGCTCATCATATAGAAAGTGGTTTTGAAATAATTTGCTGCATAAACTAACCTGCTGAATCGGAATTGTCAGACTTCTAATGGCAGATATCTAGAGCTAGAGATTATGGTGATGTTTCTTGTAGAAGTACCAGTGCCAGTTCTATCATTCTATATTATGACAATCTTTGTTTTCTTTCTTCCTAGGTGAAAAGCCATGGAATAGAGGTATCCTGGGCTGGTGGCATACAGGGCAGAGAGGTAATGGATAGAGTTTTCCCTTTAGTACCAGACCTACTTTCACCAGAAGGATTATTCTACTTGGTCACAATTAAAGAAAATAATCCAGGTGATCACTCTTCTTGGACATTTAAATGTACCAAACCAGTTTTAACATTATTAATCAAAATATTGATCACAGACCAAAAAAACAAGCAAATTGGTCAAAACTAAGAACTCTCCAAGCTAGTCTGGAAAACAGTAGTGTGTAGGACCCTGGCAGATCTGCAAGAGTTCAATCCAAATTTGCTGATCTAATTAACAAAGCCACACCAATCCTTTCTCATGGAAGAGAATGGTGGTATTAACTTAAAAGGCAAAAGCCCTTAGTTGGAAATGTGATGTCTTTCATTTTACAGGTGTAGAGAAAAGAGTTGGACTTGTTCCTTTTCATCTAAAGTTAATGGCTACAAGTTACCAAGTAATTTTAAGAAGAAAGATTATTCTTCACACCTGATTTATTAGGCAACTTTTGGGAGAAGATGCTGCAGATGTGACTTTCTCCTACAGTTTAGAATTAGAGAATTAGAGAATTCTTTGCTATTAATAGCAAACTACTGAGCTTCAGTTAGTAAATTGTAAGCTTTATTTGTTCTTGGTGGAAGATTATTTTGCATTAAAATTGCTCTCTGAAATAATAAGAGGAAATAGTTTATCCGCTTTGCTTTACAGCTTATGTTTGACAGATACTTCAGCACTGTCTTTTATAACCAGTTTCTAACTCAGTTGTAAACACTGACCTTTCAATTACAGATGAAATTCTGGAAACAATGAAGAAAAGTGGCTTGGAAGGCACAAAAGTACTTTCAAGACAAGCAGGACAAGAGCAGCTGACTATCCTCAAATTTAGGAAGTCTTGATAATTTCTCTTCACCTTCCAGGCAGTAGGCATGCAGAAAGTTGAACACCTAGTTGTCAGTTGAACACTGAGGTTGTCAAATTAATTTTTAAGCCATGATTTTCACCCTCTTAAGGTGTATTCTCACTTCCTGATTCCTGCAGTGAAACTGATCCAAAACTCTGTATTTATATTTATTCTGGATGTGAAACAGCTATTATCTGCTGGCAGAGGTACAGTTATCCTCTGGCTATCCCCAGGACAGTCGTTTGCGAACCATGAAATAACCTACCTTGTTGCATTTGCACTTTAGCACTAAATGCTTTTTCCTCTATAAATAGGTATTTGTATATTTGTCATTGTGTCTTGTTAAAATAATGTACTTGTGTAGTGGTTTTGGTTTGGGCTTTTCCTGGTAACTGGGGTCATAACTAAGGAAGTATTCCATCTCATTTCTTTACGTAAGCAAAGATATAAAGAGGGGAGTCGGAAGTCAGGAGGCAATCCTTCTTCTGGCAGGGTTGGTGGGCAGAGGAGCTCCATGCGGTCACTCTGCTGTGGGAGTGGGCTGTAGGTGTCTGCTGATCAGCCAGCCAGGTCGGGAGGAGATGTCCTGAGATTCAGAAACTGCAGTTGTTTTGGTGAGAGGGAAGCGAAAACTTCTTATCTGTCTCTTTTCTCCTCTGTATATACATGTATATATGTGTAAATATATATAAACTGGTTTATTTCTACTGAAGTTCGGTTTTGCGGGTTTTCATCCCCCTCCTCCCTTTCTTCCCCTGTGGCCAGCAGGGGCCTTTGGGGCCTCTGTCCTGGGCCCTTTGGCTCTTGGCATTTGGCCAATTTTCAACTGATCACAACTTGATTTAATTCCTCCTGTTCTTATAGCTAATTTGTAGCTATACTGGGCTTAAATGAATACTTTGAATCAGTGGTGCTCCTTTTGATGTAGTATTGGGCACTTTTATAGGTCTGAGGAACAATTAGCAAGTTTGTTTCTGTCACAAGGAAGTAGTATACTTCTGAACAGAAAGGTGAAGCAAGTTGTCTTTCCTGTGCTGGGTCCTGCCCTTAGGTCACCACAACCCCCTACAGCACTACAGGCTACAGGCAGAATGGCTGGAAAGCTGCCCAGCAGAGAAGGATCTGGGAGTGCTGAACAGCAGCTGAACAGGAGCCAGCATGTGCCCAGGTGGCCAAGGCCAGGGACATCCTGTCCTGTATCAAATAGCGTGGCCAGCAAAACCAGGGCAGTGATTGTCCCCCTGTGCTGGGCACTGGTGAGACCACACGTCAAATCCTGGGTTCAGTTTTGGGCCTCTCAGTTTAGGAAGAACATTGAGGTGCTGCAGCATGTCCAGAGAGTGCAGCAGAGCTGGGGAAGGGTCTGGAGTACAAGTCTGATGAGGAACAGCTGAGGAATCTGGGGGTGATTAGCTTGGAGAACAGGAGGCTCAGGGGACATCTTGTCACTTTACAGCTCACTGAAGGGAGGTTGCACCCAGGTGTGCATTGTCCTCTTCTCCCATGTAACAAGTGACAGGATGAGAGGAAATGGCCTCAAGTAGCGCCAGGGGAGGTTTAGATTAGGTATGTGGGATATAGCACCTGAGGAAATCATTTAATAGTGAACATGGAGGTAGTGATGAGTTGGTTGGACTTCATGATCTTAAAGGTTTCAAGGCATGCTATTACTTTCCTCAAGTCTTCTGAGCAGTAGTGTAGTCATTGTGCTCTCTTTTATGCCATTTTACAAGGAGGATACTACTATGAAGTAATCTAGATGAAGAGTAGTCATCCATGAAAAGGTATTAAGGAAGAAAAAAGCATGCTATTAAAAAAGGCTAGTTACTGGGTAACTGAAAACAACAACTGTAAGGAAGTAGAGAAGTGGAATAAAAGTCCTTTCTCAAAATCACTATCCAAAACAGGAAGCTACTTCCTGACCACCAGACCCCAATGAAGAGCTTTCTTCTGCAGCAACCTAAAAAAACTTACCTAGGAGATTGAAAAAAGGAGGGTTTAGGCAGGCAAAAGTGGAGGTGCTGTTAGCACAAACAGCCCTAGCTAGGCCACATAAGGTATTTTACTGTAAAGAAGCTCATAGAGGTCAAAAGTCAACTTAGACTGGTCTGGCATAAAAATTGTTCCTTATAGCATCCTGAAGAAGATCGAAAAAAGGACTGAATTGCACGAAGTGTGAGTGGTGATTGTTTTACACTCTTGAAAGCCATTGTTCCCAAGCTTAGCAGAGAACAAGAGGCCACCAGAGAACAAGGCTGCAAGTCAATTCAATTCCAATACAGCTAACAGCTCCCTGCAGTAGCTTTTCTGTCCATTTGTTTTTATATGAATGTGAACACAAACACACCATAAGAGGGTTTAGAAGAAAGATGCAGTCCTGGTAAGGGTATTGCTCAACATTTATACAATAGACTAGAAATTATAGTTCTTGAAACCACTGAGGCTAAAAAAAAATTGCCTTTCATTGGCCAAGGTGAGGCTAGACTCAGGACTTTCTTTTACCTTCTGAATAACTTAAGGGAAACTTTGTGGCCATGTGTTTCCACACTGAAGATTTTTAGCAAAGTTTTGATTTTGCAGGGACCGATTCTGAGAAGCTATACTGCAATTTGCCTGCTTCCTACTTCTAGAACCTTTTTGACTTGATGGCGATCCTTAGCCAAGCCACAACTGGTTTTGGTTCAGTTTTGCCTTATAAAACTGTTAGAAAAAGAGGTTTTATGTGCAGCAATTTTGGTTTTTGGTAGAATCATGGGATTTGATGGTATAATCATAGGCACAGAGCTGTTTGAATGAACTATAATGCTGTCACAGCCTTAGACCCCTCTAGAAGTTTTATGGTGTTGACCACTTTGGCTAATCAAAACATTTTAAGATATAGTCAAAACATGCAATAGAATCAAGCTACAGGTTTAACAAAAGGAAGTTTTAATTGAGCTGTCTAGATCTTAATTATCACTTAAGAATTAGTTTTAAAATAGGTAATCAAAGATAAAAAAGGGCAGTCATCTGATCACAGCACTCAACAGTGTGTGCAGTTCTAAATTATAAAGGACAGAATAATGAAAATCAGAACAGAAAGTGTAATAAAACAACATGCTTTCAACAAAAGAATGATTGCACTGAAGTATATATCAACTGGCTATGTGGAAAAGGAAATACATGCATTCCCTTAAATAATTCATGAGTGTTTTCCTGGCTCCAGTGTATCGCCATTTGCTGCAGCTGTAGTGGAAGCACTTCTCAAAATGCAATCCAAATGAAGAACAGAGGTGAGTTCTGCCAGAGGTGATCCCTATTATGCTCCCATCATCCTGGTGAAGACTGGGAACCAGTGACACAACAGGTAGTTTTGTGGGTTTTTTAATTTTAAATTGACTGTCTACAGATGTGTGTGTGTGTGTACACTTAATATTTGTTAAACAGAGTTTCATATGGCTCTTCTCAAGTATTACATGGTTAATCCCAACTGGCCTTCAGATCAGTTACTGACCTTGCAAGTTAGTTCTTTAGAATAACCAAAGTGATGCAACTGAGACAATCTTGGAGTTTTAGCATCAGTAACTATGAAACAATACAGCTGCTACCTACTCTGTCTTTTCAGTTAGACCTTTTTGATACCAGTTTTAAATCCTTTCCATTCTCTCTTAAAGAGTCAAGGAATTTCTCCCTTGGAAGCCCAGCATTACTTGTTAAAAATAAAGACTTCAGCTATCAACAGTTAAAAATCATGTCTAGAGCTGCCACCTCAAAAGTGACCAACTTTGAGAAAACATACAGAATATAAAATTTATACTATTAACGTCTGAAAGTTCATCACACAGAGGAAGAGACAGCAATCCAGAGACTACAGAGATGGACAAAATTTATTTATTCCCCCCTTTTATTGACTTTTCAAAGAAATCCACCACAAATATCATCCAAGTTGGAATATATCAGTATGCTACTGATGTAAAAAAGGCATGAAAAAAATGTATAGTTGAAGGCTATTAAATTCTGATATATCTGTATGTTTACTTAAGAGTCATTATTACAGGACAGTGGAAGTACAGTGGACATTCAGCCATAGCTAGTTTGCCAGCTAATGAAGATAAAGGAAGATTGATCAGTGTATATGCCTTCTCTTTAGAAGCCAATCAATAATAAATAGATGGTGTTACTCATTGTCATGCAGGAATGATTGTGCTCTCTCTACTTTGCTGGGCTTCTGAATTTTAATGTTTTTAGGCTGGATGGCTAAGGAGTTTTGGGAAAAAGAAACTGTTAAAGGTGAAACCAGTTTATAAACATGTTAATTTAGAATGGGCTGTTTAAATTTTATGCTTTGACAGAAAATTGTCACTGTAGTTTCATGCCTTAATGTCTAACAGTAACAGCATTCTTTTTTTGTCCGTAAGAGGGACTATTATGAATGCATCATAATCAAAAATCAAGTCTTTATACCACTTCTGTTATGTTCATCTGTTATATTAAGAGGTATGATCTGGGTTAATTATATAACACTATGTTAGAATATGCCTAAAATAAAGACATTTTAATCAACTATGCTGTGGCTTAAACACCACTTTTCAGACATAACTCTGTGTTATTTCTGAAATTTTTAATATATCTTAAAAATATACCAATTAAAATAAATTATTGTTATCATTTCTTTGTATCAAAGAAGAACCTTCAAACTTACAAAAATACCAGTCCGGAGGTAAATATGTGTCATATCCCACTAGGGAAGAATTTAAAGTAACTGGCATTTCCATGTAGTTAGCTTCTTTCAACATACAGTTTATTACCTGCTCTTCATGTTATTTAGCTCACAGAAAGAAGTAAGTTTTATTTCAGAAGAATGTCTCTCGACAGAGCGGACATGTGGATTTGTTGCTGGATGTGAACCATTTGTACTGAAAAAAAGAAAAATACAGCTGTTTAATATACAAATGCAAGCTGAATATCAGGAACACTGGTACATCAATAATAATTAGAAACAGTAAAAAAAAACCCTTTTCACTTGTGCATGTATGCATGTGTATATATACATATCTATTTGTATATTACACACTGTAGCAGCCCCTCTCTCATTACATGGTCTTACATCTTAGTACAAAACACACAGAAATCATATATGAGTTCAGTTAATCTCAGATACTCCAATAACAAAGTGGAAAATTGATGGTACTACAACCAAAGTTTCTGGTTTGAATTACATGGATAGCCAGGTTGGATGGAGTTCTGGGCAACCTGGTATAGTGGAAGTGTCCCTGCCCATGGCAGAGTGGTTGAAACTAGATGAACCTTCCAACCCAAACTTCTCTATGATTCCATGATACTTTGCCTAATTAAAAAGATGTAGTCAAGGTACTTACCAAGCATGCTGAATGAAACTTTTTTTTGCATGTTCTGCAAGCTTTTTTGGGAAGAGAATAGTTGGAGCCATGAATGACTGAAAAACAGATCATGCAATCTTCAACACCTTCAAAACGTTTATCCACATTATTTTTCCACAAAGATAAGCCTTCCATAATACTTCCATTCTAACAGAGGGAAAAGAGCTGTTAATACTGTAGAAATCCTTGGGACTATTACTACTGTTATTCATAAACACATGAAGGAAACAAAGCCTGAAAGCTTTATAATCTGAAATTATATGCAACACATGCCGTGAGTAATTTATGATAGTCTAACATACAGAAATGTGAGTATTCCTAACAGAGGAAGAATGCATTTAGGAGCACACTTAAAAGGAGACTTTAAAATTTTCAATCACTGTTTTGTTTTGTTATAACCACAGCAACCAGCAGTCTTAGAGAATTACATGGGCTAGGTTTTTGGATTTCATTTTTTTGTTGTTTGTTTGTCTGGATTTTTTTTCAAATTATAGCTGAGATGGCATTGCCACATGGAGCAAACAGTGGCCTATGTCTTAAGAGATCTGAATTTTCAACTTGGGCTATGGATTTAACAGGACTTAGCAGGCTGATCATAAGAGTGATCTTATTCCTGTGCAGTCCTTTGCAATCTACTGCTGAGATCCATTATACAGGTCTATACAATACTGCATTACTAGGAATATTCTTCTATTATAAGGACTTTTAACTTTGCAAACCTAGGAGCTTTCTTTAAACTCACCTGATGTGTAAGGTATGTGCTTAATTGTAGCATCCAATTGCGCCACTGCTGTACAGCCACACCAACCCTCTTGCCACTCTCAACTGTTATGGATCCCAGTGGGTAATTTGGTGGAAGCTGTATTATTAGTTCAATAAAGATATCATCAACTGAATAGGTAGCAATGACTTCGCGTGCTGCAGACCGAGCTTTTACCTATGAAAAAGAATGCACACATTAAAAACAATCCAGAGAGATACTCGCCATCTTTAGTCTCTCTATATATATAATATAAACTATAAGTACATTACTATATACATTAAATAATTTTCTTCGATCTGGTAAACATTTTTCTCAAAGAAAGCAAAAATCTACACATATCTTGGCAAACTACAAGAAATTACCAGCCATTTTCCAATGGATTACCTTTTTTAATAAAGCAAAAAGTAGTATATTGATAATAGTATCTTCCACTTATTTCCTCAGTTTCTCCAACATCCTAAAACCCATTCTTTCATTTTTTTTCCCAAATAGAATATTTTATATATTGATACCAAGCAAAATTCTATTTCATCAGTCATTTAGAGCAATAGAAGAGCAATCATATAAAACACTCAGAACCACAGGTTGGTTCTGAGAAGTCAAGTTTCGTACAATGTTTGCAAAAAACAAAACAAAGGATGAAGTCTTACTAACCGTCATGCCATTAAATAACTGTGTGCTAGTCTGAACAGAAGATATTTCCTGGGAAGAAAGCACGCTGCTGACGTATTTGCTTGTAAATTTATCTACAACGCTAAAGACACGCTTTTCACAGCTATTCCACCAAAGCCTGACCATGGCTGGCAAGTCTTTCAGTGTTATGTGGTACACAGAGCAGGCCAAATGCGGAATCAGGGATGACAGTGCTCCTGTCCCTGGGAGGGAAAGAAAAGATGCTGAAATAAGACTCTTAACACATTAGTCATGCATGTTGGTGCCTCCACAGCACATAGAAAAATTCTGATCTCAATACAACTGTGGTAAAGAGAATTTCATGTACATGTTCCCATTACTGCTACTCTAAGGGTTTGTTTGACTCAGCTGTTCTTCACCAGGCTGGTTTCTTTGTTTCTTAGCTTAATACTTCACACCTCACCATTCACCTTCAAGGTTAGAGATGACTACTAGGTGGACTACCAGGAGTGAAGAATAATTTTATATTGTAGAAATTACAAAATGCTCACTTTGGAGCAAACAAACAATAAGATGTCTGAAGAACAGCTGAGGTTTGCAGTGTTCTAGACATGCATAGAAATGGCCCCAAGTTGCATCAATAGAGGTTTGGGTTGTATATCGGGGAAAAATTCTTCACTGCAAGACTGTTTAAGCATTTGAACAGGAGGCCCAGGGAAGTGGTGGAGTCACAGTCCCTGAAGGTGTTAAAAAAAAAAGTAGACATGGCACTTAGGGGTTTAATGGGCATGGTGGTGTTTGGTCAAAGGTTAAAATTGGATGATCTTGGAGGTCTTTTCCACCTTAATGATTCTATAATGACATAAAGGAAATATTTCCCTTGGGATGTCATATTAGTAAATCTTTTTTACTGTCATCCAGATACATTTTTCTGCAACATAGTGATGTACAAGCAAAAAGTTAAGAAATGGAAACTGAGTTTCTTTGTTTATACCTACACAGGTACATAAAATAAAAATTTCAATGAAGTAACTTTAAAAAATATTTCTCTTTTTCATGTTTCTCAGCTGAAAAAAGCCGTGTATTTTCTTTCATCATTGTTTATTAACTGGGTCTTCTGAACATCATGAGAAAAACAACACAAAATATCTCAAACATTTAAAAATATATATCAAAATATTTTTTAAATTTTTGTATTTCTGATTTGAAATACAAGAAAGAATAGAAATTCTATTTAGCATTAACAAATATATCTAGAAGCAATGGTCCCAGAATAGATCAGACATTTTTAGTGTTTTGGAATCTTTACATTCAGATTTCAATAGTTGTAATGTATTATTCCTATTTTTTGTTGTTCTTGATTTTTTATGATAAACATTTCAACTTTGGCAAAGTTTCAAATGGGGAGTATTAGCCAAAGATTTCTAAATGTCTGTATGCATTTGTCTCTCTGTGTACCTGTTTTATATGTAAGATCTTCCAAGTAAGTATTTTTAAGCAAAAAAAAAAACCCTTAAATTTCTGCAATATATCAACTCTCAAATACACAAATACAATTTTTACTAACCTTTGACATCTAAATGAAGCTCTTCAGTAAAGAAGGTTTTTACGTCCTTATTCGGAACTTCTGAAGTTGGCCCAGAAAAGACAGGGTTTTCAGGCATAAGCCTGAACAAGTGATAAAGCAGTTTATTCAAGCTTTTAGTTCTTCTAAGGTATTGTGAGTAGAGAACTCGCAGCTGGTACCATTAAAAAATACACAAAAAAAAAACCAAAAAGACACTTTATAAATATGGCTTATTCTGTATATAATAAGAATATGTCTTTGCAGGGAGAAAAAGCGAGACTGATTCAGAAAACCTGTTTAGGAGAGCAGTTAGTTCTCTGCACCATTTTGAATTATTAGATCATAATATGTAGCAAGCTTGTTTGAAAACGCAAGAAAGAATCGTTTATTAATGAATCTTAATTCCTTATTCCTCTAATATTACCACCCTCGACTACAGCAGTGCAGAAATCTAAGTTTAGTGGTGCTTTCAGAATTTCACTATTTCCACAAAAACAAGAGGTAGGAAGTTACATAATTGATAACAAGGCTGGATGAAACTTCAAGATTCAAACTAAATAAGTAGGTAAAGAAATTCAGTTAAAATTAAAAGACTGAACATATACCTGAGAAGAAGCTGCTTTGAAGAAAGCTAATGTTAACTTCCAAGTGAGAAGATATCCTAGAACAAGACAGAACTCGTCGCTCAGGAGCTGAATAACTGCAAATTCTCCAACTGGAATGCATTCCAGGATGTTTTCTAGCAAGAGTTCTTGAGTGGCCAGGATAGACATAAGAGCAGCTGGAGGTGATCTATGGAAAGATTTTATCTGGAATAGTAAACTCAAAACTTGAGCACAGCATTAACTGGATTTATGTTCACAGCCTTCCTAGAAAGTCATGCTAGTAAAGCCATACTTGCAGAACATAAAAGGGGCCTTTTATTACAGGAAAATTTACGTTCAGATTCACACATCAGTGCTATAGAAGGATTTTTTTTTTTTTTCTGAAAGGGATGGTTGTTTTTAACCGATCACTTAATCTGGAAGCGGTCTGTGGCTGAGCTGATTTAACCTACATCATGAAGAGCTGCTTTGCTTGCTTTCTTGTCACACCAGTAAATGAGCAACTGAACAACTCATCTCCTAATCACTGTTGGATTTTGGATTAAAAAGCCTTTTGCAGCTCCACAGTTAGGAAAGGTATTCATCATTGGGCTGAGGATATAAAACAAATGTTAACCAGTTAGCATACTCCCTCTTCATTTTATTGGATTCAAGCTATATAAAGCACTTAGGTTGATTTTGGAGTTTCCAATAGCTGAAGTTATCTGTGCAGATGGACACATTCTGAATAGAAGTAAAAATCTGTCAGGATTTTCCTACATAAAACATATATATGGCACTTAGTCTAGTGTTTAGTACATAAAAACAACTGCAAATACTGTCTCCAGTTTAACCAATTATATTGAATATTTTAAATATTTATGACCCTATTCTCATAGCCATGTAATTTTTTCTCTTTTAATATCTCCCGACAGACAACTACTCTGCTGCAAATTTCAATCTTGTGACACATCTTAAAAATATGGAAAACAGTCTTCAAAAAAGTGAGGCAAAAAATACACACAATGCAAATTCCTCCTCTTCATCACCATAGGATTTGAGATCTTCATCATCAAATTTAGGCAATTCAGGCATTAATCTATGGAAATATGGAAAGGAAATAATATTTAATTTTTAAATAATTTTAATAAACTATTTTAATATATGTGATGCATAGTTCTTTGCTTATCAATGTCAATACTACTGATAGGCAATAAAATAATGGCAATTATTCCTTAATAACAACACAGAATCTTTAAGAGATGTATCACCATTGCAAAGATGGTGCACGAGTGACAGCCAATGAGCACATAGCCTTGCTCAGTTCTTTTCCAGATCTCTTACATTTCCCTGAGTCATGCTGAAATAAAATAAAATCTGTGGTGGAATGAGGCATGGACTCCTGCTGTGAATGACAGAATCACGTTACTGCTAATTGTCCAGGGTTATATAGGATAGCTCACATCCAGGAGGAGCTAAGCAGTCAGAGCAGAAAATAGCCATGTACACCCTCGGCCACAAGTACACAGACCCTGGTGTCCCAGGGTGTTTATCTCACCCAAGCATACCACTCTCTTAGGCTGCTGCCCAACAGAGCATCTCTGTCCTTGGGCAGTAAATCAAAGCTTTAGATAAAATAGCACACAATTAGGTAGACGATTCCCAGCCCTTCTGCTTTTCTTCTTGTTCTAATGCTCGATTCATGCTGCGCCCCACAAAAATTCTCTATCAGAATAAAGCTATTGCAACATTATGTCTCAGAGTAAGTGAAAAATAATGGTTGCTGGCTTAAGCCAGTTGCCTTGCCATCTGCATTTGGACTCAAATGCACATGCTATACTTCAAATTCTGTATTCTCTTTTTAGGTACTAGAGATATCCAGGAGGTTCACAAGAATACTACCTATTTTTATTCACTTTCTTAATGTCTTACCTAAATTAGTGAAAATGAAAATGTCATACTACTTAATGATAGTGTCACACCTAGATCAAACCTGGAACATTTCAGTTTATGTTTTAGGATTCATTTTGGAGTAAAAATAAATAGCTTTATAGTTATGATACTGATATCTATCTAATTATGATACCAAAAATAAAAGTGTATCTTCATGTACTGCAGTAAAAGTTCTCAGTATATATTAATTCTACTTTTACAATTAAATTTAGCATTCATAGCTTTTTATGATGTTCTCCAAAACAGAACACAAATTGCCCAGTTAAGGATTTTCTGTCATAATGGACATGGTTTTGCTAAACAGCTATAAATGCATGTTCTATGGCACATTTAAAAAATAAAGGGTGGGGGTTGGGTGAGAGGTGAAAAAATGAGAAATTTGTTGATTCTTACTTATATAACATATGGTAGACAGAAATTTGTACAGGTCGAGCCCGGAAAAGCAACAATGGAGATAGTGTATTCAGTAGAGTCTGAAGTTTATCTGGAAGATTTGTTTTCTGGCCTGCAACAAACTTCGGTGGTAGTTTATGGTTTAACAGCTGGTCCTTCGATACATAAGTTAGAGCTTCACCCAAAGATGTTAACACCGAGTTCTGAAAAGAGCCTTCTGATGCATTTTTGGTTTCTCCTATATGAAAAAGACAAGCTGTGATGCAAAATGTATGGATGATATCAAAAACAAGCATTGTTAGAAATAACTCAAGACTGCACTTAGCAGGATCCATCTAATTTTAAGAATCACTTTACTAGCTAGCATGTAAGTGTTAAAAAAAATCTAAGTTTTTATAAACTATATTGACATAATATTCCTATAAATACAGAAATACAATTCATTCAATTCTATTTCAGAACAGCCTGGCTATTGTCCTCTTTTCCATATACTTGCCTGTGATTTTCACCAACAAAGGTAACAGCAAATTGTGAATTCCCTCAGAAAAGAATTCTTTCCATTCATTGATCAAGTTCTTAGGAAGACTTTCAGTAGTTTCAGAAGCTGCATCTTCAAAGTAAGTGCTAAGGGCAGATGCCAAGTCACAACTAACACAAGCAAAAATCTGCACAAGCGGGATATGATAAAGGGAACAGTTTTCACTTGTTGTCTAGGAGAAAATAAACAAAGAGGAAGGTATCTTAACCATAAATTTGCTTTAAAGTATGTTTCATATTCCCTGTCTACCCCAGAAAGTGTAATTTCAAAGAAGATTTAATTGCAAGGACCATTTAAAAATTATTTGGGGTAGGGGGTTGTGTTTAAAAATGTAGATTGTACTCTAGTAAGACTTCCTGAAAGTAATTTCCCAGTGTCACTAATTTAGAAACATCGATTGCTTCCATTATAAAACCTTCTTTATAATGACAGAAAGCAAATTCAAACAGAAATATACCACACCCAAAGCACTTGTGAGTCCAGTGAGACAAAACTGATCTGTGAAGTGCTCTCACTTTTCTCTCCTAAACATAAAAGCTTTACCAGTATCATATTTGCATTTCCAAATTGGAAAAGGAAATTGACAACATGCTATAAAAAACTGGATATTATTGAAGTGGCTGTCAGAAGAATATTTCTTTTCCCCCAACACAGCTGCTTCTTGCTAGTTCTTACTAGTTCCCCCCCAAAGGAATATGGTTATAAATTCAAAATATTCCCAAGCACTTCGTCTACACAAAATTTTCATGCAAATTTATTTGTTTTTTTTAAATAAAAAAAAGATAGTTTTGAGTCACACCCATATAGGTAAGGTTAATCCTAAAATCAAGAAAGGTCACATGGAAGTTTCCAGCCTGCCCTTGCAAGTGCATAGTAACAGAGAGATTCTGTATCTTTGTTTAATTAACAGGAAGTAGTCAGTTGACTGCTGACCTGTTTCCTAACAGCGTTACAATGTAATTTTGATGTTTCATGTGATCAGTTAGGCACCGAAAGGCACCGAAATGCAGATACTGCTTTTTACTCAGTTAATTTTTATATGTCAGATTTTGGTTTTAAAGGAATATTATTTTTCAACACAGACATACTTCAAAATTACTCTTCAATTACCAATGACATTATTAAACATCATATTGTTTGAAGAGTGAGCTGATTTCATCTCCATATACAAAAAGAAACAGGAGAATATTGCGTGTGCTTTTAAACTACACATGACCTTTGTCAAAGCCCAACACAAACAGGATTTTGTGCAATTCTTTTTAACATTGTGTCAAATATTTGCTACACTGAAATTAGTGTCCCTGACATATGCAGGGAATGATTAAAACGGGTAAGCACACTAAAAGTGAGGATCCTTTCATATTACCTCTAACCAAGCTAGCATGGAGCACATGATAAAGTCCCACTCGCTGTCTGCCAAAGGAGCTGTTGAATACTTCAGCAACAAGGGAAGGTAACGGATCATCTCAATGTTGAAACCAAGCAACGGAGCACTTGTTTCTTTCAGACTGCTGTAATAAAAATATAGCCAAAGCTTACAGATTTTCATGTTGTAGACATGAGAATCTACGTGCTTGCTTTCATTCCTCCTCTCCTGACAGACTAGTCTGGTATGACCACACTCTGCCCTATGTGCTTTTGATACTCTGTCTATCAAATGCAAAGTGCTGCCTTGGGTGCCAAGTCTAAGTAAATTACAGATTCATAAATTTGTAAAATTTACACATTTGCTCAACTAATAGACTTACATAACCTATGAAATGTAACAATTTTAATTAAATCAATGCAAGGAAAATAATAATTTTAAGTTACTAATTTAAGAAAAAAATATAAGTCCCCAATTCTCCAAATACTGTACATTATAAGTGTCCAAATACTGTACATTATAAGTTTAGATTAGATATTGGGAAGAAATTCTTCCCTGTGAGTGGGTGGTGAGGCCCTGGCACAGGTTTCCCAGAAAGGCTGTGGCCGTCCCATGCCTAGAAGTGTTCCAGGCCGGGTTGGATGAAGCTCTGAGCATCCTGGTATAGTGGAAAGTGTCCCTGCCCCAGCAGGGGGATGGAATGAGATGAGCTTTACAGTGCCTTTCAGCCCAGGTCATTCTACGGTTATTCTGACACTGTTGCCTGGCTTTTTCTCACTATAGTCAAGACAAAGGAATCTTAGTGTATTTTCATCCCTTGTTGGAAGTTTTACAAGTTATATTTTTGGGTCCAGAACTTTAAAAAGACAGACTTCCAAGTTTGGTATACAACTTTTCCTCCTGCTACTGAAATATGCAATCAGAATTTGGAACTGAATATCCAACAACATCTACAAAAGTTGGTCAGTCCTGAGTGCTTTTGAGAACACTAGGTGCCTTTAAAAAACTCCTTAGTTTCCCAGCTTTCAACCATTCAGGTAATTTTCTGCAACATGAGGTATTAAATACCTAAAGACAGGTCTATGAAACCAAGGGATGCAGTTCTACAAAAGCTTAGATATGTTAAAACAGAGCAGTGGATGGCAGTTGTAATGTACAGATAGATTTTGTTTTAGTTAATAACCAGTCTGTATTTTTAACCTCTTAAGAAATTAAAAAAAGTCAAATTGTCTCTAAGTTGCACCCACCAGCTAAAGAGAAAGCTGTCCTCATTATCATTTTTCCAAGACATTATGATTTTCAGTATTCCGGGTAGTAGATGATCACAATCAACACTTCTATCATTCAGGCAGGAGTTCAAAATGGAAAGACACCCAAATGCTCCTATAACAAAGTACAAATACATATTCAATAGTCTTAATTATCAAGACAAAACAAATGTTAAAATGCAAGTTGACTGATCCTTTTATTTCAACATAACATTAATCTTTGAACAGGTGTCATTGTTAAATCAAAAATACTATATCCAACTCAAACTTTAAAAAATAGCCCACCTCCTATAAGACTGATAGATTATACAATTAATAAAAAGGAAAAATACCTGCTAAGATTGAAATCTCTTTGTGCTACTAAAAATGTAGTATGCTAAGTAATAATTTGGACAGATAAAGAAGGAAATAAAACTGCAAGTTGTGAATTCTAGTGTTAAAGGAGTGTTAATTGGAGTTCTAGTTGGAATATTAATTTTTACTTTCAGAGTGAAGTACTACTGTTGCATTAGCACTGGTTTCTGTTTTTAAGAAAAAATGCATTTATCTAGATTTCTTTGAGAAAATGAACATTTCCTACAAGCATGATGACAAAGAAATAAGGAAAACATAGCAAAACCAACCAACTAAACCTCTGCTTCACTTAAACAGCAGAGCAACGATTTACAACTTTCCTGACCTGAAAAGATAAAGACCATTGGAATGGTAAGCCTACAACCTATTTCGAATTTGGATATATATTGTCTGCTCAAGAATCCCTAGAAAACTGAGAAGCAGCGGAAAGGAAATGCAGATTACAAATAAGAGCACTCCACAGCAGGTGAGGATTCTCTTTTCCCCTTCTCTTCTGTTTTGAGTTTCACAGATACAATTTTTGCCTCACTGGTTCACTTAGAAAGCCAGGAAGGCTAAACTAAGTTCAAAGAGGAAGAGTTAGGGAAACTACCATGGGACAGGTATGGTGGTTTAGTTCTCTTGGGTTTGGTCTAGGCCTTCCCTGGTACCAGGGCTATAACTAAGGAAGCATTCCACACCATTCTTTCACGTAATCAGGGGTATATAAAGACAAAGGGAAGGTTTCCTCCCTCTCTCTCTCTTCCTTTTGGGTGTTTGGAGGACAGCAGGTCGCAGTGTATCAGCTTAGCTCTTACCTACATTAGCTGAGGCCTGCCTGAGAAACTGCTGTCCCAGCTGCATGGAGGGGAAGGAACTGCTTCTCTTGAGGGAAGTTGGTGAGAATTTATTGTGGCAGTTACTTTCTTGAGCTTTTCCCTGAGTTTACAAGTGTGAGTATCTGTTTTGTTTTAGTTTTACCCAGTTTTTTTGTCCCTTTTCCCCCTTTTCCCTTTTGGCATTGTTTGGAATTCTTGTTCTGTATATACATAGTGTTTAATTGTATATAACTGTAATATATATGTGAATATATATATACTTTTACTACAATTTTCTTTTGGTACTTTTTTTCCCACTCTCTCTCAGGAGCGGGGAGTCTGTGTGGCCAGCAGCTGGGTTTGGCAGGGAGCCAACCCAAACCTCCACAACAGGGATTTTTAAGATTCCTCTCAATTGCTGCATGGCACTAACACTGTCATTTCCACACTTTAAGGACATCCATTTGAAGAATTCATCTGAAATCCTGAGGACACTGCCAAGGGACATATATCCACAGTTAAAAGTCACCAAAGATAATTTTTTTTCAATTTAAGGAAGAACAGTCCTGTTAGAAAATACAAAACCTACATTTCAGTTTTTATACAGACTGATCAATATGTACAAGAACACACAAAAGCAGTACTGGGAGAAAATAGAAAGTATTTTCCTTTTAAATGGCATCTAACTCATAAATGCATATGAGCATTTCCAAATAATTGCTTTGAAAAGCAACAAGTTTGTGAAAATATAGACCCGTATTAAGTGGGTAGATTCAAAGCAATAGTATAACACATCTCAATCACCTCTTAAGTAATTTTTCCACAGCTGCAGACAGTGTCTGTAGTGTAGTTCTGACTGAGCACACTGCATCCCATGCACTGGAGGAACTACTCAAAAACTTTATGTAAACTGTAAAAGAGTTCTTGCCAAAGTATCTAAAGACAAGGATGACACTACCAGTTGACAATAGTAATACTTTTGCATACTGTGTAAAGCCTAAATGGTTACCTGAAAACTTTGATATTTACAGATGTAATTAAATAAGATAGACCAAGCAAGAAGTACAACAATATCAAAATGCTTTTTAGCAGTTCACTCTAAGTTCTTTACTTCTAATTTTGTACTATGCAGTATAGCTTGTACTTTCTGAATAAGGCAGAAAGTCTAGAACTGCCTGGAAGAAATATGCAACTGAGAAAACATTTCTTTCTAGAAAAAAAAATTATTATAGTTAATGCATTTTATCTAAAAGCAAACATTATTACAAAATAATGTTCTTAAATTCTAATGAACTAGGCTGAGGTAAGAACATACTCACCATCAGTGCTGGAAAGATCTGTCTGTGTGCAAGTCATAAGTTTGGCCACACAATGGAAGACAAGTTCTCTCTTTTTTTCCTCATTTAAGAAAGGTGATAAACACTGAAGTGTATGCAATCTGCCTTCTGTTAATGGCAGAAACCTATTCATACAAGCAAAACATCAAGAATGAAATGAACCCAAAAATTTAACTAGAAAACAAAATGTCAGTTGTTTCCTAATGATCTAATATCCTCCAATGTAACTAATCTCATACACTAAACCACAATCTCACTTTTACACGTCACACGTATTTATCACAATTTTCAGTTTTCAGTTCTCATTTGTCAGAATCAGGATCATTTAACATTATCAACATTCACAACAAACTCAAACTTTGCAGGCAGCAGTATTAAGATACCCTTCTGTTGTCTTAAAAAGTTCTTTCCCCTCCCAGGAGACAGTGTTTTCTGCACAGATCATTTTGGCCATGGTTAAGGACCACAGTCTTCCATGTTCCTCTGATCTTCAAAAAAGAGGAAAGACCCTGGTTAATATATGCAGACGATCTGGGTTCATCAGAAAAGCATTTGGATGAAGTTTGAATCAATAGACAGAAGGAAATATAGACACAGTTAATACTCTATACAATGCAAAATGTGAAGACAGAGTTTAGAGTTGTTTTACTTGTTCTCACATACCTATCAAATATAGTTTGCTGAAGGCTAGCTGTATTACTCAGTGTACTGAACTTCTTGTATGTGATGTGCATCTCTTCTAACATTTGAAGATATTCCAGAAGCAGATAAGGAGGATTCTCCAATTCTTCAATCCACTGCAATGAGTACAACAGTTCTGCGACTAATTAAAAAACAGAAACTGTTGTTTACAAATGACTGCTGAATATATTCCATAAATAGCATAAACAAGACGTTTCAAGTCAAGTGTTTGTTGGAGGGTTTTTTTAGTATGCTTTTAATGCATCAAAAGTATTATATTTATACACAATCTCAGATGCTTCAGGCATGAACTGGGTATTTGCCATTATACCATAAAATACGATAAAAGAAAAACCTACAGTAATCTGTTATAGATATTCAAGAAATATTAAAGCAAATCAAGGAAGCAAGCTCTATTCTCCCCCTTTTTTAATATATACTTTTTGCCAACAAAACAATCAAGATCTAAGCCCAGAAGAAAACCAAACAAATTTGATGATAAGAGGTAGCATGTTGTTCCTTCATTAGTTTACAAAGACTCACAACTAAGCGTTACACTTCTCATCATGGCAAGATGTTTGGAGATAGAATTGTTCATGTCATTTGAGCATTCTCAAAATAAAAAGAAACTAGATTCCACCTGGTGGAATTAAGAAAAATTGCTGCCTGGCGCTATCTTTACATTATGGCTAAACCCTCCGGGCAGGGATACAGCTCCAGTTGTGCACTCCTGACAATGTACTGGGGTTTGGCAATGAACAAATCTGAAGTTCACTGAAAATTCAAACATCTCCCAGTTCAAAGTTCTTTTGAGACAGGATGTATATCATCAAAAAAGGCCCAGGAATATAAATATTACACTTGTACATACTTTTAAAGGAGACCTGAAGGAAAAAAAACAAACAAAACCAAACCAACAGCAAAAGGTAAAAGGATAATTTCTCATACCTGTATGCCAGACCTTAACTATGCATTTCTAATTATAAATTCAGGTTACAAATACTATAAAATAAAATTCCTTTAAGTTTTACCATTGTAACTTACTTATATTGTCGATTTTCTTTCTTTCAGCATCATCATTTCCATGATCTACAGCATTTTCCAATACAAGAAGTACCATTTTACTTAATAAGGCTGAAGTACACAGATGGCCTGGAAGTTTAGTTGTGCCACACAACTTGACACTTGATCCCAGAGGTTCACAATTCATACTAAGCCTTCCTTCCAAAAGAGGTTTGTGTATCCACTGTAATATGTGCATAAAAAGAGTGTGAACAAATAATTGGCATTTTAATGATGCATAGAAGAGTTATCATCTGTTTAACCATGAAAATTCAGAATTATTAAAAAATAACCATGAAACATACAAACTGACATCAAAAGCACAATGGTGAGGATGACCTGCTCCAGTATATTAAAAAACCTAAATGCACAGCAGTAATTTGAAACTGCATTACTGTCCCAGGAACAAATATGTTTCTTTAGAATTCTATATATTTTACAAGAAATACTAGGTTTACTGAAGATTGGTGGTTGGACAGGAAATTTATATCCTTCCCCACTCTCTACCATGTCAGCATTTTGTTGACAGTCAGCACCTCATGTTTCTCTGCAGATATTGGCATCTTTTTGAAGAATTACCTTAAAGAACACCTTCAAAATGTATTTTATCAGCTAAAATTTCTAAATTGTAAAGCAAGTTTCTGGTGTTCCATGCAGAAAAGGGTAATTTTGATTTTCTCCCCTAGTACTGGATGTGTCCATAAACATAGCAATTTTGTACTCTTCATGGAAGAGGCTGAAAAGAACCTCTGCACAGACATATGACTATTCATAACTGCAGTGCCATTTCAAAAGAAAGAATCCCCTTAAGGGACAGAGGCTTGAGGAAAGACTGACTGCCTCATGCAAGTCCATTATAATTTCCATACCTCAGTGGACAGAGACTCGTGCAACTTCCCCCACTCAGTTTTGTTTGGTGTGACATGCTCAACATAAGCTCTCACAAGGCAGCCAGATTGTCCAGCAGCTTCCATGAGTTTCAACAACAAATCACTAACTGCAGAGATCAAAACCTGAAGACTGAGAAAAGGAGAAAATAATGCAAACAAGTTCAGCATTGTCCCATAAAAGCATGTTCTACATTGATACAATGCTCTATATGTCGTCCCAATGCTCTCTCTATACATGCTGTACCAGTGGTGGTTTTCTGCTCTACCCACCACCTTCAAAAAGGTGAAAAGTCTCTCAGGAATATAGATGTCTATGAAATAAAAAACAGCATAGCACTGATCTTAGCTTGTTTTAGAAAACAACATATTATGAAGCAGACATGTGCATCCCAATTACCTTTTAACGTCCAAAGAGGAAGACTGAACTTGATTCTTGACCCACAGTGCAGCTTTAAGCAAAAAGGTACTCTGTTTCTCTGTGCTCTGAAGCTGATGCAGAAGTGAATTTACACCAGACATCCAAGTGTGTTTTAATTTGCATACAAGTAAATCTATTGTAGGGAAAAGAAAAAAGAAAACAAAACAATAACCAACAGGCAAACCCAGCACAAACAGGTAAATTACAATCTACAGCATACACCAATAATCAAATGTCTAAAGGTCCTAGAGTAGGAAAACAATTCTCTTTTTTATGTGGTTACAGGGAAAAACTATCAAGGGTAAAAATACAGCTTTCTTGTTGCAGAGTACTTTCAAATTAACTATGACACACAGGTAAAATTTAATTTATTAATAGTAAGTGATGTTCCTGCTGTCTACTACAATATGTCCACACTGTCTTCAAAACTGCAAATCTCTTTACTGAAATACTGAACGTTCACAACATCAATAGTCATTTGCAAAGCAGCAGTGGTTTTCAAGCTAGTACTGCCTTACTTCATTTCCAAGACAACACTGAAACATTGTGCTTACTTGCACTGATGTCAGTAAATGCATGTACCATTTTATCACTCAAATTCTGCCTTCAAAGAATATACATCAGGATCTCAGTGTGAATATGAGATGGTGCTAAAGAGAGAGGTAGGGATCAAAACTGGTCTGAGTTTGACCAATAATTTTTCAGAATAAACACAGGTGTCTCAAGTGATTGCACATGTTTTTTTATAGAATCCTTACACTGCAGAATGAATAAAAAAAGAGCTCATTTCTTGTATTTTATAGACTTTAAATAATCTATGTAGCACTCCAAAAAGCATGCAATATCACAGCTTCAAAGTTACTTGATACTAATATCAAAAAAGTTTAAAAATCCTTGTAAAGATGTACAGGGCTTGATGTTTAGTAGTAACTATGGGCATTGTAAATGAAAGCACAAATTTTTGTGTCAGTTACAGCCATAAGTGCTCAATGTATGTGAATTCAGTATTCTATTCCATACTTGAAGCTGTTTCATGAAAAAGAAGAATTTAGATGTAACCATCACCTATGAGAAAGTTTGGTGAAAGTTCTTTTTCTAGATTACCTGTTAAGTGTGTTGCATCCTGCCTCTGAGCACACAGCTGGAAGATGGTAAGCAGCAAGTCTTCTGAGGATGGCATCAGTAAACACCCTTTAACTGAGCTGAAAAAGCTCGAGGCTACATCGCAGATGAAAGATACTGATGGTTCAGTATTTCCAGCGTCAGAAAGATCCTTTGCTTTAGACAGAGCTGCTTGAAGTTTATCAATAATTCTTTCAACAAAAGTTTCATCAATCAGTGATTCTGTTGGCGAGAGGAACACAACAGCGTGCTTTGATTACTTGATATACATGGTCATTCAAAGATGTCATCTTAATATGGACCAATTTGGTTTATATTTAATTTTGAAAGAAAAATAAAGTGCAAAGCAGTTTCAGTCTAAGGTATACATAAACTCTCTTATTTCATAGACATCAAGGATCACCTAGCCAAAGTTTCATACTGCCAATCATCTTTTCCCTAAACCAATTGAAGCAGCTTCAAGAGAAGTATATAAAATAGATCAAGTGCAGAGTAATCCCTCTCTCTTTTATGCCTTCCTAGCTTCTGGCAACCAACTGTGAGCCCGAGATTACACCTGGACCATTGCACAGAATTAACCCAAGCAGACCAGTCTTCTGTGAACATGTTTAGTTCCTTTTTTGTGGGATCCAAGCAGTCTAATCCCATTTATCCTCAAACTCCACAGCATCCTGTGGCAATGAGTTCCATTATTTAATTAGGAAATGTATGAAGATGTGTACTTTTTTCTTCCCTCAAGACTGCTATCTAAACATCTGTTAGCAACTCAGGTTTTTCCGTTGAAAGAAACAATGAAAAATTTCTTCCTAATTACATTTTCCATAAAAATTATGATTTTATAGCTCTTTAGCACAACCCCATCCCTAATCACTTCCACTGAAAAATTGTAATCTGTTTTGATTGCCTCTAAAGCAGAAGCCACTGCTTTTCTAACCATCCCTGCCAGCTTTCTTTGACCATATTCTAATTCTATTACACTGTTTTTCAAAAGCATATAGGTGAACAAGACTATTGCAGTGACCAGAACAATAGGCAGTATTCCAGATACTGACTATATATTCAGTGTATTGACTACATGTAATTTGTCCTCTGTTCTTTTCGCAGCAGCTCTTAATAACCCATATTCCTTTTTCACAATCTGCCATTTACAGGGAACCACAACAATGACTGAAGATCTCTTTTTGAGGTTTAACAGCTCAGAGCCTATCATTGAATCAGTACAGTTGCAATTGTTTCTTCCTATTTATTTTTATATGTATATCAATACTGTGATATTTATTTGGTTTGGATTTCTTTTGTACTTATATCAGTTAAGCACTCAGTATCACCACACACTGTTATGGGTCTGTGAAGTTTCAGTTTTGGTTACTCTGAATAATTTATCAGAAACAATTATTTTTCTTTTCATATTTATCCTTTTTCCCCTGTAATTCCTACCATCTGATAGGCTATTGAAAGGTTCTTCCATTTCCTCCATGACAGTTTACCTTGAGAAACTGAGATAAGAGATCTCATTCAAAAGAATTTTTTGAAAGTCCACATACTCTATTTTGGCCTAAATCACTAAGTCAAGAACAACCATAGCTCCTGAGAGTCTCTTAGGATTCATCCAATATGAATTAAAAAAAGGTCAGCCAGCAGAAAACAAGCTCAGCAGTACCTCCAGCTGTACAGTCAGAAAGCAAAGTCACTGGAAAATCAGCCCTATGACATGACTCACAAGCACGTTTGTTGAACTCTCTCTAGGAAGAGGGAACAGGTTTTCCTGATGCTTCTATACATCGAAAGTTCCAGTAATAGAAAAAAACAATCTTACAACACCTTCAGGATGCCCTGTCTAGGAACATCCACTGCAGTCAGCTTATTGTGTGCATCTTCAAAACTTGAGAGCACCACAAATATGCACAGCATTCACAGAAACCGAAATACATCACAGCAGGGATCAAAAAAATGCTGAGTTTACATGGAAAACATGATGAAAATTGGACTCCCCTAGAAGTCTATATCAGGTACAAAAAATGCAAGGAACAAATTAAGTAAGATGCTATTAATAAAAAAAAAACCCCAGATTACATATACAGCATAAGTGCATACCCAGAGTTTTTAAAAGACATTAATCTAAATGAAAATGTCTCAAAACAATTTATAGGTCCTGTAACAAGGTATTACCAACACACACATGGATCTATAACCATTGACTTTTGGTATTCTAGCTTTGAAGGTAAATTTCAGATGATATGGTTTAGAAAGTCATATTATCCTATAGCACATCAGCTAACAAATCAAACTTTTTAAGTTTTCTTCAAGTTTTCCAGACTTTCAATTTTGAATCTGTTCTTTAAACACTGACTTTGTTTAGCAATGCAGACCAAAAAAATGGCAATTGCTGCTTAAAGTTAGTTTACAAAATTAAATTGGATGTAGTAGACTGGTTTAGGTATAAAAAAAAGCAAGCCCAAAACAAATAAATAGAAACTCCAAGCCAACTAACAAACCAAAAAAAAAATAAAATAAAATGCCATAAGAAAGCCTAAATATTCCAAATTAAGTATTCTGGGAGATCTCCAATTCCTTTCAACCTCATATAAAGCATAAGTGCAGTATTTACACTTCACAGTCTCCAAGGATTATAAATGCTTACCACTTTTAATGTGCTGTGACAACACCAAACTCAGGAGGGTCCACTTTTCTGAAGAGGTTGAGTCTGATGAGGCTGCTCCAGGTTTTAAACACTGGTGACACAGTTCATCTGCCAGCATTACCAGTCTTTCTCCAAGTGTATCTCCTTTAAGCCAGTCAGAGACTAAGGAAAGTTTCGTTGAGCTTGAGCATGCCTGAATCATGAGAAGATAATTCTAAGAATCTTTTGAGGGTGTAGAATCATAGAACAGTTTGAGTTGGAAGGGACCTTAAAGATCATCTTCCATGTTCCAATTCAAGTACCAACACCCCTGCCATTGGTAGGGACACCTTCCACTAGACCAGGTTGCTCCATGCCTCATCCAAGCAGGCCTTGAGCACTTCCAGGGATGCGGCATCCACAACTTTCTGGGCAACCTGTTATTAACTATTAACTTTCATCCCTAACTAAGCAAAAGATTACTATGTCACACTTACACAGAGTGGGAATCATATCTGTCACAAACAGTAAGTCTTTAGGTGTTTACATTTGCAACAATCCCCCCAACTTTCTCTTTGGTCAGAGACAGAAGGGCCAGGCCTCTGCTGTAGAGTGAAAAAGTCACCTTCTGAAAATGCTTCCTTTTCCTATTTTTTTCAACCACAGAGCCCAGGGAATTCATCCACTGGAATTAGAAAATAACTTCTGGATGCCCAAGTTGGCTGAAATAAAACCTACTTACAACATAAAATCTGTTTACAGCACCTGAATTCCAGAAAGAAATGGAGGGTCACAAATCAAAAACATTATTTTGGTGATGAGCCACTGTAAGTTATAAAATCATAAAAACAGAGTATTCCTAAAATCACAGTATGTGTGAGGGAAGATACTGTGGTCTACGTACTGGATTATAAATCAAGTGCTATGAGTTCTTGTTCAAAAATCTGTCATACACTTCGTGTTGCACTCCATGCAATTATTTAAGTGTCAGTCTCTCAACATTTGGTGTGAAAAAATGGAATACTACCTTTTCCTTGTAAGCATCTTGTAAGAGTGGTAAGTAATTTAAATTACTGGTCTAATCCCCAGCTCCATTCTCACTAGCTTAGAAGGGATGACCAACAAATCAGGAATCCCTCTGGCTCAAAAAGCAAACTGACCAGAACTAGAAGGGACAAAGATTCTTTTATTTTGGTATCATCATTTAATTTTTAAGACTGTCTTCAGATTCAAATGCATTTAAAATAAACACTACTCTAAACTATTAATGTAATATTTTCAAACTATGGAAATTATCACTACATAGGTAAAAAGAAAGAAGTCAAGCACATGTGAGTCTCAAAGCTAACACCAGAGAAATATTCAAAGCTACGTACAACAAGAAGAAAAAAAAAAAATCGAGAGGTACCTTTTGAATTATCTGGAGAAAAATAATCCATTTCAGATCCATCTGAAAAGAAAAACAAAATGCTGAATAGAAAGCATTAATACCATTTTAACTGTTCTGTGGAGATGAAGTAGAATTTGCTAAATTTCAGTAACAAAATGAATAAGGGACTGCATCTGAGAGAAAGCAAATTCTGATGTTTCTTTTTTTAATAATTTATACCATATAAAAAGGAACAGATGTTATAACCTTTCACCCCAACACTGTCATGTAAAGCTTTCCTAAAACTACCTTCCTTAAACTAAACTTACCCAAGTTCATGTAGAATATTTTCCATTTGACAGTGCCAAAATATTATTAATGAACCACAACCCACAAAACCAGTAATGACTTTGATAAAAATTAATGACAATAATGCACAAGTCCTACCTTTGCTAAATCATCTAGAATGATTTTCCTTTCATCACTGCTGTTGCAACAATGAAGCACACTGTATAAAATATCAACCAGGAAATGGGTGTCTTTTCTCCAGTCTTCTTTCAGCCAAGTTATTAAATTCACATGCAGAAATTGTACAGATGGACTTCTGCTATGAGCTATCATTTTGTTTTGGGATTCATCTTGAGCACGGCTTACATCATTTCCCTGCTCTAAAAGTACTTGGAAAACTCTGTTTGAGGAAAAAGAGTTGAGCAGGGCAGAGAGAAATTTCAAATGTTGTTCTGACTTCTGTTCATTGACATACACAATGCACAGCTCAGCAAGGTTGCAGACCAAGTTCTCTAAAGGTTCTTTCCTTAAATGTGAGTTATGCTTCAAGTCAGCCTGTATTTCAGAGTCACTTTTTCTCACTTCTGTGAGCTTTCCATGTTCTGTGTTTCTTTCAGATTCATCCTCATCTGTAAATCTGATTTTCAGAGATTTCCTGTTGTTTGGTTTTGTAGCACTCTTTGGATTCTGAAGAATTTCTAGCATACCAGATATGGCAAACAATGATTTCTCATCAGCATCCAGCCTATCAACATGAAGTACACACATTTTTAAAAGATGGTCCCAAAAATCTGACAACAGTTTCTGGAAAACTTCATCCGTGCCATCACCATTGGAGACTTCTGCTTTAGCTTCCCAGGAGCTCAGTGTTTCTGCTATTTCATAAAATAATGGTCCACTTTGCAACTTGGGCTCCTTAAGAACTGCATTGGTAAAAGGAATTAGCTATAAAGACAAAAAAAAATATTAAAAAACAGTGATACAATTAAAAAGAATTTTATTCTTTATAATGCTAAGAAATTACATAATTTTGAAAAACTTTCATAATTTTGAAAACTCCTGTTTGAAAATATACAGGTTGGCTTTTTCTTTGCTTAAAGATAATTTAAACTGCACAGTAAAAAGAATCATTTTACAGGAAGAAAAATATTTACTAAATTCAGAAACATTGTTTTTCCTGCTCATTGCTTTCTACAGTTGCCTGAAAGGAGGGTGTAGCAAGGTGAGGGTCAGTCTCTTCTTCCATGTCTCAAATAAAAGGACAAGAGGAAATGGCCTTAAGCTGAACCAGGGGAGGTTCAGACTAGATAAAAGGAAAAAAAATTCACTGAAAGAGTGGCCGTGCATTGGAATAAGCTGCCCAGGAAGGTAGTGAAGTCACTGTCACTAGAAGTGTTCAAGTGGTGTCTGGATGTGGCACTTGGGGTTTAGGGCTGGTTATGGTGGTGATGCGTTGACGGTAGAACTAAATGATCTTGAAGACCTCTTGCAACCTTGATGATTC
The DNA here is from genome assembly GCA_035221455.1 of Xenops minutus. Taxonomy (NCBI): domain Eukaryota; kingdom Metazoa; phylum Chordata; class Aves; order Passeriformes; family Furnariidae; genus Xenops; species Xenops minutus. The sequence goes on along the minus strand of JAWWEE010000001.1, from coordinate 16,416,002 downwards.
TGTGTGATTTTTTAAAAAAAATCTGAGGAAACGTTCAACAGAAGTAAATCCTCACCTAAAGTTCACATTTTTCTTTCCCTTTGAATTATTAAATGTACACACAACAATATTCAATATTTCTAATAAATACCTGGTCAGATATAAGCATTTGATGAATTTGGGTTTGGTCATCTTCTTCTATTTTCTGTAGTGCAACAAAGCACAGACATTCCATAAATGCAGTTGTAATTGCTGAACTTTCTGAAGGGCTGGCTATTACCCGCTCACTTGACAACCTATGAGAGGCAACATCAGAGGAATGGCACACTCAGTCAGCTGTGCTTCTGAGAAATTACATATGAATGTCATGAATGTATCCCGTTACGTTTTTCTAATCCAGACAACAAGAATAGGAGAATATAGACTCATAGAATCATTTGCAGGAGTCAGATCAAAATAAGTTCAAATTAAAGAGTCAATAAACCCAGGCATTTCATATAACATATTAAAATATCTTCTTCATCCAGTCTTAAAGTTCAGAAAAAAATATCTATGTAAATAGAGAAACCATATTCAGTGAAGCATACGGTCTCATGTTTCAGCTGTCTATCAAAACTCCTTTGCAATTTTCTACACACGCCACAGAGATTCAGAAAATGTCACTTTCTGTCATTACAAAAAAAAAAAAAAAAAAAAAAAAAAGAAAAAAAAGCCACCTAAATCCAGTTTGAGACTGAAAAACTGCAATTTGTTTGCTTTCTAATTGTCCTAGTTACAGGGGGCGGGACCAGTTTATCACTACATGGGTGTAACCAAAACTGGGTATTCTACACCCTCTATGTCATTCCTGATAAACTTAATAATGAATTGTCGGCAGCAGCTGCAACAGGCCACACCTGACACCTCAGGCTACAAACGGGATGTTAAAGAACTCTGTGAGACAGAGGAGTGTTTCTGCCTTCACACACGACTCAGCTCCCCTCCCAGGAGGCATTAGCACCTTCACACCCAGATTGAGGGGGTCATGTCTGCTAATGGCAATCAAAGATTCTAAAAATATCCCACGACTCACAGGGTTAAATCACACATTGTGAAACTGCTCACCCTGGGAGAGGTACTGGACATTCCCACCTGAACCTGTGCATATGCAATCTTTGGGTTTTGGGACTTCTGCCACCACTTTTTGGATCCAGAGGAGGACCAGAAGCTCAACAGGACTGTAACTGCCACTCTCAACAAGACTGTGACCAACATCCTCACCAACAGATTTTCCTCTCCTTTTACTTTGCATTCAGGGGTACCACGTGGTGCTCAGAACAGGGGCTAATGAACACCATTCTGTTCATGCCCCAGCGTGCTGGGTTATACATCTGTTTTTTGTGGGTTAAAACCAATTTTTCTCTGTATCATTGTATTTATTGTAGTCTTTTTAGTAAATTTTAACTCTGACATATAACCTCTCTTGAGTTGGCTTCATTCCTCCTGACAGTTTACCTTTAAACCAGCACATTAATGAGAAATAGATTACACAAATTGCAATAGAAATATTACAATCACAGAATATTCTGAGTTGGAAGGGACACACAAAGATCATCAAGTCCAGCTCTTAAATGAATGGCCCATATGGTGATCAAACCCACAAATTTGGTGTTACAAGCACCATGCTCTAACCAACTGAGCTAATCTCAGGGTCATCACTTTACTACCTGTAATAAAATTCTATACACTTTTTAAAACTAACCCATATGTAACTCTCTTTTCCAGGAGCTCTGATAATGGCCACACCAACATCAATTGAGAACTGATTTTCGTTTAAATAAATGACATTCTAGTCTCTCATAAAACAATTTCTATATGCTTTTGAGTACACAATACACATGTATGTATCTAGATTTGATAGAAAGTTGGTTTTGATGTATTTTAAAGGCAAAAAGTGATAGCAGTTTCAATCCTTTAGAAATCATAAGAACTAAAATTCCCGCATACAGGAAATTTCACTATCACAGTGCTAACCCCAATAACTTCTCTAACAATTACACACTGGTGAGAAGAGCCTGATTCTTAAGAATTAATTCTTAAATTCATTTCATATTTTAAAACCTATTGTGGAATAAGCACAAAGCTTTGACAAGGAAAGATAAGAATGCTTTATATAAGGAAGACGTAATAAAACCAAAAGGAAAGCTGAGGGTTTAAAATGACAGCGACAGCCTCAAAAGATTGACTCTAGTTTTAGATATTTAAAAGAATTTTTAAAATACCATCTTCATTCATCTTTAAATGTTTGAAGGAGATTAGTTCTCTTATTATTTCCAAACCTAAAAGAGACTGATTCCAAATAAATAAATTTCTTGTTCATACCCTTGAATTATAGAGTCGAAAAAGGTTCTGAAATATTCCAGCTTCGGTTCCACAACACCAGGGGGTACCTTGCTAATGAAAGGCAAGAGGTTTGGGTATATAACAGTAGCCAGTCCTCGTCCACCTTCTCGAAGCACTGTCCATAGCTTTGGGAGAACTCCCTTTTTGGCATTTACATGACTCCAACAGTCCTACAGAAAGAAATCCACTTTCTGTAAATTAAACAAGAATATGTTGCCTCAGAAGAACTCCCAAGTTAAACATTTAACCTACCTCTCCATACTGCAGCTGAAAGAAGTTATCATCAAATTTAAATTCTGTTCAGTTACTCACTTCCCAGTATTTTTTAAAATCACTTTCCCTCTATTTCTGCTTGTGAATTTAAGTAGTTAATATCACAAAACTATTTCTGCATTGTTTTAAATCAACTGACCTTCCTTATTACCCAACTGGAATCAAAGACTTTAATGCTTTCACAATGCTTCATAAAAGTCATCATTTTAATTAGTCCTGTATTTAAGTTCTCATTATAAAGAACCAAGCAGTACTGACTTTAGAAGAATCACTAACTTCAAAAAAGTCTTCAAAATTTTCCTGGTGGTTACAAAATACTTTGGCAGTTTCTCCCAAAAACCTTTTTCCCATCTGATCTATTGTAATACTTATTATAGTTCCAGATACCTATATTTATAACAAGCTGAACAAAGATTGTTTGGGGTTTTATTCCACAAAAATTGTTATAGTTCATACCAGCAGTTACAAAAGAGATCTACACTATTAAGGTCTCAAAACACCCTAGAACCCTTAAGCTTGAAGGGGAAAAAAACAAACCAAAAATGCACTGCAGGTCATTTTTGTAACTGTCTTTAGTCACGGAAAAGGTTTTAAACATTATTTGACTTGATAATAACTACATTTAAAGAAAGGGATTGAGGTTAACTTAATTAAACTCATAAAACAACTCTAATTTTCAAATATGCTGGACACGACATATTTGAAAGTTACACTGAAACCCTAAGAAGGAAGGAGCATGTAGTCTTGAGGAGTTCATGTTATTAATCATCAAGAAAACCCAGTCAAGCCTTTCTTCCTACAGAGAATAAAGGCACTTGGTGAAGTTTGGGGAAAATATCTGCCTCTTAGGTTTCCCATATTACCTCAATAGTGGTGATAGCATAAAGTACAGCTTCCCAAAGAGCAGGACACACCACTGCATCGCTGTCGTCAATGCTCAGAAGAACAGCAGGACAAACTCTTGGTGCTTCGACTTTCACCACCTCAGGCAAGTGCTGGCACAAAGCACAAATCAGCTCAAAGAAAGCTGAGCGAACCTGACAGAGAACACAGAAAAAAACAACAAAATTTGTTACTATATGAAGTTTATAACATTCCTTTTAAAGTCAACATAACTTACAACACACGGTTCCCTAGCAAAGGTTTAAATATTATTAAAAATAAAGAAAAATAAAGCCATTATTAAACAGGCTTATAAAATGTTTTAAATTATTTTTTTAGTGATAAAATGTTTATCAAAAGTTGTATCTTAATATACTTCTTAAAAGGTATTTTTCCCAAAAGCAATTAGAAAATTTTTAACAAAATGATACCGCATCAGTTCATCACTCTGTGTACTACTGTTTGTAGCAGACCAATAAAAAGGTTTAAAAAATTAAAATCTCAAAGCACTACGAACACTAGCAGTAAGTTGACACAGTTTGTGTCTTTTATAAGATTTTTTTAAATGAATTTTAAATCATGGCAGGAGGCCAAAAAGTAGATCATGATGATATAGAAATAACAATTTAGCCTACTGGGTAAATTTTAGAACAATATTGTCCATTTAAGGTCTAGAAACTTGAAGGCTGTTTAAAACATAAGCAAAGTACAAAGTTCATTCTTGCAGAATACAAGTAACTAATACTTCCTTTGGTTAAGTGTATTACCTTTAACTAAAACCAACCAAAATAAAGAAGAAATTAAAAAGTCACCTGTGGTGTCTTGTGTTTGCTGTATTTCCAAAATTTGTTTTGGGACAAAAGCGACATTAACTTTTCCTCCAATGAATGCATCTCTTTTTTTGGCAACATGTTAAGCAACTTTTTTAAAGCTAACAAGGAACAGGTTAGAATCCGGAAAAATTTGGTTTCCCTTTCTTCTTCTGGTACAGTTCTCAGAAAGCAAAACAAACAAAAAAATTGATGTGAAACACAAATAAACCAGTAGGCTTCACAAGTTGTTCTAAACTAAACTGTCCTCAAGTTTTTTTGCGTTCTTCTTTTGTAAATACATAAACTTTCCATAGGTTCTAAATTACATTATGACATGTTAGAAAAAGAGAGTTTCAAGTCATCTCATATTCCGCCCACTCATAAATGCTACTTCTAAAACAGCTGAAACAAGAATTATGTAACTGATAACACTTTCAAAAGCATTTAAACTTAAGTCATAAAGCAAGTCACTAGGATCTGGACTCAAATAAATACTCTGTCTCTTGAAACAAAACTAAATCCACTACCCCCAGGGACAGAGAACTAAAGACCAAGACTTAAACCATATATATTAAAGCAGGCAAACGTACTGGGGGTCACTGAGTGTATCAGCTGTTTCTTTCAGAAGGTGATCTTGAAGTACCTAAGGGGGAAAAAACCACACATATAAACACAAAGAAATCTAATTTAAATGTGAACAATATAGTCCATACATTATTCAGAAACAGCTCTACAATAAAATTTCACCACCTCTGAGCTGTCCTTTTTAGACATGCTGGTGAAAAAGAAAGTTGACTCATGCTAAACATAGTAGCTGTGGTAGTGTTTGAAGTAAGACTTCATGATACTTTGTAAGATGCAGCCCTCCCAGTGTGCTTCTGCTAGAAAGAAGCCAAACTGAGGCAAAATAGTTAGGTTTGCATATGAGGCCAGCAATGCAATCTTTCACCTTTTTTAATCCCATCAATTCAGTTTCATATAAGACTGGCACAAGAGCATTAACCTTGGTCAGAGCTAAACTTGTAAAGGCTGAAACACTACTCAGCATTCTTTATTCCTTTTTCACTGCTGCTGAACTACTCTAGCATCTTTATCTGTCAGTAGTATTATATGTTGTCTGAGCATCATTACATAGAAATGCACACAAGAAAATTCATTATTCATTCCTCTGGTTCCAGTCATTTTCATCACAAGTCCAAAAGAATAGAGGACATGTGTTTTTTCCTCAGTGTTCTTTATTATTAGTTTTATATTTCTTCACAGAACAAGTGTGAGCGTGGTGAGGCACTGGCACAGACTGCACACAGAAGCTGCCCCATCCCTGGAAGTGTTCAAGGCCAAGGGCTTGGAGCAACCTGGGATAGTGGAAGGTGTCCCTTCCCATGACAGGGGGGGTGAAACTGGATGATCTTTAAGGTACAATCCAACCCAAACCGTTCTATATTCTCTTGACAAGAGCAAAGTTTCAGGTGAGAAAGAAATTTAACCTGAAGAATGGATGGGAGCAGGATGAGTTTTAAATTTATAATAACAATTGATATACGCAAAGCCTTAAAGAAAGACAAAAGTGTAAACTCACATTAAGAATTTCATCTTTACAAAATACTAAGGCTTCAGGCTGTTTGCTTGAAGGAAAAGCTTTTTCAAAAGCTACTTTTGCAGCAGAAGCAGCAGGAGAGTAAGTGTCACACTGAGCAATCAGCCAGTATCCCATGATACTTTTTAAGTAAGGAGCTAAATGTTTTTTTACTTTAAGAATCAGTTGCTCAAAAGATTGCTGAGTTGCTTCTCGAACACGGCGGTCATGATCCTGTTAAAAAAAAAAAAAAAGGAAAAAATATAAATGTCTGTTGGTTTAAAACATGTACCCTTTGATGCCAGATACTTCAAAAGAGAAGTGATGATTAAAAAGCCATTTTCGCGATTAATTGGGATACCTAGATTTGAAAATACACACCAATGACAATAAAGTCTTGGTATTCCTAAGTACGGGGAGAGCCGTAACTTAGTAGTTTCCCAAAATGTTGTACACCCAGAAGTGTAACCTTTTCCCAATATCCCTAACTACAGTATCTGTTTCCAAATTATACAAACATTTAACTGAAAGAGAAGAGGCAAGAGAAACAGGAAGCCTTGAAGACATCTTTTGAATTAAAACTACCATAAGTCTACAGAAACACTGCATCATTATTGTTTATTTGTATATGAATTTACAACAGCATGACTTTCTATACTCTTGGCTCCTGAAAGAAACACTAGGAATTGCTCTAATGGATAAGAATAGTGCTTCATTTTGTCCCCATCATGTTTCCAACAGTAGCCAGTCCAAAAAGTTTGAAATCTATTAAAAAAATATTTATTATCTGGCTACACATGGTCTTTTCACATTTGGGCTTGAGGGTTTTTCTTTTAATATTAAGTCCAGTCAAATATTAGTCCTAGATCAAAAAGATTTATAATTATGTTAACTGAACAGTCCCTTCAGCCATTCTAGAATGTACATATAAGAGCTTTTCCTGAGAAGAAATATCTTACCATCTTCTAAAGATCTAACAAACAGATATCTCCATCAAGCCAGTATAACCCAGATACCCAAGAGTTCAAGATTCCACACACTGCCAATAAAGAACAATACTTTCCTTCAACTTCATGTTTTTCCTAGAACAAGTCAGTAATTCCAATAGAATTCCAATATGTCAATATGTCAATAAAGACCACCTTGGAGCTTGTTCCACAGAGAGGAAGTATACAGAGTTTTTAATTTAAATACTTCAATACTTACTAGTGAAATTTTACAATAAATTCTTGGCCAGTAAGGAAGAACACCTTTAACAACTTCTGCTTCTCTTTCCTTGCACATTGTCCCAAACTCTTGCATAGCCTAAAAACAAAACATCAAGAGAATGACTTGAGAAATCAGATAGATGCGTTCTGTAATTTACTAGCTTTTATCTGAAACTGCAATTCTCTTTTTTAAAAATCAATTCATTTCATGAAATTGAGCGTTTATAGAGAACTGCACGATGGACCTTCCTATAGGTTACCCAAGATATCTTCTGAATTGCAATTATAGCAAACCTACCAATATGAAATTAATATTAGTCACATTCACATATTCCTCTCTCATCCTTAAGAAAAATGCATTGTTTTCCAATTAAAAAAATTATGGGGGACAAAGGATATACTTACTTTTAATTTTGTTGTGATATCCCTTTTGGAGAGTTTCCGCAACACCATTCGGAAATCAGCATCCACAAGGCTGTCTATTTCCTCTGCTCCTTGGATTGCAGGAACATATCCTAGATCGCTCTGGGATGTTCCAAAGCCAATAAACCCAGGCACTGTTCCACGTTCTTTGGCAAGGAGCTCTGCAGCTCGGCCGCTGCTAGAAGGCTGACAAAAAGCAGGGACAGAAATCAATTATCTATTTATTTTGCATGCATCATGGATTTGAAATTATGATCCTATTTATACTGTATAATTAACCTTCTAATTAAAACAAAGTCTCATAAACAAAAGGCCACCTACGCTTCAAACATTGAAGTTTGACCTAGAAAATTATTCTTCTCTTTAGAATCAAGCTGAGAAAGTTGGGGCTGTTCAGCTCTGGGGAGACAACCTTCCAGTATCTGAAGGGAGCCTAAAAGGAAGCTGGAGAGGGACTCGTCATCAGGAACTGCAGTGACAGGACAAGGGAGAATGGCCTCACAATGAAAGAGAGTAGGGTTAGATGAGGTATTAGGAAAAAATTCCTCCCTGTGAAAGTGGTGAGGCACTGGCACAGGTTGCCCGGGGAAGCTGTGGATGCTCCAGTCCTGGGAGTGTTCAAGGCCAGGTTGGATGGATATCTGAGTAACCTGGTCTAGTAGAAGATTCCAGGCTCATGGCAGATGATTGGAACTAGATGGGTTTATGGTCCCTTCCAACACAGGCCATTCTGCAATTCTATTCCTTGTTTATATGAATTAGCATTCCCTTTTCTCATAATCCGTGAATACTTATGAATAGTTTTACTGGTTTTATACATACACAAAAAGCATAACAGAAAAGTCCTTCTGTAAGCAAACAATTTATTACAAAACTATTCATCCTCCTTCCATACTTCTGGTTTTCCTAGCTTTTCTCATGGACTCATATGGTTCCCAGGCAATGTTATTTGTATCACTGGGAAAAGTAAGGACAGACAAACATTCTCCCATCAACAAAGTGGCCAAAAAGGATTTAGAGGAATGGAGCAAAAGGGTGCACATGTAACAACAGAGTATAATACCATTTTGTTAGTATTACAGTGTGTGTTTTGGAGCTCAGCATCTCTCCCAGTTTGCCCCAGTTGCTCCCCGTATCATTGGCTCACATGTATTTCCACCACAGTCTTTTGGAAAGACTGTCCCAAAACCATCTGGCTGTTTATGTTCTCTGTGATACCTTGCAATCCAAACACCTTTTATTCCCTAAAGACAGCTGCAGTTTTGTGAGCCTGTGCGGTTTAAGTAATCTTTTCTGCATGTGAACCCTTAACTATTACGGACGGGATGTGTTGTTTTCCCTAGTCTCCTCTAGATCCAGGGACGAATTACAGACCCTAAACACAAGTCTTCCCACAGGTCCCGAGCGAGGGCCACACAGCGCAGATGCCACACCGCCACTGTGCTGGTGGCAGGCCGGGGACACCGGAGCAGGTGCGTTCTGGGGCCCTGCCCGGCAAACCGCACCGCCCTCCGCCGAGCTCTGGCTCGCAGTGGCTGTGCAGCCACGCCGCCCCTCTCGCTGCACACACACGGCCCTCAGGCCGCCCCAGGCCCCGCTCGGCCCCGGGCGGCCCCGCTGGGTCCCGGTGAGTCCCGCTCGGCCCCGGGCGGCCCCGCTGGGTCCCGCTGGGCCCCGGTCACGGCAGCCGGGGCGGGCGGTGTCGCTGCCCCCCTGCAGGGCCGCCCTGCCCACCGCCACCCCCAGGCCCCGCGCCCGGCCCCGCCGCGGAGGGAGGACCCCGGCCCCGCAGCCGCCCGCCCCACAGCCCCGGTGCCCCGCTCACCCGCAGGTTGCCCTTGGTTCGCTGCTTGTTCTTGCCCCCCATGGCAGCGGCGGCAGCGGCGGCAGCAGCGGGGACCGGCGGGACGGCCCCGGCACAGCGCGGCCCTTCCGGGGCGGACCCGGCCTGTGCGGGGCGCGGCCTGTGCGGGGCGGGACCTGCCGGAACAGCCCTCGGGCGAAAATAAACCCATCGATCTCAAACGTGAGGAGACTTGGAGTGTCCCGTGGGGCCTCCGGGATCGGGAGTTCCACCCAGAGGCAAAGCGGCGCTTGTCCAAAGACGTCACCCCAAAGGAGCACTTACTAAAGTTAAGCCACGTCCGCACCGGAGATCTGAATGCTGGCAATTGTACCGGATGTGTACAGAAATGTTTAATCAATGTTTAATTTCATAAAAATATTTAATGCAAAGCAACCGATGTGTGCTTTTTCAGACACCGGATTTAGATACAATATCCATAAAATTAGGATCCATTGATACAGCTTTGTTAAAACTGGACTCAAAAACACACGCAGCATAATGCACTTTATATCACAGGAATGCATACTTGTGAACTCAGAACGCTGAGGATTGTTTCACAGTTTTGGAGTGCACTAAAAGGGAGTCCAATCCTTGTTGCTTTTACACAAATAAACTCTTCAGCTACAGATATACTGAAGCCACCATGGTCTCACTTACCTGCGTACATACTTGTACCTACAGAAAGTTCTTACACCTTAGAGTAGGCATCCTATCTCATCCTGTTGCCGGGAGCAAGACTCTTGTAATCTTGCTCCTTCCTTTTGTTTGCTTTTAAATAAAATATTGATCCCGTGGCTTAATAAACTTCCTTGGAGGAAGCAGAAGATTGCTACAAAAAGAGTCTTCAGGTAGTGTATGTAAACAGTAGCAATTGATGTAAACATAGTGTTCTCTCCCCTGATATCCACACTGCATTTTTGTATCTTCTTATTCATATATTCATTCCCCACATTCCATCCATTCATCTATAATTCTCTAACTGCCCAGTAGGTTATCCAACACAGGTTTTTTTCATTGTAATTAAGTATGTACCCTAAATCTCCTTAAAATCAGAAAGTGTAATAAAGCATTCATATAGTAATTTTCATTATTCAGGAATTCACCTGATATTTTTCATTGAAAACTGCATTCATCACTTAAACAAGGAATTATTAATTCCCTCTGCGATCAACTGTTGCAGAACAGTTAAGGAATCTGTTATGAGGATTAATTTATAAACAGGGGTGCTGGGGCCTGTGCTGATCTTCAACTCCTTCAATGCCCCTCAACCCCAAAGTACATCTGAAAAATGTCAGCACACCCTTTTTCTTCTAAAAAATGATAGAGTTGCCCCAAATTCATATGATTTCCCCTGGCACCATGTGCATCAAAACATTTTTCTTCCAAAGTGGAGAACTTTCGTTGGTTCTGAATCTCAGCATGTCCTCCACCTTCCACAGAAACATCTTCTCTGTGCCGAATAAGAATTCTTTTCCATGTTAATCTTCTTACTCTGAAAGCAATTGGAGAAATAGTAATCTATGTTTAAAATAAAGACTGTTTTAGGAAATACTATGGAATAACTATTATCACAAAAATCAATAAATTTCATTTGTATAAATATATATTGACAAAGATAATGGTTCATGAGCTGGTCATAGAAATACTGCTCACATGCAAACACTCATAAGCAGGAGCTTGTTTTTTTAACATCTCCTCAGGATTCCTAAACCTTAGTGTTATTCCTTCAAAAATAATTAATGAAGATGTGCTTTCCATTTCAGTCATCACTTCTGCCTTCCTGGTGCTAAGAATTCTCATACTCTCTTAGCTGTTATAATCCAATTACAATGTTCATTTAGTCTTCACCACCCAGAAGTATAAATGATGGGAGCAGAATAAAACATGAATGTAAGGTGCTAGAAAACACACATATCTAACACAACTGGGGTACTCTTGCCCATCTCTACAGAAGTGACACACAGAGGAAAATAAAACAGAAATAAATGTGCACCATGGTTGCTTTGATTGCTGCAACCAACATGCATGTTGCAGCAGTGGATATTCAGACTTGTAAAAACATTATTGTAAACAGAAATACTGGCAGATCTTTACAAATTGGAAGGTGATTGGATTTCCCACCTTCTGGCCGCATGTGTAACATGAAAAAAATGTAATATTCTAACTGGTAATGGCATTTAAGTATAAAGAAAAACTAACCTTGACCAGAACTCTTCACAACTACTTTGTAAACCTTCTACACAAACAACACCTGGTTTCCCTGGCATGCAAAACCCTGAAAGAGAAAGCTCCTTGGCCCAGTCAATAATATTCTTTCTTTTTTGCTTGTTGTAAATGTGATGACTATAGATCCACAATCGAGTGAACGTGGTGTCTTCTGACTGCACGGCACCTGAAGTTGTCATTGAAGAAGATGAAGGCTCTTTGTCAATGTAAGCAGCTGCATGGTCTTTAACCCATTCCCTTGCACTCAACATGCAGGGCTCACCACTGCAGTTTTGCATCAAATATGTCTTTAGATCAGAGTTCAGGTGAATCTGCTGAGAGCGGCTTAATAATGATGACCTAAAGAAAAGTATAAATGCAGTTATCACGTGCTTATAACTTAGCATGTTTTTAGAATCAGAGAATCATAGAATCATTAAGGTTGGAAAATACCTCCAAGGTCATTGAGTCTAACCTTTGACCAATCTAACCTAACCAATCAACTAGACCAGAGCACTGAGTGCCACATCCAGTCATTTCTTGAACACCTCCAGGAACAGTGACTCCACCACCTCCCTGGGAAGCCTGTTCCAATGCTTGACAACTCTTTCCATTAAGAAATTCTTCCTTGTGTCCAACCTGAATCTTTCCTGGCACAGCTTAAGGCCATTTCCTCTCGTCCTGTTGCTGGTTGCCTGGGAGTAGAGGCCAACCCCTGCAACCTCCTTTCAGATAATTGTAGGGAGAGATAAGGTCTCCCATGAGTCTCATTTACTCCAGACTAAATAATCTCAGCTCCCTTAGCCACTCCTTATATGACTTAGTCTCTGGACTCTTCCCCAGCTTCGTAACTTTTCACAAGTTTGACTTCAAGCTGACAAGAAAATCAGGCATATTTACATGATGTGAACTTGCTATTTAAGTTATATCAGCTGTGAAAAAGTCTCAATTAGAATTTAATTGGTGTGCCAACTCTCGAATTCACATACAGTACTACCAATTTGTAAATCAAAATCAAGAAAAAGGTACTTGAAAAGTGGTATAATGGTGGCTGGACTAATTTCCCATACTATGCAACAGAAATAAAACAGAAGTAAAAAATATCAGAAGGCTCGGAGCAATAGCATTGTGACAAAGGAAGAACAAGACCATTGACTTTAGTTAGTGATAAGCTTTATCAAAACAGGCAACAGTCTCTCTTCCTGAGCATCAGACCTATGACCAGTATCTACAGTAACCCTTCTGTACAGATGATGGCACTCCTCCAAACTTTTTCCCTTTTCCTCACTTATTTGCTGAGCACACCAGAGAAATCCTAACCTTGTAGATTTGATTTTCTTCAACATTGTTGTCCACCTGGCTTAAACCATCAAAAAAAAAAAAAAAAAGGACTGCTTTCACTTATTATAACTGTATTTGTGTAGTACACTATAGCTTCTAAATGCTTTTATTAGCTGCCATACCTCACAGTAATTTCTGGTAGAACTGTTGGATATTTAAATGGGAAAGCACAAGCCATAGAGAATTCCGCCTGAAAACAAATGAGCAAATGCTTAGTTCAAGTAAGTCCTAAAATCCCCCAAAATAACGAAATACAATTAGGTGTTTACAGTACCATAGAGGCATTAGGGACCTCTGCCTTTACATTCAGTATAAACCGAACTTTTGAAGACAGCACCTCTGCAGACTCATTTTCAGCATAGTGTTTCAGTTCAGCTAGAGCCAGCTGGTCTGTCACAGCAAACTCTTCCTCATAAGGAAACATGCTAGACAGTAAATCTAGCTCTGAAATTTGTATCTCTGCTTCTTCTTGGTTAGTCATTTTTGTTGTTCCCTGAGCAAAACAAAAATTAGGGAAGAAAAATACAGCTTGAATATGGGAGAAAGTTCATTAACTATCCTTATGTAAATCATAATTACAGAACCACAGAATATCCTGAGCTGGAAGGGACACACAAAGATTACTGAGTCCATCTCTTGCCCTGCACAGGACATCCACAAAAGTCACGCCACGTGCCTGAAAGCATTGCCCAGCATTTCTTTAACTCTGTCAGGCTTGGTGCCATGACCACTGCCCTGGGAAACCTGTTCCAGTGCCGAACCATCTCCTGAGTGAAAAGCCTTTTTCCAACATCCAGCCTAAACCTCCCCTGACGCAACTTCAGACCATTCCCTCGGGCCGACGGAGGGAAGCGATCAGTGCCTGCCCCTCCTCTTCCTCTCACAAGGGAGTTGTATACTTAATGTATATTAATAGTTACAAGAAAGCCCACGGTAAATGGCACGGATGTGCCGGGCAGCCCGGGGCACGCAGATACATCGTGACAGCCCCCGCGGTATCCATCGCCCTGAGCTGGGCTGCATCCCCAGCGGGCGCCTCCGCCGGGGAGCCCACCTGCGACTGCGATTACCCCTGCCCCTGCCTGTACCCGTACCGGTACCCCTGTCCCTGCCCGTACCTGTGTCCTTGCCCGTACCCCTGTCCCTGCCCGTACCTGTACCCCCACCCCACCCTGTCCCTTCCCCGGCCCCGCCCCACGCCCACCAGCAGCACGGAGGAGCAGAGGTCGGCCGCTCCCGCGCATGCGCACACACCTCCCACACCAGCCCCGTCACGGCCCCACAGTGCAGCGCGCCGGGAGCGCGCATGGCAGCCGGGCAGTGCCGCCCCGCCACCGGGCGATGAGGTGAGGTCGCCATCGGCTCCGCGGCGGAACCATGCGCCGCCGAACCGCTGGCCCCGCGGCACCGGCAGGTGAGGGCCGGGCGCCCCGCGGTGCGGCCGCCACCGCGCTCCGAGCGCCGCGGCCTAGCTCCCTCCTGCCCGCCCGGCGCCCTGCGGGCCGCGCTCCCGATTGGCTGCGGCGCCTGTCAGTCAGGGCGCGGGCGGGGCGCGCGGGCCAATGGGAAGCGGGCGGGGCGGGGCGGGGCGGGGCGGGCGGCAGGGCCGGTGTGAGGGGCTGTAGCAGGTCATCAGTGCCCAGCGCACCTCGGAGCGGCGCTCGGGCCTGCTGCAAAAAACACAACGTGCGGCACCTGTTCAGGCTCTGCCCCGCGCTCCTTGGTGAGGGCTGTGCCCCGGACAGACTCCTGGTGCGGAGTCTGTGTGGCGAGGCTGCCCAGGCACAGCTTATTGTGTGCTGAGTTTATGGGCTACATTAATAGCTGACGCTTGTTCGCGCTGTCCTACTTCCTGACAATTTGGGAAGGATTTTAACAATTAAAAGTTGTTTGTGCAAGGTAAGTATTGTAGTTCTTGCAGCAAAAATGTGCTGTAGGGAGGGACTGTTGGATGTGCTGCCATTTCTTTTTCTGAACAACTTGAATACTAAGTTGCAAAAGTTGATGTTTCTGTCCTCGATGAAGTGGCTGTCAACCTTCAGTCAACAACTGGTTCATCTGCCCTAAGAGCATGGTCATGTACACATACTCACGCAAACGTGTTTGTAAAAGGCTTTTCATACAAAAAGTCCTCTGTGAGTATCACACCTAAGCCCTTCCCTGCTTCGGTTATCTCTGATTCTCTCAGCCTGGCTTAGTTTTTTGGCTGTGACCCCTCCAGGCAGGCAGCTGTGCTCTGTGCCTGGTGTGCTGCCGAGTGCGAGCTAAGAAATGGGTCTGAAAGGACGTGTTTATGTGAAGAGTGGACAGCAGGGTTAGGCTAGCCTGCAAAGGTTGCAGCGACTTGATTTGGAAGCCTTTTAGCTTCCTTATTTTCATTATATAGAAGACGTCGTGTTTGAAGTTTCCCTGAGCATTTTGGATGATCTTTAGTACAGGAGCTACAGACTAGAAACTAAAAATGTCCTACCATATGTGCAGTAGCCACCTTTTTGAAGCCAAGCGCCTGGCTTATGTGTCTGTAGTAGGAGATCCCTCTTGTCAGGAGTCTACAGGTATAGCAGATAACAGATCCATCTGAATTACTTGCTCGATGTGTGGGACAGGTAATGACCAATCTTTCCCAGTGAAGAAATTAGAAAATTGGAACTCCTGTTGTCTGTGTTTTTTCAAATATGTTAGTGTATTTGTGTGTGTCAGACTTCATCAAAGACAAAAGGAATTTGCAATAAAGAAAACAAAGATTGTAACTGCAAATACCTTCAATTGGGACAAAACCAATTCTTTTTAATAAAATTACGGTGTTATTATTAAAGAACAAATCCTAAATGTTTATAGGATTTTGGATACTAACATTTCCAATCTTCTTGTTTCGTGCAATGCTTTTGACTTAAGATTTTAAATCATTTGGGTTTTGTAATTCACATGGTGATCTCGTCTATACAACAGTTACAATTATTTCATGTTAGAATATAATTACTGTTGTTTTCTTTTGAAAATGTCAAGACAAGTTAATTCACCTCAAGGAACAGCTTGGCCATAGAAATAACTTGTGTAGCAATGAACAAGTAAAGCCAGAACTACTTTCTAATGTTACTATTTTTTCTTTCCTAGGTCAGTCTTCCTTTTAAGAACAATTACAGATTACAAATATGGGAAAGAAACGCATCAAAGGCAAAACTCCACAGTGTGATGAGTGTCTGGATATACTGAGTATGTTTCCTCAGAGAAGTCTGTGGACCTAATGTTGGTTTTAACCTCAGAGAAGTCTTGAAAGTTGATTAATATTAGGACACCTTTACACTAGTCACTCGCTTTGAAGTCTCATTTACAAAATGTGGATTTTTTGAACACAAGAAATATTGATGTTGCTACTTTTCTAAGTATTCTAGAAAATAATAATCCCACCTTGAAAACTAAGATTATTTTCTAGTTTTTAGGATACTCAGACACACAGTTCTTTACTGATACACAGATTGTATAAAAATTCTCAAACTATAAAGGGTTTGTAGGGTCAGCTATTAAGCTTAAGGCTTAAGTAACATTTTCTAATGAAATTTTCTTTAGGAATAAAGGCTGTGATTAAAATATTTTCTGCGAAATAATTTGTCTTTATTGTAGCAGCTAATTTAGTACTGACCTTGGACATCTCAGCTCTCTGGTCATAGTGTATTTTGGCTAAAACCTCTTCCTCTCCTTCTGTTCCTAATACCAAATAGTAAATTTAATTCTAGCTCTACTTGATCTCACCCCGTGTTGAAATTTAATCTTTTTATATTGTTTACCCTGGTTATTGTAGGTCACAGATTGTGTCTTGCCTATCTGTTTCATTGATTCCCTACTGGGGAAGTCAATTGAGCCATGCTAATTTAGCTGTGAGAGAGTGCACTTACAATTTTAGCCAGGAGGCTTTGTGTGATGGCCTGTTTAAATTCAAGTCTACTCTACTTTGTTTTCCTGGGTGTCCTGGTCTTCTTGGGGTAGCTTCTGTTTCTAATGGGTGGCTTTTTTGGCTGCTTTTGTCTGGTTTGGTTCTCAGCAGTTTTGAGGGGATGTTTGGTTTGGTGGGGGGTTTTTTTCTGTTTGTTTCCTGGAGTCTGGGTCAATGTCTGTTGTAACTATTCCTCTTTTTCTCCAGCAAAGAGATCAGTTATGGTGTCATTGCTGTTGGCATTTCAGCTCTTTGTCTATAAATTGGTTATTATACCATGACAAAGTTCTGTAAAGCCACAAATGGAGCTAAGACTTATCATTGTGAATAATTCAGCTGTAATCGTAGTTGGCAAAATATAAAAGTTTTTTTTTAAAAGACTATTTTGAAGTTGTAGATGAAGTTTGTACGGGTTTTTTAAGGCTTAAAGAATGCATCTAAATATCTGTATTTGTGTCTTGTTGGCTAGCATTTGCACTGTAATCTTGGACAGGAACAGAACTGTAGATACAAAAATTTGCAGTGGTTTCAGCTTATGCCAAGAGAAGTTTGTTACCCTGAGGCTATAATCTTGTATGTGGTCCTCAACAGAGATGAATTCAGAGGTGTTATACTGAGCAATAAAAACTCCTCAAAGTAAAGGACTTAAGACAACTTAATTGTGCAAACAGCATAATTGTCAATAGTTGTTTTGCAGAAATGTAACCAACAACTTGAAAAATTAAACAAGAAGAAATAAGATATTATCAAATTCTTGCGAGTGGCTCCTAGCAACAGATGCTTGTTCTTGGTATAACTGTTCTTAGCAGAGTTTGGTTATATTGATGGAGTTCATGCCAGACCCAGAAGCTGCAGCTCTCCCAGTAGGTTGTAGTATTGAAGTGCAGAGTGATAACAGCACAGGAAGTATGCCTGCCATTCTCTTTTTACCATTATCTGCTGCATAATTTTACTGAGGCAGCTCAGCTAGAAGCAGAACCTCCATAATCTCCACTTTTATAGGCCAGCCAGTTGCAGCCTTGGTGATTAGGAACTGTGGTAATAGGCTGTGGCTGCTCCCTGAAAGGTCCAGGAATCATAACACCACAATAGTAAAAGCCTGACATGGTAGGTAGTTGTGAATCCAAAAGTTCTGTCAAATCCTCTAACTAGATGTAGCTCTGAGAGACACTTCTAGCAATACAATAGTCTAGGATGCAGCAACAGTATCCCCAGTTTCTAAATGGGGGTAATAAAGGGTTTCTTTCTGATAGATCTGATAAATTGTCAATGTTTCAGTGACTTGAGAGAGGCTATCCTAGTTTCTGGATTATTGCCTGTGTCTTTAGCATTTGCATTTGTTATGCTATCTACATCCTTTTTGTGCTTTTTATTTTGTAGAACCTATGTGCAAGCATATTCGTAAAGGATTGGAACAAGGTCATCTGAAAAAGGCACTGCAGAATGTGGAATGGCATGTTTGTCAGGACTGCAAGGCAGACAGTAAGACACAAGAGAAGTCTGAGGAGGACGAGACTGATGAAGGCCCTTCAATATGGTTATGCCTAAAATGTGGACATAGGGTATCTCTTTTGTTCTTAGTCTGTCTTCATATCTTTCAGTGCCTCATAATATAGTAAAGCAAGAGAGCTTCTAATTAAGCTCTTATATTCTCTCTTTTATTTTGAAGGTGATACTACCTAAATGATTTGGTATTCTGTAGTGTGATTAAAAAAATATCTGCTCTAAATATCAAATGAAGTACTTGAAAGCTTGGCACAAAGGCATTTAGCAAGCTTAAGGCTAAAACACCATCTTGAGGACCTTTTCTAGAAAGTTCAAGTTATTTTGCTGAGAAAGTAAAAATGTTCTTAATCTGTGACTTTTTTACAGTAAGATCTTAATGGTCACATTAATTCATTAAACTTAGAACTCTGCATGCTGAAGAGGTGTTTGTTCTGTTTCATTCTTTCAGGCGTTCAAACTGAACTTTGTAAATTAAATGTTCAGTCCCAGAGCAGCCTTATAGTTATTCTGCACCCAGTAAATTGCCTTTCTATCTGCAGAAATAGCTACCTTGAAATAGAAATCTGTCTGTTGCCCCTAATTAGTTTAACATAATTAAACAGTTTTCATTTTAATACTTTGTTTATACTGTGACTTTATGTATGTTTCATTGATTGTCAGCTGGATTTTGTGACACCTCTGTTTATCAAAATTGTAGGGTTGTGGCAGAAATTCTCCAGGCCAGCATGCTTTAAAGCATTATGCAACACCAAGATCAGATTCCCACTGTTTGGTCCTCAGTTTGGACAACTGGAATGTGTGGTGAGTTTGTCAGGTGACACTTAAAAGACATAGCTGAAGGGCAACAGAGGCCGGGTTATAATTTGTTGGAGAATGTTCTTTCTGATATGCACTTAGTGAAAAATTGACTTTTATTTTCTGCGTAAATATGATTTTTTAATACCACGTGTAGTCAGGAAGCACAGCTGTAGAATAAGAAGATGCTACTGGGTCAAGCAATACAAAATCCATCTCCCTGGTAGTATTTCCTTCTCTTAAAGGAATTATGCATCACTATATATAAGGAGGACCTCTAGTTTTCTAAACTGTGCTACAGAAATACTGTACCTGATATAAAGAGTTTTCATTTTGCATAGTAACCTTGTTTTATGACTTAGTATGTCTTTTTGTTCATTTTATATAAGATAATCTATTTCTTTGGTCATATTTAGCACTTACTTTTATTGAACTCTAGGAAATGAAAATGGACAGTATTAATAATGTGTGTTACTAATGAACTAGTGAACTTCTTTTTGTGAATTTAAATTAGTGTTAAAATTACGGGGATTTAAGTGCTTTATTTTCCCTGGTTTTTAATCATAGTACTTGTGAATGAGAGGAAGTTATCAAAGCAAGATGTTCTTCCTTCCTCCTAGAATTTCTTGGTTGTACAACCTTGCCCAAGAAATGATTCAGAGATTGATATATTGGCTATAAATTATTGTTGTAAATCAAAACAGTCAAAAACTGCATCACATAGTGGACCTAGTACATAAATTCTGATCAAAACTGCAGCTGCATGAATGATATGAATGAGTAAATAAATCTCTGTGGTGTGCATGCGTATGTGGTTCACATTCGATACGAATAATACCTGTAAACAGCTAAAAGAAATGTTTTCAACTTAGAGAAGAAAAGGAGTGCTCTGCTCCTCTGCATTTCCAAGTGCTGTTGGATACATTTTCAGTGCTAGTATGATACAGCAATTGGATCTACTTTTGTTTTTCCCTCATTGGTCAAATAGCAATTGCTAACAAAACTTTTTCCAATCCTTCGATTCTTTCAAGGTTGCCTACACATTTTTGATAGGTAGAAGGTTATTATGTTAAAACTGCCCATGGAAGTAACTATCATTTGTTATTGCAGGAGTGAGAATGTCTATTTTTATGATTAACCAGACAGACAATAGACGTACAATGAGGGATCCAAAAGTTGAGCCAATTTTTTTAATGAGACATGTAGAAATATGACAATTGCAGCTAATGCCAGGGATGCTAGAGATTTAGGGAAGCCCTTTGCTCCCGCTTTTAATATCAGAAAATTGAGTCTGAGTTAAGGTAATCCTGAAATCTTGTAAATGAATTTGTCCCTAAGAACTGTAAGTGGCATGTTCCAAAGTGTAGAAATACTTGCATTCTCTTCAGTACCTTTTTTTCACCTCTTCAAAGAGCTGATTGAGCAGAACTACAAAATTGGTACATGTAAAGCTCCTTCAGCTGTGTGTGTTCTGGCAGAATTTTGCCCTTCTTGAGCCTTTATCGCTGCAGCTTCTCTCACATATTTGTTTAAAGCACATTACTGACCTAACCATGTCCTTCTTTGCTCATAAAGAGACAAATAGGGTTTATTTTGGCAACAAAAGAACAAATAAAAGTCCTCAGGTCTAATGGTGGACACTAATTTATTTCTGATCCAATTTAAATATAACAAAGTACTTGCTTGGCTAGAATAACCAGAATATTTTTCCATGCCATAACATTCGTAAGTAATTTCTTTTAGGGACTGATATCTTAGTTTTTTGATTTTTGGCAAGTTTTTCAATTTTTCTTTAAATTTTGTGGCAGTGAGGTTTCTAAGCACATCTCTTAAGACTCTAATTTTTATTTGTAAATTGCAACCACCAGTCAGCAAAATAATTTACTAAAGATAGTTTTTAAACATTCTGTTTTCATGATCAAAAGTAGATTAAACTCTTCCGTAAGACTTCTAAATCTGAAACTAAATCTTGTAATTTTATAACTTTGTGTAGTGAATCACATCAAACAAGCAAATAGTTTAGGATTTTTAAATAATAGAAAAAAATAGCATTAATTGTTTTTCTTTTGGGGGCGGCGGAGGCAGGTGCTACATATGTGATAATGAAGTTCCATATAAAACTTCAACCCAGTTGGGCCAGACTGTGGATTTTGTTAGAAAACAAGTTTGTATTGACTCATCACATACAGGTAAGTAATTATGATATAGATACAGTAAATCAGAAAGTCCACTAAATGTAGGAGACAGTACTGTAAATCCAGAATGTACACTAAATTAAATTTAGCACCTTATGGTAAAGGAAGAAGCCTTTTCTACCTTCTTTTTTTTTTTCTTCTTTGTCACAATTCTGATGGCATAAGTAATGTCCAGCTCATGGGCCTAACTGGATCAGGATTTTGCTCAGTGCCCTCTAAACTTCTACAGGCAAGACATACAAGAACAGGAGGAAAAAAGACAGTTTTACTGTGACTTTTCTTAAAATGTGAAGTTCAGTTTTTCTGTGAGTAGGGAATGGACTTAAGTACTTAAGAGTGCTGTGTTTATTCTTCAGTGTCAGTCTCTCTTGAGATCTAAAGGAAAATAGTCATTGCTGAAGGATAGTTTGATTTGATTTTCTTAAGTATTTTTCTAGATAGTTGTGAATGTATCAGCTGGAATGACTAAGTCTCCAGCTGTTGCAACACATTTCCTAATGGAAGAAATATACAAGAGGTTTTGTCAGTGGGTCTGTACATTTAGAATAGGCAACTGCAGTGATTTCAGAACTCTAAAATACTGTGTTCAGCCTGCAGTCTGTCTGTAAAACATGGTTGTTTAAAAGCCAGCAAAAATGCAACAAAACCCCCCAATTTCCACAATGGCAAAAAAAAAAATAAAAAGGTTTTGTACAACTTTTCACTAGAGAACTTGTAAGAGATTGCGTATAAAATTAAATGCTGTAACAAATGTCTGTCAAAAATTCCAGTGCCATCCTACACTTGGATGAAATCATAGGCTTCTTGGGAAATGGATCACAAACATTCAGTAATGCCAACGTGGCTGTCTCCAAATTCCATTTGTTCAGAAGGCAGATGAGATTTTTCCACAGGAAGCAGAATCTTTTGAGGGGTCAGTCTTTCCCAAACACATAGTTTCTCTACATCTAATATTTGAACTTCATATCAATTGCCAAAATTTTCTTCTCAGGTTTGAACTGGAAAACGGACGAGTGTTTCATCTGTTGTTGTCCATCCATCTGTTTCTTGTCCAAAGATTGTATTGTCAGTTTTCCTTGCTTTCTCTGAGCTGGGGTTACTTGATTTTAAAGTTAATATTGGCTTGTAGTGCTATTTATCAGAAACCTAACCAAACTGGCAGAACCAGTGTGTGTGTTACTGTGGAAATTGCCTGAAATCCCCTTGTTTTTTTTAAATAGGTCATTGAAATTTTGAGCAATACACTGAAGTAATTTTGGGGAAAATACTTGTAACGTGTCTTGAAAAATATTAATCCTCTAGGTACATGAAATGAATACGAGAATGCTTTGACAATGGGTGCCTGTTGGATCTTGTAGAAAGACCTAACATAGGTGATTTTGACACAGGAATGAAATTTGAGATAACACTTGCAGTGTTTTAGATATTGGCACGAATGGCTTGTGGGCCAGGAGGCATGTTTAATTTGCATGGTAATCTGAAATGGCATTTCAGGTGGATCTTGATCTTTATTTGTTGTTGTTTTGTTCTGTGTATTTTTTCACTTCTCTTACCTAGACAGTTTAAGAACCTAAACCAGTATTGTTACACTTATACAATTACAGAATTAATTAGCATATATGCAAGTTTAAAACATTGTAGATTGCTGCTGCCTATAATAAATTTTTCCTAGCCTGTTTCCTGTTCGTTACCAGGTTAATATGTGGGGGGTTTTTTTATTATTATTTCAGTAGAAAAACAGCAAGACAACAAAGAACTTGAAAATAAAAAAGTAGAAAAAGACAACAAAAATGAACAAGAAAAAGAAGTCTCACTTAAAGAAGAGAATACTCATTCAACTACTAACCTGGAAGTCACTGTGAAAGGACTTAGTAACTTGGGGAATACATGTTTCTTTAATGCCGTGATGCAGGTACAGAAGTTACTGTTGCTTTAAAAAAAACCCAACTTTGAATAGGACAAAAAGGTCTAAAGAAAATGAAAAAAAGCCCACAAGTGCCCCCCTCAGCATTTTGCAGTGACACAATTAGAATGTGATTTTTTTCAGCTGCCAAGAATGATGGGTTCTTTCTAAAAATAGTGTGTTGGCCCAGAGAAATTCATAGAAATGGAGTTGCATGTTCAGACTTGCTCTGAAGGGAAGTAAAATAACCTGCCTTGTCTTTGAGGGACAGCATTTTTCACTGACATAATTAAGCATGCCAACTTCCTAGTTTAGGAAAAAAAAGATGAAATAGTCTGACATATCACCCTAACTGACCTCTTAGAATGTAAGATATTAGTACTCAAAGACCATGGGTGTTTACTGAAACAAAAATGTCTCAGCAACAGGAAATCAAAAGTAAATATTAACAGGATGAGCATGTTGCATGCTTTACCACCTTGTGTCTTGTTCATCTAAGAACTGTATTAAAACTCACATGTTATCTTAGGCTCTTGATACTGAAGCTTTGCTCAAACAAAATTCTCACTGTACTTGCAGATTTTAATAAACTGCTTTTGATTTATATTTAAACACTTAAAACCATATTCACTGCATTTTATCTTTCAATTTTTAGAAACAGACACTAGTAAATACACTTTTGTTTTACACAAATAATACAAAAGATCAATCTGTAGAAAAATACAGATTTAGGGTTTCTGCAATTTAAAGAAGTGTTTACAGAGGGCACTTGGAAGTCCTATTAGCTGTATGTGATGTACCTTGAACTGCTAAACATAGATGGAAATTTCAGAGTAGTAGTTAACCATTCTAGTTCTGTGTTTGGGAAAGATAAATTACTGCTAATCTGGTTACTACAAATTCCATGACTAGTGGAATTCAGCTGCTCTTCTTGTTGTCCCCAGTTATCAAACTCTTTCTGTCTTTTATATTCTACAGAATTTATCACAAACTCCAGTCCTGAGGGAGCTGCTTAAAGAAGCTAAAATGCTTGGCACAACAGTTAAAATTGAGTCACCTGAGTTATCCATGGTAATATGCTTTGACCTTCATAGTGCTTGTCCCCACCTTCCAGTCTGTTAAGGGAATAAGCAATACTTACCTCTGGATTTTGAAACTGTTTCAGCTAAATACTAAAAAGATTAAGATGTAAAATCAGCAGGAACTTCACCACTGACTTTTGTAAACCTGCTTCTGAATTCAGTGGAGGCAATTTGTTCAGAATGAAAGAGCAGCAATTCAATACTCTTAACTACTAGTTGTCATAAAAGGAGTGATTGCATTATGATTAAGTTATTTAAAGGATGAAAATGTGTAACTCTTGCTATAGTGTCACTTGCCTAAATGCAAAGTAAGAAACTAGAGGATGTCTGTATCACTAACTTAAATAACACACCTGTCATTACAGTTAGGGATTTGTATGGGAAAGAAAAGTTGTGCCTTTTTTTTAAGAAATTCAGCTTTTTCCTAGTAAAAGCAAGAAATCCAGAGTTGGAACTAAGCAATAAATAATTTAGGAGTTTTCGTATCATTTCATGCTAAACCGTGTGTTGTGTTTGTCAGGTTAACCTACAGTCATTTTGGAATTTTATATATTCTATATTACAATAAAGTTTTCACGAACTGAAGGGTCTAAGTAAGGAAAAACTTACTATAGCAGAATCAGTCACTGAATTAATGCAAAACAGCTCTGTTGCTTTTCTTTCAAACAGGAACCTCAGCTGATAAAACTAGATCAGCCAGGTCCTTTGACATTAGCCATGCATCAGTTTCTGACAGAAATGCAAGAGACAAAAAAGGGGGTAGTCACTCCTAAGGAACTTTTTGCTCAGGTTTGTAAAAAGTGAGTATCTATACTAGTGACTATGAAAAGGTTTGTTGTTTAAAAGACGGTCAGTTTTTTCCCTTTTTTAATCATGAGCTCACATCACAGCATGTAAAATTTGTAAAATACTTAAATACTTAAAAAGAGCAAAATATAAATGAATAGCAGTAAAGTGGAAGAAATTCAATGACATATGCTGATTAGCTGGCTTTGTATTTTAAAAAATACCATATGTAGACACTTGTTGCTTTTGTAGAAATACGTTATGGAGACTTTGTCCTTGTGTGTCTGGTGTGAGTTATTTTTGCTTTGTTGATCTCTGAGTTCAGTTATACTTTACGAGTAATGTTTCATTTAACAGAGCAATAAGATTTAAAGGTTATCAGCAGCAAGACAGTCATGAATTGCTTCGTTACTTACTTGATGGAATGAGAACAGAGGAAATCCACGTGAGTGCTAATTTCATGGTTGTGCATACCTTTCTTCTCCATACCCCAGACCTTCTCCTCTGTTGAAGGGAGAAAGAACCTTCTTTCTGAGATACATCAGCCTCTGTGGAGCGGTTATGCTGCCTATAGCACTTACTTGAAGCAGATTAGCAAACAGGTGGATTTGGAGTATAGTCACCCTAAAAAATGTACTTTTGTCTTAATTTCTGAAATGCATGTGTGGAAATTCCATAATGTTGGGATTTTTGGTTGGCTTTTTTTTGGGGGGGGGGGGGGGTTGACAGTTGTAGTTTGGGCAACTATTTCATACTTAGACTGATTTTCTTATATATTAATTAGAACATTACGATTGCAAGCCTGTTTCTCAGTTGTTTGGTTTTTTTTAATATCTTCAGGAACTATGTTGTGTCTCGACAGGTGTTTGTGGGTTTTGTATTGATTCTCTTAATTAGTGAAGATTATAATTTTCCCTCCATCTGAAACATTGCAAAAAATGAACTGGTTAACTGAATTAATTTAGGAAATTTTACAGTGTATTTTTTTTTTAAATTTCAGCAAATAAGTGTTGGAATACTGAAGGCACTGACTGACTCTAACAAACAAAATGAAGAAGAACTTAAAAAGAAAATTAAAGGTAAAATAAATTATCATCAGTAACATTTAAAATCTTCTGTTTTGCTGAAGTATATAAAGTATCATTAATAGTATCAACTAAAAGATACATGCTTAATTTTACAACTTTATGCCACCTCTTCAATATGTGCGTATCTAGAATATGAGGCTCAGTAGTTCTAGTGTATATTTAAATATCTTGCTGAACTTAGTGACGTTTCCTTTTCAACAGGATAAGAGAGTATTGATTCTGTAGACATCATACATTATGTTTGGGGAGTGATTAACTATTCAAACATTTAAGAAATTAAAATATTAGCATGTGAATGTAGTTTATGCTGCCCCTAATAGTCCACTGTTAGTTAACGATGGTATAAAAATGCCCAAACAGTGAACAGAAGAATTTTTAAACTTTTTGACAAGACTTAAGGTTAAAAGAAAATTTAAATGCAGACTTTGTGCTGCTCTGAAAATACAACTTCAGGAAATTGGTTTTGTTTGTCAGGTGCCTATACAGAAAAGGTTGGTGCTTGTTTTTTAAGTTCAGATAGTTGCTAAGTCCTGAGAGAGAACAGGAATTTTTACTGGGATGCAGTACTTCTGAGAAAATAGGGAAATGCATATAAGTGGAGAAAGTGGTAAAGGTGTTGGTTTAACCAAGCTGTTTTCTGCAAATGTGTTTTCACCCCCATTCCTTTGATATAAAAAAATTGTTAATTTAAGAATCTTGCTGTACTTCCTGTCCTGAGGAAACTAGAACAGGCCAGTATGTTCCATCATACACGTTGCATATTGTATTCTCTTTTCTTTGGTATGCCATAATTAAATTGGCTGCCATTATATTGTATTAACTTTACTATACTTTTTTAATTCTCAGAATATGAAAAGAAAAAGGGAATACAAAGTTTTGTGGATCGAATCTTTGGTGGAGAATTAACCAGCACAATTATGTGTGAGGAATGCAGAACTGTAAGTAAACTGTCCACTTCGAAAAGCCTGAAGTATAATATTCTGTAAGCTGCAGGAGAACCTCAGAGTTGACTGTCTGTAGAGACAGAACTGACTAGCTGCATGCTTTCCAAACAGGGGAATGATTTGGCTGGAATCTTTCTCCCCATATGTTATAAAGCTAATCTTTCAGTTCCTTTCCAAAGCCTTCCAGAACAAGAGGTCAGCAATAGCACGCTGCCCTGTTGGATTTCCCAGTGAACACCTTCCAGTAGTACAGTTTGTAGAGCAAATGAATTGTTCTCCTACCAGTGCTATGCTGTCAGAGACCCTTTCCTTTTTTCATCAGGTGATTGTGTCATTCCCTTCCCCACACTGAAATGACAGTGGGATTGCCAGAACAATTAAGAAGGCTTGATTGGGATGTTATATTCTGAGAATGAAGTAATTGAGGGTATTAGCAAGTGGGCTAGGTAAATATCATGATAGATTGTAGCTATCAATCTCTTAGACCCTAAGCTGCATTCTCACATTCTAGACAACTAGATCACTGAAATTTGTAAAAATATTTCTTCCTCATTTCTGTGGTAATGGGACTGCTAGATTTTGGTCACTGGAAGCTGTTTGTGAAGGTAGGTGAGCTGTGTTTTACATTTGCCTGCACGAGTGAAAGCAGGCCTTGAATGCAAACATGCACATAAGCCTACTGACAGCGAGCCAGCTGCTTCCAAACAAAATTAAATTGGACTCTTGATTATTCATTTAAAGGTATCCTTGGTCCATGAATCTTTCCTTGATTTGTCACTTCCTGTAATAGATGCTCAGGTAAGAAATTTTACATGATTGCTTTTTAGCTTAGTTTTTTGTGCTTATATGAAAACACTTTTGTTATACAATCAGTAGGGAGTGAATTTAAGCATTTTTCTGAAAGTCTCTTTTGCAAGCTAAAACTGTACAGAAAGATAGAGAGTAAGATAACTGTCTGTAAATGCCTGTAAGTTGTGTCTCATAAATTGTCTCTGGAAAATCACACAGGTTTCTTGAATGCTTTGGGAGTGTTTTTCTACTTTTTTCATTCATTTTTCCGCACTGAGTCCAAGAACACTTCTAATATTCAGATTGTGGAATAAAGTGAAGAAACGTTTTTAGGGTAGTATGTGAATACTTATGTGATCAATATAAATTTATTTGATCAATCTTTAGACACTCAGAATTTTATTTGCTTTGTGTTTTGTATTGATAATCTCTTTAAATAATATTTCAGATTTGTTGTGTGGCACCACTCACACAGAAGTTAATGAGTAAATATTGAAATGAAAACTCCACAGCCAAAGGGATCACATGTCTTCTGCCACGCACAAATTTTACTTTAGCAGAAGCAAACAAATTCTGTGGCATGTCTCTGCTTGTGTAAAATGTTACTCTCCAGTTCATTTACTGAGATCTGTAGGGAAATGATAATTTTGCCCCCTTACAGGTTCAGAATTTGTCACTTGATAGCCTTAATTTTACATACTGTTTCATTCTGCAAGTCCTTGTTTCACATGGACGCCCTCTGGAGTGAGACACTCCATTAACATCAGGGGGTTAGCTAGTTGTATAGTATGTCATTAAAATGTTGTCTCTTGAACTGAAAACTCGGATAACATCTCATCCCTACAGTTTTCTTTGGAATACTAGTTTGTTATTTGGGACAGTAACATTTCTATTTCTGTGGTTGTTTTGTGGCTTTTTGGGTTTGTAGAAAGCAAAAATTACAAAGAAAGAAAATGTTAAAAAAAACAAAGAAAAGGAGTCTGAAGATGAAGAGGATCAAATCAATGACCATTACCTTAAGCAGAAAGATGAGCCCCCTGGTACAAATAAGCACCTTCAGAAAAAAGCAAAAAAACAGGCCAAAAAACAAGCCAAGGTTGGTTTTGATAAGTCTTTCACTTTGTGCTTGCAATCTTTGTTAAAACAAATTCTTTTTCCTTCCTAAGACGGAGGACACAGCATAGAATTTCTCTTCACCCAAATGCACAACTGAAAAAAACAATTATATCTGTATCTTTGCTTTTAAGAAGTTATCTGTTCTATTAAGCGCTGCTGGGCTGGGAATAAGCTACTATCCAGAGTAATGTAGAATATGTTTGCCTGTATGAAGTAGCCTTAATTTGTATCAGACAGCTGTTTTCTTCTAGTCATTGATTGTAAGAATATTCACAAAACTTTAGAATACAGACAAAAGTAAGAATCTGGAAGATAGCAGAGGAATCATTAGTTGTATTTTGATTATATTGTGTGAAAAGAAGCAGTGGGAACTATGTCTGAGTGAGGATACATTCAGCATTGGTGGAATTGATCACCTCATTAAATCATAGATTACTGTCCTTCCCTCCTTCCTTGTGCATGCAACAAAAATTCTGATAAAGAAGTGGTAAGAAATGCTAACTATAATTTATACTCACTGTGGATTTTGTACTCTTGTATATTATGTATTCAAATGTGCAGAGCCAGCGCCACCAGCAAAAACGTCAAGAAAAGATGCTTCAGTTGGCAGATCTCTGTGCAACTGGACAGTCAGAGATAGATGATTATAACCAAATATCAGAGACAGAAATTAACTCTGAAACTTCTGATATGAAGCAAGAAGAGGAATCATCAGATGAATGCAAAGACCACAGTGTAACTCAGAAAGACTTGACTATAGAGGGAAATAATACAGAAGTTCAGAGCACGCATGAAAATACAGGAAAGCCAGAAGAAGAGTGTGTGGAAAATGAGTGTCTCATGGATCTCCCTGTGGAAGGCTTAGATTCTCCTATAAAGTTTGTCAATGGCCTTGACAACCTGTCTTTGAAAGATAAGGATGATGACAATGCAGATGAGGAAGAGCTTGCTACTGACTTTTCAAAACTGCACTTGGGTGCCAATGAATCTGATATGAGTACCTTAGATGATCTTCAGACTGTTTCCAACAAGACATGCAGAGTATCGACCGAAGATCCCGAGATGGCATTTTGTACTCTGGCAAACAGGGAAGATCTGAACCCAGAAGCAGGTTCAATCCATCACTGTTTGTATCAATTTACCCGTAATGAAAAACTTACTGAGAGCAATAAACTACTGTGTGATGTATGTACACAAAGACATTGTGGACCAAAGAACAACATAAAAAGTATGACAAACTCTTTTTTAAAGGAAAACTTTCAATATGTCCTTATCCACTGGTTGGGTAGATAAGGGTGGGGGGAGTATACCTAAAGTCATATTGGTATAACTTTGTCTACTTTGATTCCAGTTCATCATGTTAAAGAGGAATGTTTAGCTTCTCAGTTGTTGTAGTAGATGACATAACAGTTCATATAATGAAAATAAATTCTTGATACATTTGTTTTGATGTTAATCGTTAGTGGTTTTTCTTTTCTGCAGGTGAAAAGAAGTATGTTTATACTAATGCCAAAAAGCAGATGCTTATCTCTCTTGCTCCTCCAATTTTAACTCTTCACTTAAAGAGGTTTCAACACGTAAGTACCAGGCTGATGTAAGTATATAATATCAGTTTAATATGTATATATGCACGTAGTACTAGCTTAACTTGAAAATACACTAACATTAGTTTTATTTCATATTATTTTCCTATGCTAACATTAGTTTTATTTCCCTAAGCTTTTGGGCTTTGTCCCAAAGTTTGGAAGGCATTGGTGTGCAGCATTGAATTTTATGGTCTTTGAAGTGTTGGGATGTGTTTTCCTAAAAGAATATTCCCTTAATTAATTGGAAAATGGTGTTTTTTGAGCTTCTTTGCAACATATTCTGTCAATACTCTTAGTGCTTACTGTATCAAACAGTATCTTAGTTTCCATGGTTTCCTATTATTACAGCAGTTCATGGCCTCTTTAGATTTCAGTAGGTATGGGTAGAATATTATCCCTTCCTAAATAAGCACAACAAATAAGTCAGCAGAAAAGGATTCCGAGCCTTGTAGGGGCAGAGAGGAGAAGGAAAGAAAAGCAATGCAACTTAAGTTTTATTTGCACACTCTCAAGTAAAGTGGCTTACCTCTTTATTCCCAGGGTGTAGAAAAAATTTTAATTTAGGGCTCTAGCTTTTCAAGAGAGAAAGAGGGAAGGAAAGGGAGACAGTACTGCCTCTTCTAAATTTAAAACTGTTTTAGGTCAAATAGTTGAAAAATAAGGGAGGCAACTTTTAATTAGATGAAAAACAATTTCATACAGAAAATAGAAAAGGTGTAGCCTATTCCAAGCAACTGTAATATGAAGAAAATAACATTTATCATCATCTCATTTTGTTTTTCCAGTTTGATACTGGATGATTATTTGATTAAAGTGGGAGCACAAGTTATTTCAGTTTTGTCCCTGTGAGATCAGATCCTCAGGCATGTTACAGTATCTGAGAAGCAAGAGTTACTCATAGTTAATGGAGTACACTAGAGCTGATTCTTTTTCCGCTTTTGCTACCGTTAATATAAGAGTGAGCTGAAGAACCATCTTAACGTGTGCTCCAGTGCAGCATGGAGGGGGATGGGTGGGGTGGTGGTGGGAAGGAGGTAATGCTGGAAAATTGGACAATGGATCAAAAAAAAACATTAAAATGTTGCTTTTTCCATTTTGTGTAATGTAAAACTAATTTTGTATTGTTGAAACATTGTTTGTATTGTTGAAACATTCACCTGAAACATATAGTAATTAAGCATGGTTTTAATATGCTCCATTTTAACATTATGGGGTTTTCCTCTACTTTGGCTGTTTAAGGCTGGATTTAATCTGCGCAAGGTTAACAGGCACATCAAGTTTCCAGAAGTGATAGACTTGGCTCCTTTCTGCACAGCTAAATGTAAAGTAAGTGGAAAAAGTCAGATTCTCCTTTCACATGTTCTAATGTGCTTTCCCAATGAAGCTGCTCAGCAGAATCTTTTTAGAATGCTTCTCAAGCTTGTTATTTTTTGTGATAAAACCAGGTAACTTGTACTCGAGTCAGTGTACTGCGCTGATCGTAGCTGTAGTGCTTGCATGTATCTGTAATGATCAGCCTCCATTTCATCTGTAAACAAATCAGTTTGCATTCTTCAAAACCCCAAACCTGACTGACACGGCTAAACTTCTGCTTTTCTAGAACGTGGCTGAAGGGAATACAAAGGTGTTATACTCTCTCTATGGAGTTGTTGAACACAGTGGAACAATGAGATCTGGGCACTACACTGCCTATGTTAAAATGAGAACTACAAACAACCACCTCTCTGATCTTGTCCTTCAAGGACAATCTCCTCAAGGTAAATGATTAGAAATGGTTTACATATTCTTCCTCATAGAATCACAGAATGGTTTGGGTTGAAAGGGGCCCTAAAGATCATCTAGTTTTAATCCCCTGCTATGACAGGTAAGTGTTCAGAGAAGGGCAACAAAGCTGATGAAGCCATATGAGGAGCAGCTAAGGGAGCTGGAGTAAAGGAGGCTCAGGTGAGACCTCATCACTCTCTACAGCTGCCTGAAAGGAGGTTGTAGCAAGGTGGGGGTCAGCCTCTACTCCCAGACAACCAGGATGAGAGGAAATGGCCTCAAGCTGCACCAGGGCAGGCTCAGATTTGACATCAGGAAAAATTTCTTTGCTGAATGGGCGGTTAATCATTGGAATGGGCTACCTGGGGAGGAGGTAGTCACCATTCCTTGACGTGTTGCAAGAAATGGCACTCTGTGCTACAGTCTAGCTGACAATCGGTGAAAGGCTGACTTGATGACCTTGGACGTATTTTCCAGCCTTAAAGAATCTGTAATTCTATTTTATGATTCCTATTGAAGAACAGTAATAGAAT
This sequence comes from Xenops minutus, assembly GCA_035221455.1. NCBI lineage: Eukaryota > Metazoa > Chordata > Aves > Passeriformes > Furnariidae > Xenops > Xenops minutus. The sequence continues at coordinate 16,383,057 of JAWWEE010000001.1, read as the reverse complement.
TGATTGCTTCAATTCTTTGTAATAACTTTTACTCCTTAATTTTTCCTTCCTCAGCTGTAGAAACTGAACCAGTCAAAGGGCAGTGGTTCCACATCAGTGATACCCATGTACAAGCTGTCTCTGCATCCAAAGTGCTAAGCTCACAAGCGTATCTTCTGTTCTATGAGCGGCTGCTGTAACTCATCAGAAGAGCCTTCTTATGTGTGCAGTCACCTTCAGGTGGCCTGAGAGAAGGCAGAGACTTGCAAATCATGTTTTTAATGTGTTGGAGCTACTGTATACAACAGCAGGAATTCACTTAATGCTTCTTAGACACACTGATGAGTGGTTAACTTATACTTTTTCCAGTGTTTTCACTACTTTTCAATAAAAAATTTTCTCAAAATTACAGCTTTGGGCTTCTATTGAGTAATCTGGGTTTTGACATAGACAAGCAACTGCTCCTTTGTTTTCTGCAGATGCTATAAATCTTGATCAGCACCTTTTCCCCTTTAAAGAGACTAGCTATCATTTTGAATTGTAGTTGCCTTGACCATAATGTATTCCATGTGTTTTTCATACCTGGGTTCCAAGCATAAGAAACTGTTTCTTCCTACACATCTGACAGCATCAGCTCTCTTTCCACGCTGGTTTATGTCCATTAGAGGAGCCCCCAAGTTGCAAACTCTAAGAATTCTTGTGCTGGTGTTTTGGCTTGGCTGTCTCCCTTTCAGTACAGGCAGTTTAGGGTTGCCTTTCTGCACTTCAGGCTTAGGAAAAGTAGTCTTGCAGCGACTTTGAACTTTCAAGTTCTCTTCTCCACAAACTAGGCTTCACATTGGCTTTCACGTAAATAAAATCTTGGCTCCTCCATGTTAGAACAGCAGTCATTTACATTCAATGCATTTTTCACAGCCTTACTAAGAAAATGGGCCGTCTTATGTGTTCTTGTAACCCTTACAGCCCTAGCACTTATACAGCTGACTACAGCAGTATGCCAATCCTTCAGAAAACTTGCTGAGTTTATTTTTCAGCCATGCTGGCAGCTGACTAAAGCAAGCACAAGTGCTGTTGTAGGGCAGCCTTATTTAGGCATAAGATAGTTCCAGACTTGATTTAGCCTTCCACTCCCTTCTGGTTGTGAGATAGAGTAGCACTGGCAAGAGTAATGAAAGGATTAATTGTAGGCCCCATTACAGGGTTTCTAAGCAACCTTCTATTCACCAGGCTGAACAGCCCCAGCTTTCTCAGCCTGTTTTCATAGAGGAGGTTCTCTAGTCCCCTTACTGAGTTGGTGACCCTCCTCTGGACTTGCTTTAACAGTTTTATGCCCTTCTTATGTTGGGGGCACTAGAACTGCATGCAGTATGCTAGAGGGGGTCTCATGACAGCAGAGGGGCTACGGTAGGCAGTACCACAGACCTGCTGCCACAGTTAATTATTTCAATATTGATTTGACTGTTTTCACTCAAGTATTGGCTAAGGAGCACAAATAAAGAGCACAAACAGCTGCAACATTTAGATTATGAGCTCCCTGCAGCACACTCATGGCTGGTCTCCCTGCACGTTGAGTCAGTTTTGCCTGTGACAGTCATTGGTATGTGATCTCCCATCTCCATCTCAGACCCTGAGAAGTTCTGTTTCCTTCTTCGCTGGGAGAGGGCGTCAGGCTGCCAGCTAAGGTCAGCCCACCACACCCACACACTCATCCCTACACATTCATGGATTGGGTACAAACATGTCATGCTAGGTCAAACAAAATGAGAGTTAACATTTTAACAGTGAGTACATTTATTGAAGTTCTGCACTCCATTGGACACTGTTCATAACTTAAAGGCAACAGCAAAACACTGCAACAGGTTTCAACTGGGATATTAAAAAAAGTCATGTCACTTTAAGAAATACAGTTAAATTGTTCAGTCATTTTGATCTTCATCCCAGTCTTTCTTTCCTGATGGAGGTTTAGGGCCACCAGCTGGTTTTGCCATAATGATCTTGAAGAGAACAGAGAAGTAGAAACAGCTAATGTTAGAATCAGGCTCTTACCCTACTCTTACAGCCACATGATGCTGACTATTAGCATTCACTAAATTCATGCAGGTTCCCTACTCTGAACCTAAGCCAGTGAAAATTATTATCCATCTAATTGAGATTCTCAAACTTTTTTTTCTTGAAAAAGGCAGAAGGTGAATGCTAATACAACAAAAAAGGTATTTTACCTCCTTTTTGCATGCAAATTAAGACTTCAGTTAGTCTAGAGTAAAGTGAGTGCTTCCAAAGACCAACAACAGACTAGTTCATAGGATGCATATTAAACAGAATTATCAGAGCTATTGTTCTGAATTATTGTTTTATACACTTTAAAGCTGTGAGGTCCATTAGTCCTACCATGTTAAAGGTCCATTCTCTGCACTTGCTATAGTGAAAAGGTAAAACTGAAACTACATTTGTCATCCTTTCCATGAAAATTTGGGTTTAGGAGTAAAATTCATTTGCAAAGGCACAAGTACAGGATGTAGCTATCAACAGGCAGCAGAAGACAGCAGTGTTACATGTTGTCACCAAAGATACATGTGCTTGTCAATGAACTCATGCATGCACTCACACACAGATACCTCTCTGCTAGAGAAACAGAGCTTACTGCACACTATTTTTCAGGCTCATCTTTCCAGTCATCTTTATCCCAATGTCCTTGTTGCTTAGGGACTTTTGGACCGCCTGCTGTTTTTGCCATAATAATCTACAGAAATTTTACATGTAAATACATTTTTGCTAAAGTTTCAGAAAATATTTTTTATCATTAAGATGGTAACCTCCATAATGCCTAAAAATTGGATTTTCATGTAAAAACTATTTATGAGAGGTTTCTTCTATTAAATCTTGTTTCTAAAGAAATTAGGACAGCCTTCTAAATCCAAGTATCAACTGTCAAAATCTTTAAAAAACAAAACTCAAAACCAACAAACATTGATAGCAATGCTATAGAAGCAGCAACGTTCCAGATTATGAGCTGTTGAACAAATGACTTCCTGGGTTTAAGAAATAAACAAACCACATTTTCAAGTAGCATTATTTTTATGCCTTGCACCCCTAGAAGATTCACCTGTTTTGCATGAGGGTTCTGCAAGGTTTCAGATCAGCACCCAAATCACATGTAAGCTTACCTGATCAACCCTTAGGACAGTTACTGCTGCATTTGTAGCTAGCTTGATACCCCAGAATTTTCCAAGGTATGTGTCTAATACACCAGCTTCCAACATATCTTTCACTGCAGCAGCTTCAGCCTATCAGATGGGGAAAAAACATTATTCAAAATTTTCTCAGGCTTTTATCTAGCAAGGTATTATCACTTTTCTGATTTCATCTTCTCCCTTCAGAAACCCTTCATTCCTAATCCATTGGAAGACAAAATCAATAATTACTGAAGACTTATCTTGTATCACATTAGTTCAATATCCCACTTCACCTCCTACTAGTCTACCGGCCTAATAAGGCCACTATACTATATTGAATTTAACTGCTTGCTGATTAAAACACTTCAGTATTTCAAGCCTAACAAGTTATTATTCTAGACTGTGCAATGCAGAGCTTCCAATGATTTAAAGTAATCTATAAATACTTCATTCCACTAGAAGTACTTTTAAATATAACCCTGTACTTCAGGGCACCAAGTAACGTGAGAGGTTATTTACCTCGATATCAAATCCAAAGTTTTTCTTCCCTTCCTGATGCACAGCATAAAGTTTGGAGATGACTTCATTAGCCCTTACTCCAGAGTTTTCTGCCAGTGCTCGAGGAATGGCTTCAAACGCCTCAGCAAACTTCTTGATGGCATATTGGTCAAGCCCAGGACAAGTCTAAAGTGAAGGTGAAAACCATGTCAGCATTTCAAAAACCTTAAGACAGGAAGGCATTTTCCCCCACCTTTTTATTAATACACATATATATACATATGTTGGTATAAAGCAGTTTTTGTACTTTTTGTAGGATGTCTGTGTGAACAAATGAAAAGTCAAGAAGCCCATTTGCTGTACCTCTCCATAAGATGTGATCTGCTTGGCTAATTCAATCTCTGTTGCGCCACCTCCAGGAACAAGACGTTTATCCTGTGAACAGGACCACACCAAAACAGAGGGGTTTTGCTACAAGTGTCTTCTTAATTTTTACTTTTTAGAATTTTTATACTCGATCAAGAATGCAACAGAACTTCATTCCACACAGACTTATTAAGAAACGGCTTCCAAATAAATATGCATTATAAAGGAAATCTACCAGAATTTACTCCTTCATTCCAATGTCTTTAATAACTTCGTTTAATAAAAAGCAAGATAATAATGCAGTGGGGTTTGTGTCTGGGATTTTTTGGCTGTTTTTACACAATTTCAACTCTCAGCTAACTAATAATAGCATTCCTAGATTTTTTCATCTTTCCTATTATTTTCATTTTTGATAACTCAAGTGTTCTCCTTACTTACCCTTGTGAGTAATTTGAAAGTATTGACACCATCATCCACTGCTCTCTCTATGTCATCCATCAGATTGTCTGTAGATCCACGAATGAGGATAGTAGAAATGGCACTATCCTCCTTTTCTGTTTAACACACACATTACTGAATTAAATCTCTTACAGGTAAAACACATACAAACATTCCACCTTTTAGAACAGCACTGTTAGCAATTCTACAGAACGTACATACCATGCTTAAACACAACAACTTGTGTATCCCCGACCTCTGATAAATACACACTACTGCAGTGACCCATTTCTTCAAGAGTAGGGGGAGTCTGGAAAGAAATGTAAGAATTAAGAGTTGAACGTGCTTATCAGTTCTCACTCTCTTGCTCCTCATTTAAAAAGTCCATACCAATCTGGGTAGGGCTGTTGCACCAACAGTTTTGCAGAGTCTCCTCAGATCCCACTTGGAGTTCAACCTTTAAAAAAAAGTTTACGGAATAACATTAACATGTAAGTTTTCTCTTACTCGGTAGCATTTTGCAAACTAATGACAAAATCAAAATTAACTGCATCAAGTTATAAAATCCACTCAATTTTTTGAGCTAAAATTATGTATTTTCAGTGATGCTGCACAAAGACTATTTTCTAAAAATTTAAAAACAAGCAAGAGGTTCAAACGTGTGGAAATTATCAAACTTCATCCTCTCATGAAAATAAACTTGATCTTTACAATGCCTCTGTAATAATCCTTTGTTATACAAGACATTACAGTATCACACTCCATTTGCAGAAGTGCCAATGTTTTGGATACCACCAATAAATTTACAGCTTTCAACAAAGCACCACTCATTTTTGAGAGATGCTGAGAACTGCTGCTAGTAAATCTGACTTTATGTTATGCAAAATAGATTTTGAGGATCTCCAAATTTGCTTTATTTGTAAGTAAGAAGATAAACAAAACAGAAAAATGACAGAAGTATTAAGAACTGCCATCTATAAACACATTAGTGATGCACAGAGGCATCTCATCATTGCTAAATCATCACATGAGGACTGCGACAAAGGGAAACCATTATGGAATAGTCTCACATGCCTTTGAGGCCACATCCCTCTTTACTAGGTCTTCAAGTTTTGATGTTCTTCATTTCAACTGTTCTACAAAAACACTTAAACCAGAATAACAGTACCATATAGATAAATTACTCCCCCATTAACTGTCATACAGAGATGCAATTCTATCAAGAAACTTCTTAAGCTATGAAACAACCAAACTCTAGGTCAGATTTTGACTCACTGAAAAAACAACTCATCTGCAGTATTTTTTTAGTAATTGGTTTGAGAGCTAAGTGACGAGATAGCAAGTACATTTCATAAATCTGGTAGACCAAATGTTTTTATGCTCTTCTAGTACTTACCTGACTAACATAAGATTGTATTTATTGGCGTAATGAAGAGCCATATCTGCCACTTTGCCACCTGTTACTACTACGTTTGCACCACTATCAGCAATAGCTTTGACTTGCAAATCCATTAGGTTTTCTTCTCCTTTACTGAAATTCATCAGTTCCTCAGCATTCTTTATCAGAACAGTGCCCTAGTAAAACACATATGCTGTTATCAATTCTGCATTAAACCACATGCCTACAAGTTGTTCACAAACCATTTTGTTTCCCAACCTATCTGTAAACGTCAAGTCATCCTGCTTTGTAATACTGACACCTTTCATAGGCAACAAGGTAAAATAAGTAAAAAAAAAAAAAAAAAAAAAGAAAAAAACCAAATGGGCAATTCTGGTATTTCTTCTGGTATTTCTAGACAAACTTATGATTCAGACTCTCAGGCATGCAGTTTGGCTTAAATAACCCAACAAAACTAACATTGCTTACCCAGTCTCAAAACCCCTGTGAAGCAAAATTAGGTTCAAACATTTCCTATGAACTGTTTTTAAACTCACAGAATCAATATTAATCAAAATATCTCGATCACTATCAAGAATATTTATATTTAAGTCCAAAAACAAGAGCACATAAGCATAAACAGAGATGCAACTTCTTTTGAGCTTTAACATACCTTAGTTTCAGTTATCATACCATCAAAAGGGCAGGAATACACAGCTATTTTTGCATCTTTGACAGAAGTAACATCTCCTTCAGTTTCTTTTTTAAAAACCATGCCATGCAGTACTGAGGAAGCAGAAATACCAGCACCCTGAAAGTAAATAAATGGAATTTGAGACTTTTTACAAGGGCATGTAGTGATAGGCAAGGGAGAATGGCTTTAAACTGAGAGTAGGTTTAGATTAAACACTAGGAAGAAATGCTTTATTGTAAGGGTGGTTAGGTACTGAACACACTGCCCAGAGAAGCAGTGGCTGCACCATCCCTGGAAGTGTTCTAGCTCAGGGTGGGCAGGGCTTGGAGCAACCTGGGATAGTGGAATTCATCATGGCAAGGGCTTAGATGGATTTAAGGTCTCTTCCAACCCAAACCATTCTGTGATTCTAGGAACGGGCAAACATCATACAACTAATTATTTATTTTCAGACAGCTGCACTACGCTGCATGAAAAGCAGACCTTACAATCCTTTAGACGGAACACACCAAAGTATCTTTGCAGCATAAAGAAATAGGACTTTAACTGATTCAACAACAACTGATTTGTCCTACAGGTCCCCATTTTAGATTACTTTCAATGTTCATTTTTGGTTCTAAAAGCTGCTACTGGGCACTAAACAGGGAAAGTAAAGACCAATTGTCAAAATTTACTACACATGCCACAACACTACAGAAATTAGAACAGAAAAGGCTCTTTCAAAGTTCAAAGATTAACCCTCGTTAACCCATTTACCTTAATAATACAATAAAGTTAGCTACTTCAAACTTACCACAATTTTGCACACTCTGATATTATCAACGTTGAAATGACCAGAATCAGGAAGAATAGAAACTGTTTGACAAAAAAAAAAGAAAAAAAAAAGAATTTGTATTGCTTAATGAATAAAATAGAACAGTGGCACCATAAATAATTCCTGGAATTTTTCTTAAGTACTAGATTTCAATAGTTTGAGATGCCTACCTAAATTCAAGACAAGTATTACCTGCTAGTAACTGCAATCAAGAGAAACAGAAATTTTGGTTTTCTACAATGTAGTAATCAATAAACAACATTCATTCAGGCTACTAAGTAATTAACTGAGTTTAAATATCCATTCATACATGTATATTAAACATCTGACTCATAATACTTGAGAAAAAACTGGAAATAAACATGAAGGTCTTTTCTTGGCAATCTAAAGGGAAAGGAAACTCAACAGAAGTAGTCTCGCTTCCTCTGTTCTGTGGCTGAGACTTGTAACAGCTTATCTGAGGGGCAATACATCTTCCTAATAATAAAAAAGAGGCAGAAGTAGGTTTCTGCATTAAAAAGACTGCAAAGCTGTTTCTATAAACTTCTAGTAGGAAACACAAACCTTTTCTCAGCCACAATGCCGATGAAGAGTTCAAAAGGAGACCAATTACCCCGTTTCAGAAGCTACAGCATTCCATCCAATTCACCCCGTTAAACTAACCCCACTTTCCATCTTACATGAAGCCATAGCGACTATAAGCAAACCTACTCAGTTTTCAGATGTTTGCAGACATCTATTCTTGTCCACTTACCACAGGCCTGAGCAATTAGCTTTGCCAAGAAACGTTCATTGCCATATTGTTTGCTCATCACTGAAGTGTGCAACAAAGATGCCACTTCTTCAGCATCTCGAAGGTTCTTTGCAGAACAGCACACCAAGTCTGGAAGAATTTCTAGGGCTTTCTTGCAAGCCTTTTCATACCCTTCAATGACCTGTGCAGCAAACAAGAAATATTTACTACATTACTTCCTACAGCTTTTACCTCCTATCAGCAAATACAAAAGTTTTCGAGGGAAGCAAGCAATCACAAGCAACAAAACAAACAGTTCTCCTTCAAACATCTTTATCTAAAAACATTAGTTCAGAAGAAAGTAGATGACTCACAATATTACGACCCAAGAATACTGACCAGTGGCAATTTGGATTCAAGCTATGAGAATTCCAATGACAACTTGCCTCTGAGACAGATAACCCCATCCTCAGAAGATCTTCTGCTAACTCCAGAAGAACTCCAGCAAAAACAAGGACAAAGTTTGTTCCATCTCCAACTTCTTGTTCTTGCATGTGGGAAGCCATCACAAGCATTTTTGCAGCAGGATGTTGGACCTTTAAAAGAAGGTACACATCTTGGTTACTAACATCCCACCTAAGACTGCAGCTCTAGGCTTTTCTATGCATCCAGTATTAGCTCTCTTATTTCAAATTGTATCTAAAGATACTAAGAATGCACAAAACTGGAAAAGTAAGGAGAAGAGATTATCTTAATCGGCTGACTTTCCCAATAAGAATACAAACATCTATTAAAAAAAAAAAAATCAGAGAACTGAGTATTGCCCCTACACGACAAATCATATATCTTTGATATTGTTCCTGTGCTGTTTTTACAGGATGCAGTGCCTTCACAACTAAACCCTGCAACAAGAAAGCAAACTGGAGTTTAGATCTTCAGGCTGAATTCATGTGTAAGAAAGTAGACATCTAACTTAAAACTTAATTTTAGTGGGGATTTTTTCTACTTAAAGATTGCACTGCTTCCCTTTTCTTTCAAATAAATGCAATATACCACTGTATTCTTGAATAAAATTAGAGCAGTTGTCATTTTATACCAGAAAGTAACATGCAAAACTCATCAGATTAAGTCACTAGTATGCAGATTAGTTTTTAAAAATAGAACTGAGGCTTCCACAGTTACTCAAACTGAACACTAACACATTCTGAACACTAACATGCATTCTCTAAGGAAATATTTTATATTGACACTATTTCTGTCAGTAAGTATAGACTTCAGTAAAATACTGTGTTGTGTCACAAATTTGAATTTGATAGTACGAGGAAAAGTCAGGACAGAACAGCCTTTCTATGCTTTTATAGTATTTACAGGAGGATGCTACTGTATCCTCAGCTTAAATTCAATTGGTGGATTCTAAGCAGACAGGAGAACACAGCAACCAACAGCACTGGAAGATGAACACAACAGCTATTTCATTCAGACTTTTCCAAAACACTGTATTTCTAGACACACTCTCTTCTAAACCTACACTGGTTTAGAGAAAAGCAGAGAATTATTACGCACCTCCTACAACTACTTCATGCTGCTCTACAGAAGAGTTATATTCCTCACTGTGAATCTCAAACTCAGTGAAAGAGGTAAATAATTCACAAAGTGACACATGTAAATCATCTGGCGGAGTGACATGTATTTTTCTGCTGACAGTCAGAACCATAGCAATGAACAGAACACCAGTTCTCAACTGTCACCTTCTGAAGCGAGAACACTTACTTCCAGCTCTCTCAGGATAGTAGCGGCATCATTTGTAACAAAAAGCTTCTCCAGATGGTTGATAACCATTTTGTTCATTCCTAATGGGGGAACAAACAAACAAAAAAATTAAAACAATTAGTTATGCAAAAACTATTTTGTACACAGAGACTGTTTCATCACTTCCAGGTGTATCTTGCACATTAGAAATGTTAGCCCTATTTATAATTTAAGAACTTAAAATATTTTTCCAAATAACACTTGGAAGTGTGTTATATTAAGGAGAAATCCATAGCTGCTGAATAAGCAGTTCTCTCTTCAGAAATATTAGCATATTATTTAATTAACCAATCCAGGAGAACATACTTTGTTTTCATATAAAAAAAGCACCAATAATTTTAGGATTTATTTACCATTTGGTCCATAAGCCGTACGGGTGGTTTGAGCAAGTTCTTTGCATGCCTGGATGTTCCTATAGACAGCTTCTTCTAGTCCTGAATAATGCTGAACAGAAAAATGATCTGATCAGAATTAGGCTAGCAAAAAATAAGTGATGACCTAGTAACTTTTCATCAAAGCAGCATCAATCTAGTGAGTCCCTGAAAGCTTTTTATTCATTTACATTTGCCATTTCACTTACAGTTTCAATGGAAACCAAACCTTACCCAAAGACAGCAAGAAAAGAACCTCTTTTCTCCTTCTCAACTAGGCAGCTCAGAAGGCACAAAAAGCTTCTAAACAGAAAATTTGAGCAATGACTCAATTTCCAATACGGTTTGCATTCCCCCAGTGTTCTAAAAAAGCTTGTGATAAGCTAAAGGGAAACAGAAAACAACCAAGACAAAATTGGAGAAGAGCAAAGGTTTTTGTTAGCATAGATTTTTGTACATACTTCTTTTTTTACAGCTTTGTATTACACAAAAATCCTTTAACTCAGTTCTACCTTCGAACATGCGCAGTTTGAAAATTCAGAATGATTAGTAAAACATTTGTGTTTAAGGCCATGATCAGCCTGGCTTCAGTTTGGAAACTGTAATTAAAGATGGGATCCCCAGGAACAGCCTTCAGAAGAGTAGGACAAAACATATTATGTGACCCATAAGAGAAAAGAGAAAGGTTCTCTACTATTTACTCTCTACATACAAAAACATCTCAGAATGCCAGCTGACTCCTTGTTTGAAGAAAAAGACAGCTCTTGCTATTTTGGCTTTGAATTCTCTATTAATGAACCAGCAGTTAGACCACTTTGTTTACCTGTTCTGCCTCTGCCCTTGTCTTACATCATTATTTGGCTCCAACAGTTCTAAAAAGAAACACAGAGGACTTTCAGAACTGCTAACTTTGTTCTTTCTATTAAGTAGCAGCAAACAGAAATTTTCCGCTGCAACTGAAGTCCCTTGCTTGGAGAGAGGGACTCTGAACAAGGGCCTAGAGTGACAGGACAGGGAGAAAGAATGGCTTCACTCTGAAAGAAAACAGGTTGAGATTAAACTTTAGGAAGAAGTTCTTCCTTGCGAGGGTGCTGAGGCTCTGGCACAGGTGGCCCAGAGAAGCTGGGGATGCCCCCACCCTAGAAATGTTCATGGCCAGGTTGGATGGGGCTTGGAGCAACCTAGGATAGTGGAAGAAGTCCCCTGTCAATGGCAGGGAGGTTGGAGCCAAATGATCTTTAAGGTCCCTTCTAATCCAAAGCCTTCTATTGAATACAAAGAAAAAAACCCTCATCTGTTTGCTGTCCTTTTCAAAGAAAGCTTTTGCTTTATTAAAGCATGTTCCTTCAATACTACCAAAACCTTCATTATGCTACCGTTAAATACAATGAAAATGGATTTATGGAAAGGGAATGTGTGGAAAATATTACACTGCTCTGCACAGCTGACAAAGGCTCTTCTTTTAAAGACATGGTAAGAATCAAGTAGTGTGTGTAACAAGCCGGACGCTTCTGAACAGCCTCACTACAGGGCCGTGCTGCCTGTGCAAGCTCTCCGAGCAGCGTGGGCACGAATCGGAGGCACAGCTCCGGAGGGCGCACCCCGGGGCCATGCCGGGGCAGCGTCCCGGGCCTGCGGCGAGGCCGCGGAGGGGCGGGCGGCGCAGCCCGGCGCCGGCGGAACTTTCTGGAAGCCTACGTTTGCCAGGTGCCACCCTGCCGCCCACCGGGGCCGGGCAGGAGCCGACCCGCGGTGCGGGACGGAGGGAGGCAGGGCCGGCAAGGCGGAGCAGCGAGCGAGCCCCGGGCCGGGCCGCGCCGCGCCGCCCGCCACACGTGGTGCTGCCGGGCCGCGCCGGCCTCCAGCGCTTCCCCCGCGCCACCGCCCTCAGCCTCCGCCCGCACCCACACACCCAGCCAGGGATGGCCTCACCTTGGCGCCCTCCTTGAGCATCTGGGCGAAGCCCGGCGCTTTAGGGACGTGCAGCGCCATGGCCTGGCCTGGCCTGGTCTGCCCGCTCCGATCCGATCCGATCCGCTGCGCTCGGGCCCGGGGCGGCGGCGCGCGCGGCACGGCGGGACGGCGGGGCGGGGCAGCGCCGCGCAGGCGCAGTGCGGGGCCCTGACGGGAGGGCGGGGCCGTGAGGGGTGGGCAGCGCCGCGCAGGCGCAGTGCGGGGCCGCGCGGGGCCCTGAGGGGAGGGGTAGTCAGTGCTCGGTTTTGGACGGCAAAGCCATCCCAGCTGTAATGAAGAGTCATAGCTCACACTGTGTGATATGCCGAGTCTTTTCCTGCATAGTTCTTGAAGTGTTGAAAGGAAGTTAGGTTAATAAGTGCCGGGCACTTCTGCGAAGCAGGAGGTAACTACAGCATGTTGCACAAGTAAGGGAATCACGCCATAGTGTAGTAAGGGCCAAAAGCCGTGGAATGGGTTAATATCAGGAGTTGGGACTATCACATGGGGCTTGTTCCTAGTCTTGCACGCTAAATCCCCAAAGTGTGATGTCCTGTCTGAATAGCAGACACACCGACTGCCTATAAAACCTGTGGTGTTAAATACTACTGCTATTTAAGTACCACAACAGATGAAAAATAAAGCGACATATATATATATGAATAAAATCATTACAGTTACCAAGGTATCATTTAAGCAGTGCAATACAGTCTGCATGTAAGGAATAAGCAGAGCATTTTCTAATAAGTTCAAAAGAGGTAATTGTGAATGTACCAGTGTTGTGGTATGCACAATGAAAGAAAAGGTTAAAGTCCTGGAGGTTTATTTAACAGGACATTCACCCTGATGAATGAAGAAGGGAGAGAGAGAGGGAGGGAGAGAATTCATCTATTGAATATCAATACGCTATTAATTGTAAAGGTACTTAAGTGCTATTTTGTAAGTTGGTGCTCTATGTATATTCCATGCTGGTGTTAATTGTTTAGTTTAATCATATAAAGTTCAGCCATTTATGAGAGTAGAGCTTTGGGGGAAAGTATATTATTTTGCATTATTTTACATTATTTTGGAAAGTACATTAAAATGCTGCCTAGGCAAGGAGACTGGAGGTAATGCCTAAGAATAGTGTTGGTTGCTCCAGTTGTCAGGACTTGGGATTTTGGGTTGTGATTTTGCTCTGTGTGCAGTTTCAGGAGGGACATTTTTTTTTTAATTGCTTCTTGGAACATCATCTATATGCTAGAATATTTAAAGTGTACTTTTAAATAGTGACTGGCAATGTGTGAAACACCATTTTAGCATGAATGAGTTCATACACTACTAACATGCTATTTATACTGGGAAACTGAGATGAATTGAAAGTAGCACAGCTAAAAAAGTGAAGGCAACAGGTGTTCTATTAGATTGCAGATATTTTCTTTTTTTAACATCTGTAGAATAAAAATCATAGAATGCAATCATAGAATCAGCTGGGTTGGAAAAGACCTCTGAGATCATCAAGTCCAACCTATGACCCAACACCACCCTGCCTACTAGACCATGGCACTGAGTGCCCCATCCAGTCTCTCCTTAAATACCTCCAGGGACAGTGACTTGATGACCTCTCTGAGCAACTCTATCACTCTTTCTGTAAAGCACTTCTTCCTAATGTCTAACCTAAGCCTCCCTTAGCACAGCTTAAGACTGTGCCCTCTTGTTCTCCTGCTTGTTGCCTTATACATCATCCTAAAACTCATTGCAAATTTGCATGTTTGCACTGCTGAAGGAAGTCTCACTATTCCTAATTTAGGAGATGTTCCCTTAAGGTGTTTCTGACTAATAAAACATGATGTTCTCTTCTAGCACATCACCAGTTTCATAATGGGATGCAGGATTAAAAGAAGTTTTCTTGGAGACCAGGCATCTGATGACTAAAGGTATACTGAAAAGGAAACAGGGCAGGCTGTGCTCCTGGGGAAAAAAACCACAACCAAACCAAACGAGAAAAAAAACCCAAACCCACAACTGAAGATCTCAACATTCTGTAATTTTCACAGCGAAGACTTAAGGTGGATGTGCGATCTGTCAGAAAGAAGTATTTTTTGTGTTGCAAGAAATGGGAGAGCAATTTTTTTTGGTGTAGCTATTTTAATCACCTATTTAATAAGTAAGAGAAGTGGTATTTATCCAAAACTGACAATGCCTTTGACTATTATTTGAGCAAGTCAAGGAAGTGAAGCTTCCTAGACTTCAATTTCCCCATGGTTTAAAAGTGAGATCTTCCGTAGCTTATTCTTATAAAGTAATTTAAACAACCTTTTTAAATGGACTGTTTAAATCCATGTTGTTAGGAGTTTTAGCACAGTCACCCCAATAATAAATAGATGCTAGAACAATTCCAGTCAAATTATTCATCCTGATGCTACAAATTTGATGTTCCCTATGCAGAACACTATAATATTCTTACATTTTCAAAGTATGCCACCTCCCATAAAGTAGTAGTTTCAGGTGACTAATCATTGAATAAACCAAGGAATTGATATTTAAGTGCAAATCAGGGGTCCTTTTTTTGTGCAGTTTTGGATCTTAGCCCATGGTTCTGAGTTCTCAGAAGCAGCAATCTCCATAGAAGAGTGTCACTGTGTCACTTCTGGCTCCTCAGTACAAAAAAGACAAGGAGCTATGGAGAAGGTCCAGCAGAGATCACAAAGACGATGAGGGGTCTGGAGATCTCTCTTATAAAGGCAGACTGCAGGAGCTGGGCAGTTTTAGTCTAGAGAAGAGAAGACTGAGAGAGGATCTCAGTAACACATATAAATATCTCAATGGTGGGTACTGAGAGGATGGTGCCAGACTCTATTCAATGGTACCCAGCAACAGGACAAGGAGCAATGACCATCAACAAAACCACAACAAGTTCCATCTCAGCATGAGGAAGAACTTTGCATTCAGGGTGGCAGATCACTGGAACAGGCTGCCCAGGGAGGTCATGGGTTCTTCCTCTCTGAAGACATTCCAAACCCACCCGGAAACGTTCCTGTGTCACCTGCTGTAGGGAGCTTGGACTGGATGATCTCCAGAGGTGCCTTCTAACCCTAACAATTCTGTGATTCCTTGATTCTGTGAATAATACAGATTTAACTAGAAACAGTGAGATTTTAAAAGTATGTATACAGTGGATACAAGACATAAAACAATGTACTCAATTTAAAGTGAGTATGATGAAGTGTCAGTCTGGAAACACGGGCTGTCAGAACCACCTGGAAAAAAACATCCCTGGGCTCTTCAGGCATGATTTCTGTTCAAGACCCTTGTTGTCATGGCTATTGAAAATTTTATCTGCTTTAAGATTTTATGTAGAGAGCCTTTCTTAGACTTTACTGTAATGGCATGTAATGAAGACACTCATACCATCCAAATACCACCTGTCCCCTACAAAACAGAAGAGTATCTTATTATCTGGGGGACACCTTGGCTCCAAGGAAACTGGGACGCAACACTTGTCACTCCACTGAAGCCAGGATTTTCTGTGTCCTCAAACAAATACTTTCACAGTAGTTGGATGTGGAGCTGGAGATCAGTACCAATGGCTGATTATATTGAGCTGTAGAATGTTATTTGCAATAATGGTTGTAATCAGAGGCAAATCTGTCTTCTACCCCTTCCAAAGCAGCATATAGGGAAGAACCCTCAGTCTTTTCAAACACATCTCAAGAGAAGAGAAAATGGTCAGTGTAGTCAGAGGCACAATCCTGCTTTCCACTAGCTATTCTGGCCCATAGTCTGCTCTGAAATCACACTGCAGATAAACACAGCCTCAGAAGGCACCTAACTAATGGTGTAGCTGTCTGATAAACTCCCTGGTCATTGCTGGGGGAAAGGTGGTATGGGTAGAATATTTTTGCAGTTTAGTCATTTTGAAGTATAAAAAAGGTCTTTTGAGGCCACAAGGACAACTTCTGGCTTCCAGAGTTCTGCCCTGATGAGATCAATCCTGTACTAGGGCCAGAAGGTGAGAGGGTGAGGAAAGACTTCAGACTGTCTTTATTTATCCTGCAACCTCTCTATATCTCAGCTGACCCAAGAGAATCTAGGAAAATGTCTACAAAGATCTGGGTTAGAGAAACTCACTCCATTTGGAACTTAAAGATATGAAATACAGTTTGAACTGCAAAAGGAGAACCCCCTTTTCAAGAGCAGAACAATAAAGATATTCTGTATACTCATTTTGTAAATGTTTTCCACTTTTCTCCATTTGTTCTAATCACAGTGGTAGCAGTCAATCAAAGTCATGAAGACAGTGCATGTGCCTGACACAGTGCATGTGCCTGACACAGTTCATGTGCATGACAGGGATTAAACTTTTCTGGCAATAGAAAATAAAGGTTTAAAATGAAGAAATTAAGCTATTTTGATATGTCAAGGTTTATCTGTTAATTGTTTGCCAGTGGTTTCAAAATTAAAAAAAAAAGCTATCCAAAATCACACTAGGAAATCCTCTGAGTTCAGTCAAATCTCTAATTGAGTCAGCTTTAGTTATCACTGCCATCACCAGCTGATCTATAAATACATCTGCTCTTACAGCCTACCCATTCTGAGATTTGCCTACTGCCTCTTCAGAAGAGCAGGGCTAGCCTCTGCTATTAAACAAGCCTGGCTTGGCAGAAGTCAACAGGAACCTAGGCTGAGAGGCCAAGCCCATCCTTTGTTGTCAGCTTTGATAGTCCCTGCTATCATATGAGAGTGCACTTGTAGCCTGTCCAAGTTGGCAGTGTCAGCTCAAGCTGATTGGAGCTGCAGACATTTTTGCTGACTGCAGTCATGCTATCTTTGCCAGTTTGCTGGAATAGACACAGACACTGATTGGGTCATGCTGAAAACATTCCTGTCCTATGAAGCAAGTCTGTTTGTATTTCAGGTTTGTCACAACTAATGAATTAAAAATCTTGGGCTTACCACAGTTTGCTGCTCAATAATGCCTGTGACGGAAGGATTTTTTTCCTCCCTAAAGCGTGACAACGTCATAATCTCTCATCACGGACAAGGAGAAGAAGGAAAAGCAGAATTGTGGAGAAAAGCCGAAAAGGGCGATCTTTTGGGACAGAAAAGCCTATGGGAAGTGCAGGTAGCAGCATGTTGCCCTGACAGCTGTCTCAGCTTCTCAGACCTTGTCAGTTTGTTGCTATGCAGCAGGTGCAGCGTTTTCTTTTATTGAAGCTTTACTCCATAAAGGCAACGACAAGCCAAGGCAGTGGCTGGCTCTGGATTATACAAGCGCAGACACTCCACTGGGTGAGGTAAGGCAACAGGTGTGAAAAAATGCGATAGATCTGCACTAGCATTTAACCTGAGGTCCGCTGCAAATTTTTTGTGGAAGAACAGCAGCTAGCTCTATAGGCAACTGTTGGGAAGAAGAGAGCTGCTCATTAAATCTCATTAATTTCCAGGTTGCCCACTCACCCTCATCTCTGTCTGCAGCAATATTGTTCGTCATGCATGGAGAAAGCAGGTGGGGAGCTGGGGGCAGTTGGTGTGCGTGTTTCCTGGTATCACCTTGTTTGCACACAGGATTCTTCCATCCCTCTCTGTCCTCTGTGAGTGCTTTTTGTGATGAAGAGCTTGAGGATTCAGCACAAAAAGGAGTGAACAGATAAATTCGGTATTTAAAAAAATGGATAATAGGGTAATTGCTGTGTAAAAAGATAAGTTTTCTTTTTCAGTATCAGAATAAAATGAAAACACTCTTTTGTGTTTTAATAGAATTCACCATTTCTTACTGAAAGGGTATTGACTTTTGCCCTCACATGAAAAAAATGGTTAAAAGAGATAATTTAAAAACATCACACACCACAGAGTATGTGACTGGGATAAAGCAACAGATTTACAGCAATATCGTTATAGCAACTTTAAAACCCCTAGTAGAATGCATCATTTTAATTTCTTAGGTTCTGATGGGAAATGTGAAGTATACTCTTATGTGGAAGACCCCTTGAGATAGTCAGTGTCAGGGGAAAGTGTACCAACAACACAGAATGATGAACAGCCTTGTTTTAAGGATGCTTATCACTTCAAATATCTTAATGTTGTGGTATTTTTTTCTTTACCTTGTATTGGGATGCAGGGAAGGGAAATATGATAATTTTGCATTAGTAATTCTGTGGGTTTTTAAAAAAACAAGGAGATATATCAGATATTCCTTATGAAGTGAGGATGAGGAGATGGGGAAGAGATCAATAATGCTCAGAAGGTAAAAGGTAATTAGTCTGATATAACACACTACAAAATAAAATATTTCAGTTGACTCTGAGGGTCTTTTCCTGAATCCAAAAACATACACGGCTGCAATTATTTGATTTCTCTATGTCTCTGCTGCATAGACACCAGTTCAATTTTTGTATGTCTTGAATATTAGTAATGGAGAATTAAGAACAATTCCTGGTATCCTTTGCATGTTAGCAGGAAGAGACACTCTCAGCTTCAAAGGAGATTTTTTTTGAAGTAAATATTTTAGATCATTTGTAGTTGTTTTAAGAAAAGATTATGTACTTCAAATAACAAGCAACCATATCACTCTTCTAGCTAAATATCAAAACAGACAAAACAAATAAACAAGAAATGCTGAAATTTATGGACAAAAAGCAAATTTGATCCTGTTCACTGATTGCATGGCAGCAATGCCAGGGAAATATTTGATTCACTTGTGCACCATCAAGGAAGACTGAAATATAATTCTGTTCTATGGACCTTTTGACCCAAATAATTGAGTGTAAATTAGAATGAGTTGATAGGATTTCCCTGCAATACAATATCTACTTTACTGAAAAACTGCAAGACTATTGGCTTAGGAAAGTGGGTTTTGTTTTCACTTGATAAATGCTCTGTTGTCTGCTGATAACAAATTAGTAAATTCTTTGTGTTTTCCTGAAGAATTTGGTTTCTAAGTTTTTACAGTAATAAATACAGTCCTAAAATAATTTCAATGGGCAGATCATTTGCATGCATGAAGTCCCACTGACTTCATGTTCTCCACACATGAAGCTAATAAGAAGTTTAATATCTTTGCATTTTAGTAGCTTTGTGCTAGATAATCAAAGGGATTACTTGTGTTCATCTATTCAACAGTTTAACCAAAACCGTTCAACCAAAATATTAAATAGACGTAGTAGAGCTGTAACTCCTTAGTGTACAGAAATGTTTTAATTACAGCTTTAGAGATCAATAGGAGCTGATTCTTTTGTTGCCCAACAATTCTTTAGTGTCACATTTGAAATGACCTAACTGTTTTCTTAATGGACTGAGTTTCGTCTCAGTAAACCCACTTTTTGTAATTGATGGTCTCAGAAGATGGAGGACTGACTAAGGTCCTGATGCAGGAGCCAACCTCATGCAGACAGAGCCCTACACCTGCACACACTTCCACTGAGAAATCACCACCAAGGTCTGGAGACCCCATAACTTTCTGGCCATGAAGTGTGCCACTATCAGGCACAGCTGGGCTGGAGGAGTGATGGGTGGAAGAGAGGAGAATGAGTGCCTCCTCATTGACACCATGTGGAGTGGTGTGCACATTTTCAATCACATGGCAGGCTTGGGGTCATGTTACTCTCCACTCCCCACCCCTTCTTCCTTCTTCACCTTCAGAACCACAGAGCATTGCCACGAGTCAAAGCTTGCTGAAGGGGCAATGGCGGGGAGCAAGCAGGTGAGGAGAGGGGTAGCTTCCTTTGCCATCGTTCTTTCTAATCTATAAATAGCAAAAAATAAAGGCAGTCTCTGCACTGAATTTCATTTAAAAACTTTTTAAATAGAAAAGTGAAATGGTGCTCCCTTGACTTTGACTTTGATTCTAAACGTTGCTTAGCTAGAATGGGAAAGGTAACTGTGAGTGCATGAAAAGCATTAAAACTCACTTATTGAACAATGTCACATGCTCTGTAATAAATATATTATTTGTATTATTGCAGCTGGAACAAACAAGTAAAAGCATTGACTCAAGTGCCCACATGATCACCACCGCCAGGGTACCTGCTGATAAGCCAGTACGAATTGCCTTCAGCCTGAATGACTCCCCAGGTACAGTTTCATTTATGGAGTAAACCACAGTGAAATAATTGCTTTTAAATCTTACCTGTACTTACCAGTGTTTACAATATACAGTGTAGTCCAGTATAATGGGTGGATTTTTTTCCTGAGTGGTAGCCATGATCAGTTTTCCTGTCTGATTACTTTTAGTGTTTACAATAACAAGATCATTAGACTAAATCCATTTGCTTGGCAGTCTATAACTTTGCTTTCTTTCAGTGGTTTGTGGAATATACTTAAGACTGTAATTACCAAATTTACCTGCATGTGCAGTATATCTGATTCTATGGAACTGTAAAACAAGAAAATGAAAAGGACAAATTTGGATGAGCCTGGAGCAGGAAGGGACTTTTTTTAGCAGGAAGGTTGAAAAGTGCCGCCCATGCCCAGCTTGGTGAAAGGTTTCAGGAAGTGCATGCCCCACATGGCATCTCTGAGAAAGCAGCAGAAATTTCATTGATGTTTATCCTATCAGCTAGTGCTGATGGAGCTTTAATTTCCTCAGACATACCTAGTACATACATGGGCCCTTTGGCCTTTGGAATAGATGGATATTTTTAGTTTGCCCCTTCAATATTATTAAGGTCCAGAAAGCTGTTGTCAAACAATGAAAGTCAGCGTGAAATAAATAAAAAAGGAAGCTGAAAAGAACGCCAAAATAGCTGGCTGTTGCTTTTGCTAAAGATGAGTGCCTGGGCTCGGGGCTGAGATGTGTTTATGGCATGAAGTATCAGGATCACTGATAGGGATAACTGAAACCCACTGCTGTTGTGTGTTTGATGGTACTGTATGCATTGTAGGATGTGTGAGGTGGCTTCCTGAGCTTTGTGTGAACAGAATCTCAGCTTGAATACACTTTTCTCATTTAAGAAATATTTCAGAATATGCATTAGCTTTCCTAGATAATTTTTCTGTAATATTTATTTTCAGATACAATACTGAAATGCAATCTCATTCCCTAAGCAAGGAAATTAAAAAACAAACATCTTCATATGTTATTGAACGCAACTCTCAGTTCATAAAGATGAATGACACAGAAAGATTGGGACAAGGAATATAAAGAAATACATGTGATTATCTACGTACTCTTTTTATAAATTTAAATAATCTAGTAATTTTTCTTACAGAAAGCAATAAGGAATAATTCTCATCTCTCAGGATACAGTCACATGGTAAATCTCTTATACAGGAATTATGGCAAAGATAGGTCTTGAAGAGAGATGCAATCTATGGGAAAAGAATGCTTATGGGAGACACTGAAAAGTCAGGGAAAGCTGAAACTATGGGAAAATCTCTGGTTTGTGACAAGAGATGACAATAGGAAACTACAGGGTTGTGAATAGCTTGGAAGAAGGGGATATGAAAGCCAGGAAGCCTGACTTCCTTAACATTGCATCATGGGGAGTTTTTTGTTTTGGTTTTTTTTTTACTCTGCTAATAACTCCAGCCTCTCTCCCAAATGCTTAAAAAAATAAGCCAGGTTAGAGAAAGGTAGTATTTTTCTGCTACGTATCTTCAAACTGTTCCATAATTTTGAATCCTTTATTGTATATATGCAAGTGTTCCTGCAGTATGTTATCCAGAATCTTCATGAGTACTGGTAACAAAAACAGCAACTGGTGGAGGGAATGCCTTTTCCCCCCTGCATCACATGCCTTTAAGGGCTACCAGAAGGCCTAAATCAACATATTGTTTTACCATGTCACAAGTTTCAAGAGTTATTGTGTTTGATATATTTTAAAAAGGCAACGGAAATAAACTTTTAACAGGTATGAAAATTCCTACCAAACTATAATTGAATCAGGAGAATAAAAGCAAGTGTTGAAAAATTGTTTTTTTAAGATGAGCTACAAAAGCCTTCACCAGACAGACCTTTAGGTATTCCACGGTAGGCAGGGCTTTTTCTTACTGTTTTATAATTCTTTAATAATTTCTTTCTCCTTGACAAGGATATTTGTTTTCAGTTGAAATAGGAGGTATCTGCTGTAAGTGTGGTAGTAAAGCATCAGTTGAGGTTCATGCACTGCTAGGCATGAATGATAAGTTCTTCCCCAGGGTTAAGTGGTGAGGAAATCTGTCTGACTTAAGCTTTTCCTTAAATACTACCTCACTTGAAAGGCACAGTGACACATTTCGCCAGAAAAAGGCTGCATTCTCCTTCCGGGGCTATACAACTGCTTACTAGAAGGAACTGGCAGCATAACTGGATATAAAAAGGGGAAATGGAATGTTTCTTCTGGGTGCCAATTATCTCACTGGCTAGGATTGTAACCAAGTACTGGGTGTGAGAAGCAGTGAAAGGAGAAACTGCTCTCCACTCATGAGAAGAAATTACTTTGTGTTAACTGACCTACAAGGCTGGAGCTGGCTTATCCTGAGTGTATAAGATATAATTTGTGTTATATCATTTGTCAGCCAACATCTGATAACTGAAATCCTGGCCAGCTTCATGCAGTATTTTTAATGTGAAAGTGGGGTAAGCAGTTCCTTAAAAGTCTCAGGAGCAGCCCATCAGCAGGTGCTATATAAGACAGTTTTATTGTGTATCTCTTATTCCCATATATATAGATCTCTATGTTTGGTTCTTTCACTCAAGTTCACTAACATAGGTTTCCCATCATATTGCACCAGTTTTGACTTAAGGTAGCATTTTAAATTAATGAATTGGAAACATATCATTCCAGCCCATCGTACATCACTTGGAAACTAACACAATTTGAAATTAATATGGTATTCCAAGTTTTAAATAAGTGTTCCAAAGTTGAAAATTCGTTGTGGTTTATCAATATCAACTTCATTTCACCAGTGAAATTCAATTTGTCCTAATCTTTATCACCCTCATTTACGAATATATTCAGAAACAATGATTACAAGAGGAACTTCCTGAAATTTAGGCAGGTGGATTTGTTTTGTGCAATACTTCGAAGGGAAGATTTATAGGTAAATATCTCTTCACCTTGCCTCCTAGAATAAAAGCTTGAGTCTAGCTGAAAAGTTCTGCTCATGACATGTGGTGATAAATGACTGGGTTTGAAATTATTAGCGAGTTCTTTTATTTGAAATTAGTCTACCCATGATAGCACATTCCAGAAAAATCATTGACAAAAAAGGCAAAAATAAATGAACCTGACAGTGAAACAGTGTAATATTTTTGCAAGCATAGCAAAATTACTTATTTTACTCCTCTTTATGCTCATTATCCTAGTGACTCTAAAGAACCTTTTGCTTTTCTAGTTGATCATGCAAGACTGTTTTGCAATGGTTGCTTCTTCAAAAGCAACCTTCAAATCCCTCCTCCATCCTTATTTTGGTTGTAATGGCAACAGAGGTTTCTAGCACAATGACTGGAAAGCAGTAAGAGTTGCAAAAATACATGGCTAAAACTTACAAAGCTAGTTTCCTAAAACCACACCCAACCTACAAGGAAGTGGCTTGGTCTTTGGGGAACTAGGTTGGAACTCATGTGAGATACCCTTAAAAGGATATTCATCTGAGGATGTTTACGCTTCAGTAAAGGTATATGGAGCAGGAGGATTTTGCTGTTATCTCCTGTGTTATGGACTGTTTCTATTTTTGGGAGGTCCGTAATTCTTATTATTGACCAAGCCTTCACATCCTATTCCTGGGAGGGGCAGTGACCAATCCCCACTATTTTATGAGTGAGGTAACTGCAAGGTTGTGTAAGGTCATGTCAGGCAGGGCTGTGAATAGAAGCCCTGGAGCTTCACACAGCAGTGCCAAGTCACAGTCACTTAGCCACACAGCCTTCCAGGATGAATTTGATGAGTTTTCTGTCAGTATACAGGGCTGGAGCTGCTAGATCTCACTGTCCTACCAGGGTCAGGACTGAATCCTAACACACAGTTTGCCTGTGTTGGCCCACTGCAAGTTGTGGTGCTTGCCGTTGAG
The DNA here is from genome assembly GCA_035221455.1 of Xenops minutus. Classification (NCBI taxonomy): domain Eukaryota; kingdom Metazoa; phylum Chordata; class Aves; order Passeriformes; family Furnariidae; genus Xenops; species Xenops minutus. The sequence goes on along the minus strand of JAWWEE010000001.1, from coordinate 16,358,881 downwards.
TTTGAGAACTTTTCCTGTGTAAGGGCTGATCGACTTACAGGATAACAACCTACTTATGTTACCAATTTAATTCTTCAACTTAGGAGCAAGCAATCTGGATACGTGTAGGAGAAAAAAAATAGTACCTGATTGTATAATTAAATACTGGATCATAACTCAGTTACTCAAGGACACAGAGCTGTGATTGGCATTTTCTAAGTTTTGAGTGCTTGATTTAACAGCCTTAATGTGCTTTCAATACATTTAAATTTTTATATTCGATTTCTGTCTATTAAGAACATGGACAAACTAATTTACAAGTTTATAAGTAAATCAGATGTTGTTCTGAAAGAGTTTATTGCCTGTAGTCCACAGTTCAGATAAATGGAGCAGCCATATAGGAACAGACTTAGATATTACACTTCATTGGACCAGACACTGTGTCAGTTAAACAGTGACATGTGAAGCATTCTTCTCATTTGTCTACATGATGGTCTGGGATATTGGCATCTCCAGGAGACCAGAACATCATTTAGTATGTTAAGCTTTCCAGAAGCAAGATTCATTCTCAAATGTGCAACATTAGCATATATCAGAGGAATGTCTCAGGACATAAGTACATAAGTTGTAAGCCTTTTGTATAAAGACATTCAGTCTTAATAGAGTTCAGTTGCTCTTTGTTATAATCACAGTTTTCAGCAGCAAGCAAAGCAAACATAAGAACCATGAAACAAACAGGAAAATCACACTCTTCTGTACATGAACCAAGTCTTTGGGTCAAAAAACTATCAAGTGTTTATCATGTAATCACAGAATCATTGAATCAACTAGGTTGGAAAAGACCTCTTGGATCAAGTCCAACCTATGACCCAACACCACCTTGTCAACTAAACCATGGCACTAAGTGCCACATCCAGTGCTTTCTTAAATACCTCCAGGGACAGTAAATCCACCACCTCCCTCAGCAGTCCGTTCCAGTGTGATCACTCTTTCTGTAAAGAATTTCTTCCTAATGTCTAACCTAAAATTCACCTGGCACAGCTTGAGACTATGCCCTCTTGTCCTGCTGCTAGTTGCCTGGGAGAAGAGACCAACCCTCACCTCACTACAACCCTCATTCCACGGAGTTGTAGAGTGTGATGAGGTCTCCCCTGAGCCTCCTCTTCTCCAGGCGAAACAACCCCACCTCCCTCAGCCACTCCTCACAGGGCTTGTGCTCCTGTCCCTTCACCAGCCTTCTTGCCCTTTTTCGGACACACTCCAGCACCTCAATACCCCTCCTAAACTGAGGAACCCAGAACTGGACACAGTGCTCAAGGTGCAGCCTAACTAGTGCTGAGTACAAGGGAAGAATCACTTCCTTGACCCTGCTGGCCACACTACTCCTGATACAGGCCAGGATGCCATTGGCCTTCTTGAACATCTGGGCACACAGCTGGCTCATGTTCAGCTTCCTATCACTCAGAACCCTCGGGTCCCTTCCTGCCTGGCTGCTCTGTTCCCAGCCTGTAGTGCTGCATGAGGTTTTTAGGGCCAAAATGCAGGACCTGACACTTGGTCTTGTTAAACCTTATCCCCTTGGAATGAGTCCATCTCTCCAGCCTGTCCAGGTTCCTCTGCAGAGCCCTCCTGCCTTCCAGGAGATCAACACTCCCTCCCAACTTGGTGTCGTCTGCAAATTTGCTAATGATTCACTCAATCCTCTCATCCAGATGATCAGTAAAGATGTTAAACAGGACTGGGCCCAACAGTGACCACTGGGGGACACCACTAGTGACCAGCCACCACCTGGATGCAGCACCATTCACCAGCACTCTCTGGGTCCAGCCACCCAGCCAGTTCCTAACCCAGCACAGAGTCCCCCTGTCCAAGCCATGGGCTGCCAGCTTTTCCAGGAATATGCTGTGGGAGATGGTGTCAAAGGCTTTGCTGAAGTCCAGGCATACTACATCCACAGCCTTCCCCTGATCCACCAGGCGGGTCACCTGGTCATAAAAGAAGATCAGGTTGGTCAGGCAGGATCTGTCCCTCCTAAACCCATGCTGGATCTGGTCCCCCATCCATCCTGTAGGTATTGTGTAATTGCAATTAGGATGATCTGCTCCATAACCTTGCTGGGCTCTGAGGTCAGGCTGACAGGCCTATAGTTTCCTGGGTCTTCCTTCCAGCCCTTCTTGTGGATGGGTGTCATGTTGGCCACCTTCCAGTCATCTGGACCTCCTCAGTGAGCCAGGACTGTTGACACATGGAAAGCTCTTCCACTCCCTCATCACCCTAGGATGGATCCCATCTGCTCGCACAAACTTGTGACAATCCAAGTTGCTCAGCAGGGCAGTAACTTCTTCCTCCTGGATTACAAGGAGGGCTATTCAGCTCCCTGTTCCTGTTTACCAACCCAGGAGGCCAGTTATCCTGAGGACAACTTGTCTAACTATTGCTGAAAACTGAGGCAAAGAAGATGTTAAGTACCTCAGCCTTTTCCTCATTTTTGGTAACTATGTTCCCCCCCATGTCTAACAAAGAATGGAGGTTTTCCCTGCCCTCCTTTTGCTATTTATGTATTTATAAAAACACTTTTTGTTGTCCTTAACAGAAGTGGCCAGGTTAAGTTCAAGTTGTGCTTTTGCCACTCTAATTTTCTTTCTACATGACCTAACTATATTCTTAAACTCTTCATGAGTTGCCTGCCCTTTTTTCCATAGGTGATAAACTGTCTTTTTTCCCCTAATTTCTTGCAAAATCTCCCTCTTCAGCCAGTCCAGTCATCTTCCCTGCCAGCTTGCCTTTTGATTCCTGTGCCTTCAAGATTCCTTTCTTCAAGCATGTCCATCCTCCCTGGACCCCTTTGTTTTTAAGGGCTGTTTCCCAAAGTACTCCCTGAACCAGCCTCCTGAACAGGCCAAAGTCTGCTCTCCAGAAGTCCAGGGCAGAGGTTTTGTTGATACCCTTCCTTACTTCACCGAGTATTGAGAGCTCTATCACTTCGTGGTCACTGTACCCCAGATGGTCTCCAACTACCCCATCTCCCACCAGCCTTTCTCTGTTTGCAAAGAGCAGGTCTACCAGGGCTGCAGCCCTGGGAGGTTCATTTATCAGCTGCAACAGGAAATTATCCTCCATACACTCTAGGAATCTCCTAGACTGCCTCTTCTCCCCTGTGTTGGGTTCCCAGCAGACACCCTGCAGGTTAAAGTCGCCCACGAGACTTTAGTCAGGGTACAGGTCTTTAGGCCACTTTTAAATATAGAACTTCAAACTTATATTTGGGATCTGTAGGCAATCAGGAAGTGCTACTCATTTAGAAAGCACGTTACAGATACAATAACTTAGTTGTCTGTAATGAAGTCCCTGATGTGATTCTTTTAGATGACTGGTCAGTGCTGTTGAGTTTCCTGGAGTGTCCATAACATCCATATCTATGTTATTCCTTCTTTCTTGTTTTCTTTTGACCAGAATCTTAGCTCATTTTTAGGTGTAGCAAATTCCTGTCTCTGATTTTTTTCGTATTTTTATTTTTAAACAGAATAGATTTTCAACCCCCAGTTTGAATTATAAATCCTTTTTCATTGTGAGTTTCTTTATAGTGACCACAGGGTGAGATGGTATTTGTTAAAGAATCAGCCTAGATATTTTCAAGGGGTTTTGGTACAGAAAAGCTGCTAACTTTATTGTAAAGGGGGATTATAATTGATTATAACAGCGATTCCTAATCCAAGCACTCATTAAAAATTGATAATGAATTGAGAAAAAGAGGTATTTCTAAAATTTTTTTGCTAGTAAAGGAGATATGGAGTAGAAAATACAAATACATACAGATAAGGAGAAAGTTCTGAGGGGGTTTTGATCTTCAAAATTCTTTCCTTTACATTTCAGACATTTCTTGTTTCTGATTTTCAGACTAAGTACCATCTGAAGGTGAGAAGTCAATGCAATTTTGCCTGATCTTTTGCGAAACACAGTATTTCAGCTTGGAGGGGCAATAGTGACTCTTTTGGAAGAAAAATGCAAAAGGTTATATCTTTCCTCTTGACTTTCTGAAAACCATCAAAAAAGTTTTAGGAGCTGAACGACTGCTTTCATTTGCTTTCCCCTTGTGTGTAATTTAAATGTGTTTAGTTTTTACCGAGTGATTTTTGTTGTTATTGTTGTGGTTGTTGCTTTGACAACAGTGAAATACAGACTGACTCGAGGCTGTACTTTATTTTCCTGAAAGCTGTGGGGAAAGTCTTCTGTTGTTCTTTTTGTGGAAAACAAGGTTGTGGCCAGCTATGAGGATTTCTCTTAATTTTTCTAAACTAAACACTTGAGCTAAAATTCTCAAAAGAGCCTAAGAGAATCAGGAACTTTGAAGCCACTAAAGTCTCCAGCATTTCTCCATGATGTGCTGCACATCAGATGATGATTTAAACAAGTCTTAAACTAGTATCACTAAAAAAAACCCCTAGCAGCTGTTCAATAGATGCTAGGGCAGGCCCATTATAAAATGTACTATGGTATGCCATAATGGTTAGGATACCAGTACATTCTATATATAGTACCATTGACTCAGTCACTTGAGTTCAAAAAAATAAGCAGGGAACATCTGTTTATTGAAAGGATTTCCTCTATATTAATTTCTCTCTCCATTCCATCCTTTATGAAGTACTTCCAAACTTTTTTAATTGGTTCTTCGATTAGGTTAATCCAATTTATTTTCTAATATTCTGACACTGCATTAGTTTTATTTTCTTATTAAAAGTTGGTGTAGTGAAAAAGTAATTTCTGGCTGATGTTGCTTAAAATTTTTTTTCGTAATTTGAAGGGTTGCTATGTTTTTCTTAATTTTAAAAATGTTCAAGGTCCCTCCTGAAAGCTACTGTAGCAAAGATTGTACTACTGGAATTATCAAAACAAATAGCAGCTTAACTGCCATCCATGACTCTGGTCCAATATCTCTGTCAGAATATTTAACAGCTATTCAGCCAAATACTTGTAGAGCAGCTGTACCCCTAGTTGGACTGAGTCTTATTCTGTCCTTCATTTTGGTCTTGCCATATGATTCATCTGTCTTCTTTTAGAAAATTAGTCTATTTATAAATATTGTACAAGAAAGCAACAGCAAATTAAAGGTAAACACTTTCATATCAGCATGATACAATCCTATATAATTAAAGCAATTTAAGTATCTTCCAGAATGGACATGTTTGGGATATGGTGTGAAAAATGAAGGGGGACACACACACATGACATGGGTGTGACTTGGTAATGCTAGCAAAACTCCTACCATATGAAAATATAAGAATTTCACTTTGTTTTCTGAGGAAGTTCAAAAGCTTTTGCTTTTGTAGCACTGTATTTTTTTTTCCTTCTCTGGACATCCCTTCCTAGAGGTTGCCCAGCTCTAGCTATGTTAGTCAAGTAAGGCTCTGATTATGTATTAGCTTGTATATTTATTTTTCATAGGATAAGGTGACTTATTTTACTTTTCCCCCCTATTTTCCTTTGCTACATGACCACAGAGGGCAGGACAAAAAGTTATCAAATATTTGACAAATAATTTAGAACTCTCTTAGAATATCCAGAATCCTGCTTTGATATGTGGTCCTCTTAATCTTGTTGAGGTTTTGTTGCCATGTACAAGTCTGCCAGCATATGGTATGTTGCAGGATCTGAACTGTTAGCAATTTTCCCTTCTGAGAGCCATCCTCCTTTAATTTTGACACATTACAAATAACTGATTGCAAGCTAATAGGAATGTTTTCCTCACCTCCCATAACCTGTAGTGAGATGCATAAAGAGTCATCACAATCAATGCAAAACTGATAGTGTGAAAGTCACCGAGAAAGAAAGATTGTGGTGGCTAGTTGTGATGCTACCAAGTGTGATTCCTGTTTCTGATCTCAGTGAGCTACTAGTGAGCAGGTATATCCATCACAACACTGATGTAACTGGCGCAGTTTGTCCCACCTTTGCTGGAAGCCTGTACTAAAACCAAACATTTTCAAACATTTGTATTGAAAGTGACTTTAAAGATTCTCTAGTTCCAAGCCCCCACCTCTGGGCAGAGACACTTTCCACTAGACTAGGTTGCTGAGAGCTTCATCCAACCTGGCCTCAAAAACTTTCAGGGATCAGGCAACCACAGCTTTTCTGGGCAACCTGTGCCAGTGCCTGACCACTCTCACAAGAAAGGATTTCTTCCTACTATCTAATTAAACCTACTCTCTTTCAGTTTGAAGGCATTTCCCCCTTGTCCTGTCACTACATGATCTTGTAAATAGTCTCTCTCCATCTTTCTTGTAGGCTCTCTTCAGGTACGGTAAGGCCACAGTTAGGTGACCCCAAAGCCTTCACTTTGTGTTTCAGGGTTGCCAGACTAGTTTTTGTGTCCTTGTGATTGTTTTTGCCTTCATTCAATCAATGAACTCTTTGGTAGTGGTGTCCTTAGAGGGTTCTTTACTTTGCAGTGTAATGGAGAGAGCCCAGGAAGAAAGACAGTTTGAATTTACTGGTTTTATTAAATTATTACATGTTCTACTGGACTAATTGACTTTGTTTTATTTCTTAATCACTGCAATACAAAATAGATTTTCTGGTTTTCCAGCACCTAAACATTATCTTACTACCAACATACTAGTATTTTCAAGAAGTCCATTAAGTTATCTCAACTGTAAAAGATAAGATGTGGAGGTGTTTTCAGGATCCCGATATTATTGTCTATATATAGAACAATATAGAACTTCATCAGTTAGATTATTTGAAGTGCCCTTTTTGGTAGACATTGACTTTTAACATTGTTTTTACTTTTTAGATGATGCTTCCCCTGAAAACTTCTCTTTGGCGTTTCCAGAACTAGATCAGCAGCTGCAGGTAAACAGGTTTTTTTCTGTTACAAGTCCTATGTCATAGTCACTATATTTGTTGTGATAAAAAGCCTCTGGTTGTTACACTAAGGTGGAAGTTTTCAATGTCGTTTTTCTAGCCTATTAATATTTAATAGGACTGTATATATACTTAGAAGAAAACGCCTTTTCAAGATCTGCAGAAAACGTGATTTGGCATTTTTAATCCAATTGCAGAGAAATTACTATTGTAACAGTCTCATCTGCTTTTAAGATTTTTTTTTATACAATTCCTGTGTAAAATGCAGGACATGCTGTTGCACTGCAATGAAGAGAGTTCTGCCCTGTTTGCCAAGAGAAGGAACAAGCCAGGTATTATATTCTCATGCCTGCAGGCTGTGCTCTGACTGGTGTCCTCAGCTTTCTCTGAAGCATTCCAAGAGAAGGCAAAAATTTATTTTGTAGTGCAGTTTTACCTTTAATCTTGGGTGACTAAATCTAGTCATCAGGATCGATGGGAGCCTCATCAAAATAACTGCAGCTCATGCTGCACAGTCCGTGACCCTAATGGTGGCCGTGGCCGGTGTCTGCAGACAGCATGGGATAAAACTGATGAATCCTTTTGTGGTCAGCATAGGATGATGGAGCCCTGATATACTGGACAATGAGCAGTTGGTGCCAGCTCCATGGTTCACCAGGCACAGAGCCAGTTCTGCATCCAGCAATTATTTATCTTTTCTTTGGGGAGGTTCTGGAGTGTTTGCTGGCTTTTGTAAAGTACTTCAGCTCATCTGTTTTCCCAGGAGCATTTAGACTTCCTCTGATATTTTGCTCTAAAGGCAGTTCCTTCCTGAGTGTAAATTGAGAAAGGCATTAGCAGACCATGTTTGTCCAGTAATGTCATCTTTCCTGTACCCATCAACCAGTAAGACAGCACGGTAGAGCTGCTGACTTTAAGGGCTGACTCTTCTCTCCTGCTGCTCTAATCAACAGGATGAGTGAGAAAGGAATGGAGGATGACAGAGACTCTTCTTGCTCTATCCCTTTCATCCTGGGAATATAGGGAGGTTCCTTCGGCATAACTAGGAATGATTAAAGGAATGAATAACAGTTTAAGATCTGGGACAAAAGGAACAGGATAGTATGCTGAACTCTATTTCACTGACCTTCCAGTGCAGCAAAGATGATTGACATTTTTTCCCCTCAGAAGAGTTCAATTTGAGAAAAGCAATAATGTTTCATGGCTGAAGGACTGAACTGAAAGTGAAGAACCTGCATTCTGTTTCCAACTGTGTCAGTGACATATTGCATAATTCTGGAGTTGCTTCATCCCTCTGTTCATCTCTGAAATTAGGTTGATTTTTACCATTTTTGTAGAGCATTAAGATCAGTGGGTAAAGATTTCTCTGGAAGAGCAAAGTATGATTATTATTACTGTTCTTGGTACATAAAAACAAAATTACTAGCATTAGATACAGGTACTCTACAGGACAAGTGATGATGTTTTTGATTAGGACTTTTCTGATCCATATTTCTGGAACATATAATATACTCTAAATGTGTAATTTCATGATTACACATGAAATTGTAATGCTCCTCTGGAAGCTTTCAAGTCTGCTGGATAAATAATAGCCCTTCAGTAGAAATTTTTAAGTACACACTAGTGCAATTCCACTAAGTACACCGTATAGGTCTGCAAAGTACTTGACATTTTTTTAAGAGAGCCTTCCTTACTCTCATGATCTCAATATGATAACAAATTTGAAGAAACAATCAAAGGCTTTGATTCAGATCATGTATTCCTTATTACCATTCAGAAACACTTTTGGTAATATTGGGGTAGCTGAAAAGGTAACTTTTGAGGGCTATCTGTCTGACTCAACCACTTTAAAGTACAAAATTAGTGGTAGTGCTTCATCCTTTGGCTTTTCAAGCTTATGCTCATATTTATATTTCCATGCCTTTATGTTCAGTCAGGGGCAATGAGCCAACATAGGGTCCTGAGCTGATGCAGAGGTAATGGTACATTTAATTTTAGCAATGAAAACTTAAATTTTCTTGCTTTTGTTGATTTGGATCACAGCTTCACATGAGAAATATTTAATGTAATTGCAATAATTTTATGCTGCTTTAAAATTTCAAACAAGCAATAACTGTTATAAATTTATAATTTACCTAGATCCATTTGCTTATATTTCTTCTTTCTTATTTTTTTAAATTGCTATAATCCAGACCACTGAGGTTTGTCAGAATTGTATAACATGTGGTTGCAATTTGTGTTACCATAACCATGCCAGCCAAGTAGATCCTGTGTTACAGAGACAACTACAACATGGGCTTCACTAGGACCTGCACAAGTACTGAATGGTGGTGTGCCTTGTCCTTCCATCTTAATTCTTTATTTCTTAATTCCAAAGTGAGCTAGTGTAAAGCAGCATACATGAGTTATCATGTAAATGAACCTTTTCATCAACTGTGGCATAGCAGCCTGAAATGCTTTAATTTGTAAGAATGTCCATACATGTTTTTGTAATAAAAATATCACATCTAGAGCCACAAGATTTTCATCACTGTGCCACAAATACCCTCTAAAGCATATGTATTTAAAGAAGCAAACTATAAATGCAGGTTAGGAGACTATGTAATAAGGTAGTAACTTTCCAGGTTTCAAATATATAAAGGAAAATTTTGAAACTTGTTTAACAAACAAAAAAAAGCCCAAATTAGCTGATCTTCAGGTTGGATTTTGAAAGCAACTTGAAAGCTCTCTAAGTTCACCAAGTAACTTGGAAGATCAGAGCCTTAGAATTTCCTCCCACAATTCTACCATACCTGCTCCCTGGGCACCACTAAGTGATGGCAGGGCAAAGTTCAGTGCAGCCTTTGCATGGCAGGGGAACAAACCCTGCTGTCCAAGTACTGGCACTAGCTCTGCAGAGGTAGAGGTATAACTGACTAGAAAGAAGGTCTTTCTAGGAGACTTAGCAAATAGCTTAATTCTCTATGAGGACTCTTACTAAAAGGATAGTCCTACTTAGAGCTTCTCCTTGAAGAGCAAAAATGATTGGTCTGTGTCTTCTGATGTACTAGGTAGGTTCAGACTAAAAATGTTTTATTTTCAAATCACCTGTTTGAAAGTTACATTTTTCTACTTACAGTGAGAGGAACACATTCCAAGAAGCAATTTGTAAGAAAATAACTCAACTCCTATCGCTCTTTTCTTTTTAAATCAGATTTATATCAAAATTGATTTATAGCCAACTAAACACAAAAGCCCTGTATATGAGAATGGAGCAGTTAAAGCTGTATGTAAGTCTCTTTTGCAGCTTTATTATTAAAAAAAAGAAACTATGAAGAAATTCCTGATAAGTTATCAGTGGCATTTATGTCATATTTTGTAGTTTTATATTACAAATCTGTGGAGATTAATGTAGTCAATTAAAATAAAACTGCTGCAGCCCAGAAAAAGCTCCAACCATTTATAATATCAGTTTTATAAGCCACACGATAGTTTTTCATGCTTTAGTGGCAAATGCCTATACAAAAGAAGCAGTGAAAATGTTATGAAAGGGACAGTTTGTTGCACATGATATAAGAATTTAGCAGAAGCATTATTTACTCTGAAACTTCAATTGATTCTACTGAATGCCAAGATGCTTGTTAGACACATAAAATTGTTTTAGAAAGCTTAAAAGTATACTGCAGTTTTAAAGAGTAATATCTATTTTTTTATATTTATTGATATTTTAATATTAATTTTCATGAGAATTCTTAGAGTACTATGGTACTCTATTACTAGGATTTGACTGCCTATGAACTTGATAAGTCTCCTGTAATGCTGCTGTAATAGCTATGGTCTTAGATTATTTATGATACGGATGTTCACAAAGCCAGAACCTCATCCTAAAGTTAGAAAAGAATGGAAAATCTCTCAGCAAAGGAGAGCAAAACTCTCAGTTGCTCTCACCCAGTTGACCTGAATTGTTTGGAGGGCAAACTTGTTTACTTTCATAGAAAGATATAGTAAATGCAAGATATGTCCTGAAATAGATATCTGAAACTGATTGAAGAGTTGCACAAAACCAAGTAGCTGCAATGTGCTACTTTTGCTTGGAGTGACATGGTTTCTTCCATCATGGAAGAGGACAGGAGGCTGCACAGTGAACATGGGCCACCATGCAAAATATTGGCAAGGGACTTGCCAGTTTGCCAGAAGAGTTTAGCTGAAAGTTATCAAATTTATAAACAGCGAGACACCACTCTTTAGTTAAAGCAGGGGTAAAGATTGCTTCCTAGACAAGTTCATGGGAGCTGGCAAAACTGCCTGATACAATTTTTTCTTGAAACTTCAGGCTTTTCAGGAGAAAGTTTTCATTTTCTTTTTCACAGTTGAGTCAAAAAGGAAATACAAACAAACTGTGGTCAATTAAAAAATAAACTTCTAAAGTTTTTGAACATTTGAGTGGCACTGTCAACTATGCAGCTTTTATGGATATGGAACACTAATATTCATGTGGCAAGGCAAAACATACTTCATTATGTGAGTGAAGCAAAAAAACCCAAAAAATCAAACCTGAAAATTGTCATCCCGTGTCCCCCAGCAAATATTTTATTTGAACAATCTGCCTTAAAAAGCATGCAGAACCCCTCAGGCTCTTTCTTCATGAACTGCATTTGTGTGTCATCTTCCAATATCTTTCATATCTAGATTCCAAACAAAAGTCTAAATGAGTCGTTCATATGTCTTGTAGAGATGTACATATATATGTGCAGTTACAGAACAGTCTATAAAAAGATCTCCTAATGTCTACTTGCTGGATTCTGTAGAATATTTCTCAATGTTACAGTGAGTTATTCAACAAAGGAGCAAAGGAAAAATCAGACCTTATTGAAAATCAGGCATAACAGGATAGATCAGTAGTATAACTTAAAGCTGTAGCCTTGTGAACAAATCAGAGATGCTGCATGTCCGTATTTTGCCAGTGCAGAAAAATGAGGGTAGATGACACTGAAGGCTGAAATAAACAGGATTAAAAGTAGCAACTGTTGCCAGTAAATGTAACTTTCTTTGGCAGGGATGTTTTTGGCTCGTCTAGCAGGTAGGCTTTTATATATATTAATTTATGGACAGGCAAGGTACTCCATGAAGTATAAAGCTTGGACTGTCCTAAGAAGAAATTAAAGTTGCTTCTGAGTGAAAAAAAACCAAACCCAAAAAAACATACTGCAAATTGAACTATTAAGGCCTTCTGTAATTAGTTAACTGGATAAACTAGCAAACTCTCACCAAAAGAATTGTATACAGACTTCATGGAATGCCATCAGGGTAGCACCTGCAACACTTTCCATGGTCTGGCCACAGGCATTCAAAAAAGTCATTCCAGGTGGAATGGAGGCTTGTATCGCTCCTTTTCTCATGTGATTGCCATCGAGGTGTTTGTTAAATAATTAATACATTAGCCAGTTTAATATCCTACTGGCCAGAAATTACTAGTGGATGCTGTAGATATTGTCGCCATAACCTTCCATAGAAATTTCCTAATTGCAAAAGAGCAAGCCAAGTTGTCCAGCCCCATCCCTGGAAGTGTTCAGTTTCAGGCTGGATGGTGCATGGGGCAACCTGGTCTAATGGAAGGTGTCCCTGCCCATGTCAAAGGGTTGGAGCTGGATGATCTTTAAGTTCCCTTCCAACCCAAACCATTCGATGATATGATTTGATGATATGATTCTATCCAGTTATCTGAAACATAACCAAATTTAAGTTTTAAAGAAAAATACACAGAAAATGTAGAAAGATCTTTATATAGTGCTTAATACCATCAGACAAGGTTGAAAAGAATTGTGTGAACAGAACATTAATAAACTAGTATTATTTGTTGTAAGTTTATTTTAAGTGCTAAAATATCAGAATGTCACTGAAGAGGAAACGAGGGGATTGAAAATCAGCAACTGGTCCTAAGTGAAACTTAGATGCTAAGTTTCAGCATGACTAGATAATTTTTAGCTCTCTCTATATAACTTTTGAGTGGGAAGCTGGACCATAGAAACTAAACACTGTTTTAATTTTTAAACTGGTTTACGCCAGCTATATTTGTCAAAACTAAATTGGAAGCAAATCCAAGGTGATTGTTTGTTGGTTTGGTTTTCCTTTGAAGTATCACTGTTTGGGGACTTTCCCTTTGGTACCGTTCAAAATTTTTTTATTGTGAGGCATTTGTTGCTGGCTGATCTCTGGTAGATACCAGAGATGCTACTTTGGCTCATCCTTGCATTCTTGGATTAGAGCACTAAGCCTTCTATATTCCATCTTGTTAAATTTATGCTTATTATTTGGGTGGCTGTGTGAATGGAGCTATTGCTCATCCACATAGAAATGCAATTAAAAGCCTTTTCCTAGGGATTAGATTTATTAAGTAATGGGCTGCCCTGTCGCTGGGTTCCCAATATCTCTGAGGTCAGAGAGAATGAAGTAATGTTCTGTGAAACAATTCTGCTGCAGCATTTTTACATTTAGAACATGGGAAATGAGTGTGTGTGTTAAAATTTCAGTGAGGAATCACGTACTACCTACAAGTACTTTCAAAGTCCATACAGTACGTACATCTGTGCATTGGGTTACATCTGAGCCAACTTATCAAGTCTCCTGGATAAAAATGTTTTTAATCTTTGTCTCTGAATTTGAAATTTAAATTTCCAGTTTAGATTACAAAAAAAAAAAAGGATTACAACATCACAAGTCCAATGACTTGTGCTTTTCTTTTCCTAACAATGTTATTAAAGAAATATTAAACTACAGAGAAGAGTCAAAGTAGGACAGCAAGAAATGTAAAATAATCTACTAAATCTACTAATATTGTGAAAAGCGATTGGATGTTCTTTAACAGAGCAGTAAAGGAACTATTTCAAGTGTTTCCTTTTGCTTCAAACAGGTGGCTCAAGCATGCTATTTGGAGCTCATTTACAGTCAACAGACTCATAGCTAATAACTTACAAATACTTTCTGAAAGTGTTATAGCCAAATTGTTATAAGCCTGAAGCCTGAATTAAGCTGTATTCTTTTTAAGGAACTAAAAGTACCTACATTTAACCAAAAGGTATTTTCAAGATCTCAACTGAAACTCAGGTGAGGAGTTCTAGGACTGAGTGGGTTTGTGTGCCATATTTATTACATTCAGTGTGCACTGGGAAAACATTGAAAGTTTTGCTGAAATGTTGTCACTACTTAGGATAGGAGGTATAATGCTTTTTTGTCTTTCACGTGTCACTTTCTTAACCTGATTTTTCTTTTTTTAATTGCCATCATCCTTCTACTCTCAATCTCACCTCCACTTTACATGAAAATGTCAAATGCTTTGCAAATAAGCTGATTTAAGCCTCATTTTTTCTACTAAGTAAACTTATCTCCTTCTACCGAAAATAGAGATGCAGCAACACAGTATTATCTTGAGCAAACTATTTACGGCTTGAGACACTGCTGGGATAGACCCCATCCTGAAATCTTGAGTGCACTGGAGTCAGCATCTAACTCCTGTTGAGTCCAGCAGAATCAACCCCAGTGTCCCAGTTCACAGTCCCGTCCTGTTTAGGAATTGCATATGAGAATACATAGAGCATTTAGTCATGCCATCTCATGCCTTTTGTTCTCATCTTACAGAACTGGAGAATAAGAGCTTGTTTGCACTCAAATTCCCCTTCTGGTCAGAGCTGTAGTTTCTGCAGTGAAAAGATGCTCATGTGTGTTATGGGTCTGACCCATGCATCGACCTTAGCATTCGTATATCACTGTAGCTGAAAAAGAGGGATGTAAGGGAGAAATCTTTCTTTGAACAATCTTTAGGAACACTTTGCAAAACTGACAAAGGGAGTTCTGAAAATTCTTAAAAGGTTTGAAGGTTTACACATAATCTTATGCAGGGAAATGGGGTTGTTTTGGGTTTTTTTCTTCTTCCATGAAAGGCCATCACTAGGAATAGTTGGCAATATCCTGTGGTTAGGGGAAAAAATAAGATTAATATTGTATCTTTCAAAATCTGTATTTTTTAACTAATATTTCATTCAAAAGCAGTGGTTTTTTTCTTCTTCTTTTTCTTAAAGCCTCTGCCTCCTTGTCATGACTCTAAGGAATCTATGCAGGTGTATAAACAGCACTGCAAAATAGCAGAAGAGTACCATGAGGTCAAGAAAGAAATTGCCCTGCTGGAAGAAAGAAAGTGAGTAAATTTTCCAAAGGATTTACTGTTATATAATCTCTTTGTAAAATCCTGTTTTAAACGTGAAGGTTTCACAGAATATTTTCTGACCTTATACAAATATATACTTATATATGTATATACTTATGCATACACACACCTTATAATTGGCAGCCTTCCAGTACCTGAAGGAAACCTGTAAGAAAGATGGGAAAAGATTATTTACAAGGGCATGTAGGGATAGGAAAAGGGAGAATGGCTTTAAACTGACTGAAGTCAAGGTTCGGGTATTAGGGAGATGAGATATTAGGAAGAAATTCTTCCCTGTGAAGGTGATGAGGCACTGGCACAGGGTGCCCCATCCCTGGAATGTTCAAGGTCAGGTTGGATGGGGCTCTGAACAACCTGATTTAGTGAAAGGTGTCCGTACCCATGGCAGGAGAGTTGCAAGTGGATGATTTTTGGGGTCCCTTCCAATGCAAACCATTCTATCATTCTGTGACTCCATGATTCTATTCCATGCCTCGGGCTGACAGGCACAGTAGAGCACAAGTAGGCCATTGCTCCATAAGATCAAATGGGACCACGAAGAGCTGTCCTAGTTCTGGGCCCTCAGCTATATGGATGTCCCTTAAAACCCTCATTGTCAGCCTCCACGTCACATAACAATCCAGCCCAACTGGGGCAAATATTCTTTTTAATGTTAGGTAAATTTTTTTTCCAATTTAACGTTATACATTTTGATGAAGAATGTAATGGATCCTCTGTTAGGCTTAAAGTACTTTACAGTATTAGTAGATGTGTTTCTGTGAGGTGCACTGTTTCTGTATACATTGGCTCAATGTACATTGGCATTTTAGGTCTTTGCATCCTAAGTGCACAAGCTGGAGACTTTTTTTCTTACCTGCACTTACAGCCTGCACTCATAGCCCTGTCGCTTTCTGCATAATTATTAAATGGCAAAGTGCACTGTGTGGCTCTTGGTCCTTTCCACAAGAAACCTGAAAAAGTAATTCAGAGAGAAAAGAGAGTGAGTAGTGAAATCCCTACTCATCTGGCCTTGAAGTTCAGCCAAGTTTGTGACCATGGGAATCATTCAGCTGCAGAATCAAGCTGATGGGACAGAAACTGGTAAATCATGTATTCTTACAAGATAGCAAAACACCTCCCTGAATCCAAACTATGCAGGGTAAGAGTGCAAGATGTCTTTATTGGGGTTGATGGCTACAGGCACAATATAATTATATTTTACTGAAAGTGTCAGAGCTACTTGAGGTTTCCCACTACAACGCCCCTTCCACTGAAGGATCTGTGTGGCACTCAGGTTCTGCCAGACTGGCACACAAGTTAAAAAAGAAA
Source organism: Xenops minutus (assembly GCA_035221455.1). Lineage (NCBI taxonomy): Eukaryota > Metazoa > Chordata > Aves > Passeriformes > Furnariidae > Xenops > Xenops minutus. Next base: position 16,342,533 of record JAWWEE010000001.1, on the reverse strand, counting down.
AAAAAATAGCCAGAAGAGATTAACTCTACCTTGTCCCTGCATGGAAAAATGCATGAAAATGCAGTGTTTGCATTTGATTCATCGTTAATTGAACTTGACCAATCAAGTGCAATTGGTGTGTTTGGAAATATGAGGAAAAGATAATGAATTCAAATAATTTTGCATTGACTTGCCAAATTTGATTGTCTAATATAAGTTGCTTAGATATGCATTTAACAATCAAGTGAATTCAGTGGAAACCCATGTGACTTTTCCTACTCTGAAAATCCAGATGGAGTGTAAAATATTAAATGGTTGTTTAAGTACTTGACTTTTGATGTATAAACCCAAAAGGTAGTCTTAGATAACTTGCATCATTTGGCCCATTATTATTACTGACACATCTCTGAAACATCTATTTATGAAATATGCTTGGAGCCTGTAAAAACTAGACATTTATATATATTTTTGCACTTTCTTGATTGAAAAAAGTATCTTGTTTGAATGCAATCTTTTAATTTATGGAGTCTGAATTAGAAATATTTTGCTTCCTGAGAATGGCAGGTACATGCACAAAATGTTACCAGAGATCACAGCTGTCCTAATGAACCCCTGAGCCCATATGTCAGCCTCTCTGCAATGGTCACCCTGGGTGAATTAAGGGGCTGGGATGTTTGTTTGTTCCACCAGTGGATGCCAACAGTGGAACAATGTCAGGGTGCTTCCACCACTGTTACCTTTGCTGAACCTGTTCTCTGGATTCCGTGCCCCAGTGAACATACATTAAAAGTGGCTCAACAAGACAACAAATGGAATTAGATTACTGTGATTCTTCTGTGCCCTCTAATTAGGTATTCATATACATATTGCAAATGTGTTCACGTGCTGTCTAGTTGTGAAATGCCTAAACATGGCAAATATCAGTGCAGTACCTTTCACCACTGCCCATGTTTCTTAATCTGAAGAAGTGCTCCTAGAGCACTGGGATAAAAGATGTTTAATTTCCTACAGGTTGGTGCACTGTGGTTGCTTGATTTTAAGGCTTAAGAAGCTGCAAGTGCCAACTGAAGATTTTTTTTTTTCTTCAGATGTGAACTGTTTATAACATCTCCCTTCAGGCAGATTCTCCATTTTGTAGTATTTTGGAGTAAGTCTCATGAGACTGCCTTTCAACATTGGGGTATCATTCCTTTCTGTAGCAGTCTGCTTTTATTAAACCTTCCACAAACTAACCAAGACCTCTTCACCACTGGAAGTTTCGTTAAAATTGGAAGGTGGAATGGAAAATAATTAGAACACATATACACATATGTAAGTATACATACCTAAGTACATTAACCTTAATTTTTATTTAAAATTAGATAGAAAGGGAGTGGAGGTGAAGGAGTAAGCAAGAAGTTAAAAAGAGTTTTGGTCTAGTGATCGCTGATTTATATCTAAAATCATTCACCGCACTTACAGTCTGAGAGTTATAAGAAGTTTAGGGAGTAGTGTATACTGAATGAAGAGTGCATTACAATGGCTAGTGTGGCACGTGTGTTTTGCATCATATATATAATGCATTATACTTACATACATACATAAGTATATACACCTTATAATTGCAGCCTTCCAGTACCTGAAGGGAGCCTATAAGAAAGACGGAGAGAGACAAGGGTGTGTAGAGACAGGACAAGGGAGAATGGGTTTAAACTGAGAGAGGATACGTTTAGATTAGATATTAGGAAGGAATTCTTCCTTGTGAGGGTGTTGAGACACTGGCACAGGTTGCCCAGAGAAGCTCTGGTTGCCTCATTGGTGGAAGACCCTGAGTATTTCATTCTTAGCAGGGAAGGATGCTTTGACTTTTTTATAAAGTCTGATGAGATGGACAAGCTTGTAGCCTCAAAAGCAGTTATATTCAAATTGAAAAGATGGCATTTGCAGCTTTCTGAAATTTGCCCCTGTTTTGGTTGTCTCTATCTTCTTCTACCTTTGAATTTGAATGTAAGAAAATAAAGATTCACAGTTGCCTAATACACCTGCTTTCTATTGTCTATTTCTTTTAAGTACTGTTTTGATAAAATGGACAATGATCTAGTTTCCTGTCTTTTGATGGGAACAAACAAATTTATAGTGTTAATTCAGTGTACATTTTTACCAAATGCAACCACAAGTGTAACCTTTCATACATTAAATAATATATGCAGGTGTATTTCTAAAAGAGATATCTTTAAGAAATATAAAGTTGAAAATCATAGTTTTAAAATCTTCAAAAACATTTAATATTTTATAATGTTTCAAAGGTTTAGCTTGACTTGTCTCTCACTGAAGTGTGAGCATCAAGTATGGCCAAGTATAAAAAGTCAGTGATGCGAAATGACAAGGATGGCTTTTCATCAAGGCAAGAACAGAACTTATTTGCCCTTTCTCTTGTACACGATGTAGATGGCAAGAGAATTCATTAGGCTGGAAGTAGAAGAGAAGGCAACTGTTTCACAGGAAAATGGGAAATGTAGAGTGAAAGAGAGGCTGCAGTTTCCAAAATGGGAAAATCAAAGGACAAAAGCAAATAAGAAGGGTAAAGAAGTTACTCAAGGAAAAGACCAAAAAAGGAAGCCAGAAAATGAAAGAATTTAAAAGAACACTAAGTAGATTTTTTTTCTAATGCAATCATAGCTTTTTTTGCTCTCTTCACTCAGAATCTTTCCATTTTTGCCATCAATATGTAGTACAAGGGAAGAAGTCACTGTGAAATGGGAGACACGATTGAAAATAAAGAAAAGGGTGTGGAAGCAAGAACACACTACATTTAGGACACAGAATGTAATTTAATTTATGTTCCAGAAACACACATGTATTTCCATAGCAGATGTTTTGGGGTATCTAAGTTTGGGTGAAAGGGGTGGGATGGTTGGTTATTTTGAGCACTTGTTATATTACTATTACAAGATAATGACCCTGGATTATGTAGCTAAACATTAGAGTTGCCATGGTTGCTAGCTGTTTATTATATTCTTAGCACTGTCTGGTTATCTCTTTATCCTCCCCCAGACAATTTTAATATAACTCTCTAGAAAATATCATTTGATCACCACCTGGTTTAGGAGAACTCCTTTTCTTTGCCATGGATATGATTTCTTCTTTTACACGTTACAGTAGACATAGAATCATAGAATTAGTAAGGTTGGAAAAGACCTTTAGGATCATCAAGTCCAACCATCAAGCCAGCACCACCACCATCTTCACCATTAAATTATGTCCTCAAGTGCCACATCTACATGTTTTTTTTAACACCTCCAGGGATGGTGACTCCACCACTTCCTTGGGCAGCCCATTCCAGTGCTTGACAACTCTTTCCAGAAAAAGTTTTTCCCTAATATTTAATCTTAACCTCCCCTGGCACAATTTGAGGCCATTTTCTCTCATCCTTGTTACCTGGCAGAAGAGACTGACTTCCACCTGTCTACAGCCTCATTTCAGGCAGTTGTAGAAAGCATGAAGATCTCTCCTGAGCCTCCTTTTCTTCAGGTTAAACACCCCCAGCTCCCTCAGCCTCACAAGACTTGTGCTCCAGATCCTTCCCCAGCTCCATTGCCCTCCTCTGAACATGCTCCAGTATCACAATGTCTTCCTTGCAGTGAGGGGCCCAAAATGGGACAAATGCAGGATTCGAGGTGTGGCCTCACCAGTGCCAGGTACAGGGGGACAACCATTGCCCTGGTCCTGATAAAAGCCAGGATGCCAGTGGCCTTCTTGGCAAATTACATGCCTTGGAGATGTCTGCTTAATTTTGTGGAAGCCTGCTTTAGGATGCTCTCATGACCATAAAATTGTTCTAAGGTTTCCAGCCCAGATGGTTTCCCCAGGTACACTATTTCTGGAATGTCTTTGCAGCATTGTTAAGTAGTCTTCATACTTTCAGTTACTGCAGAAAAAGATTGGTGTGAACCTTAAAGGCAACCTTTTAGCTCAATAATTTTCCTATTCTAGACCTGATTTTTCATCATCATGTGTATGCAAAATATGTTACCTACCAAACAGTGGAAATTAAATTGCAGGTTTTCTAATACAAAGAGAGACTTCCTGGCCTAGTGGAAGGTGTCCCTGCCCATGGCAAGGGGGTTGGAACTAGATTATCTTTAAGGTCCCTTCCAAACCAAACCATTCTTTGATTCTATGACCATTTTTGTGTTGGCATCTGAGACATATTTTCATTTACATTAAAACAGACTGTCTCATTGTTTTAAAAATTAATTAGTAGACAAGCAAACAAGGGCAGTTTCCTCAGACAGCAATTACATGACAGGGCCCCATGATTCTTCCTAATCTGAAAGCCATGTCAAATGTGGCAAGAGGAAATGATCTTATGGTCACTAGAACACAGACACACATTAGCTGTGAAGAAATGTGTTCTGCCACAGATGTGTGATTCTGAATATGTTGTTCACAACCAGGGAAAGACAAATCTGACTCTATACTCTAGAAACTCTTCTCCTTGTGTCCAGTCCATCTCTAAATATACGCATCTCCAGACAGATTTATCTGCTCAGCCTGTCACTTTTCTTGGTATTTATTCATTGTGAATATTAGTGTTAAGGAGCTCTGTTCTCTTCATGGCCAGTCATTAAGGCCAAGAGAAATAATTTCCCTAAGATCATACTGTGTTTTTCTCCTACTCTGGCATGGCTTGTGGTTTATGATGCAAAACACATGAATGTTCCCTTCCCGCACAAATTCCTTCCCCAAAAAGAATACTTAGAGTGTACATTACAGATTGTCCCAAAGCTTTGAGTACCTCAGCACTAGTTTAGAAAATACCTTATCAATGCTGTTAATATTTAAACTTGGGTAACCATTAACAGAAAACACAGATTACACAGTGCTGGATCTATTTATTAACTATCCATAACAAAGGCTAGGTGGTGCAAGAGGTTAGTATGGTGTTCTTTAACCTCTGGAAGCTAAGTTCAAATCCTGGATTAGATCAGAAGCAAATGTTACTGTCCTCATCCTTTTGTGAGCTTCATAAACTACACCATTCATAACATTGAGCAATCCCTGGTATTCTAATTTTAGATCTGTGGCAGGCTGACAGTATTTGCCTGAAACGTCACCCTACCCTGTAAACAGGTGTTGATCCTGATGGGAAGGGAATAAGTAGGTTCTGCTGACTCATAAGTGGGCAATTTTACTACAGAATCACAGAATATGCTGACCCATTTTTGATGACTCACAAAGACGATCGAGTCCAGCTCCTGGCCCTGCACAGGACCATCCCCAAGAGTCACACATTATGCCTGAAAGTATCATCCAAATGTTTCTAGAGCTCTGCCAGGCTTGGTGCTGTGACCACTTCCATGGGAAGCCTGCTCCAGCACCCAGCCAGCCTCTGGGTGAAGAACATCTTTCTAATATCCAACTTGTAGCATTTCTCAGACTTCTAGCACAATCTCATGGGTGCTCAATCAATAACACACATGTGTAGCCATTAGCTGACACAAGTAGCTCCTTGACGGTTTACTAGAAAGTAGTTATTTGGACAGCTGTTTGCCTTCAACGTACTGGGAAACAACTGGAGATACTGCCCCAAACAGAAGATACAGAAAAGGTAGCTGAATTGCTCTTTTCTGCCCACACAGTGCTACTGGGTCACAGAATCACAGAATCAGTGCAAGTGCTTTCTGTGAGGGAGGTCTTAGAGTATGGACTACAGCAAGAAGTATATTTTTATTTTAGTGCATTTATAGTTTGTTTAATAGCAAAGCTAAATTCCAGAGGGGGGGGGGGCCAAGGGGAGGGGGGGGGTGGTGGGAAGATACCTATGTTGCTTGAATATTACTGGAGAGAAGCACAAAAGCCATGCCTGCACAGTCTCATCAAGTCAGGACTGACACTAATAGAGCTGTCTGAGTTTGCACATTGTCTGTCTGTGCCACTCCTGGCTCAAGTCCAGAGAGAGTAGTCAGTACCATTCTTTTTCAAGTACTAAAAGTACCCAAAGAAAAGATTTACCTGCTTTGAAGATGCTGATTACTTATTAACGTGTTCACTGCTTCTCCCTTTAAGAAGCTTGTGAGTGTAAGAAAAGTAAGGAAAAATGTTTCTGAATTCATTTCTTTGGACACTTCTGGTTTAATCGTCTGTAATTTGAAAGAGCTTAATTTAATCCATCAGTGCAGCATTGCACCAGAGAATAACTGAGAAGAAATATTGCTGATGCTCTCTTTTGGTCTCCAGAAAGTCAAGTCTTCAGAGGAAGCCATGAGAGACTGAAGTGATTAAAGACTTATAAAACCTCATTGTCTTTTTCACTCTCTATAGCACACATGCAATTACTACTCCGCGGCCTCTGTCCCATTAATAGTAACTATCTAGCAAGATCATATTGGCCCCTTTGAAAATTGGTTGATCTAGCCAACCAAAGAGCAATGAACCTGTTAATGGCTTGCTGCTTTTAAAAATGCTACAGCTATGTAGTGTCAAATGTAAACAGAATTTTGCTCAACAAAAATATGCTCTTGATGTTTTCTCTCTAAGGCCTGATTGAATAGATGTTTCACCTGGTGAAAGAAAAGAGGCTTTGCTGCAGCATGGCTGCTCTGCATTACCTCAATGGTATAAAACAAAGCCAACATATTTAGCTACAGGAGGATGTCTATATCCTGCCTCTTTAGATGATTTAAAATTTCTGTAGTGGCTGCTAACTTTTTTAATGGGAAGCAGTCTCTTCTAACTTGTGACTCCTTGAACTGCAGTAACTGTCACTGCAAACCGTGGGCAAACTCTGCTATCAAAGAAAGCTGCAGTAAAGACAGAGGAAGGTCAAATTGATCCTAAAAGAAGGCCATATTGAAGGGTTTTTCAAAACCCAGGTGCTTACACTTTTGCTGCTGGAAGTGGTAGCTTTGCAGCTACAAGTAACGCAAACGATCAGCAAATACAGAAATGCTACTTTTAGTGAGTACTCTGACCAGTGGGAATAGAATTCCTGATCTGTCTGAATTGCCTGTTTGAAAGCACAGGTCTAGACTGGCAAAAGGGCTCCTTTAAGGACTGCAGTGAAAGCTATCCACTTTGAAGGATATCGTCCCACTGATGATCTACAAGCATTGTTTTGACATGACTGAGAAATAGTCATAGGGCTATGAACAGTTAAAGATTAACTATGTCTGAGATAAAATGATCAAAAGAACTAAGAACCTTTTAGAAGTGACTTCCTGTAGGAGGCGTGAATTTTTGACTTAAAGATTAAAAAAAAAGAAAAAACCGGAGGCCAGGCTAGCCTGCTGGATGACTTCAGTGGAGAGCAATTAGTAATTCACTCACCCTGTGAGTTACTCATGCCTTCAGTGTATTTTAAGACCTCTTTTATCTTAACTTATGCTGAGGTAGTTTCAGTTGATACTATACAGGAGATTCCAGCTTCTGGCCAGCTCTGGGAATACAGGGCACTGTGTTACTCTATCCAGAAAAAGCCACAGCTTGAATCTGCATGTTTCTGTTTTAAGAGGACCAGGAGGAGTCAGGTCTGCAGCTCTATAGCCCTTGCTCAGCAGCAGGACCAACGTCTGAGCCTAAACACATTATAGAAACAATACATGTAGTTCAGATTCATATGCCTAGCATCTACTAGATCATCTGTAGTGGGCAAAGGGAAACCAGGTGCACTTCACAGAATTTACTGATAAATCTAACTAGCAGAACAAAAAACCTTGTTCTCTTTCAATTTTACTTGGGATTGAGAGAAAAATAAATTGTTACTCTTCTGATAAAGTATTTACAAGCAATCTCCAGAAACTTGATTCTCCCCCATGAAGTGCATGTTCAACATTCACTGAAGTTAGAGAACATAGAATCATACAGTTATAGGACGGTTTGGATTGAGAGGGACCTTAAGGATCATCTAGTTCCAAACCACTGCCATTGGCAGGGACGCTAGACCAGGTTGCTCCAAGACCCATCCAGTCTGGCCTTGGACGCTTCCAGGGATGTGACAACCACAGCCTCTCTGGGCAACCTGTGCCAGTGTCTCACCAGCCTCACATGGAAGAATTTCTTCCTAATATCCAATCTAACCATGCTCTCTTTCAGTTTAAAGCCATTCGCTTGTCCTGTCACCCTTGTGGAGAGTCCATCTCCAGCTCTTTTGGAGCACTTTTTGGTACTTGTGGAGGCTCTAAGAACTCCTGGAAGCCATCTCTTCTCCAGGCTGAGCAGCCTCAAATACAAATATTTGAAACCAGCATTTTGCAGGTTTGGTCACTGAACAGCAAACCTGTCAGAAACTTTGCAAGCTTCATCTTTTAAATGGGAAAAAGAGGACACTAATAAATTAATTTTCTAGGACCTTCTTTCACACAAGCTCAAGTAATACCATGTTAACAACCTACAGCCCAGCTTTGACCTGACACACGATGACACATTTTTGCATACTACCATTTTTAATATTTGGGATTTTTTTCATCATCGTTAGAAAGGAGCTGATTGCCAGGCTGGAACAAGTGGAAAAAGAAAGCATGGATGCTGCTCAGCTGGCTAAGGAGTACGCAGAACTGACAGAGGAGAACCGAACACTGAAGCTGGCCCAGACGCAGTGTGTGGAGCAACTGGAAAAGCTCAGAATACAGTATCAAAAAAGACAGGGTTCCTCATAACCCCCAACTAGCTTGTGTGAGGCAGTTCATAAATGATTGGTCCTGTGCTGGAAAGAGATTTTAAAATAAAGGTATGTTTAATATGTTATAATACTTGAGTACAGATCCGGAGTAGAAGTCTATATGTAGACATCTATGTAGAAGTTTATATTTGGGTTAATGTTTGCCAGCCAGTAGCTTAATATAATGGATATTTCATCCATTATATAATGGATATTTTATTTCAAGTAACATAATTGAAGTTAATCTATCCCCATTATATGTTCTAGTAGATTGAGTTTCTTTTCTAAACATATTTCTTCCAATTTAAGAAGATATGGACACACTAGAAAATGGTATAAATAGTTTCTGTGTTGGAAATTTGGATCATACTAAGGTATACAGCAGGGACAATGTTAGTATATGGAATACATATATGTTAAATTTAGTTTGGTGAAGATTTCTTTTGAATTATTTTCCTCATGCCTGAGGTGTTTGGAATTTATCTTAAAACAGACCTCCTCACTGGTAAAAACTGTACTTCATTATTCTATGTCAACTTTATATTGTTGTATAAAATCTGAGAAATTGCACATTAACAACTGAAGTAACGTAATTATTATTTATCAAGTGAGCACACTGCCAGTAATAACTAGCGAGTTATGAAAATAAAAGCAAACAGATGAGATCAAAATTTCCTTCCTTAAGTGTAAAGATATCTTGAGGCTCTTTTGGCCCTTGTACTTTTTGGCATGCAAGAAATGCAACATCATAGAATCACTGTTTCATCATGGTTTCAACAGGGAATACATCAGTAAAAGTGCTGTGAGGATATTTTTTTCTTATTTTCTGATCTGTTTTGAAATGTAAGTGGCTGTAAGTAGAGACAGAATATACAAATAACCAGGGATATACAAATAACCAGGAAGAAAATGTCAGTTTTAGGTGCTCTATTTATCCCTGTATTTCTCTAGATCAACAGAAAAAATTCTTTGTTACACTTTCATTTCTATGCATTACTCATTTTTTCATTAAAAGTGGATATAGAAAAGCCATTTTATGTTCTGAATATTCTCGAATCATATTGTCTTTTTACCTCTGCTTGACAGATGCAGCTTATTACATCTTCATGAGACTGGAATTCAACTCAATGTGTTATTCATACTGAAATGTGTCTTAGTAATTGAAACCTATGAACATAAGATTTTCACCAGAATTTTAGCTTTGATTATTACCACTAATCTATCATAAAAATGGAATTTTATGTAAATCAGAACAACTCCTGGCAACAAAGGGGGGCAAAAAACATACAAGCTGCCCTTTATTTCTCTGTGCTAACTGCCTACAGTGTTCCCTGCAGCACACGTGGAAACAGGCTCTGCATTGCTTCAAGCAGCTAGCACTGCAGCAGGAGAGCATGAGGAGGGAGCAGGAGAGGACAACCTTGTTTCCACTTTTCCTACTGAGCAACCAGGGCAGTGCCAGCATCCATGCCTCACACTGTTTACTGCTGTATTCTGGCCAGTGCAAAGACACCATGGGAAATCACTACTCCTGAGGCAGTGCTTCTTGCTGGGATGCTCCTTGGGCACTGCAGCACTGCATTAATTTCTCTTTCCTTGTTATCTGGGGATCAAATTTTCACTCTATCTTGGGAAAGTTGAAGAGAAAAAAAAACCCCACCCATAATTTATAAAACCCACTTTGAATATCAGGCAAGAAATGCTGGAAAAGCCCTGAGTTTTGCACTGATGACAAACATACCCTGAACAAACATCAAGGCTTTGCTTTCAGCACAGAACACTGCAGAGTCTAGGATGTACTTTTTTGGGGGTCTGTATTTATGTGTATTAACAAGTGTTCTCATTTTTCAATTAACTTATCATTTTAGTAATTTTTCCATCTAGCTTTGAAAACATCATCCAGTCTGGTGATTTCAGTGAATTCATTGAAAACTATACAAAGTACATAAAATTATTTTATTGACAGACTGGCTTTGGATGTAAGTGGATTAGATGGCAGATCTCTACTTAAAAATAGCTGTTTTTACCTTGAAAGTACCAAGGAAGAAAAATTAAAGTATCTCATGAAAACTATTTTTAAAAGAAAAATAGTAGGGGAAATGAGATTCAAAGACAGGAGGGCAGACAAATGGAATTCTCACAAAAATATTCATCAGTAAGTTAAATTAAAATGTAGGAAAGTCAGCATAACCCAGAAAATCATTCAGGTGTTGCAAAGCATAAAGGAGGCTAGGACAGCCTTCTGAGAGGTAACTGCTGTATCTGTCATCCAACTCTTCCTTTTCTTACCAAGACCACAGTAATGAGAAACTTTGTGTATTCAACAAATCTCCAGTTTTGACATGCTGAGTTTTTTCTCTAGACACTTTGGAACTCTGCTGAATAAGTAGCTGAAATTAAGCTTATTAATAAAACATTTGTCATATTGATCCTGTATTTTCCAAGTAGGCAATGTGATTTGTGTCCTAGTATTTAAGGAGAGACCTTAAAGTGGTCTGGAAGTTAGGTCCATTGGAAATATTGCACTGTAAAGACAAGTTTTATACAATTATTTCAAGGATGGTTTTACACTCTATGTCACCCAAGAACTTAGAAACCAGTTTCAGCTCTTGAGATCCAATGCCAATGAAATGTTCAATTTTATAACTTCTGACTACAGAACTGCAGTTGTATTCAGCAAATCAAGGGTGCAGTCTGAGGCTCTTGCTGTCAATTCACCAGTCGTCAGGAGGCAAGGAAAGACATCTAAAAGGCTCAGATGACAAAAGAATCTGCTAAATGCAACCAGCTACACAGATATAGTCTGTTATATAAACAAAGTGTATTTCTTGCTATTATCCAAGTTATTCAGGTTAGCAAAAGTAAGCATGCCGTTATAATGGCAAATGCGTTTGATTCAAATCACTTAAAAAAGAATGAAGTACATGGGTTTAAAATAAAAACAAGACCTGTGCTTTCCATTTTATATCATTGCTAACTAAATTCCTTCTATCCTAATGAGTGCTGAACAAACACAATTTGAGTCTTCCAGTCAGCAAGGATATGACTCATGCGTCTTCAAACAGCCAGAGACTAGGGTATTTTGATACTTGAAAAGTCTGGAAGATAAGCACCTGCATAAGGTTTGGGTCTGGCACCTTTGTTTTTTAATGTGTTTGTTTCCAGGATTGTATTTATTCTGACTGGCTTTGTGAATTAATGATCTTTGGAAGTGTGGCACCTGCCACGAGAAGCTTTACTGCCACCTAGGCCTTTGTGAGCATTACACATTAATAGTGGGGAAAAATAGACAAAGGCAGAATAGAGGTGTTTTCAGCCTTTCTTTGGGTTTGTTAGGGAGCTCTGCCTCTGGCCCTTTGCTGCTTCATCTCCATATCTCCACCTTGCAGAAACGAGCTAGTCACAGTCTACAAGTCAAGAAACACTTGGTGTTTTTTTCCTACATAAAATGCCTTGCTTGCTAAATGCACAAAGTAGAAGCACCTAAAGGAACAGGGGGCATTTGTCAGAAGGAGTCTTGCCTCTCTGCTCATAGGGAGTACAGGATGTGCAATGTTGGAAGAAGAGGGCTGCAGGGAAAGGAAGTTTGATTCAGGCAGTGATGTAGTAGGAGGAGTGCTGGCCCTGTCCAGCAGGATTGTGAGGAGAGTTGACAAAACCTGGCTGCTGGCATGACTTTTCTATCCCATTCATGTACTTCCACTGTCATACATGTGCACCCTCAGGATTGAGGGTCTTCTCCCTCCTGGTGGTGTGTCATGGCATGCATAAGCATGGATAATATGGTGATGCACATCCTTGGGAAACCCATGATGAAACTATTAATGGTTTTCATGACAGGCTTGGAAGGTGTGAAGCAATGAAGGACTAGGACTGTTACTGAACAAGTCCCAAAACACTGGGCCCTGTTGTCCTTCCTGATAGACTTCTCTGGGACAGGACCAGACACTGTGACTGCCAACTGTACCACAATGCACACTGAAGAGAGATGGAAGGTAGCAAAGCAAAGTTGGAGGGGCAGTCTCGATGTTACCATTTCCTTCGCTGAGTCCCTTGGTTTTGCATTGTCAAACTGGGAGTTATCAAGATGGTCCTTCCAGTGCACACCAAAACTGCATGGCTGACACTTTAAATTCAAAAAAGTAGATTATTTTATAAGAATGGAAAAAAAATCTACCTTGCTTTGGATAGTGCCAGTCACCTCTAGGTCCTTCAGTGTTCCTTACAGGTAATGTCATGTGTTACTCATACCATATCAATGAAAGGTGACAACCATTCACAAATCACTGTTACAACTCAGCCCAGACTTCCTACTTCTGCTGGTTTACACTGCAGAAAGTACAAGATTTAGCATATGAGTCATTCTGCTTTTCTACACATCAGTCATCAGTTCCCCTTCTAAACCTCAGTTCCTTCAATCCTCCCTGACCACAACCCACGTATCTGTATTCTCCACTGAGTAAGCAGCATCAGCCTAGAGCTCAGATCCCATTGACTGGCGATCTCATGACATGGTCTGATGATCACCATGTGCTTGAGATGATTTCCAAATGTTACAATCATATGATGTTTTGCAATTGAGTGCTCGTTTACAGCAGCAAGATATTCTACCAGCCAGCAGGTGCCAGCTGTGAGACATGCTTGGTTTCTCTGAACTGATTAGAAAATATGAGAGCAGGTGGTCTGTGAATTTTATTATTTGTCTGAATCTTATACTAAGTTTTAATACAGAAATTAGGGAAATGAAATGAGGATGTGTGTGCTGATGTAACAAATGTGCAGCCAGATGCCCATTTGTGCTTTGGGTGCTCAGAATGAGTAAAGTGATACAAGAACTGTAAATGATAGAAAGGAAGTAGGTATAGCTAGGAAGAGGAACTGAGTGAGCTGTTGCCTGATCTCCTTGCTTTCTTGCTGTTTACGGCTCACACCAGTGGGATGTATTGGCTGTTGTCCTTAGCTCAACATTAAGAAGCTTTTGTTTAGATGCTTCCCAAGGCTTTTCCAAGACTAGTTTACACTAATATTTTATACTGGAATATTTACTTAAGGTTATGTTTTTGTCAGCTATGTCTAGTATCAACAGAGCAATGATGTGATACAGACACTCACAGCATTGCAGATGGTTCTTCTACAGAAAGAGGAATAACCAGTATCAGGATATGAGTCTGTTCTGCTAATCATAGTCTCCTAGCATATCTGGAGTTGGAAGGGTCGCATACGGATCATTGAGCCCAATTCTATGCCAATTGCTGTATTTGCATTAAAGATAAATAAAGCCTTGATAAATAGCTTATGCAGGGTGAAAACTACACTGAAGCCAGAGCACTTCACTACTGGAATAACTGCATCCCCACTGATGGGCTTTTGCTGCTTTCATCGCACAAGTAGGGTTTGGAACTTTTATTAACTACTTCCCTGCTTTCCCACATGAAGGGATAGTGATGTGATGTGATGTTCTGTGACTGAAAAACTTTCACCTCTATCTTGTGACTTTCTTAGAAGTGTACGACACATCTCAGCGCACAGCCCAGACTGCCTTATGGCCACAGACCTTCCCCACAACCATTTCATCACAGCGCTCTGCCCAGCTTGTTCCTTTGGCTGTCATATTACTCAGCTGAAATAAGGACTTTGAATTTTTTAAGAGTAGTCAGAATCCAATGCATCATTTAACAACATTACCTGCTAAGAACCTTGACTGTCTTGTAGTCAGACGCTTTTGTTTTCATTGTTCTGCAAGTACCTCAATACGTATGATTACTGATTAGATGTCAGTACAAAAAAATATAAGTGCTAATATCCATGGAACACAGAGGCACTTTCAAACATACTCCTATTAATGCTGTTCCAAGTATATGCTTATTCAGGATGTTCTTTCCCTTGGCTGGGAAAAAAAAAAAAAAAAGAAAAAAAAAGGGTTTTGTGCTCCTTGCCGGGCAGGGAAGCGCCCGATCCCACCGGGACACTGGAGGAGCGGGTGGCGGCAGAGCAGGATCCCGCCATGGACCCCGCGCTGGTGTGGATCCCGCCGGTCACAAAGGAGAGGGAAGAAAGACCCACCCAGCGATGGTTTATTTAACACCCGTCTCCCTGGCTGCCTCCGCTGGGTCAGGAGGCTCTGCCGCCGGGGAAAATCCCCTCTGGAAGAAGCTCCGCTGCGGAGGGAGCATCCCCGAGCATCCTTTACGGCATCTTCTGGACCATCGGCGCTGGGAATACGATTCACCGGGGACGAGACGTCATGGTCCCCGAGAGCTCCGGGGCAGCACGGCTGGGCATCCACCGGGGCGGCCACCGGGGACGAGCGGGCTGTGCCGCCTCCAAGGCAGAAACGAGCTGTTCCCAGCAGCTCCGCCGCGGCATCCCCATCCAGCCCTGGGAAAGCCATCGCATCGTGGGAATTTAATGGCTGGAGAGGCAGGGCCTGGACGCAGCGAGCCGGCGGCACGGCACAGCTCCCTGCAGGGCACGGCTGCAGCCGGGGCTCGGCTCCGGCCCTGCCGCCTGGTTCCCAGGAGAGGCAGCGGCAAAGTTTTCCAGCCGTGCTCGGTGTTTTCCAAGGGATGAATTCGCTGGCATCGGGCAGTGGTGGTTTGCCCGGTTCTGGGTGTCGGGATCTCTGTAGGAGGTTTTTGGTATTTATTTATGTGTTTATGTGTTTATATCTATACATTTATATGTGCATTCTGCTCGGGATGCTCGTGTCCAGAGGCTGCAGGCAGCTTGCCCAGGTGGGTGACGGGCTCTCATGAGGGGCAGAGTGGCCGTGGGGCACTGCAGGCATAGGGACAGAGCCACGTGGCCCCTTTCTCAATAAGGAGCGTCCAGCGTCTTGCTCGGCATGATTTAGTGGGATTTGGCAGTTTTATACCTTCCCGTGCCCCTGCGGTGGGGTTTGGCCGTCTGGTGTGCCGGGCACAAGCCGCTGGTCAGTGGCCACATGTGTGGTCATTGCTCGGCCAGGAGCTGGGCTGGCAAAGCCCTTGCACTTGGGCTCTGGTGCTGGGGGATGAGGTGGGAAATATCCCTGGCAGAGGACACTTGGCATCCTGGGAGGGATTTTTCCTATTAAGGATCTATAAAACTTTGAGGAGGGGGTTGGAGGTGCCGCGGTGTGAGCCGGGTGCGGTCTGGCCAGGCTGCCTCGACGCCGTGGTGGAAGGAGAGGGAGGCTGACCTTGCGTGCAGAGCAGGGGAAGGGAAAGCCGCTCCCTGGCTGCGGGAGCACAGCTTATTTTCCCAGCTTCAGGAGCAGCTTTCCTGCTGGCTGGTGGGTCGGTGCCGGCGGGGCACGGTCTCCGTGCCGGGGCAGCGCCGGCTGCGAGCTGGGCCCCCTTTGAGCCGACCGTGCCATTAAAATTTGAGATATCTCGCTGTGAATATTCATCCCCAGGAGGGAGCAGGGAAGCCCATGGAAGGAGGAGGTGGGTGGCTGCTGCCGGGCTGTACCCTGGGGACAGAGCCCTCGGGGAGGCCACGCCACCTCAGTTTTTAAGCTCCTCTGGTTATCTGTCGTGTTTGAGTCTGAAATTCTTCCATCCCTGAGCAGGCTGCAGAGGAGCTGCTTCCCTCCCGGCGGTGGTTTTGAACTGCAGGCTGCTGCCCAGCCTGGGGAAGGCTCTGGCCCCGGGGCCGGGGGTGTCCCGGGTCCCACACCCCGCCGTGGGCTGTGCCGTGCCGTGCCGGGCTCTCCGTGCCCGGCTGCCCCCGCCGTGCGTGCGGCATCATCGGTGCCGGGTGTTTGCATCCCTGCCAGGCGGCGGAGTTAATTCCTGCCTGGAGCGGGTTTCCTGCGTGACCTCAACTTGTGTGGGAAAATGTGCGGTGGAGCCGGGCAGCCCCGCTCCGTCTCCGGCGCGATCCTGCGGCACAGGGCCTGGAGAGTGTGCGGTGGGAGCCAGCCCACCCCGCCACCCTCCCGCTGTGGGGTACCACCGGCACGGATGGGGGGTCTTGAGAAGGGGGGCGCCGGCGTCACTGCGGTGGTGGCAAGAGCCTTGTGGCCTCACGGCTCATTCTGGGGGCCGAGCAGGGTGTCTGTCCCTGTGTAAGGACCTTTGCTGGTGGTGTCGCATCCTGGGGTGGAGGGAGCCTGTGTGTGACCCCCCCAGGGCTGTGGATAATGCAGCTGGCGGGGTGGGCCGGGGGCTGCACCTGCCGGGACCCCTCTCCCGGCCCCGCCGGCATCTGTGCCGCCGCATGTCCGTCTGCAGCGGGCGCATGCATGCAAAAATAAGACATTTCTTCTTTCTCTTCTGCCTGCGCATTCCTCAAAAAGCTAATATTCATGAAAGGTAATTCAATCAAACCACGATGCCTATCAGCTAATGCAGCAAAGCTGGCGCAGGGGTGAGAATGGGAGCCAGGAACACAAAAGCCCTGTTTTATTACCTCCTGCTTGCCTGAGAATTGCTTTTCTCCCTCGAGTGAGCCGGCTAAAGCTGGCTTTATTATGTTAACCTATTTGCGTGTCAAGAGCTATTGTGCCTCTCTTTATCTGTGTTTGTATTTGCTCGATGCAGGGAATAAAAGGACGAGGCGAAAATGGATGGCTGGTCAGTGCTCCGCACTCTGGGGGCACTGATTGGTTGCTAAGTGATTTGCATCCCCGGTAATCGCTTTTATCTCGGAAGGATGTCGTGTATAATTATAAGCCTACTGACATCTTTTGAAATCTGCCTAATGGGTGTTTTTAATTTACATGGGAAGCAGGGGCTATTTGTGTTGCTCTGATTACAGGTTGGGCGAGTATATGGGTTAAAATAGAGATATTTCCATAGATGCGGGGGACTGGGAGGGATGGGGCTGGGATTTTTGGCGAGTCCTTGCCAGGGCTGGGTGGAAGAGCAGAAGTCGCCGTGTGTGAGTTTGAGGTTTGGTCCCTCAGCCCTGTGCACAGCTTGGGGTGCTGCTGGTCTGTGTGCTCGGCCCCTGCGTGGGCTGGTCCTGTAGCCATACCGTGAAATACAACACGAGGTGGGCTCCTGGCTGCTGCCAGACCCGTCTACCTGCGGCTGGGGACTCCCAGGACCCCTCTCTGCAGCCCGGGATGGGGCTCTGGGAGGGCTGTGTCACTGAACCCCCACTCTGGCCATCTGTGCCAGCGTGGGGCTGCTGGTGCTGACACGGGTGGCACACGGAGCTGGCTGTTCTGGTGAGGGGACAGGGTGAGCTTCCAGCTCAGCTCCCCGTGCAGGGTGTGCTGGGGGCTCTGCTGGACCAGGAGGTACCTATGGAACCGGTGTCTGTGGGTCTCAGGAGCTGGGGCATCCTGTGGCTCCATCAGAGCTGTAGCTGGTGGGTTCACACGGCCGTGGAGGAGCCGCTGTGTTCACTCAAAGCAGATAAAGCTCCCGAGCACCTGCGGTCCCACCGCCAGCCCTGGGCACCTGCATCCACACCAGAGCCTGCCGAGCTGTTAACGGGACGTGGGCTGCGCTCCTGGTGTTGGTGGCATTGGCAGGGCCGTGGTGCACCTCCTGGGCAGGCAGTGGGATGCGGGTGCTCTGACACAGTCCTGTTTGTGCTTGGGTGCAGAGGAGCCGTGGTGTGGGAAGCATCCTGGCAGGAGTGTGCCAGTGGCACACTCAGCTTTCCTGCCTTCTGCCTCCGTGCTGGTAAATTGTTGGGAAGGCAGAGGTGTGAGGTGCAGACAAGGGGTCTTGGGGTCCCTGCAGTGCTCTGTGCACTGTGACTGGGACACCTCAAACCCAAGGTTGGTGCTTGTGGCAGGCGCAGGGGCTGGGCTGGCTGATCATTTGGGGCATAGGTGTAGGTCACCCACAGGGGCAGCTCCAGCTGGCTGCCTCCTTCCTCCTCCTCCTCCTCCTCCTCCAGGAAAGGCCATAACTGAGCCGCAAGCACGTGCCTGGCTCCCTCAGGCCACGCACAAGGTGACCCCATCAATTTGCAGGGCTGAGGTGGTTCTGTGGCACCGTGGGCAGCGCTGTGCTGAGCAGGATGGGGTGCCAGGCTGTGAGGAAGCACGGGGCATGGAAAAAGTTGATATGGGGGGGGGAGGCGAGTGGTGGACCCCACACCTTGGACCCAGGGATGCTGTGCCCCCCTGCACAGGCAGCCCCATCCCATCCCACCCAGTCCTGCTGGCGAGCAGAGCGGGCACCGCTATTTATGGCTGGCTGTAAACAAACTCCCAATGAAAGAAAGTTAATGACCTGAGACTGACAGGAGCCTGCTGGGAGTTTTTATAGCCCCTGGGACTCCTTTTGCTAAAGAGAGAATACATCAGCGTTTTAACCCAAAACAGCAAGAGCAGTGTGGTGCAGGAGCTGGGGAATGGCCCCAGCCTGGGGAGACGTTTCAGAGGGGCTGGTGCTGGGAAAGGAGGGGGTTTTGGTGGGGGAATTTGTGCTCAGTTCTGTGTCTGTCTCCCTGCATGGGACTAGGATGTGCAGCCCCCTCCTCGGGAGTCACGTCCCGGCATCGGGGGCTCTCCAAGGCTTTGCCATCTGCCTCTTGTAGGTCATCTCTGCCGTGCTCTAGGCGAGAGCGGGAGCTGGCTTAGCGTAGCTGGTAACCACACACTAATAAAGCCTTAATACCCTGCAGCGGGGAGATTTCACTGTCAGAGATAAATATTCATATTGCTTTCCAATTCAGCCTTGGCTGCACGACAAGGGCGCCGTGGGGGGAGACGGGAAGGCTGCGGTGTGGGGTGCTCCAAGCCCCGCTGGCTGCCCTGCCCGCTCCTGCCTGCCTGCTTGTTGTGTATGGTATCATGTCCTGGCTAATTGAGGGGTGGGAATATCACCCCTGGTGCTCTGGGGGGAGGGCATGGCGAGTGTGGCACAGGGTGCCCCTCTCACCCTGCTCCCCGCCTGCTCCTTCGCCGCTGCCTCGCACGCGCAGCCTCCATCTGCACGCGACGCTTGATTTACCGAGAAGAGCTGGCAGTTAAACCTGACAAATTGAAGGCGGTTTTAAGTGGTTCAGGTTAATTAATAGTCAGGGAAGTATCAATTTTTTAAGGGATGCTCTTGGCTCGCAGGGAGAACTGGAGCTTGACTTTGCCTTTGAAAAGTAACACCATCTGTGCGGGTGCCCATGGGCAGGGGGCTGGAGCTGGGCAGGGGGACTGGAGCCAGGCAGGGGGCTTCGCTCAGTGTCATCACTCTGGTTCCTGTCCCAGCCTTACATTGCTGCTGATATTTTTGACCTCGTGTGGCTGGTGCTGAGGGATTTGCCAGGATGGGGAGGGATGGGGCCATCCCGCGTGAGTCGAGCCCTGCTGCTCATCTCGGTGCCCTGTGGGGCTCTGGTTGTCCTCTCTCCTTTCACGATGACCTGCTTTGGTCTGTGCCATGGCAGCAGCGCTGGTGTGTAAACTGGGCCAGTAACCAGAGAGGCTCATCCATAGCCACCTGTAGCGGGGCAGCTGTGGGGACTGTGCTCCTGTGGGGCACCCAGGGGTGAGCAGCAGCATTAATGGGACCATGGGGGTCCATCCTGGGCTGAGACTGGGAGCTGATGTGGATGAACCGGAGCAGTAGCCGCTCCCCTCGGTTCCTGCACGTGTGGTCCATGTGCTCACATCTGCAGAGCTCAGGCTGTGGGATTGCCAGGGGGACAGATTTTGAAAACCATCATAATGAAAGAAGCTTAGTCTCCCCTCTGAGGAGGAGAGGTGGCTGGTCTGTGGGTCTGTGCAGCACAGGAAGCCTCTGAGCTGTGTCTGATTAAGACTCCATGGCACAAAGACCTGAGCAGTGTCAGTGGTGGCCTCAGTGCTCCTGTGCCATGAGGTGCTCCAGAGGTGGGCACCTTCAGGCTGTCACTCAGGACTGTGTCCCGGGGCAGCTTTGAGCCTTCACAGGGCCATGTGCTCTGTCTTTCCCAGCACAGACCAGGATGCAGGTGGAAGTGGTGGGTTTCCAGCAGCCCTAATGCTTGGGAATATGAGAGATTAAGGTTAGTGACCATTTTTTAACTCAATAAAGGGGAAGACAAGCCGGAGTCTGCAGTCCAGAGATATAATTAGTTCGCAGCAGTGGTGCTTTCTTGATTTAGCTTCAGAGAGCAGAACAAGACAAGGATGTTATACCCAATTAGCAATAACATACAGCCGGAGCCTCTCTAGGTGAGATAACAAGCCATTTTTATAGCTCTTCTTTACGGACTTTTTTTTGGAAAGGGGGGGAAGGAAGCAGGGGACCGAGCCTTTATTTCTTTTCATCAGGGAACAATTATTAGTGAGCTCAGAAAGCCCAGAGCTGAGTGATCTGCTGGCCATTGCAGATGATAAAACAAATCAAACAGCTTGGATCTGGGCTGAGGCTGTCTGTCCATCCATCCGGGGGAGGCTGAGCTGTGTCCCAGCAAGGACACGGACAAGGGCCACCCACACACCGTGGCTGTGTCCTGTCTGCTGCTGCGAGGGTTTAATGGCACGTGGCCTGGCAGTGCTGCTCGCTGCCCTGGAGGGACCTGGTGCAGCCAGGGTGGCCATTGGTGCTGCTGGCTGTGCCCCGAGCTGTGTCCCTTGGTGGGCACATTAGTCTGCAGCAATGTGACCCCGAGCTGTCCCTCCTCAGCCCCGATGGTCCCCCAGCACTGTGCCCCTGAGCCGTGTCCCCCAGCATCACACCAGTCCCCAGGGAGGTGACCCAGCCGTGTCCTTTGCTCAGCCCCGGTCAGATGGCAGCCGCCTGCCGTCTGCCAGCACTGCGCTCCCTTTGTATTGCAGATCGATGGCCATTGATTTTTCCTCCTGTGTAAACCTGGACGGGCCGGGGCTGTGCAGGGTTTTCGTGCTCGTCTGGCTCCGTCTCTCCCGTGGTCGGAGCAGCCCGTGCTGGTCTCCACAGCCCACCCACCTCCCTCTCGCATCTGCAGCCACACAACTCAAGGACATGCGAAAAAACAGCCTTGTAAAGAGTCAAGGAAACTCGGGTTTCATTAATCAGCTCGTAATGACGGGCTCTGCTGTTTGCAGTCAGTCCCCGGGGCAGCACCCCCAGCCCCTCCTGTGGTACCCTCTGGGGACTGGACTGGGGCAGCTGGTTTGGGGCACCCATGTGAGCAGGGTGGGCCAGTGTTTCCCTCAGCTTGGGGCATCCCTGGGGGACACTCCTGCTCCAGAGGGGGCTCAGGGTAGGGAACATTCTCCCTCCTGGTGTTGCCCCCTGGCAGTCGCCCTTCTCCCATGGGGCAGAGCCAGGGGAGGGGGCTTCTGTCCCCTCCCTGTCCTTTCTGTGCCCTCCCCAGAGTTTCACAGCCTGACAGGAGTGTCCCCCCCGGGGGAGCTCTGTCTGCCTGGAACCACTTGGATCCATCCCTCCGCTCCTCCAGCCCACCACGGGGACCATGTCCCCCACGCCATGGGGACAGGGCTGGGGACATCCCCATCTTGTCCCCAGCAGCCGCAGAGCCACTCTCCGGACTATTAACGCCCTGCAATGATCATCAGCTCTCGTCGTAATCATTAAGACTATTAGAAAGAAATGTTGGCTCGCAGCTCGTGTCAGACTTTCCGTTCTGCTTTGCAAACGCGCACAATTAATGCCAATCAGGCGGGGGAGGCAGCCAGCTCGGATCCCAATCCCGGCTGTCAGCTCTCCCCAGCCCGCCTGGTACATTTTCATACAATTGCTACAAACATCTGAGGGAAACTCCGCGTTCTTCGCAGCGCTGAGTATTGTTCTCTGTTCCTTTTAATTACTCGTCATTCAGCAGCTCGTCCGGCCCCGGATCGGTGAGGAAAGTAGGGATTTGTAAAACAAATATAGAAATCTGGAGAGGTGCTTTATTTTCCCATTCCATGGCTGCATTAGATTGTCTATGGCTAAATAAGAAAGACCTGGTTAATTTTTCTTTGTCTTTTTCTCCTCCCCCTCCGACTTTGCTTTCCCCCTGTGGGCACAGGGAACCCAGGGAACCCCAAAAGCAGGGTGAGCTTGGGACAAGGGGGGAAAAGAGCTGGAATTACTTGACCGGATGGTGGTATAATCCTCGTTACAAAAGTACACATCAATTATAAGAATTCCTACAGTAATCTTGGAAATCTATCTTTTCTGCTGAACCAGCTCATTAAAGAGCACCATTCATTTCCATCTCTCTGGGTGAGAAGGGTTTAAATCTCCAAAGCTTTGTATTACCAAATAGACTGAGGGTGATGGACTCGTGTTAAATATTAAAAGGAAGAGGTTGATTTTTATTTTTTTCCCCTCTTTTCCCCCAGACTGGCAGCACAGATGAAGCATAACGTAAGGAGGGGAGGGTGGGGGGTCCCTGCCATGAGTCTGTTCCCCAGCTGTCGGTGTGTGACGGGGGGCTGCACTCAATGGGTGCCTTTGAGGAGCCCCCTCACCTCCTGTCCCCTGGGGACCCAGCCAGTGCCAGGGGAGAAGGGAGAGAGGGAGGGAGGTTTCCCCAGGCCACTCTGGCAAGCCCCTGAGCCTGCGCTGGACCCGGCGTGGCACAGGCAGGGCTTTTGTGTGCGGGCAGGGCAGCGGCGGCCACGGGCCGAGGGATGGGCACAGAGCCCCTTTGTGTGCAGCTGCGAGTGGGGCAGTGCTGCCAGCAGGGTGTGGGGATACAGACCTGCCGTGGGGATGGGGAGTTGGTACCCAGGGATCCGGGGATGGGGAGCAGCGGCCGGCCGGGGTCGAGGACGGCGCGGGGCGATGTGTGCGCCGTGCCAAGGCTCTGTGCAAACATGCTAATTTGTTTTCTTTCTTGCCTCGCCTTTCAGGGTAATTGGTTGCATTTGAAGCCTTTGTGAAAGCCTTTGATTATAGTAATTTCAGCAGCGCGATCTACCCTGGATTCCTTCGTCAGATTCTTTCACAGCTCAGGCGCTCGGGGCTGTAATTACGGAGCGGCGCACGCCCGGCTGCCACGGCCGGGGCACCACGGTGCTGCCACCGTGGCTGTGGGAGCACAGGGACCTGCCTCCATGGGGGCAATGGAGTCCCAGGATGGGGCAGGAGAGAGCCAGCATGGGGCAGGAGCTGTGATGGGGAGCTTTGGGCTCTGCAGTGGTATTTGTTGGATGTCAGCGGGACATGTGGGTGCCACTTGTGCCCATGGTGTGGACACCCATGCCAGGGCGGGGTCCAGGGTGCTTTTAATTGTTGCTCTAGAGGTCTTCCTGAAACTGCTTGGCTTTTCTAATGGTTTGATCCCACATCTCTGCTGGCAGAGGCTTTTTAGGAGCTGCTTGGCTTTTCTGATGGTTTGATCCTGTGTCTCTGCTGGGTCTGGGACCCAAAGCCCGTGAGCATCCTGACCATCCACAGTGGGATGGTGAGCAGTTCAGTGGGCTCACCCCCCTGGCCCCTCTTCCCCATCCATGTGCAGAATGAAGGCATGGCACAGTTGGGTTGGATGAGTGAGGTTTTATTTCAAGAGCTGGTACCACATCAGAGGGGACACGCTGGCCCTGCCAGCACCCCGGTGCACCCAGCCAGGGCTGAGCTCTGCCAGGAACACTGACGGTGCCGAGTGGGGCCCTGACCTTTGCTAACGGGGCCACTCCCCACCCCGCTCCTGGCATTTCATTCCCAGTCCCATGTAATGACCTTCTCAGCAGCGCCGTGCCAGCGTCTGCCACTTCCAATTACCCACGGCTGCTCAGCGCCTGGCACAGCACGTGGGGCTCCTTCCTGCCCACCACGATGGCAGCGGGTTGGGGGATGTTGCACTTCTGGCTCAGGGACCCTCAGGGACCCCCCGGCGCTGCCCAGGGCTCTGGGTCCCTGCCCTGGGGACCTGGAGGTGCTTGGCTTTCCAGAATCATTATTAACCTGTTCGAGAGCTGTTCCCGCTCACAGCGAAAATAGATCTTTAATCTCTGCCCAAAATAGCTCATTTGACGAGAGGCCTCCTTAAAGCTGACACATAAATTTAACCAGGCCGCCCAAGCCCTGTGTGGGGACGTCTGCAAATGCTCAACAGCACTTGAATTGCTGTTTTTTGGGTTTGTTTTTTTTTTTTAATCATTACGGACACATCTGATACCATATTTCTTCCATCGGGTCATTTGTCCTGCTCAGGAGGTGATTTGCTGTGCACTATCCCATTCCCCCTGTCCCTGCTTGTGAGCCAAAGGTTATTCTGGGGTGGTTTTTGATGTCGATTTTCTTGAGCAGTCTAAGGGGTTTCTTCTTGGAGCAGTCACAGGAGTAGAAACCTCAGTTCTGAGTGGGATGGGAGAGACTCAGATGCTGCCCTAAGATGCCAGCAGTGAGGAGATGCTCTGTCCAGCTCTGGTGCCACTCTGTCCCTGGCTGTGTGCCACAGCTGTGGGCTCTCTGCCATCCTGGTGTCACAGCAGCCCAAAAAAGGCACCATCCTACTGGCAGCAAAATGCTCCATAAGTAAGGGCAGGCTCTGGGGGAGTGGGAAATGGGGATGCTCAGTGTGTCACAGCTGAGTCCCAAGCTCACCCTGGCATCTTCCCAGCATCTCCACAGGGCACAGGCTGGGAGAAACCACTTGGCTGGTCTAGGTCACTGCCCCAGCCCCCCATTTCCCCACCACCTCAGCGAGATCCTGAGCAGCAAAATAATCACTTCCAGCATCATTATCCGTTGCAAACCCCAGCTTCCAATTTTAATCAGAGGAGCTGGTGTTGCTTTAAGATCTGCGGGTTTTAAAGATCACAAGAGGGGTTAGAGAAAATTACCCTTGACTCTTACATGCTAATGTAATCTCTAACCAGATCTGCAGCACTGCAGCTAAAATTGCTTTTTAGATTAACATTTAATTATTAACAGGGCCCCCTGAAAGGCCTGGGTCTGGAGCGCGCGGAGGGGAGCGGATTATCCGGGCGGGATGGAGCGTTTGTCGGGCAAGGGAAGGTCGTGGGGCAGCCAGAGGCACCGTCTGTGCCTTGTGGCACCCTTGGTGCCAAACTTGGCCCTTTATTTTACCTGGTGCTCCTCGTGGTTTATGGTGGAGTGATCTTTTTGTGCTTTTCCGTTGTAGGGCTGAGCTGAGGCATCACTCGCTGAGCCCCATGTCCCCTCCAGCCTAAATCTGGGTGGGAGATGGGCATGAGCTGGCACGGCAGCTGCCGGTGCCACTGTGGTGCCAGGCGGCAGCACCAGCCCAAATCCTGCTCTCCTTGCAATGGGATGGGCACCTGCTGTGTGCAGAAGGGAAGCCTTCCTGTTCCAGCACCTCCTCATCCTCACAGGGTGCCACTGGATGGGAAAGCAGTGTCTGTGGGGACCAGGGGTGGTGGCAGCAGCTGTGCCAGGGCTGCTGTGGGGGTAGCACTAATGTCCCCAAGGCTGCAGAGAAGGGAAGCTCCCTGCAGGGGCAGTGGGATCTCCTCCATCCATGGAGGGACAAGGGACAGGGGTGTCCCCAGTGACGGCGGGTACCCCTGGCACTGCAGTGGTTGGGTTTGTCATACTTGGCACACCAGGGACTGGCAAGAGCTTTTGCTTCATTCCCCTGGTTGCTGCCAGCCTTGACCTTGCTCCCACGCTGTCGGTCTGTCTGTCCATCAGGCTCTGTCAGGAGCCTCCTGTGCCTCTCCCAGCCAGGGTGACCCCATCACCTCCTGTCCTTGAGCCGAACCCAGTGCTGGCTTTTAATAACCAGAGGGGATGTGACAGTGGTGTGACTCAAAACAGCTTTGCAGCATCCCTGTTCCTGTCCCACCTTCCTCTCCTAGCCCTGAAAGCTCCCTTTTTACGGGATTGCACCTTGATAATGCCCAGGGAAGGATGTGGACATGTTGCAGCAGAGCCTGGATGGTGACCAAGACCGTGTCCCTCACCATCCCTGCCCTGCTTGCTGCCCTGCACTGCTCAGCAACTGCACAGGCTGAGACTTCAAAAGTTCCTTTTTCTTTGCTCCCCCTCCTGTCACATTTTCTTTTATCTAAATCCTCGCCTGCGAAAGCTTCTATCGACAGCTGCGCTGGCCTTATCTCGCCGGAGGGACCTTCGCAGGGCTCTCGGAGGAGATAAGCCCGACTTATCAGCCGCTGATGTCAGAGGAGGTGCCAAACCCTCCCGTCACTGGGGCTTTAGACATAGAGGGTGGTGTTTTTTATTAAAGTCACAAAGACCTTGGGCTTATAAATAGTGTGATCTTGAGATGGATTAGCCTGGTGTGGGGCAGGAAGGAGTGGTGGGAGAGGGGGAGGATGGAGTTGTGGCTGCCCCAGCCCTGGAAGTGTTCAAGGCCAGGTTGGACAAGGCTTGGAGCAACCAGGGCTAGTGGAAGGTGTCTCTGCCCATGGCAGGGTGTTGAATGGGATGAGCTTTAAGGTCCCTTCCAACCCAAACCGTTCTGAGATACTGTGACTGCCAGGGTTGTGGGATGTGGGGTTTGTGGCTCCTGGGGGACCCTGCTCCAGGTGTTCCCAAGGGACCTGCTCCTGGTGGGGTGGTCTTGCCAGGTGCAGCGGTGCTGGCTGGGTGGTGGTGGATCCACAGCCTGGGCAGAGGCCGTGTGGTTCGTGGTGTTCCAGCGAAATTGCTGAGTGTTGCCTTTCCTGCCACGAAAGAGCCAGAGCAGCTTGAACTAAATCGGATCCTGCTGATTGGAATTAGTTCAAATGCAGATGGAGCTAACTAAGCCGGCGCTAAGCGTTGGACAGCCCGGTGCCCAATTCCCATCAGCTGATTCAGGGGCTTTTCTGAGCAGCATTAATGAAATGCCACCGTGGCACAGATGCCCATTGTGCCAGGCGCCCACCCTCTCACCCACGGGCACTCTGGGGGCCTGGGGCACCCAGCAGGGTGCTGGGGTGAACAGATGGATGGTGCTGTGGTGCCAGAGCCCTCTTGGTTCTCAGTGTGCCCGTGAAGTGCAACGTAGCTGTCGGAACAATCATCTCGGCTGCGAGACGCCGGGAGACGGGGGCAGAGCTGGGGTCTGAATTAATCAGTGGCTTTATTCAGTTTGGCATGTGGCTCCTGCATCTCGCTGAGGCTCCGTGGGCAGGGTTGGGATGGCTCCAGGAGGGTGCTGGGCTGTGTATAGCAGTGATGGGGACAACCCGTGCCAGCGTGGGGGTGTCCCTAGGTACCTGCAGTGCTGGACCCCCAGGGCCAGGGGTGTCCTCAGCTCCTGTGACAGGCCACCAGCATCCCCCTGGACTGGGGCTGCATCCGCGTCCTCCCTGTGCCAGCACATGGATTTGGTGACTCCTCTGGGTGCTTTTCCCTCTCCCTCCCTGTGCTGGCACATGGATTTGGTGACCCCCTGGGTGCCTTTCCCTCTCCCTCCCTGTGCTGGCACATGGATTTGGTGACCCCCTGGGTGCTTTTCCCTCTCCCTCCCTGTGCTGGCACATGGATTTGGTGACTCCCCGGGTGCTTTCCACTTGCCCTCCCTGTGCTGGCACATGGATTTGGTGACCCCCTGGTGCTTTTCCCTTGCTCTCAGCCGTTTGCCCCAGGGACCATCAGGGACTGGATCCTCATCCGGCAGTGGCACGAGCCGCCCACGGCGCCCGTGTCTGCCAGGGACACGGGTCAGTGTCCCTGTGAGGAGCTGCCTCTCCGCAGGCAGGAGGTGACGTCCATTGCTAATCGTCCAGATGGTGACACCCGGCGGGACGCCAGCCCTGAGGTCACCACAGAGCTGGGGCTCAGGTACAGCAGGACCTGCTGCCATCGTCCATCCCCCGCACGGCCCTGGGTGCC
The DNA here is from genome assembly GCA_035221455.1 of Xenops minutus. Taxonomy (NCBI): domain Eukaryota; kingdom Metazoa; phylum Chordata; class Aves; order Passeriformes; family Furnariidae; genus Xenops; species Xenops minutus. The sequence continues at coordinate 16,314,285 of JAWWEE010000001.1, read as the reverse complement.
CTGACCCGGGTCCACCCCGTGGGGATGGGGATGGGGATGGGGACAGGGCTGGGGTCAGGGCAGCAGCTCCCAGCATGGAAAATCCAGGTGGTGGGTGCGTGCTGGGAGAGCCGAGGCGCCGGGAGGGAGCGGGGCTGCGTAATGAACCCCGAGTCCCGGCGGGGAGAGGCGAGCTCCTGGCAGTCAAGTGCGCTCAGGCTCTGAATAAGAAGCACTTCATTCTCTTTTCAAACTGTATAATTTCTGCCTGATTGTAATGGCATATTTTAAAATTACCAGAAATCGAAGCCAGAAAATGGATACGGCTGCTTTTACTGCGAGCTGCGTTAACAAAGGATATGTAATGCATGAAATAAAAACACCTCCCTGCCCCCCTCCTTTTTTTTTTAAGACAGTAATAGGAGAAAATTGGTTTTGAAACTGAATAAAAGTCCCTTTCAGAGGAAATCATTTCTTTCAGGGTACCTTTGCTGAAAGTAAAATAGTGAATAATGAAAGGTGGTTACATGATTGTCTTTCATTTAGAGAGCGCGAGGACAGATGGAATCTGGGAGAAATGCACGATTGGAATAATTGCATGGTAACAAGGCGCTTGTTGTGAAATTAGTATCTTAAGAAAGTAGTGAAAAAGGCTTTTACTCATGAATACTTCATTATTAGGAGAAAACAGCACAATTTGGGTTCTCCAGACACCTGCTTGGTATTAGATGACTTCCTCCTCCCCTCCTCCTCACACCTTTCGCCGATGAGTCTCTTCATGCCCCCAGTTGGTTGGGGAAGATGGGATGAGACCCCCAGGCTGATGGGCAGAGCCCAGCCAAGACAGAGACACTCTCCATAGATCCCATTCCAGGGACAGTCCCAGAGCCTGGGACCCCCTGCCTGTGGGAGCGAGCGGCACATGTGCAGGTACCGTCTGTGCCCGTGGGAAGGTTTCAAAGGGTGACATTTAAACCAGTGGATCGCAGAGAGCCCCAGACACGGCTCTGGGAGCATCCGTCCGTGCTTTGCGTCTTGGCGGTGACGGTCACAGGCTCTGCCAGCGCCTGCCCGAGGCCACCACGTGCCCAAGGCCACCTCATGGCTCCCCTGCACGGCAGCACCAGCAGCGCTCACCATCACTGGGATGTGCAGGATGGCTGCAGGAGGGCACAGATCCCCCACAACAGCGAAGGTGAAGTGATGTACCCGGCGGTGACACCACCCATGGCCTCCGTAAGCGTTCAGCCAGCGAGCGATGGCTCAGGAGCTGTGACTCCATGGATAGGCACCACTGCCTGCTTTCCTGCTGCTCCTGCCCACGCCTCCCTGCCCTCTCCAAGTGGGAACATCGCTCCCTGTGCCAGCCGGAGCAGTGGGAGGTGTCAGCAGCAACTGGTTCTGACTCGCGGCGGCTGGTGAAGAACGTACGGTGAACAGCGCGGTGGCGGCGCTGACTTTGGCTTGACCCCTCCAGCTTTTGTCGAGCAGATTTCGAAGCCAGCTGGGAGCTGGCGACAGATCCCAGGACCCCGAGTGGGATGTTAACACTGTCTTTGCCCAGCCTTGGCCGGGGTCACTCTGTGCTGGGAGGTGTTGGCTGGCACGCCGGCAGAGTGGTCTGGCGCTGCCGGAGCGCGGTGCTGGGGGGATGCCCCAGCTCTGCCCCATTCCTGGTGGGAAGGGCAGAAAGCTCTGCAGGCAGCACAAACCACCCGCTGAGACCTTCATATGTCTTTTATATACATTCCTATTTATTTCAGGCTTTCAGAGTTACTTATTTATCTCCAGAGAAGCAAAGGGCACTGAGTGCTGTGGAGGTCCCGCCATGGGCTCTGCTGGGTGGGCACTGGGGTGGTGGCAGTGGGGTGGGCAGGTCCCCTCTCCTCACCCTTGTCTCTGCTCTCTCGCAGGGTGTGGGGCGGCAGCGCCCACCAGGAAGCCCGGACCATGCTGGCCTGTCTGCAGAGGACCCAGAACCCCCCAGCCCAGCACCTGCCCTGCCCCAACAAGGCGCTGGAGCCGCGCAAGTGTAAGTGCCTGGGGTGGGGGCGGGCGCCCGCTTTGATGCTGTTTCCCTTATTGAAAAAGACATTTATTTAACCGATAATTAAAAAGAGCAGGAGAAGCGGGGAGGAGGTGGGGGAGGAGGGAGCCAAGATAAGCAAATTAAATTGGGTTGCTGTGGTTGATAAGTCCAACTTCAGCAAATGTTGCGGAGCTGCCTGGGAAGCGTGGTGGCGGTGACGGTAGAGGATGGTGCCTCGCCAGCTCTGCAGCCCCCTAAACCTCCCCGGCCCTTCCCCCCATAATTACTTTCCCCGTTTTGCTGCAGCTCGCCTTCCCCAGGAGCTGGCCTTTCAGATAAGCTGTAAACTAGTTACATTAAAATGGGATCCAAAAGGTCACTCCGGCAAAGCACCTGTCTCTCCCAGCCTTTGTCTCTCAATCCAAACCGTGATTAAATGTATATTTAATGAGCCTGCTTTAGGCAGGCGTGTTTGACCTCCCCGGCTGGGAAAGACGCATTAAGATTCTCAAGTGATGAATGTGTGTTTTAAAGAGGGGAGTGGATATTTTTCTGCTGGTCTCAGTTGGATTTTTAAACATTGCTGGCTGAAGACAAATCAGCTGCTAAAGCTCTGCTTGTTAGGCTGTGACAGCCCCCGGGCGTTTGTTTAATGAGCTGGATTTTCCCGGAGACATTTTTTTCCCTCTACCTGGGCACCCTGACACAGCCAAGTGAGCCTGGCACAGGGTTTGGGCAATGCTTGGCCACCCTGGGGACCCCTGGCATCACTCCAGCAGGGTGTGGGTCACACTACCAGCCAGGAGGGTTATTTATTCCTGAAAGTTATCCCTGGAAGTGTTCAAGGCCGGGTTGGACACAGCTGTGCCAGTGAGAAAAGGGTGGATAGCAGAGGTCTGACCCCTCGCTGGACCCTGGCAGGCTCAGGGTACCGAGGAGACAGTTTTTGCCTGGTCTCACCATCCCTTGAGCAGGACCCTGCTGACCTGAGAGCTCCAAGGCCTGGGTGTGCCCCAGGGTGGGCAGCAGTGGCCAAGCTCCCCACTGGACCCCCACACTGCACTGACCACCAGCTGCCACCAGCCAGGTCACCTTAATCAAAGTTTAGCTGCCCGTATGTTTCTGTTCATTATGGGCCAATCCAGCCCGTCTCGCTCCTCTCTGCCTCCCACCAGCACAAATTAAATTGCAGGTGACATCCAGGGCCACGCATCTGGCTTGGAATACGATTTCCCCTTCTTTATTTATGGCACCTGTGGGGAGCACGGCATGGAGGGGCCGGAGAGCCGGCACAGGGCTGAGCCTCAGGAACACCCGTGTAGGTAATCGACACAGAGAGCGTTCTCTTAAAACCAGGCGCAATTTAGAAGTGCCTCTGATTACTTAATTTGCTCCTGAGTATCTCAGTAATTATCTTTATGGGTCTTATTTCTGTCCTCTGGCATTGTTTCTGTCGATATTAAATGAGTCTGGCTCTCAGCACATTGGCCGTCTGGCCCGGCACCACTGTGAAATCCTATTATCCTGCCCGCGCCGCTGATTAATTTTGGTATTAATTTCACGTAAAAGGTGAGCTGACTAATTTTCCTACCCATGCAGGGAGCTCCCAGCCCGGCGCCTTCGCCCCCCAGTTCTGCCCCTTGCCTCTGCTGCTAATTGTCATCCCTCCTGTCTCCATGCCCCCCATGCTGGCACAGCCACATCCCAGCGGGCTCAGAGCATCCCATGAAATCCATCCTGGTAAAGCTGGAGGGGACTTTGGTGCTGTGCTCGCCATTTCCTGCCAGTATTTCCAGGGATATTCCACAGACATCAGCCTGGCATGCCAGTGTTACATCCTGGAGGAGGAGGGTGCCAGGAGATGCCTGCCACCTCCAGCTGAGGAGCAGGAGCCTGCAGAGAAGCAGCATCCTCAGGAAAATATCACATCCAATTAATTCCAGCAGCCTGGTTCCTTTTGATTTTATTCTGGGTGCATTACAGGAATCCTGAGCTTTATTTAAATTATAAATCAAATAATACCCCTCTCAGCTTGGCCAAACTCTTTGCTGCTCCTGTTCTCGGCAGAAACGAAGTGGTGGCTGATATTTAATTAAATGTTACTTTCCATGTGCCCTCCTCCAGCCAGCCTGGGGCTGGGCATGTGGAGGGGACAGGATGTGTGTCCCCCCAAGGCGCTGGCATCCATAGGGAGCTGGGAGCCATGGAGAGCTCACAGAGCTCCTTCCATGCTGACCTCAGCAGCATCCTCCATCACCTTCAAGAAGGATGGAGAGGGATTTTTTACAAGAGCATGGAGTGACAGGACAAGGGGGATGACTTCAAACTGCCAGAGGACAGGGTTAGATGGGGTATTGGAAAGAAATTCCTCCCTGTGAGGGTAGGCAGGGCCTGGCCCGAGTTGGGCAGAGAAGCTGTGGCTGCCCCTGGATCCGTGGAAGTGTCCAAGACCAGGTTGGACAGGGCTTGGAGCACCCTGGGCTGGTGGAAGGTGTCCCTGCCCATGGCAAGGGGTGGGATGGGATGATCTTAAAGATCCCTTCCAACTCAAACCATTCCATGATTCTCTCACTGTGCACATCCTCCTGTGGGACCTGTCACCTCAGCCTTTCTGGGACAATGTCATAAATGTCTCTTTGGGGTTGGTATGAGTCCTCCTGGTGTCTGTCTGAGTATTAAAACACTAATGAGAGGAGATGGCCCTAATGAGGGGTGATGGCTGGGGCTCAGTGAGTGTGAACCCGGCTCTGGGGTCACCCACACCTCTCCCCACTCGCCCATGGGGACTCTCATCAGTGATAAACCTGTTTAATTGCACATGGGATGAAGCCGTGTTTAATGGCTTCTCGTTACCCAATTCTGCTTGTTCCAAGGGCATTTTCATTAGAGTGGCTGCAGTGAGGCTCTGCTCATGTACACACCCATAAAATATCATTTTAATTTCATGAGGGGTTACACATGAGTGAAGTAAGATTAATTCTTTCATTTTCACTTTCTGGAAGGGATCGGTTAATGATGGTTCTGTGTATTTATGTATGTGCCATAAAAAGGAGTTCAATTAACTGCGGGGCCCAAAATGTGCTGTTGACTTGCACTTTCCCTGCCAGGAATTGCTGCAAAAACACTTTTTCATTGGTCACGTGCGTGGTGGGGATGAAGGGTGAAGGGGACCACTCAGTGCCCATCTCCCACCAGGTCAGAGCCCTGGATTTTGAGTGGGCTTGACTGGTAATGTCCTGACTCACAAGGGGGTTTTGGTTTGTGTCCGAACTTCCCAGGATCACAAAGGTCCATCAGCCACAGAGCAGGTTCCTGGGCACTGGCAGACCCCAGGATGGGGCAGCCTGTGTTGGACGTGCCCACCTTGCCCCCCTCAGCAGGTACAAAGCCCATGTGTTAAATTAACTCCAATACTAATTGTGGATGAGCTGTGGAGTTGCCAGGGGTGGAGAGATCCCCTCCCATTCCCAGGGTGCCCTCAGTGACTGCGTGGTGAAATGGCATTATGTTGGCATCAGAGCTGTGTTGGCTGTCAAAGGGTGGCACTGGGACTGCACTGGGGTGGCTTTGGCATAGCAGTTGTGTTAGGGTGGCCTCAGGGTGTCTTTAGGGTGGCCTCAGGGCTGTGCTGGGGCAGTGTTGGATGACATATAGGTGGTATTTGGGCAGTATTGTGGCAGCGTTGTGATGGCATTGGGGTGGCATCTGGGTGTCATAAGGATGGCATTGGAGCACCATTGAGGTGGTACTGGGATGATGTTGGGAAAGTACTGAGATGGCACTGGGGTGGCACTAGGGCATCCTTATGGCTGTGGATGGCACCCTTCCTGCACTGTTGGCATTTGCTGCACTGGAATGGGGCTGCAGTAGCTTTGGTGACATAGTGGTGGCCATGGTGGCACAGTGGCTGTGGTGACTGTGGTGGCATGGTGGCCATGGTGGCACAGTGGCTGTGGTGGCACTGTGGTGGTTGTGGTGGCACAGTGGCTGTGATGGTACAGTGATTGTGGTGGCACAGTGATTGTGGTGGCTGTGGTGGCACCGTGGCTGTGGTGGCACCGTGGCTGTGGTGGCACCGTGGCTGTGGTGACACCGTGGCTGTGGTGGCACAGTGGCTGGGGTGGCACCGTGGCTGTGGTGGCACAGTGGCTGGGGTGGCACCGTGGCTGGGGTGGCACCGTGGCTGTGGTGGCACAGTGGCTGGGGTGGCACCGTGGCTGGGGTGGCCGGTGCACCGTGCATGGCGCCGCTCTAATACCTCGTGGAGGAGACAAATGGGAAGTGACACGTGTGTGTGTAGACGGGTATTTGTGGTGACGCTTTGACTGCAGATAATAAAGTGCTCGCCCTGAGGTGATCCAATTCAGCAGCCGCCTCGGCAGAGCCGCGCGCCGACGAGGGGGAGAAGAAAGGGGAGGAAGAAAGACCCGTCTGAAATGACATGTCAGCCTAAAAAGGGAACGTGTTAACGGATGAATATCTGGGGACGGCGAAGCCCGGCGCTTCCCTTTGTGCTTTGTCATGAATTTTGTTGTCTTTGCAGATTCCGGCACTGCCGCGCGGGCTTTGCCACCTACGGTTCCTCAGATGGATTTCTCCCACTATTATTTCTGTAGTTGGTTTAATTTAAGCCCCCGGAGCCGGGGCGTGTTTGTCTCAGCTCCTGGCACCGAGGATGCCCCACGCTGGCATTTGGGGGGTCCCGCAGTGGGGGCTCTGCAGCAGGGGCACAGCCATTTGGGGGTCAGTGTGGTGATGCTGGGGGTGCTGGCCGTGGGTCCCTGTGCTCGGGGGGGCTGGGGACCCCCACTGCATCTGCTGCAGCGCCGTGGCCACCGCGCCACCCATCCTGGGGACACTGTCACCATAGAAACCACGGCACGGCACAGGGTGGGAGAGCTGGGATGATGTGACAGCAGCCCATCTGCCTGGTGTGGTGTGGGGGGCACAGTGCCTGCAGCCCCCCCACCCAGCAGCACCCCAAAACCAGCTCGGGGGAACCAGGGGACCCCTGGCTGCTCTGCCCACAGGTCACCCCACCAGCCACCCCCCAGGTCCACCAGGACCCCCGGGATTTGCCGTGCCCTCACTCAGGGGTCACAGACCCCATCACCTGGCTCTCAGCCCTGGCTCTCCCCTCCAGCCCCGCAGCACAACCAGTTCCTGCCCAGTTCCTGAGCCACCTGGGGCTCAGACCCGAACTTGAAGGACTGTGCTGATTTGTTAAATGTAGCAGCTTTTGTTTGTTTTCTTCCAAGTGTTTTCCAAATATTGAGGTTTCTTCCAAGTGTTTTGCAAATATTTAGGGTTTAGCTCTTACAAAATCTGTTCCCAGTGTGGCAGGCCGAGAAAAAGGGGATTTTTGATGCTTTTTGAAGCTTTTGAAGGCATTGGGATCTTCTTGCTGCAAGGGGAACAGGGATCCTGGTCCCAGAGCTGGGGGCGAGCTCTCAGCTCTCAAAGAATTTATTTCATTTGGAGCTGCAGCACTGTTGTTTTTTAATAAGAGCCACTGGCACAGCTGCTCAGCTCCCCAGCATCCTCCTGCCTCCCCCCAGCACCGCTCCCCTTCCCATCCCCTCCTGCCCCTGTGCAAATTAAAAATCCTGCCTAATTGCTGCCCTTCTGCCCTGCTGGCTCAGGGAGGCCAGGCAGGGGCAAACCACGAGCTCAGGGCTGGAAATGTCAGCACTTTCCTGGAAGAGGGGCAGGGCAGGGTGGGGAGGATGGGAAGAGGCAGGGTGAGAACGGGGAGAGGGAGGGCAAGGATGGGAAGGGACAGTGAGGATGAGGAGGGAGGGCGAGGTTTGGCAGGATGCTCAAGGCTCCCAGAAGATGTCCCTTTACAGGGTGAATGTGGTGGTGGGGCCACATGAAGACAGAGCTGGGGCAGATGCTTTTTTTCAGCTGCTGTCACATTTCACCCACTTTTTGGGGCTGAACCCTCCACTGAAGATTTTTTCCCATCTATGAAAGGGTGGAAAGCATTTTCCTTTGGGACCAGGGGAAGACAAGGCCCCCGTGCAGCACAGGGAGCTTCCAGCCACACGTCGCCTTTGGCAGCTTTATAAAGATTTCCTGCTGAGATTAGTCCTTTCATTTATTGCAAAATATTGTAGCGCTTTCGATGTGTAAAAATAAGGATTGTCCCATCTTATCTCAGAAGGAGTGGAGGGGAGGGAGGCAGCAGTGAGTGTCTGTGCTGCTGTTAACCAGTGAGGTGCCATGTGCTGCCTCCACATTCCCACTCGGGTTTTCCCCATGCTGATCCCTGGGATGTCCCCCTTGTGCACCCCATGTCCTGCTCCCTGTCCCCTCCAGAGGCAGACAACTGCCTGGCAGTGCAGTGTCTCCTGCACCATCATGGCCTGGAGATTAAAGGCACAAATTTCCAGTGTCTGTTCTCACCCTCCTCCAGGGAAGAGAGAACCCAGCCAGGAATGCTGCTGCTGGCACCAGGCTGGGGAGCACACAAGGCTCTGTGGGAGCAGCACAGAGCATCCTTCCTGGTGCTGAGTGTCCATCCTGTCCTCCCTGGTCCGGAGCATCCTTCTCTGTGCTGAGGACCCTCCCTGGTGCCATTTTGATCCCACAGCTGCTTTAACCAGGCAGACCCTGACTGCCAGAGCTGGAGCTGGATGCTGCTGCTCCCTGAGCTCTCTGGTGCTGCGTTGCTTCCTGACTGACAGCTGAGCAGCCCCATCAGATCTGTTCCTGCTGTGGAGCCCAGCCCCAAGGGCCGAAATTTAGGGCTGTGCTACTAACCTGGCCTCATTCCCCACTTCGTAACTGCTTTAGTGCCTTTAGAGTGTAGGGTTAAAAGCAGAATTAATTAGGGGGGCCTGGCAGGGTTAATTAGGGGGGCCTGGCAGGGCAATTAGGGGGGCCCAGCAGCTGCTGGGCCTCACTGAGCCCATTGTGTCCCAGTGGGGTGGGGCTGAGGCTGGGGGTAACTGGGAGTGTGTGGGCTTGTGCTGCACAAACCTCAGATTGTCGGTCTCCCATTAGCTCTGGTGTCTCCTGCCCTAAGGATGGCTTTGGTTATCCTCCCTCCCCTCCTTTCTTCCCATCTTTTTTTCCCAGCTTTTGAGGGCTGTGGCTGCAGCCAGGCATGGTGTGGGGCTGCCCAGGGACACCGGGGATGCAGGGGATGTGGAAGATGAGGGAGATGAAGGGGATGGGGTGGCGCTGGGCATTGGAGGGGCATGGGGGATGATGAGGATGAGGGGGATGCAGGGGATGCCAGTAGGGGGTGTGCATCTCAGGAGCGATTTTTGGGGGATTCTTCCATCCCCTCCCATCCATCCTTCAGCCCTGTCCCCATGGGACATTTTCCACTGACCCACTGCTCCAGGCACAGCAGGGCTGGAGCTTCCCAATCCATAAACCGAGATTTATTCCAGATCGTGGCACCGTCGGGGTCTGGGATTTACATCTGTGGCTCAGGCCGGGTTTGGTGGCCAATTTGCTAAAGTAAAAAGTTGTTTAGCTGGAGGCATAATCTCATAAGCCCGTGCTGCCATTAGCCAGGGTCTCCTCTCCGCCTGGCTTTCCAATAATGCTCCAAGCAGAAGCTCGGAGTAATATAAAAAGCCATCGGATTATTACTGCGGGCGATGCATTTTCCATTTACAGTAATAAAATACTGAAGAAACAAAACAATTTAAAATTCCAATAAAATTCAAACCAAATCTTTGGCTGCTGAGCAGATTCAATTATTTAGCTGTTATTGAGTGCAGGCTGGAAAAATAGAGCAGGTCAGGGAGGGAGGGAGCCTGGGGGGTGCCAGATGCATCCCGTGGGAATGCCAGACAGGGAGGGAGCTTGGAGAAGCTGTTGGTGGATGCTTGTTGCTGCCAGTGGCTGGGGTTGGTTTAGGGATGCCACGAGCCATGGTGGTGGCATGTGTCAGCCCCCGGGGTCCATGGCACATCCCACCCAGCCCCGGCGTGTCGGCTCCGGCGGTCCAAGTTCAAGAGGAGGTGGACAGGGGGACAGAGCCGTGTGTGTCAGGGCTGGCTGTGCCTGACGGGTGGCTGGGGCGAGTTTGCATCTCCCCGTAATTACAGCCCTCTGGAAAGCAGTAATTACTGCGGGGAGCGGGAGCGCCGCCGGGAACTCGGGCGCTCTGTAATTTTCCCGGCAGGGGTTCGGTGCGTCACCCTGATATGTGACAACACACCCAGTTGGGGCCTTGTCACATCCAGCCCAGCTGGCGCAAAGAGGAGACAGAGGCGGCTCAGGGCTCCCTCCAGCCGGGCGTGTGCTGGCACCGGGGCTGGCAGGGAGGGATGCCCTCAGCCAAGCTTGGCCCGTCACGGCCACAGCAGTGGGAGGGGTCAGGGGGCTGCACAGGGCCACCCCAAAAGTGTCACCTGCAGCCCCGGTGCTTGGGGATGCACATTCAGTAACCTGTGCCAGGAGCCGCGGTGGTGCCAGTGCCGCACTCCCTTCAGCAACAGCCCCTTGGTTTTTTAATATTTTTCCTTGGAAAGGAGTGTTTCCGTGGAATGTGCTCATTAGGGATTCTGCAAGTGTCACCAGCTAATTAGTATCATGTTAATTGAGTATTCACGGTGCTGCCACCTCCAAGGACAGTGGTGCCGGCATGAAGGGGAATGCAGATGTGCGTGGCTCACCATGTGGTGCCGTGCTCTGCTGTGCCATGCCATGCCATGCCATGCTGCTGGGCAGAGTGGTCCTGCCCACGCCCCCCTTCATCTGCAGGCTTGGGGGGTGCCCATGCCCAGCAGAGCCCCCCATGCACACCCACATATGCCCCTGCACCTCACCAGCTGCCCTGCAGGTGCACTGGAGTTTTCCAGAGGCAGGACAGTCAGTTCCTGGGATGTCCCCAGCAGGGCCATTGCCACACTCCTTCACGTGTCCTGCCGGAGGGAGCTGCTGCTGCTGCTGTGCCTCCTGTGTCTCAGCAGCTCCATTAAATCCTGCTCAAAGGCGCTGGTTTTAATTGGCTTAATACACTCGTTAATAACAATGTCTATTTAAGACACCTGTAAAAAGCCCATAACATCAGCTTAATGGGGGGAATGGCTGGCGCAGGAGCTGCGTCCTGCCTGTTCAATTACTGCGCTGATGGAGAGCACGGGGAGCAGGGACAGAGGCTGTGGCCTCGCTGCTGCCTCCCAGTAAACACCCCTCTGCTGCTGGGGGTGATGTGAAGCCCCACAGGTACCAATGCCTCCCTCCCTGAGCCCTGGTTTTAACACAGTGCCTGGTTCATCCAGGCATGCCACTGCCATGGGCACATCACTCGGAGCAGGACTGGGACAGGCAACAGCTTCTCTGGGAGTGTGGGATGTACGAGTGGTGCATCTCTTCCACAGTGACTATGCCAGCCAGCACGGGATGGCATCAGGAATCCGTGGTCCTGGTGGATCGGGAGCACAGTGCTCCCCAGGGGGATGCTGCACTCCCCTGCCCCTGGGTACTGGGGGGCTGCACTCCCTGGGAGCCTCCAAAAGGGTCCCTGGGAGGGCTGGGGCTCCTCAGTGGGGGCTGCCAGCCCCAAACCCCCCCAGTTTGACCATCTCCACCTTGCAAAGCCTTTCTCTGGGCAGGCAGCAGGTCTGGCATTGCCGGTGTGCCACAGATATCCATCCCCTGGCAGGGCTGGGAGTTTGGGGACCAGCTGGGAACCTCATTCCCTTGTGCTGACTTGTACGTGCATGTGCCTCTGTGTGTGTGTGTGTGTGTGGAGATTTTAAACACCTAATTTATTCCATCTATTAGATAGATTTTGTAGATTTAATCATTTTCACAGTTGGTGGCTCATTGGATACTCAAGATAAACTCCAAATGAAAGTATAATGGGAACGACAAATGAGTTTTCACACCAGAATGGCAGAAACTTGCTCAGGAAAGAGTTTGAAAGGAACAAAACTATATACATATATAATTTTTTTTTCCTGCAGTGGCTTTTGCTGACTCCAGTAGGTTACCACAGTTAATTTCACCAGTTTTGTTCATCTGTAAAATTGCATAAAAGTGACATTTTTGTGCTCATTATAGGAACTGCTGATTTATGGCTGGTAAATGCAATGCTTTTCCATTTTTGGTGAGGTTCTCGTAGCAGCGCAAAGCACCCATGAAATTGCTTGTATAATGTAGTTTAAATCCAATCTCGGAGAAAGATTCCCCCGTTGGGTAAAGTGACATTTCCATTCTCCACACCGAGTTTATTTTAGGCCACTTACAAGTGGCTCCGTCGGTGGGAGGGAGGGGGCAGGTTGGTGCCGTGACCTGGTTTCTGCCGGGAGCGGGTGGTGGGTGCTGGGGGGCCAGGTCTCCTCCTCCCAGCAGCGCTGCATTCACGCTCCTCTTTGCCCTCAGGTGAGACGGTGGCACCGATGCATTCCCCGCGCTACCCCAGCCCCGCCGAGCTGGACGCCTACGCACAGAAGGTGGCCAACAGCCCGCTGACCATCAAGATCTTCCCCACCAACATCAGGGTCCCCCAGCACAAGCACCTTAACCGGACGGTCAACGGCTACGACACCACGGGGCAGCGGTACAGCCCCTACCCCCTGCACGCCGGCGGCTACCAGGGGCTGCTGGCCATCGTCAAAGCCTCCGGCAAGAGCGTGGTGAAGAACTCGGAGGGGAAGCGGACTAAGCTCTCGCCCGCCCAGGTCGGCGTCGCTCCCTACCCCGCCTCAAGCACTTTAGCTCCAGGTCCCTCCTGCGCTGGGCAGCTGAGCTACCACGGCGGCCAGAAGCAGCTGGAGGGTCCCGTGCCCCCCAACGTGACCGTGGCGGCCTCGGTGCTGCCACTGGCGGGCAGGAGCCTGGCCCTGCCGGCCTCCAACCTGCCCTCCATCCAGAGCATCATCTACCAGATCAATCAGCAGTGCCAGGCGCAGGGTGCCCAGCCGGGCTGCCCCGCCGTCGTGGCCGCCCACCCCAGCCCGGCCAAGCACGGCGCCTTCGGCACCGCCTACGCCGGCACCGTCCTGCCCGAGTGCCGCAAGGGCGCCGAGCTGGCGCTGGGCTCCAACCCTGCCACAGCCCTGGGGCCCAAGGCGGGCGTCTACCCCGAGGGCATGGACTACCTGGTGTGGCAGCAGAAGCAGCAGCAGCAGCACCTGCGAATGTACAGCGGGGGCAGCGGGGGTGCCCTCAGCAAGTCCCCCGAGACGTGCGCGGGCGCCTCGCGCCCCTACGGCCTGGGCGGCGCGGCCGACAAGGTGAGCTCGTCCCCCTTGAACTGCATGCATGGCAACTTCTCGGTGGGGCAGTACTTTGCTCCCCCCTGGAACAGCATCTTGGTGACCCCCAACAGCGACTGTTACAACCCGGCGGAGCTGGGGGCCGCGCCCCGCGAGCTGGGGGTGCCCCCGGCCGAGGGGCTGCCCAGCAAGACGCTCTGCAATACCTCCATCCTCAGCAGCAGCCTCCAGTCCCTGGAGTATCTCATCAACGACATCCACCCGCCCTGCATCAAGGAGCAGATGCTGGGCAAGGGCTACGAGACCGTGTCTGTGCCAAGGCTCTTGGACCACCAGCACGCCCACATCCGCCTGCCCGTCTACAGATAAGAGACCTGCTGCTCTTCCCAAACCCAGGGCGAGGACTTTGGCGCGAGCCGCGCTCCCCTCCGGCACGGCGCCGGTCCCGGAGCGAGGGCGGGGGGCGGGGAGGGACACAGGGTCGGCTGCCCAAAGGGCTCTGGGGACACTGGCATCTCACCGGGGTCCCCAGGCTGGACACACCCGCGACCCGCTGGAAGCCGAGGCCGAAGGACCGCTTGTCTATATAGCTCAGAAATCATTTTATCTCCACGAATGTGAACAGGGAATTGCTACGAGTTGCTGCTATCCAGGGAGGGGAGGCTCTGCTGTGCACTGGCAGTGCCAGGTCTGTGCGGGGCAGAGCCCTGTGCCATGGCTGGCTGGGATGCTCTGTGGTGGTCAGTCCCAGCCCAGTGGTGGCCGGGATGCTCCATGGTGGCCAGTCCCAGCCCAGTGGTGTCTGGTCCCAGCCCAGCGTGTGGCCCCAGGGAGCTGCCACCTGACCTGTAGCTGAAGTCCGTAACTTGCACTGCTTTGATTAAAGCTAATAACTGGGGACAGTCTGGAGGCTATTTAAGAAAAAAACACTTGAAAACTTGAACAGATTTTTTTGTTTTTTAATTTTTATTTTTTTTTTTTTAGTTGACTAGGCTGTACATCTACGTGTTGGCTGCTACAGAGTCTCCTCCCACCCCTCTTCCTCCTCATCCTCCTCCTCTTGCCCAGCCCCACGGTGGTCACCGGCTCCTATTCCCACCCAACCAGGAGGTTCAGGTCGCCCTCTCCCCCCCGGGAATTCCCCAGCTTTCACACTTCCAGGCTGTTTTATTTCCCCCCCTACTGTCAGTTCTACCTTGGTTCTGGGTTAGAAGTGACCATGGTACTGGGGCACTCACATACCTCCTTTTTTTCTCTTTTTTTTAAAAAAAAACCCCAAACAATTCCAAAATGCTCATTATGGTCCGTTATTCACTCTGTATAATTCCGTGTTTAATAGATTTGTTCATTTAAAAAAAGGCTCCTTACCACGAAATACAAAGTGTTTTGATGTTTAAAGGTAAAAGAAGAATAATATCCCGATGAAACCCAAGGTGATTGTGCTCGGAAAAGAGGTACTGTATCCCTGAAAGCCTGTTCAAGCACTAAGTGCATTTACAAATCTCTGAGAATGTTTTTTTTTTATACTAAAATTGACCATTATATTCTACTGTGAGAAGTGCTGGCTGCACTATATTGTTTTAAAAATGAGAAAACAAATGGAAAAAAAAAAAAAGAAAAAAAAAACCAACACAAAACCCACAAGCCGTGTGTCCGGATGGTGTTTTTCCCAAAGTAAAACCAGGATCTCGCTGGATATGTGCTCTGGAGTCTCTTTGCTTTGCCATGGCCTCTCCTGGGCCCCCTCCAGAGCTGGGACCACCCCTCTCCTGCTGCCTGTAGATTTTTAGGGCACGGAGGAACACCTATAAATAACCTGTTAACGATGCTGAGCCATTAATCCGGCCCCAGTGCCAGCCTCCACCTCGCACCCTCCGGGTGGCACGTGGCCCAAATCCCCAGGGATTAGGGCTGTGGCCTCATGTGCACCCGTGGGATGCTCAGCCCTTGCCCTCCCGATGCTGGCGGGCACTGGGGTTGGGTACCACATCCCCCTCCCCATGTAGGGGTGGCACCTCCTTCCGTCACCCTGGGGAGTTTCCCACTAAGTTCCCAGGATGTTCCTGGTGCCCAGGTGGGATGGGGGGTCTCCATCGGCCTCACTCCAGATGGGGGGCTGCTCTCCCCTAAATCAGACCCCGCTGCTCTGACCAGCAGTAGCTTCCCGGCCCCAACAGTGAGCCAGCTGCATTAGGATATCAGCAGGAAATCCCAAATAGCTCTGGGCTGTGGATGTGTCTCCTCAGCTCCCGTGTTAGTGACATACAGCGTGTCATTATCCCGGCCAGAGAGGGGGCTCGGGGTGGGAAGGGCTTGGTTGCCTTGTTTGAGTGGCTGGAAGGGCACTGGGATGGGATGGGATGGGATGGGATGGGATGGGATGGGATGGGATGGGATGGGGTGGGAT